>OY992537.1:48311879-49511879 GCA_963921195.1 Pegoplata infirma | reverse complement strand
AATGTTTTTTTTTAATTATTAGTTTACTTAATTAGCTTATTAAGGACAACAATTCTAATTCTGGTTGCATTATGCATTAAAATTTAAAATTGATGTCGAAAAAAGAACTTGAGGAGTTTTTTACTCAAAAAGTTTTTTTAAATGTGTTTTTTTTTTAAAAGCAATGATATTAGTTTTTTTTCAAATTCAGTTTTAAACCTAAAAGCCTTTTTCCACCAAAATAAAACTTTTTGTCGTTAAATATTAATAAGTTAAATATAAATTTAATTTTTGAGGTTTAAACTTCAATGCCCCACCGCACGGGTTAAAATTTTCCCATTGGTCTAAAAATTTAGCCGTAGAGTTTTTAGCTCAAAGGGAACCACAAATTGCCCCGCAATTGACGAAATTCGAAATAAGTCATTAATCGTGCCACCCTAATACCCTATACGTACAGTTTTAACCCCAGTTTTTAGCAGTAATATTTTTAGCACTTTATTTATTCTATTACAGTATATTGACAGAAAATGCTAAAAATAATTGCTAAAAACGGTTTTAAACTGTAAGTGTGTATAGGGTATAAGATTTCCAATTTAAAAATATCAAGTTTTGAAAATTTACTAAGATTGAGGAACGACTTTCTTGTAAATAAAAATTAAGATTTTTTTTATATATTTAGGGAAAATTTCTTTAGCGATAAGAATTGATTTTTTTTTTGTGTTTGCAGTTTGTATGCATTTAAATTTCTATCTTTACCTACCTTTAGCAAAAACCTGTTTTAAATTCAAAATTTATTAGATTTATATTTAGTTTTAAAACTTGAAAACAACAAAAATATTTAATTAGTTTACACATGGATTTGATGCTATAAACTAATACAATTATAAGAAAAAAAGAAAATACGCTTAATAAAAATCTAATCAAATATTTCTATGTATTCAAACATACAATGAATGGTCCAATTAGAGTGGCATATATTTAATGATGCAAAGAAGTTTGTAAAAATTAAAGTAATATAAGAAGAATTAGCCAATAAAAATGAATTTGGAAACACTGTAAAATTACAAATTCGAAGATTTTATTTAAAATTTGTACATTCTATTTGAAATTTAAAGTTTTTGGTTGCATTTGAAATTCCTAAATGCCAAGGGAAATTCGGAAAAGTCAATGTAGCTCAAAAAAAAAATTATTTGAAATTCGTAAAAAGTCAATGGAAGTTCAAAAAGATGAATTGAATTTTATTTAAGATCAACTGAAATTCAAAAAATGCATTAAAGCTCAAACAATTCGTAAAAGCGAAATCATAAAATGACTTACTTTTTAATTTTATCACCTTAGGTTTTCGAGATATCTTATTAAAAATGTAATTCACCTTATTCCACCATTCACTTTAAGAATTTAACAATTCTAATTTGGACTTCCAGTCCCGCTTTTAACTAAAAATTCTTTGCTTATAAAAATAAAAGCCACCCTACTATATTTTATATAATTATTCATACTAAATTCTAATACACAGAAAAAAATATGAAGGAAACAAATTGAGTAATCACTTGTTTAAATTTAAAAACAAAAATTGAGTAATTTTTTAATTGACGCAATTAAAAATTTACTCAAAAATTTTAAAAACAATTTAAGTAAATAATTTAATAAAAATTTAATAGTTTTTTTATTTTTTTTTAAACTCTCATAGGTTTTTGAATTCTCGTTTAGTTTATAGTTTTTTGTGTATGTATATGAAAGTTTGTAATCGTCTTTAAAACATTTTCCTATGTTTTTGAGACATAAATATGTTTGGTAAAGTTTGAAGAAACAAGTTTTTTGTTTTTTTTTTTTGTAAAAAAATTTAAAACTTTTTTAAACTTTTAAAAAAAATAAATATATAAATTTTGAGTAAATTTTTAATTGTGTCAATTAAAAATTTACTCAAATTTTTTTTCAAACATTTAATAAATTTTTATTAAAAATTAACTCAATACTATTAAATCGTTTACTGGTGCAAAATTGAGTAATTTTTTACTCAATAGTATTAAAAATTTACTCAAATATTTTTTTTATTTTTTTCTGTGTACAGAGAACAGAAAAAAAAGATTTAATGATTATGAAAATGCTTTTGAATATGGGAGTTTAAATTAAATGGGTCATTTTTAAAATGAATGATGATTGGATGGTGGCATTGAAAATGAAAATATTTAAATTTAATTTAGATTTATTTTTATGATGATAAATGATATGGATTTTTATATTATACATATATTTTGTTTCATGATATAAAATTGAAAAATGACATGCAAAAATATATTTATGTATTTATATCGTAAATGTTTATAGATATTTTGATATGGTCTGCTAAATATGGCGTATAGAACAAACAAAAAAAACAAGATTTAAATGAATGAATGAGTTTGGCGGAGTTTATGGAAAATGATTTTTTCTTTGTTAAACAAAAGTTTTGAATTATTTTGATTCAAGGAAAATTAGTTTTAATGAAAATAATGGGATATGATGGTGATGATATTTATTTTTTTAAATTTAAGCTAATGGTGCAAAATATAATGAAAAACATAAATCCAAATTAAAAAAAATATTGGTGGATTTAAGCTAAATTAACTAACACCAATAAATTATTAAATGTATATTAAAAAAAAAAAAAAAAACATTTATATGAACAATAACTAAACACATTTAAAATTGAAATTAGAAAAGGAAATGAATATGAATAAATGCTGATAGAAAAAATTTTTAATGTAATTTTTGATTTGGAGAACACTATGCAACAAATTTGAGTGGCATGTCATTGGGATTCCACTAAACCAATTGCGAATTAACTTTTTGAAAACATTTAATGTGTCCCATCTTTGGGTTTCACAATGGCTGTTTAAGAGTGTAGTTAGGTGAACGTTTTTTACAGCAGATTTGTTATCTAAAATTCAAAAATTTCCTATTTATTCAACTGAGTTTCTGCTGAAAGTTTTAACTATTTATGTTTGTTTTAAAAGAAGAAAAGTATTTTTTTCCATTTTTAACATTAGCATAATTTCAACAAAAATTAATATTTTCACAAAACGGCCACAGTACTAGAAAATATAATAACCTAGAAATCAATAAACTTTCATCAAAATCGGCTTATTAGTTTTTGCTGTACAACTGCAGCCGATTTTGTCCTTTAGAAAAAGCATTCTGCAATTAAGTTGACCAAATTTTTGTGTTACAAAATTTAAATAATTTTGAATAGTTTCGATTAATTTTTATTAAAAAAAAATATTTGTTGATTTTTCTGTCAGTACAGATCAAGCACGGGTTCTAATTCTATTTATTATAAGGGTTTGAGTTTGAAAAATGTAGAAGAAAAATTTTAATTTCTAAAAGCTATAGACATTTCTGGTATTCCTATACCGGTTTCGGACAGCTCCAGTTAACTGTCTTCATCAGTAGGATTTAAATGCCAGTTTGTTTTGTTAATGGTAATTGTTTTTCTAATATGTGAATTTTATTAATATCAGTAACCAGTTTTTAATTGACTTTTAAAATATTATATTTTGAGTAGGTTTATTATAGCTCGAGGTCATTATTTTCTTTACTTATTTAAACTATAATATTCTCATAGAATAATTTTCATGCAAATTATTTTTATGTTTTAAATTTATTTGTGTTGGTCATTTTTGCAAGACTTAATCCACACGTATTTCGGATTTTGACAGATTCCATTATCAAGATTATTAGCCAAAATAAAAATCCTATACCACAAGTAGCAATGGGATTTTAATGAAAATTCGTTAATGATTAAACTAAAATATTATTACATATTCGTCTCTATTCCCATTGGGAGTTAGAAGACGAAAATTATACCATCGTAGTAAGATCACGATCATCAATTAACCAACATCCTTGTTAACACACCATGCGTTTTTGTTGTTGCAAATATTTATATTTTTTGCGAGTGTAATACCATATATAGGGTATTCACCATGATGTGCTAACCATTTGGTTCAAATTCCGATTAATTTTAGTTTAATTATTAAAAAATGTTCATTAAAATAACTTTGCAACTTTTATTATAGAGTTTTTATTATGCTAAAGAATCTTGACAATGGAATCTGACAAATTCCGAAACACGTGTCAATTAAGTCTTGCAAAATGACCAACACAAATAAATTTAAAACAGAAAAATAATTTTCTTGAAAATTATACTATGAGAATATCATAGTTTAAATTAGTAAAGAAAATAATACTTCGAGCTAGAATAAACCTACTCAAAATAAATTATTGAAATAGTTTCCAAATCTTTCAAAAAAACAGAATAAAAAAATATTGCGTATTTATTTTAAAAGCTGTTTTTTTTGTTTAATCCCCTCACAAGTAAGGCAAAGTCTTCAAAAGCGGACTGGTCTGCATATAGGCTGCAACGTATGAAATATAAAAAATTTATCAGAATTGCAAAATGTGATTCTTGAAAAAACTTCTATTTAAACATAGAAATCGTGTCTAAGGCATCCAGGCTGCGCAAAGCTCTGGCTTCATCTCCTTGCACCCTTGGATACCATCTAAACGGTAAATCTCCTTCTGACAGCGTTTCAAGCTTTGAAGCATTCTAACGCCCAAGCATTTGAAATGTCTTCGATAATAATAAATATGCCAACATTGATCTGGACGATTAAAAGCATCGAGCATATCTAGTCCCTTGGATATATAATCTCTGCACATCATGCATAAACTGGTCGTTTATTCCTTAAAAATGTAGAGCTAGCAGAGTCGTTTTAATCCCGAAGGCTGGGAAAAATTCCCACACTGTCCCGAAGGATATCAGTGATTGACCCAAGGTTGCTTTCGACTAACATGCATACAGAAATAGCAGATGAACGGAAAAAGCTCTATATGAGCTCGTTGGTACCATCGAGAGATCGCTTTCGGAAACCTTTCTTGATATAAAGAGGGCTTTTAATAATGTCATCTCAGACTCGACAATTGTGGAATTGTCTGGTCGGGGAGTGAAGCGTGGAATAGTTTAAATGGTCGAAAGTCTACTGGCCAATAGACATATAACGTCTAAATTGGGAGCGTCTATCATATCGCATTTTTCAATAGAAGCACACTATATGGAGGTGTTCTATCGCCGCTTCTTTGAAATCTGGCACTGAATTCAATGATTCTCTCTCTAAAAGAAAGTGGTTCAAGCCTCGGCTCAACACTGTAAATGTCTTTCTATATTTCAACGTAAATAAAAATCTTCTAAAGAGCCGCTTTTAAAAAATTCGCGTTCAAACGTCCAAAAGTTTATATATAAAGCTTATCTTGAAAACGATGAGAGATATGAAAAAATTAATAAAAATAAAAATAATTCCTGGAAAAATGCAATAAAACTGAAAATTCTGGTAAACATTTAAAAAAAAATTATGCAATATTATTTTTTTTTGTTTTTGAAACAAACCCGATAAAATTTTAAGAAAGTAAATAAAGAAGTTTAAATAGCGATTTTTGCAATTCGTTATTTTTATAACTCCACTCCACTCTCCACTCTAGTGATATAGGGTATATATATATAATAGAGTGTCCCTTATTTTGGAAATGTTGGAAATCTTGAGACGGTACCCGCTCATTTTTTTCCTTTTGACTTAAAAATAACTCAGGAAAAATTTTACGCCCCTAGGACCACGCCTTCCCTACGCGACGGGGCCTTAAAGAGCGGGGCCTAAAAAATCATTTTTCCATACAAACCAAAAATTTTTTTTTTTGATTTTTAATTTTTTTGTTATTATTTATTTTATTACTTGGTTTGCTTATTCACGACAAAAAATTTGATTTTGGTGGGATAAGTCTTTCAGCGCTAAAAAATTTTTCGCAAAAAAAAAATTTGAGCCGCCGGGGTCCTGCAGTAAAAAATTTTTAAAAAATATTTTTTTTTTAGTTTTGACCAGCAACGGTTTTAGTTGTTATGTTGCTTTTAATGATATATATTCCAAAAAAAAAATTATTCATACCTGTGACATCTTTATCTTTTTCGAAAAAAAAATTTTTAGCCGTAGGGATCCTACGGTAAAAAATTTTTAAAAAATATTTTTTTTTAGTTTTGAAAAGCAACGGTTTTAGTTGTTATGTTGTTTTTAATGATATATATTCCAAAAAAAATATTATTCATATTTGTGACATCTTTATCGTGTATCGAAAAAAATCAACAATGCATTTTGTACCCTTTTTTAGAACACGATAAAGATGTCACAGATACAAAAAATATTTTTTTATGAATATATATCATTTAAAGCAACATAGCAGCTAAAACCGTTGCTGGTCAAAACTAAAAAAAAATATTTTTTAAAAATTTTTTACTGTAGGACCCCGGCGGCTCAAAATTTTTTTTTGCGAAAATTTTTTTAGCGCTGAAAGACTTATCCAACCAAAATCAAATTTTTTGTCGTAAATAAGCTAAGCAAGTAATATAATAATTAACAACAAAAAAATTAAAAATCAAAAAAAAATTTTTTGGTTTGTATGGAAAAATGATTTTTTAGGCCCCGCTTTTTAAGGCCCCGTCGCGTAGGGAAGGCGTGGTCCTAGGGGCGTAAAATTTTTCCTGAGTTATTTTTAAGTCAAAAGGAAAAAAATGAGCGGGTACCGTCTCAAGATTTCTAACATTTCCAAAATAAGGGACACTCTAATATATAAGTTTGTTTTTACTGAAAACGCGAGGCTTTTAGCTCGGAATTTAAAAGTGAAATTTTTGGCAACAAAACTATTGCAATTGCAAAATGTGAATATGCAGTTTTATTGCATTTTTTCCGAGGAATAATTTTTGTCTGAGGAAATTTTTTCATATCTCTTGTCGTTTTCGATATACGCTTAAAATGTCAACTTTTTGACGTTTGACTGCGATTTTTTCAAAAACGGCTCTTTAGAAGATTTTGATTTTCGTCGAATGTATAGAAAGACATTTACAGTGTTCGCAAATTGTGTTTAGAGTTGGTTTGGCTGGGACGTGGTTTGCCATGTATCCGCATATGCTGACGATGTCACGATAGCGGTAAAGGAAAGCACCTGCCAACATGAAGGAACATTCTTCAAGGTTCTCTGAAAGATCTCTCTAAATGGAAAAGAGACTGTGGTCTGGAAGTTAATTCAAGTTAAATAGAGCTTGTTTTGTTTACAAGGAAGAATAAGATTAATGCTTTTAATACAATTTCTCAGGACGGCACTAAAATCGCCTTCTCAGATGGAACCAAGAATCTTGGAGTATTTCTAGATAGAAAGTTAAATTTCAGGCGTAATATTGAAAAACGGGTGAGAAAAGCAACGATTGCTTTATATTCCTGCTTTATAGTGCCTGGTTGGCTGCTTTAGAAAGGGAAGTGTGTCTTTATCACAAAGGTAGAGAGAATGGAGTCAATTTGTGTCACCATTGGGCATATTGGGTACGCCTGTAATTCGACTGAATAGCACACTGCAATTGAACAGCATCGATTGTGACCGTAGCGCGATTTTTAAGAAGATAACAATACCATAAGATCTGAACTGTCCTCCCTCTATGAGCCTTTTTGAGCGCCACTTTACCACTATGATACCATTCAGGGAGTCTTGGATGAAGGGCAGTCCGGGTTGTGGAACCTCCAAAATTTTTTGCAGAAATGGATCGACGCAACACGTTGGCTTTGAAAACTGTTGATCTTGATAATTGCCAGATCATTGCAGTATTTACCAGGCAGAGATGCGGGCATTAAAAAAAGTATCAGACTGATTAAGTTGCAAGTGCAGTCAACATCTGTTCTGACAGTTAAATCGCGGTCATGTCCTTGGAGTCAATGTCTCTAAAAAAATATATGCCTTTAACTGCCGCACGTCTTAAAATGAGATGTCCACGCAGTTTGACATACGACTCACATGGATCCCAGGGCACAGAGACATTTAAGGGAATTGCAAAGCCGATCAGCGCACAATTGAGTTGGCATCGCTTCCAAGAGGAGAGATTTCGACGTTGGTTGCTGTGATTACCGAGCATATAGAAAAGAGCTCAGAGTGGTTAAATGTGCCTTTAAATGACCTATGCCGGAAGTACATGGATGACGAGGACTCCTCGTCGAGGAGTTATAAAATATCGAATACTTCATTACCCATTGTCCAGCACTTTCTGGTCAGATACTTGCTTCACTGGGATCTAAGGAGCTGAACGATCTTGCTGAGTTGTCGGCCATCAAAATTCAATAACTAAGGAGTTTCATGAGTAGTTAAAACTGGATAAACAGCAGCGTCTAGTAGGGGAACCCCATTTCAGTCCCGTGGTATCACAACGAACCTCAGAGTCAGCAGCTACTTACAGACCAACCTATCCTAAGGGTTGATTTTTGGGACAAACCCATACATATAAAGGTACATAATTATTTAGAAGCTTAAAGCTTCTCCGGAAAGAAATTGGAAGTTGTTCAAAACTTTGAAGCACTTCGTTTCTACTGAACATGTTCTTACTTTTATATGGGATTGTCGCGAAAATCACTACTGAGAGGTTTATAAAACAAATTTGCTAACTAAATTCGTTTGATAAACCTGTTGTTATTCTTAAAATTTTAATATAAATTAAAAGGGCCCTAATATCCAAATCATTCAATTACATTCATTTAAATTCTACCAGCACTAAACTACCAATGAAGATGATATATGAAAGAATATATTTTTTCGAAGCGCAAGTAGTTTAGTTTTAATAATTATTTTTTTTTTTTTTGATGAAAATTATACAAAAAATATTAAAAGCTTTTTGCTCACTTAATATGATCAGCAAGCAAACTAATATTGCCGCCAAAGCACCCATGCTTAATTTTAATGTTTGTCCTTCTTGTACTAATTCACAATTTTCACCCCAGAAACCATCGGGACATATACAACGATATCTTAGACGGGGTTCCAAATTTATACATGTTGCCCCATTTAAACAGGGTAAATCCAAACATTCATTACGATCCACACAACCTTTAGCATCCGGTGACATAACGCGTCCTTCGCCGCAACTTTATATGGTGGAGCAAGATAAAACAAACATTGCGAAACAAAAAAAAAAAAATACAAGAACAACACATTTGTTGAAATGTTAGTGAATTTTTGATAGAAGTTTTTTTTTTTTTTAAATGAAAAATTATATTAAAAAAGAGCATTTACGAAATTTTTCCAAAAAATAATAGTTTTTAAAAGGTGTGTCACAATAAATATTTAACTTAAATAGCATTTAAAAAAGGCTTATATTACAAGGATAAATGAAAATTATTAATATTTTTTTTTTATTTAAAAATTTCATTGGATTAATAAAAAATGCTCTAAAAAACTATTAAATTAATTTAAACTAAAGCTTTGCTTTAACCAAATTTTAGTAAATAATAAATATTTTGAAAACTCATAGTAAAATATTTTTTTAAATATTTTATGTACAGTTTGTGAATGATTTATAAGCCTTAATGCCTGTGTTCTTTTTCTTTGAAACGAATTTCATTAGAAATGTCATGTGTATTGGTGATGAAAAATGAGATGATAATGAAATAAAATAATCTGATAAAAAAAATTATTTATATTCAGGCACGTCACACCGTTAAATTCTGTTCAAAAGAAAATGTAAAGGTTTGTTGCATGGGAATAAAGTAAAACGAAACATTTAAATCACTTCTTGATTTTGAGATTTAAAAACATAATTCAACTCTGTGACATGCCTTATTATATGAAGAAAGAATTAAAGTACCAAAACATGTTTGATGTTAGATGCATTTTAGATGATTATGATGATGATAATGATTTTGTGTTAATATAATTTTAAACAAATTTTTCCTAGTTAACCTTTATTTAAAATCTTTAATCATTCATTCTTAAGGTTTCGTTTGAGGTGTAAAAACCGGTTTTTAATTATAATTGATTCAAACGCACATCTGCTGTATGTAGAGCTGTTGTTCTACAGTTGTTTTTTAACTGATTTAATTTAAAAACTCAAAATCAGCTACAATTTGGTCGTCTATATTAAAGAAAATTTATACAAGATGTTGCATTGGAGAGTTTGGTTGATCATTCTGGAAACGAGTACAATTGGGAGAAACATTCTTTACATTATGTTGAAAAATGTTTTTCATACTACACTCCCTCATACATATATCAGTGAAAATGCCTGCGAATTTTGTACTCTTGCCCAAAACATTAAATCATGATAATGTTTTGCGGAAGATTTGGGTGTACCAGGTACACTGTACCTGCCAAAGCAAAGTTTTTTTTAGAAAAAATAATGTTGTATTACTTTGCCATTCCATGCAAAACGAATTGAAATTTCAGTCGAGGACCACATTAAATTTATATATTATTGATTCATTTCTAAGAAACTCTAGCCATATACATTCGTCTATCTGTCTGCGGAAAGCAAGATTCAGTCCAAACCAAAAGAGCTGTATATTTGGTAAATGAGTGCAAAAAAATGCCTGCGAATTTAGTACTCTTGCTCAAAACATTAAATCATGATAATGTTTTGCGGAAGATTTGGGTGTACTTGCCAAAGCAAAGTTTTTTTTAGAAAAAATAATGTTATATTACTTTGCTATTCCATGCAAAACGAATAGAAATATCAGTCGAGGACCCCATTAAAAAACCAAAAGAGTAATTGTACATTTCGTTTGTGAGTGCAAAACTAAGTGCAAAAAAGTGATTTTACATTTTGGAGAGTATAAAAGATTCGGCAACAAAGAATATAACACTCTCACTTGTTTTATGTACATTTGATAAACAAATGGAAAGTTTTTATGCAAAAAGCTTAGACTTACAATTAGTGAAAAAGAGTTTTTGTAAAAAAAATGATTTTTTTTTCACGAAAAACAGAATAATGTTTAAAAAATTTAATGAACCCAAAATTTTTGGTGAAAAAAAAATTTGATGAAAAAAAGTTTTGATGAAAAGAAAGATTTTTTGATGTAAATAAAATTTTCGTTGAGAAAAAAATTAATAATAAAAAATTTATGAAAAAAATATGATAAAAAAATTTATGATAAAAAAATTTATGGTTAAAAAAATGTTGATGAAAAAAAAAATTGATAATAAAAAACAAAAATAATGAAAAAAAAAAAATTATGAAAAAAAAAAATTGATGAAAAAAAAACAAGTTGATGAAAAAAAAATTTGACGGAAAAAAAATTTGATGAAAAAAAAAATTTGATGAAAAAAAAATTGATGAAAAAAAATTTTGATGAAAAAAAAAAAATTTGATGAAAAAAAATTTGATGGAAAAAAATGACGAAAAAAAAAATTTGATAAAAAAAAAAAATTGATAAAAAAATGATGAAAAAAAAAATTATGAAAAAAAAAATTTGATGATAAAAAAAGATTGATGAAAAAAAAAATTGATAAAAAAAAGTTTTATGGAAAAAAAAAATTTATGGAAAAAAATTTAAGAAAATAAAAATAGTAATTCTTGTTTTCTTTTTGTTAGTCTTTAGCTTATATAGTCAAACTGTGGTGGCGTCCTACAACTTTTCTTAAAATTAGACAGCAGCCTAAAAACATTATCATGTTAAAAAGTGTTTTTACATTTTTTAGAGTTGTTTTATGACTTGCTTTATGCACATTTGATAAACAAATGGAACATTTTTATGTGAAAAGTTGAAAAAAGACTTGAAAAAGTAATTTTGGTAAAAAAAATGGGAAAAATGATTTTTGGTAAAAAATTTGATGTAATAAAAAATTTAACAAAAAAAATTGATAAAAGAAAAATTTATGTAAAAAAAAAATTCATGAAAAAATTAAATTATGAAAAAAAAAATTTATGAAAAAAAAAAAAATTTATGAAAAAAAAAAAAATTAATGAAAAAAAAAAAATTAATGAAAAAAAAAATATTAATGAAAAAAATTTGGGGGGAAAAAAATTGAGAAAAAAATATTTAATGAAAAAAGAATTTGATGCAAAAAAAAAAATTATGAAAACAAAAAAAAATTTATGAAAAAAAAAGTTGAAGAAAAAAAACAGATCTGATGATAAAAAATTTTTGTTTTGTTGAAAAATAATTAAAGAATGTCCCACTTATAATCTGGACGACTTATGTGCCTTATAAGTTTTGAATGAAAAGTCACATTTTTATAATTTATTTATCAAATTAAAGGAAATTTTTTTACCTTTTTATTGGTACCGGTTTCAAGTTTGTAGGTTAAATATTTTTTCGTACAGACGCCATTAAGCAAAATTAAGATTAAGAAATTTTGCACACTTTCACGTTTTTTGAGAAATACAGCTGTTCCGAAATTGCTTAAACTTTTAAAATTCTAAAATTTACAGTGCTTAGTGTTTTGAATCCTTACGGGGCTATAGAAAGCATAAATTTAAAACCATAAACGCGTAAAAAAAATATCGTTTTAGCCCAAGTATGAAAAAAAAACATATCAAGTTGAAAAAACATACCTCCCTCGAATGAATCCTGTAGGATTAAAGTCCTACGGAGCGATAAATGACTAAACCCGCAAGAGAAAATCGAAGTTCGATGCCAAAACATGATTTTGCTTTTTAAACACTAATGGTTAAACGAAGTTTAAAGGTTGCCACATGAAACCTGCGTCAAATTTAATGTTAGAAATCACATGGAGTAAAAAATGAGTTTTGCCCACAAGTTTAACCAATCGAAAACAATTTGCCAAATGTAAAAAAAATAAATTGAAGGAGAGTATAATAAAGCAAAAAATGTATAATGTTAAATTTAATGTTAAGTTTGATGCAGAGGTAGCACCGAAGGATGTGCAAAATTTCTTCATCTTTTTTTCGGTTAATGACGTCTGTACTAAAGAATATTTAACCTACAAACTTGAAACCTGTACCAAAAAAAAAGTGGAAAAATTTCCTTTAATTTGATACATAAATTATAAAAATGTGACTTTTCATTCAAAAGTTATAAGGCACATAAGTCGTCCAGATTATAACCGGGCCATTATTTATGTTACTTTTTATTCACTAGCTGGTGAAAAACGGTTTTATTCACCACGAGGTGAATTATTATCGAAGTTACAAATCCAAGTTACTAAAATTTTTGGTTTCAAGAAAATGAAAATTGTAATTCTTGTTTTCTTTTTCGTTAATTGTTAGCTTATATAGCCAAACTGAGGTGGCGTCCTGCAACTTTTTTAAAATTAGACACCAGCCTAAAAACATTATCATGTTAAAAGATTTTTGATTCGAAGGTGAGTAGTAGACACTAATCATGTGCAAGAATGTATTCGTTTCTTCGATCACATCGAAACATTAGAAAGAATTTTGAAATGTAATTGTTGCAAAAAAAAAAAATTACAATTAAAATAAATAAATTTTTCTTCTCTACCTAACCCCTTAATTTTTTTTTCAAAAAAATTTTATTCAAAAATATACAATATATCCGGATTTTACTTCTTTTTATTGTTGGAAACATAGTGGAAAGCAAAAAAGATGAATTTTTTCACAATTTTGTCATAAGCTTACAATTCATTCGTTCAATCAATCATTATTTTGATTGACTATAAATACAAATTTGATAAAATTTTTGATTTGGGAATCGAAAAAGTGTTTGATTGTACGTATCAAGGCTACACGTGATCCATCCTTTACAACAACCTGTACTTAAATGAGATGGGCAAGCAGTTTTATACTGCCGACGGCTAAAAAGAAAACAACATTTTGACAAAAAGGGGTTTTTGGTTAACCGGGAAACACTAATATGGCTGATTTTAGCAATGTTTCATTTTAGATCGAGACTTATTTCATTCCGCTCTCAATCTCTCTCTGCAAGATTTCTGGTTTGTTAGGATAAAATATCTTAGGAGTTTGGTTCTTATTGTCCCGTTCGGTCACAACGAATCTTAGAGTGTGCTGACGTGAAACGTTAACACACTGCTGTGAAAATCAAAGTGAAGCCACGTATTCTTTATTGACCTGTCGAAAGTTGAAAAATTTCGACGTTAAAATATTTTATTTGTTGCTTAATTTCAACTTCGCCCGTTTTTTGATAACATACAAAAAATCGTCCAAAATGCTTACACCCATACCAAGATATCTCATATGCTTTTATATTGCATTTAAAGTAGTTCTTGGCCCACTAACTACCCAAATTTTATTAATGATAAAAAATTCCATATAAAATTATAAAAAAATACACTTTAATTTATTTTGTTTGATGACTGTTAGTGTTAAACTTTGTAACATATTTTTTACTAAATATGCTAAAAAATACATGAAGTGTATAATTTTGACTATAAATTTTTATTAATTATATCGTGTCTTTTTATTGAGTTTTCATTTAACTTAAAAACGGGGATTAAATATTTATAAAATTTAATTTTTTTTTTTGCAAATTTATAAAATCAATTATTTCAATTTTGTTTTTTTGTAACAAACAAAATCATGAAAATGAAACGAAAAAAAAAACAGATGATGCAAATTTTTAGCTAAAAGCTATTAAAACGTATAATAAACAAAAACAAAAAAAAGACATAAAAAACAAAACTACAATACAAAATTGTATTCGAAAAAGAAAAATGAAACTAAACTTACGTGCACTCATATTCATTCCATAAATCAACACATTCAAATGGATCCGGACAAATGACATTTGAACATGGTTTATTCGATGGACAATTCTTTTCCAAATTACGCGCCATTGTGGCTTGACCCCATTGAGTACCATTCATAGCAGGAGGTAAAGGTAAATGTTTTCCTTCGAGTCTAGAATAGAAAAGTATAGAAAAATGGAAATGTAAAAATAGAGATGGAAAGTTAGTAAACATAGTGATTTTTTGGGGTTAATTGTTTTTAATGCTGCAGATGTTAAATACAGTTGATGACAAAAAATTCGTATTTTCTAAAGTCGGTTAAACTCAAAAAAAAAAAAAACTTGTAAAATTACTAGAAAAGTAAATAAAATTTTTTTTCGAAAAATCTAAAAAACTTAATAATAACACTACTAAACATTGAAAATGCAACTGGACACTTTATTACAATAGTTCTGGGTTTTTGAGAATTAAAAAACTCGATAATTTCAAAAATGTTACTCGGAGAGCTTTTGGTTATTTTGCGGTCATGTTCTACGTGTTGAGAGCTACAACACGTAGAGACATGAGCATTTTAAAATTTTCGGGAATTCTAACTTTTTTGGATCCAAATTTAGGACCCATTAGAGTCTACACATGTGAAGAGGACCGGCGATACTACCCGATACCCGAGAACCAAAAATGGGCTCCATTTTGCTCCATCTGGCTTAGTTTCCGAGATAGCGCCAATTTAAGTTTTCTTAAAAAAAAAATACAATTTTTTTTGCTAATATTAGCAAAAAAGCTTGTAAAAATTTAGTCAACTCAATTTTGACTTTAACAAAAAAAATTAGTTAAAATTTTGTTTTAAATTGCTATTGCGCTAAATGAAGTTTACAAGATATTTTTGCTTACATGCTAATCTCAACTAAAAATTTGCTAAAGGTTAGCTTACTAGCATTAGCAAAAAAAATTAGTAAATCTACTAATGTATTATTTTGAGTGTATATGAATTTTAATTTTTTTCTTTAGATTTTCCCAATTTGTTTACAGCTAGTATTAGAGAGGTCACAAGTGAGACCGCCCTCCATTGTTTTAAGAAATAAAATACTTTTTTAGAAAAAATAGAATTTTTTAGAAAAAAATTGTACTTTTTTAGAAAAAATTTTACTTTTTTAGAAAAAATTGTACTTTTTTAGAAAAAATGGTACTTTTTTAGAAAAAATAGTGCTTTGTTAGGAAAAATAGAAAAAAGTACTTTTTGAAAAAGAAAGCATTTTTTTTAGAAAAAATAGCACTTTTTTTGTACAATTGTACTATTTTAGAAAAGTACTATATCACCTTCAAGATGAAAACGTACTTTTTCAGGAAAAAAAGTACTTATTTAGAAAAAGTTGTACTTTTTTCCGAAAAAGTATTATATAAGAAAATGTAGTACTTTTTAGAAAAAAATTTACTTCTTAGACAAAAAAGTACTTTGTTCTAAAAAAAGTACTTTTTTCTAAAAAAGTACTTTTTTCCAAAAAAAAGTACTTTTTCTAAAAAAAGTTACTTTTTCTAACAAAAGTACTTTTTTTTCTCAAAAAAGATACTTTTGATAAAAAGTACTTTTTTAAAAAAAATACTTTTTTCCTTTCTAAAAAAAGAACCTTAATACTACTTTTTTAGAAAAATGTACTTTAAAAAAGTACATTTTCGAAAAAGTATTTTTTTACTTTTTTCTTAAAAAAATAGTTTTTTGTCTAAAAAGTAAATTTTTTTCTAAAAAGTACTTTTTCTATAGTACTTAAAAGTACTATATTTTTACTATTAGAAAAAAGTACTTTTTTCCTAAAAAAATTCTTTTTTATTCTAAAAAAAGTACTTTTTCTATGAAAAGTACTTTTTCTAAAAAAAGTACTTTTTCTAAAAAAAACTACTTTTTCTAAAAAAAGTACTTTTTTTCTAAAAAAAGTTACTTTTTCTAAAAAAAGTACTTTTTTCGCAAAAAAAATACTTTTGATAAAAAAGTACTTTTTTAAAAATAAATACTTTTTTCCTTTCAAAAAAAAAAAGTACTTTAATACTACTTTTTTAGAAAAATGTACTTTAAAAAAAAAAAAACGAGTAAAAAATTACTTTTTTCTAAAAAAAGTATTTTTTTACTTTTTTCCTAAAAAAATAGTTTTTTGTCTAAAAAGTAAATTTTTTTATAAAAAGTACTTTTTCTATAGTACTTAAAAGTACAATATTTTTACTATTAGAAAAAAGTACTTTTTTCCTAAAAAATACTTTTTTGTTTAAAAATTTCTTAAATAATACTTTTAATATAGTACTTTTTAGAAAAAAAAATATAATAAGGGTATTTGGCTATTGTACCGCAACCAATAAAGATATGGACATTTTTGAAAGCGATTACAAAAGCTGATGAAATTTCTAGTATTTTAAATGTGTCACTTCGTATTTCTACCGGTTCGTTTTCGAAATTTAGGTCAATACCTTTATAATACCTTTTGAAACGGTATTATAACGGTATTGGCCTATATAACTAAAACGAACCGGTAGAAACACGAAGTGACACATTTAAAATACTAGAAATTTCATCAGCTTTTATTATCGCTTTTGAATATGTACAATGTACATTGTACATATCTTCATTGGTTGCGGTACAATAGCAAAATACCGTTATTCTAGGTGGGTTTCGGTTGCCTACCCTGCTTCTTAGACAAAAAAGTACTTTTAAAAAAAAAAAATTTTTTTACTACTTTTTAGAAAAAAAGTACTTTGTTCTAAAAAAATTTACTTTTTCTAAAAAAAAGTACTTTTTTCTAAAAAAGGTACTTTTTTTAACAAAAGTACTTTTTCTAAAAAACGGTACTTTTTCTAAAAAAGGTACTTTTTTTAAAAAAGGTACTTTTTTTAAAAAAGTACTTTTTTCTAAAAAACGGTACTTTTTCAAAAAAAAGTACTTTTTTCGAAAAAAAAGTACTTTTTTCTAAAAAAAGGTACTTTTTTAAAAAAGTACTTTTTCTAAAAATAAATGGACTTATTTCCTTTCAAAAAAAAAGTACTGTAATACTATTTTTTTAGAAAAAAAGTACTTTTTATAGAAAAAAAGTACTTTTTTTTTAAAAACGAGTAAAAAAATTATTTTTTCGAAAATGTGCTTTTTAAAAAATAGTATTTTTTTTACTTTTTTCCTAAAAAAAATTGTTTTTTTTCTAAAAAGTTAATATTTTTCTAAAAATTATTTTTTCTAAAAATTATTTTTTCAAAAAAGTACTTTTTCTACTATTTTTTTTTTCTAAAAAAGTACTTTTTTCTAAAAAAAAGTACTATCTGTCTTTACAGAAACAATAATTTACTATATTTTTACTATTAGCAAAAAGTACTTTTTCCCCCAAAAAAATACTTTTTTCCTAAAAAATTTTCTTAAATAATACTTTTTAGGAAAAAAGTACCATTTTTTTTAAAAAAAGTAAAATTTTTCTAAATAATTACTTTTTTCCTGAAAGAGTACGTTTTTTACTTAAAGGTACTCTGGTACTACTAAGAATTACTATTTTACCAAAAAAGTACTACTTTTTCTAAAAAAGTACTGAAAACTGTAAAAAAATTGGGAAAATCTAAAAAAAATTTTAAAGTGTTCGATTTGGCATGGAATGCCCCTTAGATATAGATATTTATCTTTGAAAAAATTACTCATTTCAAATAACGGACGATTCAGCTTTTTGACAACCAGAGCTTGCCATATGTTCGATTTTAAATGCTTTATATAAATACCCAAATAAACTCCCAAATAGGTATTTATCTTTTATTTGCCCGGTATTAACCCGTGCATTAGGTAAATACCGGGTAGAATCCCATCACTACGCATTCTAGAACACTATCTTTTTTTAGGAGTTTTATATACAAGTACATAAAAAAATTGAATTTGAATCATTTTTGAAAAAGTAATGAGTTGAAGATGTTTAAGTAAAGGAACAAGCTCGAATTTTTGAAAATTCGTTATATTTTGAACGGGTCATCAAAAAAAATGGAAATTTACCACGAAGGAGTATTCAAAGGGTACTAAAACTGTAAGCAAATTGGGAAAATCTAAAAAAAATTAAAGAGTCCGATTTATCATGGAGTGTGACAAAAATAGAATAGATACATTAACTAAATTTTTTTCTCATAGTAAAGAAAATTTCTTAATTTTTTAGGAAATTTCTGCTGAGTTCATACTTCCAGATAAATATTGTTAATCTGAAAATATAAACTTTTACCTCAGTACACTGTCCTTTACCACCTTTAAAATGGTCTTTACTGCTTCTATGTAATATAAGATTTCAATTTCTCTTCTATTTTCTCAATTTTTTGCCACCAACTGTTTATCTTGTTTGTATGTTCCAAATCACTTACCTTATATCATCCAAACAACTCTTTTGATAGTCAGCATAAACTTCAAATGTTCTAACACCCGTATATTCAGCCTTGCCACCAGCATACACACCTTCTTGCTTATCGACCAGCAACCATTGATGACCCACAAATTCAAATGTTTCATTGTAACGTCTACCCTCACCACCATCCAGCTCTAAAGTGGCAGCTGAGCCATAACGATTTATACGCACCACATGCCATTGACCATCATCAACCGCTACAGCATTCAGCCATAAATCCTTTTCTTCGGTACGCAATGAATTCAAATTGTAGCGGAAGTGTAGACGAGCATCTTTAATTTCCAAAATACCATATTCACGATTATGTTGATCACTAACACGGAATAGTTCACCATGTTGTTCGCGTGTACGAAAACGTAATTGTATTTGTGTACTAAAACGGTCCGGTTCAAAGCTTAAGGCGTACTTAACATAACTTTGTTGTTTGAATGTAGTAGGTATGGTGGGTATATTACAGGCTGGTCCAGTCCAACCCGGACGACATTGACATCTTGCTTCAGATAGAGAGCCAACACAATTACCATGTTCCCAACATCTGGCAGTTTGTTCAGATTGTGCACATACTTCTTCGGTTTGTGGACAACCAGCAACACTATTTCTTGATAATCCAGGATGTGCCAAATCGTATAATTTTGAATTGTGCAATAAATTACGTATGCAACCATCAAATCCTTTAGCCATAGGTGTATAATGCCAGAAATATAATGAAGGATCAAATTGTTCTCTATATAAACCACCCACTTGTAGCGGAGCATTGACATTTAAGTATTCACTGAAGGGTGGTATTTGTCCTCTAGCCTGACAAGACATATCATCAAACTCCGGCATAGAACCATCTTCCATTTCACTTATTTCCGCTGATTTACAAAAATCTACTACCATTCGTACCGATTCTGGATCCCAGAATAAATCAATTCTATGCCATTCACCATCATCTAAGGTTTTCTTAGTTTTTACCCGTAACTCCAAAGTGCCCGAACCAAAATCAATTAATAGTCTAGGATAACCTCTCTCCAATTCTAGAGATATAAAGTCCGATATTAACATTTCGTCTCTCTCTGGTGGAACAATAGGACCATTGTATATTATCAAACCATCTGGTTTGCGTGTTATAAATTCCAAACTTAAATGAGAATCATCACACATTTCCAGGGGAGGATACCAAGCCCAACCATTGCCTCGGAAACTTCTAGTTGTTTGTTGACATCTGGGTCCCGTATAACCCACCGGACAAGAGCAATGTGGACCAAATCTAGTATCCACACAGCGGCCACCATTATAGCAGGGAGTATTACGACAATTTTCCGGTTTAGAGAAATTCCTAGCACCACAAGTACACTCAGCCAAAGTATCAACTCTTACGCCTACTAAGGCAGTCTTATTAGCATTGACCATGTAGGGTAAAGAACTGATATCTAAGGTGTTTGTGCAGGAACCTTCACACATTTGATTTTCATACAGGCACTCATCAATACCAACCATGGTAATATTTATACCAACATCTTTTTCAATTTCCTCGCGATTCATTAAAACAATACCATTTAGTCTAACAGGTTTATAGTAGGGTGATCCGTGGGCAGAAAATCTAATATCTGTTAGAGGAGGATGTTTTTTCTTTAGTTGCACACTGAATATATCAACATTTTCCCGATCGGTATTTAATAAATCAGCTAATTTATCACGGAATCTATCCATTTTTGAACGACTTAATGATTGCGTTCTATAATTCCATACACGTATAAAATCTTCATCAGTTATACCCGATAATCTTACAGAACCAGAATTTATTACCGCCTCATGTGGTATTTCACGTACAGTAACTGTAACATTGGCGGGAACATCTGTTTGTGTATGCTTACGATCATAGACCTTAAATCTTAAATGATAACGTCCTTCTCGTGTACCTGCTCTCATTGTTACCATACCAGAGTCTTCATCTAATTTAAAACGTGGATGTTCTTGTGATTCCCAATAGAATTTCTTATCGGGTAAATCCCAATCATCCAAATCATAAACATATACACGACCAATTTGAGTATCGGGTGATTGACCTTGATAGTTATAGGCAAATATATCCTTGGAGCCAGGTTGCATTTTATTATCATTAACATCTCCGATAATAACCGTCAAAGTACTGGTACCAGTCATAGCAGGGGAACCGTGATCTTTGATGACAATTGGAATCATATATTCTTTTTGTTGTTCTCTATCGAATGATCGCAAAGAGGAAATAACAGCCATACCATCACCATTAGCACCCTCTGTTGGAAGAAAAAGAAAAAAGAATATAATTAAGAATTTTATTATTTACTACGAATGCTATTGTAGTTTAATTTTAATACTCTTTGTCCGCAAATAGTTCACAGTAGATTTTAAATAACTTTTATTGTGATTATTCCATAATTTACTTTTGTCTAATAATGAGTTTATGCTACATCGGGTAATTTTATACTTCAAGATTCGAATTACAAATGGAATCTTCGAATTTCAATTGATTTTAAACAAATTACGTTCGAAACTGTGAATTGTAAGCTTTCTCTTCAAAAATTCTACATATTAAAAATTTTATAATCTTTGGTGAGACTGTTAGGAAGAGAGAACACAAAGCATAACTCCTCTCAAGTCAACAAAACAAGCTTACACCAGACGCCTACACCATTAACTATTCTTAACTTTTAACTAACACTTAGGGGATGCAATGCATTGTGGTTGTATTAGGAAAATAGGTTATAAGGAAATGGAATGAGGGAGTGGTAGCTGGGAATTGTAGCTGACTAGGAAGACTAGTCAGACTAGTTTATTCCACATACGGCTGTATCGACCAAGAAACGAATTCTATCTGTAAGGCGTTTTGCAATACATTGGAAGGTCGACAACCAACGGAAGAGACCTGAAGAGACGAGTACTTCAGTACTACGGGTATGTACTCGCGTTTCTTGGATGAGTTTGCCCATCTCTACTTAACACTTACCGCAGTAATATCGATAGAATAATGACGCACAACCCATACTCCGACGATACCTCAATGAATTAATTGAGATGGATTTTCATTGATGAGGTTCAACGAACTTCTCCGATCCAGAAGCCCTAAGATAGACCTTGAAGCAGCTATTCAGATTTGGGAGGTGTATTCCATCTTTGGTCGGATATAGGTTGCATAAATAGTTAGCGTTTCTATCGGAACGTTGGAGTCGATCCCCCACCATTTTGGTGAGAGTAAAGTAGTTGCTCTAGATATTTCTAAGGCGTTCGTTCGTGTATGGCACGGAACACTCGTGACTAAGTTAGTTGCTTTTGGTGTCGGCAATGAATACTCTCGCTTTATAATGAGTTTTCTCAGAGACCGCACTATACGTGTTGTTTTAGATGGGGTCTCATCAGACGAGTTTCAGCTAAATTCAGGGATACCACAAGGTTATGTTCTTTGTTCTTTCTCCTACTCTATTCCTTATTTTTATTTATGACCTTTTGGTCAGACATACAATCCTATCTACTCTTTTGCAGATGACAGCAACATTTGCCATTAATTTTCATTTGATCACAGGCCAATCCTTGGATATTGAGGGCATGCGGCAGAATATAAATGTCACACTCAACCAGGACCTTTTCACAATCTCCGAGTGGGGTCGAGCGAATAAGGATGATTTTAATGCACGCAAGACCCAATGTTATATGATAGCCCACAGGCGGGCTGTGGAGTTAGCATTGTCATCTGTAGCTATGAATGGTATAGGTATTGAGGAATCGGATCTCTTGATGTTCTGGGTATTTCAAGTGTCAAAAGAGGCATTCAAGTGTCTTGGTTTTCTAAACCGGTGCAAGACTTACTTCACTCCATCCGATCTCCTTACTATTTATACCAGCTATATCCGGCCGAAAATGGAATACAACTCCCAAATATGGGCAGGGGCTTCAGAATTCAGGGTAGGGCGGTGAAGTTTATCAATGACAGTAGTGTATCCAACTCTATTGATTCATAGGAGCATCGCCGGAATGTGAGTTGTGTGACACTCTTCTATCGATATTATCATGGGTGGTGTTCATCTGAGATAAGTGAAATTATTCCCCAGGCCCGAGTGTTTGTTCGGAATACTCGCTTGTCTCGTTTGTTGTTGATTGTCCTGTGTCTCGCACAACGTATTACAGAGAAAATTCGAACAATTCGTATCTGGAATAAACTCCCTTCAGATGTCTTTCCTGTCACTTATAACTTACAAAGATTTAAATAAAACATCCACAAACACTACTCCCTCTTTCCTCCTTCCCATACCTTATTTTCCTGATCAAAACAATGCACAGCATCAGTAGGGGCATCCCTTGAGTATTGGTTTTAGTAAAAAATTGGAAAACATGTTGATCGTTTGACCAAGAAAATGTTGGCAAAAGAAAAGTGCCTTGCAGTACCCCTGAATTCAACTGAAACTCTTTCGATGAGAATCCATCCATAACAACACGTATAGAGCGGTCTCTTAGAAAGCTCCAAATAAATCGATAGAAATCAGTACCGAGACCAAGCGCAATAAGTTTTGAAAATCAAACGCTTTGGAAATATTTAGAGCAACCACTTTGCTTTCACCACTCCAACGTTCTGAAAGAAACGATAAAAGAACCCCGCAGAACGATTTTACGAAATCCATACTGTCGTTCACACAAAAATGAGTTAGACTTCAGATAATTTGAGTTGAGTCAGATAATTTTATAAGTGGTGGTTGAGCAAATTCCTTATGGGCGGTGGTTGGGAATGGCTGGACATTGACCACCTGCCAGCAAGAGTGAAAAACTCCTAACCGATACAAGTAGCTAATTAACGTTGCCAAAGGACGAGACAACGACAATCCAAACTTTTTCAAGACTTCAGCCGTAACAACATCCGGTCCCATGGACATTTTTATGTGGAGATCTTCAAGAACCCTTTTAACTGAACGTGGTCGAAAAAATATCTAAGACATAGTGACTACCCTTTCGAGTTCGGGCGGTGGTTGATTTCTTTTCGGCAAGTATGAATTCCTTGCAAATATGTCGGCAAAAAGGTTGGCTTTATCAACCAGTTCTGTGAATATTTTGTCATTTATTATAAGGGTTGTATGAACTACTTTTATTATTTACCTTTTTAACAAATGATTAAAGGGTCTGACTTACCCCGCCGAGCAGTAAGGACCTTAGTAAGCAGACGCTGTTCGTCAAGAAGCTTTTCACGCCTAAGTACTCTGGCAAATTTGGTTCTCACCTGGTTACGTAACGAGACGCCAATGGACCTCACTGTCTGCGCGTGTTGACATAAAACGTCAGCAGCCATATACAACCTAACGCGACGCCATTTACTGACTGCGTTCCTTCACGTCTAATTAAACCAGCACTTGTGTTTTGGTTTATTCGAAATTTGCTTGGATAGAATGAATAATTTCATCCCAAAATGATCACATTTACTATCATTTCTGCCGCAGCGTTAACATTGTCGACGTGAAATGCTAAAGGATGTCGTTAAGCTCAGCCAAACGAGCCTTTTCATAGACGAAAATATAGCTTTTCGTCACTGTTTTTGGAGTACTTAGAAGGTCCGAAAATAAAATGGATGCCAAAATTAGGTTATAAGCCGCGTTTTCAATGGGCGTAGGTCAACTTCGTATTTGTCAGAATGCGAGGTGAGATAAAGGTCGAGGATATAACGAAACTGTCCTTCCACCCACGGAATGTGTGTAGGTTGCACAAGTTGATTGTGTGCAGCGAAGAGCTGAACATAGAAGCCGTCGGGAGTCGTATGGCTAGTATGATGCAGTCATGACGAACCCGACCACGATTATTTCACTACTCGGACAGACCCCCAGGCGGGAATCCCGTAATGGAATCGGAAACGGAGTTAAAATAGTTGTTGGACTTCACCGTATCCAAATTTGGGTTCCTATGGACGAGCCCGAAGTGCAAAATGTGTGTCCTGATTTGGAATTTAACCCAAAGGAAGTTTTATTCGGCATCACTACAGCCTAGATGAGGCTGAAGTTGGAACACAATATTTTCACGAATGTACAACGCAAGGCCCCGACGAGGAAGAAAAATATATGGAAATTGAAACCCAGGTATTTGGAACTCCTGTGGATCAGCATCTACTTCTACCTATGTTTCAAGTAAGGTGAAAACATCCAGCCGATGAAAGCGAATGTGAGCATACAAAAAGATGAAGATATGTTGCAGAAATCCAAACAAATTCTGCCAGCCAAAATGAAGAAAAATTTAAATTAATATTCCTGACAATGATACAACTGACCTAGTACGCGCATTTTTTATCTTGTACTGCTAAATGCAAAATAATTTACAACTATTTATTTTATTTTAATCAGTCTAAACTCTGTTAAACCATTTACGAGTTTTGTAATTATTTTATTTTTAATCCAGCAAGTGTTAAGTACAAAATCACACATCATTGTAGTTTTTTGTTGTGGTGGGTATGTTATTTTAAAACTTTTGTTTCAAATGAACATGCTAAAACATGCATAAATGGGGTATATTAAAACTTAATGGGTTTTTAAGCTTTTAATAAACAAAATGTTTGCACAATCTGAAATGGTTTTACAAAGAAAAGTTTTTTTTTTTTTTCAAATATTTTTCTTAATTTTTACAAATGTTGAACAATTCAGTTTAATTTTTAAAAATGTTTAACAGTTCAGTTTAAATAAAAGATTTAAGTATTGAGAATTAAAGGAAGTTAAAGTGAAAAATACTAAAAAAAAAATGGTTGGTATCGTTGGCTCATTTTCAATTTAAACGTTGTTGTATTAACAAAAATTTTAATTGTATTGACAAATTGTGTTGTTGAATACAAAATTAATTTTATTCTTTTTCATTGCAATTAAATTGTTTGTTAATATAACAATGTTTTAATTGAAAATTAGTCAACAATACATATCCGGATTCATAAGACAGCTTTCCCAGGTTTTCCACTTGAAACATTTGTTTTAGAAGACAAAATTTGATAACTGGATTTTTTCTGTTCTCCAATTTATTTTTTGCTACATGAATAATTTGTGGTTTGTGGTTAATGTTATAAATTTCATATTTCTACAAGGAAATTTTAAATTTTAATCTATTTGTGTTTTTTAAAAACATTTTATAAAAATTTTTATTACAACTTGCAATTGTGATATTAATTTATGTTTATTCGATTTGGCACCGTGCCTAAAAAGGTTAAAGAAGTGAAGTTATTATGAACAAAGATTTCTGTAGGAAAGTATTTCCATTTGTGCTTTTTTTTTTAGAAATTTTTAAAAGTCAAATTATTTTTCATTTTAAGAATTTAGTCATAATTTTTACGATAATTTCATTTTACAAATCGAAATCTATTTCTATGTATCTTTTGGGAAAAACATTTATTTCTTTTTTCTTTTTTCCGAATACCAATTCTTTTCTATGCAATTTGAAATAAGTACCAATGCAAAGGAGAAAACTTTAGTATATTTTGGTTATTTACAGAAACACATTAGGTGTAACTTTAAGCACAATCAACATGAGGTCAAAATATTTTATGTGAAAATATTTTGTAAGAAATTTACTACCGGTCATGAATGACTTTCTTTTAGCCTACACCTAAGGTTACCGGAAAATGTGTCACAAGTCCAAACATGGACCAATGCGTATACACTAAAAAAAAAACTTTCGTGTAGGATATAGGTAAAATTCTCGTAAAATTACGAGGATTTCCTCGTAATTTTGAATGCGCCAAAAATGGTAAAATAACCAATTTTATTGGTAAAAATATTATCTTAAAACCGGAAAAATAAAAAAAAAAATGGTAAACTAACAAGAAAAAATGGCAAATATATTTAAAACAAGTAGGAGTGTTAAATTCGGCTGTGCCGAATCTTAAATACCCTCCAACATGCAAAAAAAAAATAAATTGCAGGGGCGTTTTATTTTTATTGGGGGGGGGGGGGGGGGGGTCGGTAGTGGTAATTGGGGGGCAAATTTCTTATCGAATATGTGTTTAAAAATTCATTCTTAAGCTTTTTGCACTAAAGAAATGCAAGTTTATCATAATTAAAAAAAAAATAAATTATTCCACGCCCATAGAAGGGGGGCGGACCAAAAAAAAAAACGAAATTTTATAATTCTCAGGGTCCAAATGTAGGACTTTGAACTTCATGTAGCATACAAATGTTGCATTTGTTAAACAAAAACACAAAAAATCATATAAAAAAGTGATATTTTTCAAGGGTTGGTTTAGTTCTTCAAGGGGAACTTTTTCCCCCTGGTCCTATATAGCTCATTTACGAACTTAACCTGCCTAGGAACATTAGACATATTCGTGCCAAATGTCGGGATTCTAGCTCTTTTATTTTGGACTGCATCGTGTTAACTACAGACGGACAGACATCGTTAGAATGTCTTAGAATCGATCACTGATCATAAATATATATGGGGCATTCCATGTGAAATCGGACACTTTGGAAAACTTTTTTTTTAGATTTTCCCAATTTGTTTACAGTTTTCAGTACCCTTCGAAAATGCATTCGTGGTAAATTTTCAGATTTTTTTGATGACCCGTTCAAAAGATATCGAATTTTGAAAAATTGGTAGTTTGTTCCTTTACTCAAACTTCTTTTAATCATAACTTCTTCAATAATGGTCAAAATTTCAATTTTTTTTTCAAAATTTTTGTTTTTTTAAGTACTTTAAAAAAAAAAATCCCAAAAAAATTCTTAAAAGCGCTCTACACAGAAAAAAATATGGAGGAAACAAATTTGAGTAATCACTTGTTTAATTTAAAAAAAAAAATTGAGTAATTTTTTAATTGACGCAATTAAAAATTTACTCAAAAATTGAAAATAAAATTTGAGTAAATAATTTAATACAAATTTAATATTTTTTTTTATTTTTTTTTTCTCTTGGTGTTTTGAATTCTCATTTAGTTTATTGTTTTTTGTATATGTATATGAAAGTTTGAAATCATCTTTATAAAATTTTACTTTGTCTTGAAGACATAAGTATATTTAGTAAAGTTTGTAAAAGCAATTTTTTTGGAAAAAAAAATTAGAAACTTTTTTAACTTTTTAAAAAAATAATTTGATGCATTTTGAGTAAATTTTTACTTGACACAATTAAAAAGTTACTTAAAAATATTAAAAAATTTTGAGTAAAGATTTAATTGTGTGAATTAATAATTTAATCAAATTTTTTATTCAGCATTTAATAATTTTTTATTAAAAGTTTACTCAATACTATTAAATCGTTTACTGGTGGAAAATTGAGTAATTTTTTACTCAATAGTATTAAAAATTTACTCAAAATTTTTTTTTATTTTTTTCTGTGTAGTATGCGATTTTTAAGTTTTAAAATTTAAATCTCATTTTTGAAAATGTTTGTACTCTTCGATTTTTTTTTAACTTTTTTGTGTAAAACTTCTATTAATTCTACAAATTTTTTGCCCAGGAGGATCGTGGGATAACGATTATTACTACAGTCGAACCCGGTTATAACGAACTCCGAGGGACCAGTAAAAATAGTTCGTTATAAGCGAAGTTCGCTATAAGCGGGGTATATTTTTTATCAACCTAGTTTTATTTCCAAAAAAATAGAAACAATTTTGTTTTATTTGATGTTTTTTTAGAAAATAAGCTTCTTATTGAGAAGAAATCAATAAAAATATAAATAAATTCTATGAAAATTATGATAGAAACTAAAAAGTTCCAACCTTTTGTTAGTTTGATAAACATGATTGCCAAACATTCAAAAATATTTACTGGAGTTCGTTATAAAAAGGTAAATATACATGAAATTGTGTTCGTGGGACCATAATAAGCTGTTCGTTTTAACCGAGGATTCGTTATAACCGAGTTCGTTATAAAAGAAGTATTTTGTGTGAAAATTGATGCTAAAACGTCGGGACTTTAGAATTAGTTCGTTATAACTGAGAATTCGTTATAACCAGTTCGTTATAACCGAGTTTGTGTATTTTTTAAAATTTTTTGAAAAAATTTTATTGTAATTTTCCAATCTTAAAATCATTTCTACTGCTCCAATGGTGCGTCATAGAGGGGTCCTTTATAAGACCGACCCCCATTAATTTTTACGTCTTAACATTTCTTTGAAACAAACTAATACCCTATCTCCAATTTCTAAGGGGGCTCCACACAAAACGACATTTTTTTAAATTTGTTCCAACTGCTCTAACTGCCGTAATAATGCCCTTAGAGCAACAAAATGTATGACCGACCCACAATGTTTTTTTAGTCCAAACATTTTCTCTGAAAACACCTACCCTCTATCTTTAACTGTTAAGGCGGTCCCCATACTATTTTTTTTTATTTTTTGTAAATTTGTTTTATTTAATCAGCTTCTACCGGTCCAATGGTGCGTCCGAGATGGGTCATTAGTGAGACCGACCCCCATTTATTTTGACCCTACAACATTTTTTCAAAACATACCTACGCCCTATCTCCACTCCCTAAGTAGGCTCCCATACAAATAACAGTTGAAGCAAATTTTATAAAAATGTAATTTTGTAAGGGAGCCTACTTAGGGAGTTGAGGTAGGGCGTAGGTATATTTTGAAAAAATGTTGTAGGGTAAAAATAAATGGGGGTCTGTCTCACTTATGACCCCTCTCGGATGCACCATTGGACCGGTAGAAGCTGATTAAATATCACAAATTTACAAAAAATAAAAAAATTGTATGGGGACCGCCTTAACCGATAAAGATAGAGGGTAGGTGTGTTCAGAGAAAATGTTTGGACTAAAAAAATATTGTAGGTCGGTCATAAATTTTGTTGCACTAAGGGCATTATTAGGGCAGTTAGGTCGGTTGGAACAAATTTTAAAAAATGTCGTTTTGTGTGGGAGCCCCCTTAGAAATTGGAGATAAGGTATTAGTTTGTTCCAAAGAAATGTTAAGACGTAAAAATTAATGGGGGTCGGTCTTATAAAAGACCCCTCTATGACGCACCATTGGAACAGTACACCCAGAAAAATAAATTTCCAATCGAATTTTTTAGTAGTATCAACTCATAATTCGGTTGTCGCTATCAGTTTTTGATGTGACAATCGACTTTTGTTGCTGTATCAAATAAATATCTGCTGTATCAATATTAATTTTAGTTGATACTACCGATATTCAATTGAGACGACCTATAGGTAAATGTATCAACCGATTTTTAGTTGTATTAACTGAATTTCAGTTGGATATTTGGAAAATTATTTTCTGTGTGTAGAAATGATTTTAAGATTGGAAAATTACAATATAATTTTTTCAAAAAATTTAAAAAAATAGTTATAATTGTTATCCCACGATCCTCCTGGGCAAAAAATTTGTAGAATTGATAGAAGTTTTACACAAAAAAAATCGAAGAGTACAAACATTTTCAAAAATGAGATTTAAATTTTAAATTTTAAAAATCGCATACTAGAGCGCTTTTAAGAATTTTTTGGGATTTTTTTTTAAAAGTACGTAAAAAAACAAACATTTTGAAAAAAACAATTTGAAATTTGGACCATTATTGAAGAAGTTATGATTAAAAGAAGTTTGAGTAAAGGAGCAAACTACCAATTTTTAAAAATTCGATATCTTTTGAACGGGTCATCAAAAAAATCTGAAAATTTACCACGAAGGAGTTTTCGAAGGGTACTAAAAACTGTTAACAAATTAGGAAAATCTAAAAAAAAAAATTTTCAAAGTGGCCGATTTGACATGGAATGCCCCATATACTTTATGGGGTCCCCGACCGATATTTCGATGCGTTACAAACAGAATGACAAAGTGAGTATACCCCCATACTGTGGTTTAAGGGTATAAAAAAGTGCGACCTGTATTGTTCGCACAACGTTTCCATGGACGGACATTTCTAAATCGACTCAAAAAGTGATTCTAAGTCGATCGGTATGCTTGAATGTAGGTCTGGGGCCAATTTTTCGGGCAGTTACAAACATCAGCACAAACTACTTATACCCTGTACCACAGAGTGGTGAAAAATTATATTAAATTAATTTGTTATCGCGAGGAGAAGATTAAAAAATTGATTTAAAATGAGATTGGGACCAAAGAAAAAATGTTTTTTTTAAATTTCTAAAAAAAATATTTGGGTACCCATTGAAAGTTCTCCCTTGTAAGACAAAATATAACCAAAACTTACTGACTTATAACAAACCAGAGCTTCGAATGATTTTATTCCTTAATTCGATTTGGCATTCTGAATGAAAATTTTGTGATTGCATTCCCCAATCACATTTTAGCGAATTGAATAAATTCACTTTAGACTCATTCGGTTTATAAATATCGAATGCTTTCGATTTTTTTTTCATTCGACTTTCAAAAATCAAATGCATTCGATTTTTTTTTTCATTCGACTTTTAAAAATCGAATGCATTCACTTGCGAATGCAATCGATTTTCTTTTCATTCAATTTGAAAAATCGAATGGCTTATTCCAACGACGTATGCAGGACTGTTTTTTCAGGGCCCAACAACAACAACAAAAAAAATTTTGTTGTTTTTTTCGTGAGATTCGTGTTTTCCAATACATATAAAAAAAATATTTTTTTGTTGTTGTTGTTGGGCCCCCCCCTGTATACGCCGATGGCTTATTCATTCATTGCAAAAAAAAACTTAAAAAAACTAACCAAGATAGAGCAAAACGGAGCCAATTTTTATACCCTCCACTCTAGTGATAGTTCTACCCTCCACTCTAGTGATAGAGGGTATATATAAGTTTGTCATTCCGTATGTAACACATTGAAATATTGGTTTACTACCCCATAAATTATATATATTCATGATCCTTGATCGATTTTAAGTCGATCTAGCGATGTCCGTCTGTCTGTCTGTCCGTCTGTCTGTCTGTTGAAATCACGTTTTTGGCAATAATTCGGAACCGAATTAAACGCTTGGTACCAAAAGTTGCGTTATTCTCCTAGGCAGAAACTGATGTATTTTTTTTTTTGAAATCGGTTAAGTATTTTAAAAGATATGAGTGAAAATGTAAAGGTACCTCAAAAATAATAATAATAATGGTGAATTTTACACAAAAAAATGCTATAACTTGACACCTGTTGAATGAATGAGAACGAAACTTGGAATGTTATGTAATTTTATCATTCCTAAAACTCACAAAAAATTTGGGCGGAATCGCACAATGGGGAGAGGCACCAGAAATTTAACCCAAAATTTTAAAATGATTTATCTTGGCTCATGGTTGACATATTCAAATAAAATTTTAAATAGGTTCATATTTTATTGTTCTCAACGTTTTTCTGGTTATTTTGGTACCAATTATGGCAAAATCGGTCTAGGGGTTAAGAAGCTATGAGCAATTGAGATGAGTTTCAATATAAACGTCCATGATATGACGTGCCTGCGCGCCATTTTGTAGTTGTTGATGCTTATTTGGCTTGTTAGTAGTTATTTGTATCAATAGAAGTAAAAAATACGTAGTATGTGTCATACACGTGGTTGCTTTTATATAATTTTCATACATACTTATAAAATATTTTTTTTTTGTTTTTTAAATATTTACACTGCGCTATGGTTCCGGTCATCGCTTTTCTTGGCCAAAATTACAAAACTGGAAAAAATTTCTGGTTTGAAATAGGTTTTTTGTTAAAAATTGTTATAATTTTTTTGTTTTCCATGTAGAGTATTAGGTCAATTCGATTACCTTACTACAATCTACTAATTTTTACTCATTTTACTACAGCTGGAATTTTTCAATACAAAAAGTTAACAAGACTTTCCAGTTGTAGTAAAAAATAGTAAGAAATTTAGGTAATCGAATATACCTATTATAAGAAATTTTTTATATTTAAACTCAAAAAATAATTGAAAAATTTTTAAAAAATACGTTTTTTTTTATTTTTATCTAAATTTGTTTTTGAACGGTAAATAAGTGTATACAAAAACAAAATATGTTTTCTGTAGTTTGTAAGTGTTTATGATTTTCTATAAAATCAATTTTGGCCAAGAAAGGTCGTCTGCGTCTTGTGCATTGGTTAACATTGTGGAGGGTGTTTAAAGATTCGGCACAGCCGAATATAGCTTTCTTACTTGTTTACCATAGTATCGCCAACACTCTTCACACTTTTTGTCGTGTAGGCAGTTAATATGTGCATTTTTAAAATTTTCGGGAACACCAATTATTTTGGATTCAAAATTAGAGCCCATTAGGGTCATCGTATGTAAAGAGAGTCGGCGATACTAGGGGCCAAAATTTGGATTCGTTTTGGTCTATCTATTTAAAAAAATCGATTGCATTCGCAGTGGAATGATAAAAAATCGAATGCATTCGATTTTTCTAAATCGAATGAACAAGAAATCGAATGCATTAATTTTTTTCCATTCGATCGAATGAATTCCGAGAACTGCATTCAATGTTGATTTATGAAATCGAATGCCATTCACGACTATGAAAATGGAATGGATTTTTTTTTTTGAGAATTCATTCGAAAAGGATTTCATTCTTTGAAGCTCTGTAACAAACACATATTACTTGTGGTTATCAGTTATTCAGTAGTTTAATCAAATAACATAGTGGTAATTAAATTGGAAAATTGTTTATGTAAAAAAGTATTAGTGTGAGTTTGAAGAATTGCAAAGGAATAAACTACTATCTCGACCAATTTCTAAACAGAAATTTTTGTTAAAAGAATGTAGTAGTTACTTTCTAATCGTCGTTACCCAGTAAAAGAGTTTTAAAGTGCTTCGGAACTACAAAAAATGTAATAAACTACAACAAAAAATACCCTAAAAACTCCATTATGTTAAAACCGCTCGACCGATTTCAAAATTTTTATGGTATTTATTCAGCATACCAAAGTCTATAAAAATAATGTATTGCAAGATTATTTATTTAAATTTTTTAAAAAATTCAAAATTTGAAGAAAATTTTCCAAAATTTCACAGTTTTGATCGAAAGTTAGATTGTCGTAATCTCTTTGAAAGGGACAAGGAAAATAAATTTTGAGATTTTTTGTTAAAAAAAATTTTGAATGTGGAAAATTTCCGCAATTTTTTCAAATTTTAAAAGAACGATATCTCGAAAACCGTTCGACAGAAAATTTTTTTAATATTCTTCTTCGCTGACCGTTTTAGATTTTAAATAATGTACTAAGAACTATGAGAAATTTATTGCTGGGTAATTAAGACAGCTATTGTAGTCTTGTAGCACTCCAATTAGGAGTAGTAAGCACATTTTTTTTTGTTGCTGGGCAGTGAAACAATGTGTAAATTTGGCATTGAGTATTAGAATTTGATAATTGGATTTTAATATCAAAGTTCATTTTATAGTGAACTTTCAAATATTGTGTGAGTGTGTGTTTGTATATGTTAAAAGTTTGTTTTTTGGTTAACATTGTTTCAGGTTTCTCTTTATTTTTCTGAACTTATTGGTTTTTCTTACTTTAGAGAATATCAATTAGATTTTACAGTGTCATAGAAAAATACGAATAAATATTGTATTGTAATATGGTTTTATATTATTTTATTTATCTTTTTTTTTTGGTTTTGAAAATGAATGATGTATCCTTAATTTAAATATTTTTGTACAAGGACAATGGACACAAAAAAAAAACTTAAATTAGATTTTGTTGTTATGTGGTTGGTGTAAAGTTAAAGTCAAGTATATACAATACAATAGTTTTTAAAAATTTAGTTTTGAAAATATCAAGGATGCTGTATATCTTTAAAGAGGCTACATATAGTAATTTAACTTTATTACAAAAAAAAAAATCCTAAAAGTATGCTTCGAATTTAAGGATGAATACAAAGACGAAAAGTATGCAAGTAATAAACGAATTAACAAAGAGATTTAAACACATTTTTCTATTAGGAAAATTCTTAGATTTCCAAAAAAAAAATCTCCGATTTAAATGAAAATCTTTTTTTTTTACAGTTCGACTGGTAAACAAACCTTCTCTGTAATGCACTGTGCGATCAACTGGATAATCGACAACAAATTGATGTGATCTACTAGACAACCGAGTGTTGCGAACAAAAACTCGGGCTCTAGGGATAAGTTCACTTATCTCAGCACAACACTTTCCATGGTAATATTGATAGAACAAGGCCACACCCACATTCCGACGATGCTTAAATCAGTCAATAGATTTGGCAACACTATAAATACTCCAAAATAGATTTTGGAGCCCCTGGCCATATATGGGAGTTGTATTCCATCTTCGGTTGGATGTAGCTGGTATATTGAGGAGTTCTGATGAGTACTTCCTACACCGGTTTAAAAAACCGAGATACTTCTTTCGAAACTTGAAAAACGTGCTTGTTTCATTGAACATCACATTGAATTTTCATGCCCAGAACATCAAGTTTGTCAGATTCCTCGATACTTATACCACCCATATGTACTGATGAGGCTGTTGATTCCATATTCCTATGGGTCAGCATACAACATTGAGTCTTACGTGCATTAAACTTGACTGTATTCGCAAGAACCTACTCAGAGATTGTCAACAGGTCTTGATTAAGTGTATCATTAATAATCTAACTTTGGCCCTAAACCTCAACAAGGTTTGGCCTACGGTCAAAGAAAAATGTATGACAAATGTTGCTGTCATCTGCGCAAAAGAGTAGAAAGGATTTGAAGTTTAACTTAGAAGGTCGTTAAGAAAAATAAGAAAAAGGAAACTCTAAGGAAACTCAAAATAAATCGAGAGAAGTCATTACCGACACCAAAGGCATTAAGCTTGGATATGAGTGCACCGTGCCACACACAATCAAAAGCCTTGGAAATATCCAGAGCAACCACCTTAATCTCACCAAAATGGTGGATCGAATGACTCCAACGTTTCGAAATGAACACCAGCAGATGCCCAGTAGAACGAGTTCTTCGAAAACCATAATGTCGATCGTTTAAAGGTAAGTTAGCTTCCATATACTTAACAACATGGCAATTACTTTACCATGCTCTCCATTACTTTCGAGAGCGCTTAGCATGTTGCAATTGGGCAGTAATTATCAGAGTTATTAGCCGCCCCCTTTTCAGGAAAGGCAAGATAAAAAGTTTATCCAGTGGACGTGCTAACGCCAAATCGCACTGTTCCAGCACCAGTGCTGGTATTCCATCCGGTCCCGGTGACTAATTTACGTTAAGATCCGCAAGAACATAGTAACTTTCTCATTTTCGGGCAGTGGTTGATTGTTTTCCGGCAATAAAGAATTTCTTGCAAAAAGGCGAACTGTTTAGCTTTGTCAACTGGTTTTGTGCACGCTTGGTCGTCTTTTAAAAGAGTCGGGATAGAAAAACTAGCATTTTCCTTGACTCTTTTAACAAACGACCAAAAACTCTTACTTCCCCGAGAGCTGAAAGAATTTTAGCACGAACTCGCTGTCCGTAAAAAAGCTTTTTACGACTAAATTCTCTAGCACACTCAGATCTCGACCATTTTCCAGTTGAAGCGCCGGAAAAAGTCGTTGAGTTCTGCCCAACGAGCCTCTCATATATGAAAACTGAACGCTTCGTAGCTGTTGACGAAAAGTTATGAAGATCTGAATACGAGAAGTATGTGGAAATGGTGCAATGATTCGAATTGCCAAGAGCTGCAAATGTTTTTACTTCATATTTGTCAGGATTTGAAGTAAGAAAAAGGTCGAGAGTATTCTGGTGTTCGTTCCCAAAGCCCATTAAGTTTGTTGGTTCGTTCACTAATTGTGACAGGTCGTTATGCGCGACGAATAACTTAACGTAATCGCCAACGGCAGTTGAATGGTTTGAGTGGAGAATCCAGGATGAGTTGTGAAAATTGAAATCACCTGCCACGACAATTTCACTGCTCGTGCAACTCTCCAGGATTCTCGAAATGGAATTGGAAAGGACTCATATACAGGAACCCAAAATGTAATGTGTGTGCTCTAATTGTGAACTTAACCACTAGGATTTAAATTCGGGATCATTCGGGACTGGCACACAACATCATTACGTACATATACCGCAAGGCCCCTATGGAAGACAAAAAAGGGACTAGCAAGTGATACCCAGGAATATGGAAATCCTGTAATGGAAGAAAATGTGCGCATACAAAGAAAAAAAGTTCAGAATTCTATGCGAAATCTACCGGTCATTAAAACGTTTCAAAATTTAAGTAAGTATTCCTTACGATTTTTTTCTCTTCTTTCTCTTTTTCGAAATCGTTTTGGGGAGGGGGCAATTTCGCTCCCCCTGGATTTTCCCTGTTTGTATAGTATTGTTTTTGGAAGAAATTGTAAAAAACTTATGATTATAGATTGTGTTTAATTAACATTTTTTATGGAAGAGTTTAATCGAACTTGTATATTAAAATCTAATAAAAAAAAAAGTGAGACCACTTTTAAGCCTGAATTACTTTAAACGTACGTGAAACGTAGACTCTTAAACAAAATTCAGTAAGTAAAAAAAGGGCAAAACATTTTTATTTATGTTTTGTTTTTGTCTAACGCATTGTATTTTTTGTCACGTTGAAATGTAGAGAAATTCTATTGTCAACAGAATTTCTCTACGTTTTGACGTGACAAAAAATACAATGCGTTAGACACAACCAAAACATAAATAAAAATGTTCTGTACTATTTTTACTTACTGAATTTTGTTAAAGAGTCTACGTTTTACTCACGTTTAAAGTATTTCAGGCTTTAGTCTTGGATAAAATGATATGTTATAAACCCGAATTTAAATTTGATAAATAGGCCCCTGCTTGGGCGCCATCGACTTTTTTCAACCTCAAAATTTATTTTTACAAGTATTTTGTATTTTTGGTTTTTCATAACCCATATTAAACATTTACTTACTTTGATCTTGTTCCACCTTAAATGAAGCTCGTATAATATCATCAGCGCTAGGATCCAAACGGAATTGGAATGGTGGACCATTACTTTTCGAACGATCATCATCATCAGTAGCCAATATCTCTACAACTTTACGTGGTGGTACATGTTCTGGCAATACCGGTCTATAGTCCTTTAAGAATTTGGGTGCATTATCATTAATATCCTGAACAATAACAGTTAATGTAGCGGTAGCTGTTTTAGGTGGTGAACCATCATCTATAGCCAATATTTTCACTTGATGTCTAGGCACCACTTCACGGTCCAAAGAACGTTGTATGGTAACCGAACCATTTTGATTAATAGCAAATTGTCTTTGTCTATCTGAAGATCTGTCGATGGAATAGGATACTTTACTTCTGCCACCTTGATCCGGATCAGTAGCCTTAAATTTCTCCAACTCTGTGCCTACTTTAGTGTCTTCAAAGACGGACACCTCTACATTGGCTCTTTCAAAGTGTGGTTTATTATCATTAATATCTCTTAATTTAACTACCACCCACGAGTAGGCAACATGATATTTATCATTGTCATTATCTTCTCCTTTATCGTTAACTTGTATTCTAAATCTAAAACCATTCGATTGTAGTTGGTCTTCATAATCTAAAGGTTGTACAATTTTCAATGAGCCAGTGCCATCATTATTTCTAACCATTGTAAATTTATCAGCACCATAACCACTGTTATCGATAACTTTATATTGAAATTTATTTGTTTCATCTTCATCGTGTACGGTCACTGTTAGTATAGGCATTTCTGGTAAGGTTGTACCATCCGTTTCATCCACTTCCGTAAACCATTCATCTTTGGTAAATTGCGGCGGCATATCATTGATATCTTTTACACGTATAGAGGCTGTTCCCGTCCCTTTCAAGCCTCCACCATCCATTGCCACCACTTGTATTGAATAATCCGGAGTACGTTCACGATCCAAACAACAAACGGCCGTTTTAATAACACCTGTATCTGGTTCAATTTCAAATATTGGTGAACCCGTTTCTTCTTCTATGACATTTTTCTCTATGGAATACACCAACTTGGCATTTGAACCTTCATTTGGATCATCATAGTCTACAGCAGTCATTGTCATAACAACCATACCAGCGGTACCATTTTCCGTAACATTACCAAAGTATACTCCCTGAGGGAAAATTGGAGCATTGTCGTTGATATCTTTGAGATTTACTTGGACATCAGCATAGCCAACAAGACCTTCACCGCCCTCATCTTGAGCAAAGACAGTAAAACGCCATTGTGGTCGACCATTCGGTTGATCACGATCTAAGGGCTGTGAAAGTGAAAGAAAAATAATTGATTACATTTTAGAGTAACTTAGAGTTTGTTTAATTTATTTTAAGTTGAATGGGAAACAATTATTGTTATTTTGTAAAATGGTCTTATTGTTAATTCGCTGAAAACAGAGATGGTACTGTTTACAGAAAAGTATAAGATCGAATATTTTAGGAAAGTCTGGGCTAACGGGGTTGAAATCTAAATTTCAAGGCAAGAGACATTTTTAGGAATTATACTAGACAATAAATTATCATGGAACCAGAATACCGATGAACGCTCAAGAAAGGCAAATAATGCATACTGTGTGTGCAAAAAAATGTTCGCTAAGACATGAGGATCACACATTGGATCTATACTTCCATCGATAGGTCGTACTATGGAAGTATAGATCCAATGTGTGATCCTTGGCTTACTTTACGGAGTTATGGTCTGGCACAGAGCACTAGAGAGGAATGTGACCCTTACAAGGGAAGTATCTCAACCATTACGAACCGATTGGCATGAAACTTAAAAAAAAATCGGCCATGCCGGGGATTTAGGGGTTCAAGAATAGGTAAAATAATGGCGAATAATTGTTTTTTTTTTAATTTTTCAGCCATTTCTTTTAAAGAAACAATATGATGTTTCCATATAAAAAGGTTTTTTATGTCTATCAAACGGTGGCATAACCTTGTAACAATTTGGCTTGCAAGAAAGGTCTCTCTGGTGTCATCCGCCGATCTTTATGGAATTGGTTTCATTTTGTAGAGCAGGAAAAATAAAGGGACATGTGTTTTTCTTTAGCGGCCCAAATTCATATTTAGGGGGTAAAAATGAGGGGGGAAGAAACGGTAATGTTTCAGTTTTTTGCATTTATCTCCCATATTGTGCAAAGAAACCTAGTCATGTTACATACCACATGAAGGGTCTTTCGAAAACCTACCTTCGTGTGCAAAGATCGTGTCCAAACGTTCACAACTTTTTGTCATATTGAGTTAAATACCAAAATTTTTGGACGTTTTTGTCAATAACTCAACAAATTATAACTTTTTTGGCACGTTGTTGGCATCACAAGATAGGTATTTTAAATACCTTTATTATGATACTAAATATGCCCATATTAATGTTGAATAAATAGGCGTAAATCATAAAAAACTGAAAAGGTCAACTTCCGTCTACACAAATCGACTCCTTCGGAAATATGAGTTTGGGCCGGTAAAAAAAATGTCGGATAAAAAATTAATAAATAATGTATTTTATTTATTATAGTTGTTTTTTATTCGACCTTTCCAATTTAATTATAGAAATAAAATATTTTATTTATATTAAGAGAAAAGCTGACCTTAAAAGCCTGTTTTAGAAATAATTTCTAGAAAAATCTATTTATTTGTAAGAAAAAGGTCGATTATATGTACAAATCACGTGTCGAATTAATTTTCGTTCTGAACAACATATCCAAATTTCATGAAGATTAAAGGGTGACTCTTCTTGTTAGGTAAATATTTTTTTTTTATGAAAATGTGTTAATTTTGGGGGATATTTATGTGAAAACAAAGACCACGATATCCATATACACTCGAAATAATCTTAATTAAATTTAAGTCGACACGTATTTTTGCTCTAGACTATATTCCTGTTAGTTCGGGAATTATCGACATTTTGCCGAAGGTCCACATTGTTTTATAAGTGGCCAACGAAATTGTTAAACATTGATATGGCCGATAAGCCGAGACACCTCAGCCTTTAAATCATCTCTTTTTTATATATTCTAAGTTTCAGGCAAATCGGTTCATAAGATATCACTAGGGCCCTGAGATCATTATCAGCTGCATCCATCGACACAATATTTCATACATTGTATATTATACAGCTGCATGCCTCAGACTCAAAGCGTCAAATTGGCTCGAATCCCGAAATTTTTGACTTTTTCCCTTAATTCTTTTCGACCGGAAATTTAACATAGAAATTCCGACTCGAAAACTTTGAGAGAATGATAAAGTTTTACGTCGACAGTCAAGCTGCACTAAATGCTCCAAGAGTTTTTTTTTTATAAAATTAAAAAGCCGGTTTTAGTGTTGCGAGAATATTCCGAAACTATCCGGCAATAACCTCGTCTCTCTAATATAGGTACCAGGACATAAGGGAATAAGTAGACTGGAACGAGAAAGCTGATGAGCTCGCAGAGCTGGGTGCAGATGGAATGGAAGTTATTGTTCCTATTGAGCCTCCGATATAGTACTACTGATCGAAAAGTGAATGCCAGTGTATTGCCATTGCGAAAAGGAAATGGAGATAGTTAACTACAAGCAGAATTACCAGAATAATCTGGTCGCTTTACGACCTCAGAAGAACTAGCTACACGCAAAAATTGATTGGCTAAAAATTTTAACAAAAAATCGTGCTATTTCGAAAAATCTTTTTTTATACGCTCCAACTACAGTGTGGGGGTATATTCACTTTGTCATTCCGTGTGAAATGCATCAAAATATCGGTCTAGGACCCCATAAAGTATATATATTTATGATCACTGATCGATTCTAAGACATTCTAGCGATGTCCGTCCGTCCGTCTGTAGTTAACACGATGCAGTCCAAAATAAAAGAGCTAGACTCCCGACACTTGGCACGAATATGTCTTATGTTCCTAGGCAGGTCAAGTTCGTAAAGGAGCAAAATTGGACCAGGCGGAAAAAGTTTCCCCTTGAAGAACTAAGCCAACCTCTGAAAAATACCATATTTTTATATGATTTTTTGTGTTTTTGTTTAACAAATGCAAAATTTTTATGCTAAAAGAAGTTCAAGGTCATGCATTTGGACCCACAGAATTAGAAAATGTCGTTTTTTCGGTCCGCCCCCCTTTTATGGGCGTGGAATAATTTTTTTTTTTAAATAATGATAAACTTGTATTTCTTTAGTGCAAAAAGCATAAGATTGAATTTTTAAACACATATTCGAGAATAAAGTGCCCCCCCCCCCCCAATTACCCCTACCGACCCCCCCCCTCAAAAAAAAAGAAAAGAAAACGCCCCTGGAGTTTTTTTTTATTTGCATGTTAGAGGGTATTAAAATTTCGGCACAGCCGAATTTATCACTCTTACTTGTTTTTTTTTATTTTTAGGTCATTTTTCATTTATTTCTTGGGCTTTTTTTCGTTAATTTTGGGCGAAATTTCGTATTTTTCTTTTTGGGTAATTTTTCATATTTTTTGTGCGATTTTGCCTACAGCCCAAAAATAACCTACGGAAACATTAAAAATTAATAATTATTGTGTTGTTTTTACTAACAATTTCCAAAAAATTACCTACAAAAACACTAAAAATTAATGATTTCGAAGGTTATTTTTTTTTAATTTTTCTATTGCATTATTTTTTAAAAAAATTTGAATAAAATTTTGAGGAATCGATCCCGCAATCAACTACATTCTGGCCAGACACTCTACCCATCGTGCCAAAGTCACTTGATACAAATATATTTTTTTATATTTCTATAAAATTTTTTTTGAATTTGTTTTTCTACAAAAAAAAAAATAACCCACACAAGTAGGTAAAAACTAATTATTTCTCATTTAAAAATGCCAGCAATTAAAAAAAAAACGTACTCAAATTATTAAAAATTATAGAAGAATCACTTATTTTTACTTACAGAACAAAAATAAATGACTTTAAAAATTGAATGTAAATGAAAGGCCCTTACCACAAGAAAACAAAAAGTCTATTTTAACAAAAGTTTTATTTAAATTTCAAATTTTCAATACATTTTTTGAAAGTCGATTTTAAAAACAAAAACAATTTGTATGGAAATAAAATTATAAGCTGATTTTAAATATATTTTATTTTTCTATGGTAATGCTGAAAGTCTTTATTTTTTATGTTGCTATTTTTGAAACAAATAACAGAAATAGTCATTTGAAAAAAACTGAACATTAAACAAATGTTTTTTTCTTTTAAAAACGACAAAACGAAAAACTTTTGTAATAAACTACAAACAGTTAATGACACATAAACAGATTAATGCATGATTCACGTATCACGTGAATGTGAGTAGTTTTATATTTACTCACGTGATTGTGAGTGAGTAGAAAAAATGCGAGTACAAAAAATATCCTCGTAAGTGACTGTGCGAATTGGAAAATTCCTATCGTAAGCATGAGTGAGTGTGAGTCAAAATGCACTCACGCGCCTATCTTTAATACATTTATCATTTACATTGTGTAACACTTCAAAATATCACAGAAGCTTTAAAATAAACTCCGATGCTACTTACTGCACATTTATATGAGGTAAATCAACCTTCTGTCGAATATTAACAAAAAAAAAAGTATGGAGCACTAAAATTGCAAACCTAACTTTTAATAAAATAGTTTTTTTTTTTGTACGGGCCACTATTTTATAGCTATTTAATTAGAATTTCATTTCTCGTCCTGCAGTTTTTCATAAATCAACCTGTTTATATTATAATGCTACTTAAATCTTTTTTTAAATTTTCCAAAATGTTCCTCTATCTGTCATAAGCACTATGACAACCGCAAACTGCATTTTAGTGTGATTTTTTTTTGTATTCGGGAAAAAGCAGCAAACGTGTCATCCAAATCCTCAAGTATACATAGACAAAGCATTTATAGCATATGCTCATTCCACCAACAGCTGGTAATATTTGTTGTTCATACTAAATGGAGACATTGTAGAGTTGCCAGAACAAAGTTAACCAGAAATTTTGTTTTTTTAAATCAATAAAAGCCAAATTTAAGTGAAGCACTACTAAATGAAATAACTCCAAACAAACTAAATCCCAGCAGAAATTAATAAATATGGCCACAATCCCCATGACTGTAAACCAAAAACAATTTGGACAAAATCCCAACACAAATTGTTGTTATTTTCCAAAAATAATTGAAGTTATGTCCAGGGGCAATGACGTCGAATTAAAACTGAAACGATGTCCTTATAGTTACTGTTAACCACTGGGGCATTAATTCCAAATCGGAGACTTTTAAAAACAGTTTTTTAAATTTTCCCATTTTTTTTTACATTCGTAGTTAATTTTTAGCTTCTTTTGATGAACCGTTCGAAAGATATCGAATTTTCGAAAACCTCAAATTATTATTAAAATCTCAAATTCTGTTGAATAAAATTTGAAATTGGCAACTCTGTTTCAATTGCCTCATTTTACTGCTGGCTTTAGTTTTTTGTTTGTATTTATAAATTTCACTAAAACGAAATTTATTATACATATGTAAATGTATATCCCAGCTAACATCCAACATAGCCCCTGTCTCTTCGGAGAATTTCATTAAAACTGTCTGATGAGTCTTTTGGGAGCCAAAACGGTAGAAACGTCAGGGAGTTGGTAACTGGTAATCACAAATTGCAACGATAGCTTGTAAGTACCATATATTCTATTTTGTTTTTGGAATTATAGCTACATATTTTTTTTTTTGGAAGTAACTAAAACATTTGTATTTGCCTCACGAAATTAGCATTTAAAAAGGATGACAAATTACGCTATTGCAGGAAAACATTTTAAGTTAAGTGGATTGGGGAATAGATATATAAATAGTAACAACTACCTCTTTTGCGTTAACCATTTTATAAAGGATTTAATAAAATTAAATTATGTACATGAAACTTGTAATGATATAAATTTTAGGATTTTTTAAAACCGTATATTTTTTGGAAAATATAAAGTTTATATATTTTCTTATACTCTACATTCTAGAGAAAGATGGTCTATATAGTAAGTTTATCATTACTTTTGATTTGAAGTCGATCTACTGATTACCGTCCGTACATCTGCCTGTTGATAATACTCTAGCTTTTTAAAGACTTCTCTGAGGACGCAGATGCTTAACATATTTATTTTTCGTTCTTCCGGTTAGGTTAAAATTGCATTTAAGCAAATTCTTCTTCTCAGTGTTTTGAATTATGTTTACTCACGTGAAACTAACGTTGAGTTGTTTTGAAATTCACAAAAACCTTAAACAAATGTTTTTTGTCACTCAAAAAATGTTTACACTAAAAAAATGTTACTCTCAAAAACGTTTTAGCTCAAATAAGTAAAAAAGTTAGATTCGACCCTGCTGAATGTATTGATACTCTCCACAACGTAAAAAAAATTATTTGCAATAACAAAAAAAAATATTTTTAAAAAAAAAATCAGCGACAAAAACAAATTTGGTGAAAAAATAAAATTCGGCTAAAATTTTTATTTTTGTAAAAAAATATGTTTGCACTTGTTTAAATACTATTCGGTGATCAATTGTGTTCATATGTGGCAACCAACAGTCGAATTACAGCATTTTGTATTCTGAGGTTATGTTGAATGTACCAACATTTTCAAGGTGTCCTTATAGTTTCGTTCATAACTTTTAAGCCGCTAAACCGATTTCACTCAAATTAAATACCAAACTGCTTAGGGTAACAACAAGTAAATATGCTAAATCTTAGTCTTATATGTTTAATATTTTGGCCGTGATCACCATTTCTACAGACGGAAGTCGCTAGAATGTCTTATAATCGATCACTGATCAATAATATACGTATATGGGCAAGAATATTTTTCTTTTGCACCTCTTGATACCTGAGTTTAGCTGCCAATTATTTCTTTTGTCCACACATTTACATGAATCCGTGAATACAAAAAGATCAATAATATAAAAAACTAGTCCCAATTTTTTTTTTTTTTTGCCCAAAAGTTCTTTTCTGCAAAATTTGTAGCCATTTAAAGTCTAAAAATTAAGTAAAAACGGTTTGAAACTAACCAATATTTTTTCATTCTTTTTTATTTTGCGTCCTTGGTTTTTTTGTTTTAGATGTCAACCAGCATACGATAGACTGATTATACCTTAGCGTCCAACCTGAATCAAATTACGTCGCGTAAGGCGTAACGCCCAATAATTTTTCGTTTCTAATATTCAAATGTGAGCTACCTAAATCAAACGGACGTAAAAATTTCAAATTTGATGTGTTTGTTTTTGTTTGTTTTTTACGTCTTGCGCGACGCATTTGATTCTGGTTCGACCCTTAAGGCTGAGTTAGGCACCCGTAACCGTAAACTAGCGTAGCGTAGCGATCAAAATCAAATAGAAAATCACGTAGACGTCTGCAAAGAAGAATAACTGCTCTCATTTGTTCTCATATAACGAAAAACTCTCTACGCTACGCTAGTTTACGGTTACGGGTGCCTAACTCAGCCTTTAGAGATAAATCTGACGTTAAAAGACCTCTCAGAATATCATTTAATCAAAAAATATAGGGGGGGGTCCAAAATTGAAACCAAATTTGAGCTTTTTTTTATAATTTTTGTGGTTTTTTGGCCATGGCATGTGTGCGCATTAACATAAATGAATTCCGATCAAAGTAGTCGATAGCTGCTGTAATTACCTACAACTTATGGAAGAACAACTTAATGTGCCCTAACTAGGAGCGTTGTACCGTCTCCTCAAAAATTGAGAGAATGAGCGAAATTTTTTTTGAAAACAGCTGTTTTTCGCAGGGCACATGCAATTATATTTCAAATTGGCCAGCGCTTTTTGAGGTTAAAGCTTTTCATTATTAACACGTCCGAGTCGAGTGCACCTAGAACAGTTTTACAGTAACTATTTACGGTTATTCAAAAAGTTTTTAGTTAAAGTTGTTTTAAACGTTTTATCGTTTGTTTTTCAAGGAAAATAAAATATTGAATGATTTATACAGTTGTAAAAACAATAAACTACAAAAGTTACGGAAAAATATTTTTATCAGTTAAATTATTTGTGACTGATTATTCCGTATAATTTTACAGAAGTACGGTTTTTGTAGTTTGTTATTCAAAAAATTTTATTTTTACTTCAAAAAATAAAAAAAATTTTAATTACATAAATATCGTTTGTTTTTACGGAATGTCTAGTCATTTATTAACGTTTAAAAATAAGGGAAAAATTATGTTGTTTTAAATGAAATATAAGTAGTGCGTTTTTTTAAAAGGAAAAACGATTGTTTTAAACGTTTTTTCAGTTGAATTTACTTACAAAATATTTTGAGTGTGGGCATCTTAAAATTTAGAATTGCAAAAATTTTAGGGAACATTTTATAAATTTACAAAATTCGTAAGTGACTAGGAAGTAATAATCAAATAATTGATTTCGTGCATAGCGTTTCTTAAAAGTCATTGTAAGCGAAAATATCTGCACTTTTATTTCCAGACATTTTGCGATGGCACATCCGAGGCGCTGCATCAAATCACCTAAAATAAAAAAAAATCTAAAGCTTTTTCAATGCCTTATTGCAAAATCGGATGGGCGTTACAAAATTTTGAAGATTGAAAAAATTACAGATAAAACAATATTTTCCTAACCTTAAACATCATCTTCAAAGATTTATTATTTTTTTATTTTTCAATTATTTTTTGTTTTATTAAAACAACTCTGCCCTATATAAATTTAGCCTTTAAAATCAATAATCAACTTTAAGTTTGGGAAAATTGACGTATTTAATTTCAAAAGGAAAACATGCGTTTTCTTTATAATTTGTACTAAAAATGTAATAATATGTCATGGTAAACCATTTTTAAACCGTTGTAACTTTTGAACGGTTGATTGGAAATTTTCTCTTCTTTTTAGTTATATTTAAAAAAAAAATTGGACCTAATGTGTTCTTGAATGCTCTTAATGCAAGTGAAAAGAATATTTAAAAATATATTTTTTTCTGTGTATCTTGCCAAATAATTAACATAGGACATACATTGTACCACAGAGTGGCGTAGGGAATAAAATGTTAAGAGTATCAATATATTCGGCAAGGCATGTTTTACTTGTTTTATTAGCTTTCTTAAACAACAATTTTATCTTGCTGTGATAATAAGTTTTATATTCATATTATTTTTTAAATACTGTATTAAATGTAATTTTTAACGTTGCACTGAAAATCCAAAATTCTTGTTAATATTGACAATAGCACTGATTCACTTAAATAATACAAAGTGTTCAGTAAATGCATTGCTGTAAAAATAAATTTAAGTATTTCTGGGGAAGTTGGAGATAATTCGGAAACAGTAATTTTTTTGTCACGTCACAAATTTGAGAAAAAATCCCAGTTAAAGTGTAAAAATATGCTATTTTTTACTACACAGTGGTGTAGGGTAAAGATTCAAGTGATTCACGCAAAATTACGTGAGAGTGTGACTGAAATTCAAATTTACTCACATGATTTTTAGTGAGTGTTAATTTTTTGTTTCCTATTGTTCCGAAAAAAGCCAAAATATTACAAAATTTCGCTATAATTTAAATCTTGGTAGTTTTTTTCAGATTTTTAAAATTTTAGTTTTTAAAATTTGTTTGTATAAATAAGAATTTTTTGAGAATGAGAATGGGTCACTGTTTCCAACTATTTTTAACCAAAAATAAATAAAAATAAATTACGAAAAAAAGCGCTAAAAACCGAAAAACTTGGCATTTTTGATTGACAAAAAAGAAAAATTTAAAAAAACCTCCAAGTTATTTTTTCTACAAAAATTGACTTTTCACTAAAAACGCGCAAGAAACCGCCGAAAAAAATTTAGCGGGAAAATATAAAATTCTCCCGTTAAGTTACAAAAAAAAAAAAAAAACGCTAAAATTCGACAAACCTATAAATTTTTCCCACTAAATCCAAACAAAAAGCGCTAGATTTTCCCACTAAAGCACCGTTCTCGCTAAAACCAAACAAAAAGCGCTAGATTTAGCGGGAAAACCTCCAACTTGGAAACAGTGCTATGGGTGAAGCTTGTGTGAGTATAGGAGAGTGCTAATTGTCTAAATTTACTTACTTGCTTGTGAGTGAGTGTGAGGAAAAATATATATGCTCGTGATTTGAAAATTCCTTTCGAAAGTAACTCACGGGCCCATCTCTAGTGTAGGGCATACAAATTTAATTTTCATTTAGTGTTTGTTTGATAGAAAACAAAAAAAAATACTTTTTCAATGTATTATTAACTATTCTATTTTAAAAGTTGACTACAAACACTTTTGTGTCGCGGTCAAAACTTTATATTGCTTAATCTACTTTAGCCACAAATGTTTTTGAAAACTATTATCAAGGATCTAGTATTCTCATACTCCCCCACCACGTTGAAGAGCTTATAAAAGAAAACTTCATCATGATTAAGTTAACTTTGTCTTTGATAGACAAAAAAAAGAAAAGTGATGGGAGAAAGGAAAACGAAAAAAGTCATCATCATCAAAAAAAAAAAAAAAAAAAACTGAAGTGTCAATCCTTTTTGGTGTCAAACATGAAAATGCACTTCAGCAGTAGGAAAGTTCAGATTTTCTTTTTTGGATTTTATCAAAGCAAGAGATTTTCTTCGTTGTGCTTTTTTGTTTAAAGTAAGTAGTTTTTATGACAATTTTGCCATCACAAATGGATACAAAAAAAAACATTTTAACATTTATGACTCAAAAATTCTTAAGATTGTGTAGAGAGTAGTGGAGCAGACACAACTGGAGAGCAAACAACCATTAAGATTTAAGAAAAAAATTGCAACAATAAAACGGAATAGCTAAATATCTTTTGGGTTATTATTTATTTAAAACCATTAACTACAAACTTTTTATAAAAGTTCAATTTATAACATAATAACAATACAGACAATGTTAATTAAAATAACTTCTTAATAGAGTGCTTTATATTATGGTATTTAAAAAATAAATAGGGCGCCAACAAGGTATGCAATATATATTTGAATATGAGTTAAAAGTAAGTGCTAAAAGTATGCAACAACATATCCCTATTAATATTATAAATCTGATTGTTGGTTTGTCTGTCTGTCTGTCTGTCTGTCTGTCTGTTCCGCAATAAGTACAGAACGGTTTAACCGATTTTCATGAAATTTTCACCACAGATTGTACTAACCGAGGCGGGAACTATAGGCCATAAGCGAACGCGATCGGACAAAGGGGCGTAAAATGCCACGCCCCTTTGTACCATACTAAAGCTATATCTGCCTGTCAGAAAATAACGGAAAAACGGCTGAACCGATTTTCATGAAATTTTCACCACAGATAGTACTAACCAAAGCGGTAACAATAGGCGATAAGCGACCGCGATCGGAAAAAGGGGCGTAAAATGCCACGCCCCTTTGTACCATGCTAAAGCTATATCAGCCTGTCAGGCAATAACGGAAAAACGGCTGAACCGATATTCATGAAATTTTCACCACGGATAGTACTAACCGAGGCGGGAACTATAGGCCATAAGCGAACGCGATCGGAAAAAGGGGCGTAAAATGCCACGCCCCTTTGTACCATGCTAAAGCTATATCTGCCTGTCCTGTAATAACGGAAAAACGGCTGAACCGTGTTTTATGAAATTTTCACCACAGATAATACAAACCGAGGCGGGAACTATAGGTCAGAAAAATCCGCGATCGGAAAAATGAGCGTAAAATCCCACGCCGCTTTGTACCAATCAGAAACTATGTCTGCCTGTTCCGCAATCACTGAATAGTGATTTAACCGATTTCACTGAAATTTTTACCACAGATACTACTAACCGAGGCGAAAACTATGAGCCACAATAAAGGGCGATCGAAAAAAGGGGCGTAAAATGCAACGCCCCTTTTTGTTACACTGAAAGCTATTTCTGCCTTTTCCGCAATTACGCTTAAACAGTTAACTTGATTTTTATGAAATTTTCACCACAAATAGTATTAACCGAAACGAAAAGTATGATCCACAATAGAGGGCGATTAAAGAAAGGGGGCGTAAAAAGCCACGCCCCTTTTTACTATACTGAAAGTTTTTTCTGCATGTTCCGTAATCGTGCTTAAACAACCATACCGATTTAAAAAAATAAATAAAATAGCACGCCCCTTTTTATTCCATTGAATGCTATTTGTGTCTGTTCCGTAATCTAGCATAAACTGCTAAACCGATTAAAATGGAATTTTTACCACAGATAGTAAGTAGTTACCGAGGCGGGAACTATAGATTAAAATAGAGCGCGTTTGGACAAAGCGGGCGTAAATTGACACGAGCCTTTATACTATACTGAAAGTGTTTCTGCCTATTCCTTAATAACGATTAAACGACTAAACCGATTTTAACAAAACTTTTTCCATAAATAGTACTAACAGAGGCGAGAACTTTAGTCTGTATCAACTGCCTTTTGCAATGTACTGAAAGTTTTTTCTGCCATACCGTAATCACGCTTAAACTACGAACCCGATGTTGTTATAATTTTCACCACAGTTAGTAATTATTGAGGCGGAAACTATAGACACCACCAGACAAAGGCGTGAATTGACACGCCCCTTTGTAATGCATTAAAATTTATTTTTGCCTGATCCGTACTCACGCGTTAACGGTGAAACCAATTTTAAGCAAATTTTCACCACAGTTGGTACTTACCGTGGCGATCGGGCAAAGGGGCTTAAAATGCCGCACCCTTTTGTATTAAATTAAAAAATATTTTTTCCTGTTTCGTAACTATATGCCATATAAAATGCGATGAGACAAATTAAAGTAAAATGCCACATCAATTTGTAATATACAGAACGTTATTTCTAGCTTATTTGCTATCATGCAAAAACGGCTTAACCAATTCCTTTAAACACTACTGCCATATTAGAACTTGAAAACAGTTAAGCCGATTTCAATGAAATTTTCAACACAATTAGTGCTATAGGCAATATTAAACAGCGATTGATAAAAAAGGCATATAATGGCACGCCCCTTTGTACTTTTGTGAGTTAATATTGTCTGCCAGTTCCGCAAACGTGGAAAACCTGCTGAACAAATTTAATTGCAATTTTCTTTACCTGCTAACCAATAGGGGAACTATAGGTCACATGAGACCAAAATTGAACTAGATGCGTTAAATGCCACACCCACTTGAACAATTGTGAAAGTTATGTCTTTATTGAAGTTTTCACCACATAAAATGCTAACCGAGGAGGGAACTATATGTTCCTTTTAAAAGGCATTAAAGAAATACATTAATTTTGGGGTGGGGCGATTATTCGTTTTTTCTATTTCGTTTTGCGTTGGGGTCGTAACAGTTGCCTTTTATGGTCAATATTAACTCACAAAAGTATTGCACCTGCTGGGCAATGTCTTTGAGTTCCTTTTTTGATATGAAATCGGGAAGTTCCAAACAAGGTGCAAAAAAACGTTTTGATTTTTTTGTTAAAAAAAAACGTTTTTGATTTTTTTTTTGTTAAAAAAGGTTTTTATGATGGTCGAATAACTTTTTTTGAACGGCCCGCATCACACACTCCACCCAACCAAGAAGGTTTGTTTCCATGACGGAAGAACACGTACGCACAATGTTCCCGACGCTAAGCGAAGTCGAAAAAAATCGACCAAACCTCAGGAATAGGTTTATATTCACCAGTGAAAAGTCATGAAGCAGTAGATAAACTGACTAATAAAAAACTCATTCATTATATAATATTTTTTTCAACCCGGGCAACGCCGGGTGCAAAACAGCTAGTTTTAAATAAAAATTTAAAATAGTTACATTAAAATCCCACTAAAGGTGGGTTTACATTTTATTACTGTTCGTGTAGCATAATTTTAGGCATTTTGTAAATATATGAGCCAAAAATTAAATTCCGGCAAAACAATGTTATTAATGATTTTTTTTTAATAAATCGATTTAAGATTAAATAAATTGCAATATTTGTTTATGAAGTTAGCAATATGTAGAGTTTTTTTTATTGTTTTCAAATAACAATCATATAGTTACTACATGCCTAAAATTATGCTATAAAAATCTTGCTTTTTGATAAAAAAAATCATACGAATCAGTGGTATGGTGTAAATATAGCTTAATGTATATATTTAATTAACTATTTTATTTAAATTATTTCACAATACATTTTTAAAGCATGCTTTTAGGGTTCGAATTAAATAAACAAAGGTGTCTGCCTTTTTTTCAGGGTTATTGTGTAAATTTTTGTACATATAAACGAATGCATAAAAAAATATCTATATTATTTAATATTTTGGTTTATTTAAAATATTTTTTTTTGTGTTAAAATGAGCTTTATACTTAACTTAAAAGTTAATTTTTTTTAATATTAACCAAAATATGATAAATTATTATATTTTCCGACAACTGTTTTTTTTTTTGCTTGAACATTAATCATTTACTCAGTAATAAAACTCATCTTTTCAGCTTAAAATGAAAAATAAAACAAAAGTAAAATCAACTTTTTATATTTCAAGTGGTTATTATTGTTTGGGCTATTATATACCGTTATCCTTGATAGTAATTTATATTTATTCATTACTCACATACTGTGTACAATACACTTTCATTCTTATTGTCCATTAACAAAAAAAAAAAATTAAACTCTGAATTTAAAAAAAAAAAAAAATCTTGTGCATTGAAAAACATTTATGTTAACGAGTATTTTTTTATGGATAATTATCAGGGAAACCAAAAATGTGAATTGGTGAATTAAATTTGAGGCCGTAAAGTATGCACTTTTATTTTTAAGTTTTTATGTCAACTTTTTTTGATGCAGTGGTATAGTCAATGGATTTCCGAAAACAATATTTTGTATTAAAGTTTTGAATATCTTTTTAACGCTATTCAAATTCCAGAGAGGTGTTTTTTCGTTTTGTTGAGCAAAAGAGTTTGTTTTAAAGTTTGTTAGAAAGCCAAGTATTTGATTTTAACATGATAATGTTTTTAGGCTGGTGTCTAATTTTAAAAAGTTGCAGGACGCAACCTCAGTTTGACAATATAAGCTAACAATTAACGAAAAAGAAAAGAAGAATTACAATTTTCATTTTCTTAAAACCAAAAATTTTAATAACTTGGGTTTGTAACGTGGATAATAATTCACCTCGTGGTGAATAAAACCGTTTTTCACCAGCTGGTGAATAAAAAGTAACATAATTATTTTTCAACAAAAATTTTTTTTTTTCATGAAATTTTTTTTTCATAAATTTTATTTCATCAAATTTTTTTTGCCATCAAATTTTTTTTTCATCTTTTTTTTTTTTTTCATCAAACTTTTTTTCATCAATCTTTTTTTTTCATAAATTTTTTTTTTTCATAATTTTTTTTTTTTTCATAAATTTTTTTTTTTCATCAAACTTTTTTTTTCATCATTTTTTTTATCAATTTTTTTTTTCATCAATTTTTTTTTCATCAAATTTTTTTTTTATAAATTTTTTTTTCATAAATTTTTTTTATTCATTAATTTTTTTTTCAACAATTTTTTTTTTCATCAAAAAATATTTTTTTCATCAAAATTTTTTTTTTCGTAGTTTGTTTTGTTTTTTCATCAATTTTTTTTTTCATCAAAATTTTTTTCACCGAAAATTTTTGTTTTTCCTAAAAAAAAATAATTTTTTTATCAAAACTACTTTTTCACCAAGTCTAAGCTTTTCACATAAAAATTTTCCATTTGTTTATCAAATGTACATAAAACAAGTGAGAGTGATATATTTTGTTTTTCCTAAAAATAAATAATTTTTTTATCAAAACTACTTTTTCACCAAGTCTAAGCTTTTCGCATTAAAATGTTCCATTTGTTTTTCAAATGTACATAAAACAAGTGAGAGTGTTATATTCTTTGGCGCCGAATCTTTTATACTCTAAAGAATGTAAAAACCCTTTTTTGCACTTATTTTTGCACTCACTTACGAAATGTACTGCTCCTTTGGTTTTTTAATGGGGTCCTCGACTGACATTTCACTTCGTTTTGCATGGAATAGCAAAGTAATATAACATTATTTTTTCTAAAAAAGCTTTGCTTTGGCAAGAACACCCAAATCTTCCGCAAAACATTATCATGATTTAATGTTTTGGGCAAGAGTACAAAATTCGCAGGCATTTTTTCCAAAATTGTGGCACAAAATCAAAAAATTAGCTTTATCACCAACTTTGAAAATTTATTGCTCGAAAACAGAAAAAACACCTCCCTGAAATTTTAACAGCGTTAACAGGATGTTCTAAACTTTAATAACAAATTTTGGTTTTGGAAATCCATGGTGTCCTTGACAAAACAAAAGGACATTCCAATATTGTTTTAAAAAATTTTTGTTGAATTTTTTTTGAAAATTTTTTTTGTTTCTAAATTTTAAGTCTCCATAATTTTATCAACAATACTGTCACACAAAGTTTTTTTGTACAACTTACGGTTTCCGAGTTAAAACAACACAAAAAAACTGTCTATAGCCAACTATTTGATTTTTTGCCAAAATTTTGAAAAAACTCTAATATTTGGCTCTCTAACAAACTTTGAAAATTGATTGCTCAACAATACGAAAAAACACCTCTCTGCATTTTTAATAGCGTTACAAGGACATATTCAACTTTAATACTAAATTTTGTTTTTGGAAATCCATGGGGTCCTTTCCAGGAAAAAGGACATTCAAATATGTTTTTCAAAATTTTTTGTTGAAATTTAAAAAAAAATTTTTTTTTCTAAATTTTAAATCTTTATAATTTTATAAACAATATTGTTTTTATAAGTTTTTTCGTACGCCTTACGGTTTTGAAGCACAAAAATGTTAAAAACCTGTCTACAAGTCAATATTGTAAGAAATCGATTTTTTAAACGCCCATATCTTCCAAAGTATTGATACAAAAAAACTATAAAAAACGTAAGTCTATCAAATAACCAAAAATAACAAAATCGGTGATAATATCATTGTTTGGCTGGGATTTAATTATCGGATCATATATTTACAAAACGCCTAAAATTATGCTACAGCAAAATCTTACTTTTTTATAAAAATCGTCAAAAATAAAACGACTCACATCAGTGGTATGGTGTAAACTAGGGTGGCTCGTTTTTGGGCTTTTCTCTATGATCAAATTCTAATACCCGCCAAAAGTGTCGGTCCCCTAAGGGTAACTCACATGCAAAATATCACTCCGATCGGAGTTTATCTTCTGTCTCCACTTTGAGCCTCAAAATTGGGGTTTTTGAAAAAAAGGACCTTAAAAAAAAAAAAAAAAAAATAAGTTTTTTTATTAAAATAATTTAAAAATTATTTTTGTATAATATTTGATCGTAAATACTTAAATATGAAATTTAAAGATTTTACGGTATCATTAACCCGTTCAAACTTGATACCAAAAAAATGGCATGATTTTGGGGGCGTTCTCAAAACACCTTTTTTCAAAATTTGAAAATTTTATTAAAAAAAAATTTTAAATATATAATATTTTCTTACTGAATTCATTAAGAACACCTTGGAGAAGAAAAATGTGAATTATGGCGGATATCTGTCGGGTCACTTTTCGGGAATCGCGGGGGGAAGTTAGCGGATTTCAAGGAAATGTTGGTTTAATCTATAATTTGGATTAATAAAATCGTATAAATTTCATTTTTGGGCAAATTAACGGTTTTTTGGTGTCGTAGCATTCTATTAGATAACTGTAAGTCTTTCATGAAATCTTACCGATCTAGGACGTCTTTAACCCACATTGGCTGGGGGTCAAAAATGACCCCTGCAGAAAATTTGAAGTTTAGAGCTTATATTTTGTGCTATAAACAAGTATAAAACTGCTTTTGTGTTTTGTACCTCAACTATTATTTCGTATTAATATATTATCTTTCAAAAAATCGTTAACCCTTTTTTGTAGGGGGTCAAAAATGACCCATTCAGTAAAAAATATATATTTTGTTGATATCAAAAAAATCAAACACTATGTCTAAAAGTTTTTGATGGGGTTATTTTTGACCCCTGGTCAATATGGGTTAAAGATATCTTAAATAGGTAAGATTTTAGGGCTGATTTAAAGTTATCTAATAGATTGCCACAAATTAATTTTCTTTAAAAAAAATAAACAAATTTTATTGAATGGGTCATTTATGACCCCCTACCAAAAAGGGTTAACGATTTTTTTAAAGATAATATATTAATACTAAATAAAATTTGAGGTACAAAACACAAAAGCCGTTTTATACTTGTTTATAGCACAAAATATAAGCTCTAAACTTCAAATTTTCTGCAGGGGTCATTTTTGACCCCAGCCAATGTGGGTTAAAGACGTCCTAGATCGGTAAGATTTCATGACACACTTACAGTTATCTAATAGAATGCTACGACACCAAAAAACCGTTAATTTGCCCAAAAATTAAATTTATAAGATTTTATTAATCCAAATTATTGATAAAACCAACATTTCCTTGAAATCCGCTAACTTCCCCCCTCGATTCCCGAAAAGTGGCCCGGCGGATATCCGCCATATTTCACATTTTTCTTCTCCAAGGTGTTCTTAATGAATTCAGTAAGAAAAAATTATATATTTAAAATTTTTTTTTAATAAAATTTTCAAATTTTGAAAAAAGGTGTTTTGAGAATGCCCCCAAAATCATGGCATTTTTTTGGTATCAAGTTTGAACGGGTTAATGATATCGTAAAATCTTTAAATTTCATATTTAAGTATTTACGAGCAAATATTATACAAAAATAATTTTTTAATTATTTAAATAAAAAAACTTATTTTTTTTTTTTTTTTTTTAAAAAGTCCTTTTTTCAAAAATCCCAATTTTGAGGCTCAAAGTGGAGACAGAAGATTAACTCTGATCGGAGTGATATTTTGCATGTGAGTTACCCTTAGGGGGCCGACACTTTTGACGGGTATTAGAATTTGATCAGAGAGAAAAGCCCAAAAACGAGCCACCCTAGTGTAAACACAGCTTTACTTAACATACTTATATCCATTCGTCCATATTTATAAAGGGGCCCATTTTCTCAGAATTATTGGTGTAGATCAGCGGTTACCAACCTTTTTGGCTCGCGTAACCCTAATTTTAAATTTTATCAGCCGCGTACCCCCAACCAGTTTCTTGTTTTCGTTAAAAAAATATCACAGTTGATTCTACACCAAAAATTAAAACAGAGGACTTTTTTAAACACTTACAAAAAGTTCCAAAAACCTATCACAGGGGGCGAAAATATAATGTTTTTAATTTTTTAATTTTTTTTTTATACGAGGGCAGATCAATAATTCCGTGACTTTTCGAATGAAACACGCTCGTATATACAATGAAAGGGCATTGTGAGCTTAACAAAATGTTACCAAAATTTCGACTCTATCACAATCCGTCTTAGAAATGTCCAAAAACACGTTTTTTGTGAACTTTGACATAAATTTTTTCAAAAACCTGACATCACAGAAAAATTTGGGAACCATATGCGGACTCAGCATCGAAAGGTTAGTTGAAAACTAGTGGGCAGAACTCAAAATATCATCCAAAAAAAACATAAAATGTTCTCTAAATTGCATAAAAATACGTTTCTTGTGAAATTTGACCTCAACTTTCTTAAAAACCTGACGTTATGGAAAACTTTAGAAGCCAGATGTGGATCCATCCTTAAAAGGTTTATGTAAAACGAATGTCCAAATTACTAAAATTTTTCGTACCCATGTGGTTCGCGTACCATATGTTGGTAACCGCTAGTGTAGGGTATTATATGGTTGGTCTTGACCGATTAAAACGTTCTTACGTATTTTTTTTTTTTTTTTAATTTATTTATGCATATTTTTGGTCACCCTTGGTAATTGGATAATTGTGAAGTATGTAGTATGAATTTAATTAATAATGATTGCATACCTTAAGGCTTGTCAGTTGGCTTAACTTGTAAAACATTTAAATCCATCCCAGCCAACATATTTATGAGTAAGGCAACAGAAAACTAGCACTTACAAATTTATTTTGAGGCTTAAAACTTTGCAACAACATATTTGAAACCGTTGTCAGAACTCAAATATGTTTGTATTGAAATTTGATTTAAAACAATAAAGAATTATGAAGGTTTGTCCTGATTTCCTGCTCTTGCAGGTTTTAGGCTGTATTATTTCAACTAAAAACATTTGTTTATATTTACTTAATTTTGCGATACACTTATTTTGTATAGCATAGTCTTAGGCCTGAAAGCGTTCAAAACTTGGAGACATGAAGGAAAAAATTCGATACTCTGGACGAATTATGTTTTTTTTTTTTTTTTTATTTTGATATGCACAAAATACATTCACAAAAGTTAAAGGAATAAAATAATTAATTTATGACTCATAAAATAGTATCCTTTTTTCGAAAAATAATAAATGCTCTTTCAGACATATTTTGTAAATTTTATAATCTTCCGTAGCCTAATTTGTTTACCGGGTTACATAATTATAATCGAATTTCAAATATGTAAACAGTGAACGTGTTTTCGTTTAAATAATATCAGTTGTTATTGTCAATTTCCATAATTATAATTAATATTACGTCCCGAGTAAAAATAATCGTATATGACAATATATAACTTGATGCAAACATAATAAATCATATATGATTATACATCGCGTGAGATATTTTCTAAATTTTTTAAATGCAGTCATATGTAGTTATATATAATTTAATCATGATTCGGATTAAAAGGTGTACGGTTTATATAATTATATAAAATTATATGAGGTTCAATACAAAATTTGATTTTCTGTATAATTTAACATAAAATTATATATAGGTTATTCTGTTCCATTTAAAACTATATATGTTTCCAATTAACCAAAAATTTTCTAAGTTTTTTAGACAAAGTATAAGAAACTTTTTAAAATGTTCCTAAACATTTCTTTGTTAGGGTTATGTATATCACCTATCTGGTTCGAAGCGTACCCAAACATTTTTTTGTTTTAGAAAATTATATGTTTGGTGAATGTATCGTTGACCTGTGGTGTATCTCAACCCAAACCCAAAAACACCAGGATTTTATAAGGTTTTATGCAATTAGATCTAATTAGATCCACCAATATATGGGAATGTCTGGTCAAAACTCGGATGAAATCAAATCATATTTTATACAATTTGATCTTTTTTAATGCAAAAAGATCCACCATTATTCGGATCAAATTGCGTATAAATATATATTGTGTTACATATCATTATATATTGCATCATATAAAAATTTTTACTCGGGGTTTGTTTTTTTTTTCGAAGATCTCTTTTTATATGTTTTATTTATGCCAAATTAAAAGTCATTTTTCATTATTAAAATCATCAGTTTGCATTTGCAGTGGAAATGTGTTTAATCTTGTTATACATTTAAAAAAATTTAAAAATTAACAATAATAGCCATGTAAAAAAATTTGTAAATTTACAATTTTATAGGTAAAAATCTTGTAAAATTACAAAAAAGCTCATAGTTTTTACTAGGTATTCTCGTAAAATAGGAGGTAGAAAAAATTTCAGTAAAATCTGTAAATTTTATCGCGTCAAAAAAATTGTAAATTTACAATTTTATTGGTAAAAAGCTTGTAAAGTTACAAAATTATTGGAAAAAAACCTTGTAAAATGACAAAAAAAGTTTTTAACTTTTTTTTTCACTACCTCCTCTTTGACAATTATTCCCTGTAATTTTACAAGCTTTATACCAATAATTTTGTAATTTTACAAGCTTTTTATCAATAAAATTGTAAATTTAAAAATTTTTTGACGCGATAAAACTTCCACCTACCTACTATTTTACAAGAATTCCTAGTAAAAATTACGAGTTTTTTCGTAATTTCACAAGCTTTTTACCAATAAAATTGTAAATTTACAAATTTTTTGGCGCCATAAAATTTACAAGGAAATCTGGTGAATTTACTAGATTTTTTTTTGTAAAAAAACAATGGAAATTTTTAAAGTTACAAACAAATTGTAAAATTTCAAAAAAAAAAAAAAATTTAAATTTCGATCAAAAATTTTTTGTTAAAAAACATGGAAAACTGTAAAATATTGCTAAAATGGGATTACGAGACTTTTTCTAGTAATTTGACAAGGTTTTTTGTTTTGTGTGTAGGACATGCCATCAAGGATTACCTATGATTTGTCAGAACCTGAACACATTTCCTCAAGGAATCACTGTGTAAATTTCCTCAGTGATACATTTTCCAACTGGGTTTCCCCTCCTGTAATTGAAAACTCACCAAACATTCATATTTTACTTACCTTTAATACAAATATTTCTCCAGTTGTCCTATTAATATCAAATTTACTATTAGCTGGATTATCCGGATCAATACCTTGGCCGGTTAAGAAATATACAATATTTTGTGGACGATCCTTATCACCATCAGTAGCTGTCACCTGTATTTCCATTAATAGCAGTTCAAATGCAGTTTTTCATGAAAAAATAAATAAATTTTGAACAAAATATGAATTAATAAAATTTTTTTTGTTAAAAATTAAAAAATAAATTAAAAATCAAATAAAATTATATTTCACATAATTAATTTTAAACTAAGGCATGCGGAAAAATAATAAACACATTCAAACTAAAGCAATTTACATAAAAAATTTCTACACATATTAAATTAAAAAGCAATTACGTATAATATGTAAGTAGCAATTATTAAATTAATTTAGTTAACTATTAAATATTTACAAATGTTTAAATAATTGATAAAGTGCGATTAGCTAAATGTTAGGAATGAAATAAATTTATTTAATAAAATTATACAATAGGGTGGGTCGGCAAAAAAAAAGTGTATCCAGTTACCCCCCCCCCCCCTTGAATTAAACATAAGTTGTATTATATATTTTGTTTGCCACGCCCCTGGCCGTCACCCCTTTAGTTTTTTTATTCACTGCATCGCCATTTTAAGTCCGATCTTAAAATTATGCATATCGTTTTTCATGTTTTCACAACAGCTTATTGACTTTGGTCATTTTTGACACCGACGTTAAATTTTTGTTGTGATTTTGGGTGTCTCGGTTTCTACAAAGCTAATGCCCACTTTTTTTGAAACAAAAAGAATTACGATCAAATTTAATTAAACCCTTGCTTTTAAAGTTTTCACTTTCACGCATAAACAAAAAAGTTTTAGGGATCTTAACATAATCAAAAATATAATAGTGCGTCAAATTTGACTAATTACAAATTGGTCCAAATTTCACACACACACACACACACACACACACACACACACACACACACACACACACACACACACACACACACACACACACACACACACACAACAAAGTTGAACGGGTCACCCCCTAAGTTAAATGATTATTTAAAGTTGATTCAACAATATTTTTGACACGACCCACAGTGATTCGTTTCATTGGCAAAAATCAAAAAAAAAAGTATGTCTTCAATGTTGATGATTTTTTGTATTTTTACAATTTAATAGTAAACTAAAAGAAATATGTACTTTTCTTATTTTTAAGAAGTCATATGTTGCCACAAGAGGGCGCTAAAGTATGGAAATTCAACGCTATTGTGTTAAAAGCTAAAAATTGATTTTTATGGGTTTACTAAAATAATTATGAAAAATCGAATTTTGAAGAAATCAACGAACTTTTTTTTGCAAAAGTTACTTAAATATATTTGATAAAAGTTGTATTTGCAATTTTTTAGAATTAATCCTAAAATACATTTTTGTATTGCTCTGAAATCTATATTTTTTCTACCGAATCTCCAAAAATTGACAAATTTTGATGGAATGCATAAAAAAAGTTCGTGAGTCAAAAAATTATTTTTTTCGCTTTTTCGATAGCTCGGACTATGGTTTATAAGGCAAAACAATAAAAATAACTAAGTTTTTGTCTGAAGTTGGAAAAAAGTTAGGGTTTTTTTGTGTCTTTATTTATTTTTTTTCAAAAGCTATATTATTAATGGAAAAAATATTTAAAAAAAAATCCAATATTAAGTATTTTTTCTTTACAATTTGATATATTATAAAGTATTCTGTAAAATTATAATAAAAAATCAGAAAAAAATTATGCAGTACGTGGGCCGTTTTGCTTTAAAAGTTATCTATGACTTTTACTAAAATCCCCAAAATCACCAAATTTTAATGGCCCTCATAAAAAAAGTTCGTGAATAAAATTTTTTTGTTTTTTATTTTTTTTGTAGCTTTAACTATGTTTTATAAGATCAAAAAATAAAAATAACTAAGTTTTTTTTTTTAAGTTGAAAAAAACAAAATTTTTAAAAAAATCTAAAATTGGATTATTTTTTTTTTAATTTATTTTATGTACTGTAAATAAATTTAAAAAATACATCAACATTTTCGTGTTTTTTTATATAAAGGGATTTACTGTATTGTATACCATAAATTTATAGTAAAAAATTCGATGAAATAAGTATACAGTGGGCCATTTTGCTTTAAAACCAGTATTTGATTTTCGTTGGTATCCCAAACCAAAACCAAATTTTTTTTTGAGATATATAAAAAAATTTCGTACTTAAAAATTATTTTTTATTGATTTTTTTAACATCCTGGACTGTTTACTATACGATCAAATAATAAAAATAACTAAGTTTTTGAAAAAAACGAAAAAAAAAAAATTTTTAGTACCCAAAAAAAAAAAAATTTTTTAGTTTTTCGTTATTAACGGGTTATATACTCAGAAATAAAGCAAGTATTAAACGAGTTTACTTAAAACTTATTTTGAATAAATTTATTTTTGTAATGCAACAGGAAATAAGTGTTGTGAATGTTTTGTTTTTGCAGTTATTAGGTATTTTTATATTTTTGACTATATTTAAAAAAAGGATATATTAACAGCTTTTTTGTTACCGCAAGTAACTCAACGAAATTTGGCACACTTATTAACGTTATTTGATCTAATCTATATTAAAAATTTGATAGCAATTGAAAGATTTTTAAAATAGTTACAGCGATTTCAAGAAAAAGGATATATGACAGCCACGCGAGTCCTTGCTCAGATTAAAATACAAATGTTGTACGTCGATGGTTATCTAAATTTCTAAGACAATAACTAAGTTAAGAAATTTTATATCAAGTTTTGTGGCTAAAACTCCACTTTTAAATTTCAGGATATACGACAGGTACAAATGTCCTTCGACCGATTTGCTCAAAATTTTTATTTTTTTTCTATTAATTAATTTTGTGCTTGCGTACCAAATTTGGAAAATCGTTGACAACTCTTTCTATTTTATTTTTGTGATTAAACTATATTAACACTTTATTGCAGTTTTTAAAAAGGATATATAAATAACTTTTGTTTTACAGAACCGATTTCAGCGAAATTTGGCACACACATTGACATGACTTATTCAAATTTTTACAAAAAATTTCAAGAGTATCGAGTAATTTTTGAGCGATTTACAATTTTTTTAAGAAAAAGGATATATGGCAGCCACACGAGTCCTTGCTTCAATCTTGAAAAAAATTTACACATAAAATACTGTATCAAAATTGGTAACATTGGCAAAATTTGGGAATTTTGTGGCCATTTTTGTAGTTTTAATCACATATTTAAATTTCAGGATATATGGGGGGTAGGCGTGTTCTTGCTCCGATTTTTCCAAAAACTCGTTTTTTTCTTGATTAGATAATTAAATGCGTGTGTACCAAATTTCAGAAATCTGCGACCAATATTCTATTTTTGCCCACTCGATATATGGGAACGAATCACTGTGCGACCCTTGCCTTCGCTCTTTTAGTTTTTTATTCACTGCGTCCCCATTTTTAGTCCGATCTTAACATTGCGCATATCGTTGCTCATGGTATGACAACAGATACATTTCTGTCCTTGATCATTTTTGACTTCGACGTCAATTATTTGTTGTCACTTTTGGTATCTCGGTTTTATTGAACTCTTGTCTGTAAGATTTTAACTTTCATTCATCAACAAAAATGTTACAGGGGTTTAAAAAAAATCAAAAATTTATAAGGTCGGATTTAAAATGGCAATGCTTTGATAAAGATGTCACAGATAGAAATAATATTTTTTAATGAATATATATCATTAAAAGCAACATAATAACTAAAACCGTTGCTTGTCAAAACTAAAAAAAATATTTTTTAAACATTTTTTACCGTAGGACCCCAACAGCTCCAAATTTTTTTTCGTAAGAACGATAATTGCAAAAAACTTTATTTAAAAAGGAAATAACTTTTGAAAAAAAAGATGTAAAAAAAAAATTTTTTTTTTTTTTGAAAAAAAAATCCCAGATTTTTTTCTTTTTTTGTAAACAAATGTGTTCACAATTGTTTAAATACCATTCGGTGTTCAATTCCGTTCACATGTGTCAGCCGAATTAAAGCATTTTGTATTTTTAGGTTATGTCGAATTCACAAAAATTTCGAGATGTCCTTACATTTTCGTTCATAACTTTTGAACCTCAGATGAAGTTTAGTATTGCTGAAATGCAATATCAAACTTATCGGAACTTCTACAAGTAAATATGATATGTTTCAGCAATATCCATTAGGGCGTCCCGTGAAATTTAAACTTTCAAATTTCATGTCATAATACCTACCAAACGACGGCCACGTTACAGATGATTGTGGGAAAATTTATGAACAAAATTTGCAAGGTCATCTTCAGTCCGAAACCGCTGCTTCGAAAAATAACATATTTCAACAAAAATTCATGTCCGAATTTTGTTACCAAATCCGGCTCAAAAATTCGTAAATTTGCCGAATTTTATTGGAAAAATATTTAAAAAATTCCAAAACCGCAATTTTTGTCCACAGATGCTGATTTTTTAATATAAAAATTATTTTTTTTATCCAAAAAGAGTACGAAAAATTTCTGAATTATTGAGCCGGATTAGGTCAAAAAATTCGAACATGAATTTTGATCGAAAAACGTCATGTTTTTCAACTTTGACCGCTGGTTGCCGACTGAAGATGACCTTTCGAAATTTTTTCATAAATTTTCCCACAATCAGATCTAACGTGGCCATCGTTTGGCAGGTATTACGACATGAAATTCGAAAATTTCAATTTGACGGGACGCTCTAATATCCATGCAATATCTTGACCGTGATCGCCATTTCCACAGAAGACAGATCAATAATACACTCAAATTATAACTCTGTTAAATACTCTGTAAAATGATTGTAATCTCAATTCGACAGATATTTGACAAATTTATCTGTCGAAATACAGATATTAAGAAAATACTTTGTATTTGCTTGTGACCGAAAAACAAAATTTTGTAAAATTGGAGTTACTCGTTAAAAACTCGTAATTTTTACAAAAATAAAAAAGTTAATTTACAATTTGGAAGCATTAAAGCGGGCAAATTTAACAAAATTTTAATTTGAATTAATTTAATTTGAATCAATGTTTTTGAAGCAATGAAGTTTTACTCATAAAATGGATTTAACAAAAACTTTGTAAATTTACAGAGTTTTTTTGTAAAATTCTGAACTCATAAAATGCATTTAACTAAAACTTTGTAAATTTACAGAGATTTTTTTGGTAAAATTCTCTTCAGTATTTTACAGATAGTTTTGTCAATTTACATTTTTTTTATCGAAATCATTTTACAGAGTTATCTTCGTAAAATAACAAAAAATCTTGCTGATTGGAAACCTATAGTATTTTCTGCTGGCTCAGCAGAGTATCTCTGTAATTTAACAGAGTGATTATTTTGAGTGTATATATTTATATTCTTTATCCGGTCTCAGACCGATATTTCGATAATTTACAAACGGAATGATATACTTATATACACCCTCTACCACTAACATTTCTCCTGAAACTTGTGTATGGGAAAGAGAGAAGGAAAATAAGAGTAACCACTTTTTTCTTAGCTGCCCAATCTCACATTTAGCGGGTCAAAGGAGAGGGGGAAAAAGGGACTTTTGTCGTTTTTTTTTGAGGATTTTTCACATTTCTTTAAAAGAAACTGTATGAACATTTTGTACAGGTCGAAAGGTTTTTGGAAGGCCTATCCAATGGTATATCGGTGTGTCCAAATTCGGCTTCGTTAAGTTTGTTTTTGTCCAAAATGTATAATCGTTGGGTACTTTATATGGAGATGTATATACGTACGACCATCAAAATTATATAAAAAAATCTCTATCAAAATTAAGCTGACCTGTATTTTTTCGAAAGCCCTTATTTTTTCATAAGGTGGCAATCCTTTTTGAATTTTGAGATTGGGCAGCTAAAAAAACAGTAACTCTTATTTTTTCAGCTCATTCCCATATACAAGCTTCAGGACAATCAGTGGGTGCCCTCTAAAAGACCTTCCTTGTATAAAAATAAAAATCCCTACATATTTGCTCCACCCTATTGTAAATATAACCATTTTTTGTAACTATATTAAATTTTCTACATGAGCAGTTTATAAAAAAAAATTTAATTAATGTTTGTTACATTTCTATAAAATCAATCACCCGGTATGTGTAATGTGCATAATTATATGATATAATGCATTTTTGTAAAAAAAAAGTTTATTATTAAACAATTTAAAATGCAATCAAAGATTTAAGCACCGATTTGACGTTTCATAGAAATTTTTTAAAGATTTTGACTCGCTTCATTTTGATATTAAAGGTAATAAAATGCTTTATCGATTCTGCATACAATATTTTTATTAATCGATATATCGACAATTTTACTTTAATTTTACAGAAATTTGAGGACTAAAGTAAATTCTATTGTTCTAAAAATATATAAAATTTATTTTTCTCTTTACAGTTAAAGACTGATCTATTATAAAGAAAATAAGAAAGTTTTTTTAACAAAATCAGTTAAAATTGTAAAAGTTACATCCATTTGAGAAAACATGCAAAAATGTATTAAACATTTTTCAAAATTTTGAAAAATAGTTTGATTATTGATATTTAACATTTATTTTCCATGTATAATCGGGCGCTGAAGCCAAAAATGAAGTCAAAAAATTCAAAATTAAGCAGTTTGACATAAATAATACAAAAATTGCCCTAACTGTCCCAAGGATGCCCTAAGAGGAGTCAACATGCATGACTAAAATTTGGGTAATACCTCAAAAAAAAAAAATAAATAAAAAGTTTTTTTTTCTGGGTGCATATTCTCTTTAGTGCATATTTAAAATTTTAAGCTTTTGATTTAAGGTGCTTATTTTTAATTTTTCAAAAAGTTGTCTGTTTTTACATTTACCCTGAAAAAACTTATTTAAACATTAGCTGTGTTTTTCAATAAGTGGATTTATTTTCAGATTAATCTTATTTAGTTTAAAATAAATATTTTAACATGCCAAAACAAATTTGGAATTTTTTTTTCCGTATCTACGATAAATAAGCAATTATTATCCGAAAAAATAATAAAAAAATTTTGAAATTAAAAAAGTTAAAAATAAATCAAAATTAATCCAAAGTGGACTTATTAAATCCTAAAATTTAATTGGATTAATTTTGATTTATTTATAATTTTTTTAATTTTCCAAATTTTTTTATTATTTTTTCGGATTATAATTGCTTATTTATCGTAGATTACGGAAAAAAATATTCCAAATTTGTTTTAGCATGTTAAAATATTTATTTTAAACTAAATATGATTAATCTGAAAATAAATCCACTTATTGAAAAACACAGCAATTGTTTTATTAATGGTTATTTATATTTAAGTTTTTTTTTTTTGTTAATAATTAAATCCTGTATTAATTTCATCACCTATGACAATGTAAACTGTTGAACTTATAAACCGAAAGTTATTAATATTCATAAAAATTATATTATGATATTTAATTAATTTAATTAAATTTAACAACTATTTAAAAAGCAGAGGACGTTTTATAAATAACGACATTAAAATTATGTATAAAAAAAATTAAATATTAGTGAATGGAATTAACAAGGGACGATATTTTTTGTGAAACGCTCTAATCTTATAAGGGAAGTATTTCAACCGTTACGAACCGATTTTCCTGAAAATAATGGTAAAAATAAATCGAAATTTGAAATGAACGATCCTCTGATGTGAAAATATCGCAAAACAAAGTACTTTTTGGTAATTCGGATTCCAAGGGTACCTTTTTTAATTTCTGAAATAAAGGCTCCAAAAACTTAAAATTAGGAATGTAAGATTCAACAACAGAAAACAATTTATGAAAAAGTACTTTTTGGAAATTCTGACTCTAAGGGCTTAAAGAAGTGCACTTTGATTTATTTTTATATTTTCTAAAATAATGATCTTGAAAGCTTCAAATTTGGAATATAGGACCGTCTAGCGGAAAAAAATATTCCCCAAAAATATTTTTTGGAAATTCTGATTCTTAAGGAGTGAAAAGGGGTAAAAACTCTTACTGTGGTACCTTTTTGATTGACTAAAATTATAAAATGGGGTAAATGATTATTTTTAATCTAATGATCAAAGCCCTCGAAAGTCTTGGAAAATATATAAAGAGTTAGATTTTTTTTTTAACCAAAGATATCTATTTTCATAGACCGAATTATATAGTTTCACGCTCAAATTAATGTGAGACAGAGACCCTAAATAATGTTGTGCACATGACATCATAGTTGCGCTTGTCTTAAATGCTAACGAAAGTCTTTCTCTTGATGATGTCAGTTTTGAAACAACCCACAAATGTGGTCAAAAAACAAATATACGTAAAAGTTTTTAAACAAACTACAAAGAGTTAATTATTTAATTTTTAAGAGTAGAGTTTCGTAAAAATTATGTTCATTAGTGCAGTTTTAAATTTATTTTTATGTATTAAATATTTTTACAGTTTTTAATTTGTATTTTTAATATCCTGAAATTAAAATTTAACCTTGATATTAAACGATTAAAAACAACAAAAAATATCCCAGCAAAAACTTTCATTACCAAGTAATGAGCTTTAAGGGGGGGTTTAATCGAAAACAACAACCTTAATTTTATCAATTTTTAAACAGCTATAAAAAAATAAGTACGCAATACTTTTTAGTTCTGTTTTTTTCAATTTGGAAGATGAACTATCGTAAAATTTTTAAAATTTTATAACAAAAAATTTGTGAATGCTTTTTTTAAAGGAAAAAATCGGCAAAAACTACTGAACCGATTTTGATGAGATTGGTTTTGATTTGTAGATTGTTAAATTCTCTAGTACTTACCGTGGCCATTTTTTGAAAACTGTTGATTTTTGTTAAAGTTTTGCTAATATAAACTTATATTAAAAAATAGAAAAAATTAACTTTTCTTTTTTCACTAAAAAAATAATTAAGTCAAAATTTCAAAAAAAATGTCCACGATAAGTACTATAGAATTTAATAATCTACAATTAAAAAAAGTACATCAAAATTGGTTCAGTAGTTCTTGCTGTACAACTGCAGTCAATTTTCTCCTTAAAAAAAAGCATTCCACAATTGAGTGGCAACCCTGGCAATTCTAGTTGACCAAATTTTGTGTTATAAAATTTTAAAAATTAAAAAAACTTGGTAATGAGGACTCATTACCAAGTTTTTACTGGGATTTATTTATAAAAAGTAAATATTTTTCTATCATTATATATGTAAAGTTAATTAATGAATTTTGTTATTTTAATTATGTACTATGAATTATTATGAAATAATATCCATTGAATGAAGTTATTATTGCTGTTATTGGTTTATGTAACAAATAAATATTTTTTTTATATTACATACAATTTAATCCATACACCATAATGCTACGTGCTTAATATTTGTATTCTTTTTTATCCCCTTCAGCCACAATTTGGCGGAATACTAATTTTGTCAATGTGTATGTGACGCATCAAAATATCCTTCGGAGACCTCATAAAGTGTATATATTTTTGATTCATGTTTGATTTTAAGAAATTCAATAAATGTCCGTCGGATGTCCGTCCGACGTCCGTCTGTAGTTGAAAATATGCAGTCAAAAATACTAGACCTAGACTCCTGAAATCTTGCATTAATATTTCTTATTATCCTATCGTCCGACATCCGTCTGTATTTAACAAGATTCAGTCACAAATAATAGAGCTAGACTCTTGAAGTCTTGAATTAATATTTCTTATAATCCCATGCTGGTTAAGTTCGTAAACAGGCAAAATCGGATCGGGGGAAACATTTTTTTTCCTTGCAGAACTAAAACAACTTCTGAAAAACCACGAATTTTTATGTTTTTTTTTTTGTATTTTTTGAAAAACAAATGAAAGATTTTCATAACTGAAGAATTTCAAAGACCTGTTCTTTAACCCAAGGTATTTAAAAGTCAAGTTTTTTTATAGCCCTCCCCTTTTTGTAGACGTGAATATAAAAAATAGTTTAAATAATGATACAATTGTATAATTTCAACGAAAAAAGTATATAGGAAGGTCCCCAGCAGTTTTATTTTTTAATTATTTTACATTTTAAAGGGTAACACAGATTCGGCACAGCCGAATTTAACAATTCGCTTGTTTTTAAATGGTTTTTGTTTTTCAATTATTAATTTGTCAAGTAGTTTTAAACAGAATACATGAATAAATAATGATACCCCAGCAAAAAATAAGCGAAGTGGTTCAAAAAGAATTAGTAGTTTCACTACATACAAAGTAGCGATAGGTGCCGAACTTCATATTCCGTAGGAAGTACTTTTAAAATCACTTCCAAAAATGCTACAAAATAACAATAAAAACACCTTTTAGCAGTTCTTTGCTTAATGATTTTAAAGTACCTCTTTCATATGTTCTTAGGAATTAAATCAAATTAAATCAAATCACCATAACATATGAACTTCTTTTTCAACTGAAACACTTAGAATGGGGGTGACACACGAAGTATGAAATTTTTTCTACGTCCAGCTTCGAATAGATTTAGGTTTTGCAAAAATGGTGAACAAATTTTGTAATGGCATTTCATTTCTCTTTATTTAGAGCTTAAAAAATCGAAAAGACGAAAATCGATTATTGATAAATATTCACATTTCATACAAGCAATTTGACGTTGAACTACCATTATAAATAAATACATTTACAAACTATTATTAAAGATTGTTTAAGCTTTTTAGAAAATTGAGGTCTAGGCTTGTAGTCAGAACAAACTGGTGAATCGATTCGCCGTGAATTTTTATAGTTTTGTGATGTTTATAATTACTCCTTTTTTAATTCGAAGCATATACGTTTGATTACACAGGGCAACACTTTTTTTGCCCCAGGGCAACACTTTTTTTTTGGAGCAGGGCAACACTTTTTTTGCGATTTGCTCGCGAACGCGAGCTGATGGAAAGAATTGGATAACAGATTCGGAATCAGCACACTAAAATCCATATAAATCAGCTGTCAAAGGTCAGGCAAATTGATAAAGTTCAAATTTTGTGAACCTGTGTTATCAATGAAATTAATTTTTCTATCACGTAAGGTTTTTAAGATATTCGCGTTTGAATATTGAAATATTTGGGTCTCCTCTGTAACGTATTCTTAAGTTGCTCAAACACAATAGTACTCGATTTAGTTAAAATAAGACATCTTTATTCCAAATCTGGTATCCAAATTTTTCTATCGCTTACTGTTTTTGAAATATTGGCGTTTGAAAAACTCAAACTCCACTGTTGCGCACTTTTATATTCTTTATAAATCACACTAAAATTTTTAAACGCGAATATCTCAAAAACAGAACATGCTTGAAAATTGTGGATTGCAGTTTTGGAATCAGGAGGTCCATTTTATATGAAATCAAGTCCTATTTCGTGGAAGCAACATAAGAATACGTAACAGTGGACCCTAAAAGTGCTTTTTTATTTTTTAACAGCGAATATCTCAATCTTGGAAGCAGGAGACCAAAATTTATAAGGACCGGTTAGAAATTTCACTGGAAGGTTTTTGCTGTCGAACAGTGTTTTTAGTGTAAATATTACAAAAAAATACTCTTTCAATCAATCTTACAAAAATAAGTGAAAAAAGAACTTCTAATTTAGAAGTTCTAAATCACCAAACAAAAATGACATAATCAAAACCCAAAATGCCAAGAAATATGTACTTCTAAAGAAGTGATGAAAAAAGTGCTTCCAAAAGGTCAAGATATATTAACATCCTCATCACTACTTCAGAAGTTGTGATAAAAACACTAGTGATACATGTTATACTTAAGTGTCAATCTTTCGCCACTGAAAAGTGGCGATAAAAAGAACATACTTTGTGTGTCACGCCCATATTAAATTCATCAATGTTTCAGTTGAAGAAGAAGTACATCTGGTTCATAAGTTGTGGTGAATTTTGTAGTGAATGGTAAGCTCTTTTTTTGCTGGGACATAAAACCCTTAAACCATTTTTTTTTGTTAAATATCATTATTAATTTTATTATTACGATTCCAATTTTTAATTGCAATTGTTTGTTAAAATTATTTATTTTATATCAATCATTCCATAGTGATTTTTTTGTGACCTCTGCCTACTCTTATGTCAGTTTTTAAGGGTGTTATTGAGTGTGTTATAAAGTTTGTGACATATTTCAATATAATAAAACGAGCTCTTGAACTTCAACTCGAGAATTTGGAAGAAATCGCAGTTATGAATCTTATGTCCGTTAAATTGTTTGCAACATGGACTAACGCGTTTTATCCTCGTATCTGAAGCATTAGACTGGCAATTTTTTTGACAACTTTCGATTTTCCCAAGTGTCCGGGCAAATTTTTACTGTCCTAGGTCTAAAACTTATGTGGTACAAATTTGATGTCAATCGGATTATATTAACCCGTGGCGCCCTGCGGTCAAAGTTTTGGATTTTTGAAAAATTTTTAAAAATAAAATTAAAAAAATATAAATCTTTCGACACATCATATTTGTTAATTTCGATGCGCTGAGCACGAATATCAGAATAAAATTAAAATCGCTCGATCGGTTTTCGAGGTATCGCCATTTCAAACTTGTACAAAATGGTAGGAAAAAACCGAAAAAAACGCGTTTGAGAAATTTAAAAAAAAAAATCTCAAAATTTCATTCCGCCGACCCTTTTGTAGAGCTTGAGACAATCTTTCATCTAAAACTAATTTGAGGCAAATCCGATAATTTTGAGCCGTGGCGCCCATCGATAAAAGTTTTGGCTTTTTAGAAACTTTTTACCAAAAAAACTAAACTTTGATGGAAGGGTGCCACGGGCTAAAACGATCGGATTTGGCTCAAATTAAGCTTAAACGAAAGATTGTATCAAGCTCTATGAATGGGTTAAAATAAAGAAATTTTTCGAGTTTTTTTAAAAAAAAATTCTTTAACGTCGGAAAAACCGCCCATTTTGCAATTTTTTGACAAATTTTAAATGGCGATATCTCGAAAACCGTTCGACCGATTTTATAAATTTTTTTGATATTCGTATTCAGCATGTTAAAATAAATAAAAATAATGTATCGCAAGATATTTTTTTTTTATTTTTTCATTTTCGAAAATCCAAAATTTTGGTGGAAATACTCCAAAAGTCCAAAACTTTGATCGAAGGGCGCCACGGGTTAAAATGATCGAATCAAATTAGTTTTAAATGAAAGATTATCTAAAGCTCAACAAAAGGGTCGATGGAATGAAATTTTGAGACTTTTTTTTTTAAAATTTCTTGAATGTAGGAAAAACCCGCCATTTTTTCAAATTTCAAATAGCGATATATCGAAAACTTTTTTTATTTAATTTCTTTTTAATTTTTCAAAAATCCAAAACTTTGACCGCCGGGCGCCACGGGTTAATTTAATCCGATTGGCCTCAAATTAGTACCACATGAGGTTTAGTAGAATAAAAAAATGCCCTAACTTTAAAAATCGGAGAAGAAAAAATTTTGCTATACAGAAAAATGTCTAATATGGCATTGCTATGGACCAGCCGGTCTATGCGAGGAAGTCAAATTTCGAGCACCGGCACCCCTAACTTAACCGGGGGGTCTTATAATATGAACGGGATTTTTTTCGCTTCTTGAGAATTTTTCCAACTGCTTCAAAAGAAACTATTTGAACATTTTATACAATTCAAAAGGTGTTTTGAAAACCTATCCAATGGTGTATCGGTCGTGTCCAAATTCAGCTCTGTTAAGTTCATTATTGCTAAAAATGTGTAATCGTTGGGGCAGTTTATATGGAGACATATATACGTACAATTAAAAAAAACCTTATCAAATTACTAGAAAAAGTCTCGTAATCCTATTTTACCAATTTCCTTGTTTTTTAACAAATAATTTTCGATCGAATTTTTTTTTTTTTTTGTAATTTTACAGCTTTTCTTGTAATTTTACAAATTTCAAAGATCAAAAAAATTTAGTAAATTTACAAGAATTTCTTGTTAGTGTTAATACCCCAAAAAAGTTGTAAATTTACAATTTTATTGGTAAAAATCTTGTAAAATTACAAAAGAGTTCGTAATTTTTACTAGGAATTCTCTTAAAATAGGAGGTAGCAAGAAATCTTGTAAAGTCACGAAACCTTTATCGCGTCAAAAAAAATTTAAATTTACAATTTTATTGGTAAAAAGCTTGTAAAATTACAAAATTATTGGTAAAAAGCTTGTAAAATAACAAGGAGATCTTTTCAAATAAGAGGTAGCAAAAAAAAGAGCATGTTAGCAAAATAAACTTGTAAACTTCATTTAACGCATTAACAATTTTAAACAAAATTTGAACTATTTTTTTTGCTAAATTTAAAATTGAGTTGGCCAAATTTTTAGAAGCTTTTTTTGCAAATATTAGCAAAAATAAATGGTAAATTATTTTTTTATTTTCAGAAAATTTTAAATGGCGCTATCTCGGAAACTAAGCCAAAAAGAGCAAAATGGAGGCCATTTTTGGTTCTTGGGCTCTCCATAGTATCGCCCGTCCTCTTCACATGTCCAAAGAGGACCCCCTAATGTGTCCTAATTTTGGATCAAAAAAAGTTAGCATTCCCGAAAATTTTAAAATGCTCATATCTCGGTAAATATTGCCGACACATCAAAAAGTTCAAAAGCATTTTTGTTGCTTTCAACACGTAGAACAAGACCGCAAAATAATAAAAAGCTCTCCGAGTAATATTTTTGAAGTTATCGAGTTTTGTAATTCTCAAAACCACGGTGGTCCCCTAAAATCACATATCTCAAAAACTAAGCAAGGTAGGGCGAAACGGACACAAATTTTGGATCAAAAACTATGATTTTAAAATGCTTATATCTCGGTAAATATTGCCGACACTACAAAAAGTTCAAAAGCATTTTTGTTGCTTTCAACACGTAGAACAAGACCGCAAAATAATAAAAAGCTCTCCCAGTAATGTTTTTGAAGTTATCGAGTTTTGTAATTCTCAAAACCACGGTGGTCCCCTAAAATCACATGTCTCAAAAACTAAGCAAGGTAGGGCGAAACGGACACAAATTTTGGATCAAAAACTATGACGATTTTTAAGGAACCCAACCAGGTCTAGGCCCATCGGGGTCTGGACCTATCGGGTCCGAACCCAATGGGGTTCTCAAATGTGTATGAACTAAGTTGAAATAAAAAAATTTCAGGTAACTAATTTTTGGCACAACATTTTTGTTAACTTTACCAAAAAAATTGTGGGTTCAAAATCAGCAAATTTTCTTGTAGGCTTACAAGCTTTTTTTGCTAACATTACAGTTTTTTTTTTTGGGTGTAAATTATAGAATTGTATCATAAAACAAAAACCGAGAATTTGGCCACTAACCATATTACACAGAAAGAATTTAAAACGAATTTCAATCAGCAAAAACGCGGATTCAATCAATTTTTTAATTAAAATTTCTCCAATCAAAAAAATTGTTATACCAATCATTTAATTGAATAGCTTTTTAATCAAAATTTTTTTTCGATTTTGATCACAAATTTAATAAATGTTTTATTTTGTATTGAAATAAATTAAAGCGAAAAAAATGTGGTATGTTGAAAATTTGTAATTGGACAGTTAAAGAAAATAATAAAATTTTTAATCAAAGCATTGATTGACTCATATAAATTTTGTTGATCAATAGATTTATTTCAAAATTTTTGAGCCAATTATTTTTTATGTGTACTTAGTTAATGGGTCGAAGTGAATAAAAGGAAAAGAGACAGGTTGGTCGTAATAAATTAGGAGTTATTTATTTCTTAAGGGCATAAATTAAAAGCTACTCAGAATTTATTTATCACGTAGAAGGAGGTCACATAAATATTCGGTGTTACCGAACATTTTCACTATAAATTTTGTAAAAGATTTTAATTATTATTTACACATGATGATTTACTTTTATTTAAATACATTCCATATTTATAATTATAAAAATGAAAAAAAAAAAAAAATATGATGTTTAAATTATAAAAAAAAAAAATATGATGTTTAAATTATAAAAAAAAAAATAATAATATTTAAATACACAAAATGACAAAATAATATAAATTAAATGACAAAATAAAATAAATTAAAGCCGACCTGCATTATGGTAAATGGTGCCTTCAGTTCTTCATTTAATGTACGCTCGTACAATGTTTGCGGGAATACGGGGGGTAAATCATTAACATCACGTATATTTATTATAATTGTTGTGGAATTTTCATTTAAACTATCCGAAGCCACCAATTTTAAATCATACTTTTATTTGTTTACAGGATAATAATTTTAAAACAAACAATAATCATAAAAATATACAAAAAATAACAAAAAAAAAAATAATAAAAATATAAAAATATAACTAGTAAATTATAAAATTAAAAAAACAATAAAATAATGTAATTGATTAAATTATTTGTTATTCCTTTTAAACATTCGGTTGTCATTGAATTACAAATGTTAAGTACACGTTTTCCTATAAACATAATGAATGTTGTAAAACAACAACAGAATGTTCAAAATGATTTGGAATAACCCGAATGATGCCCAGAACAAGCACTTAACGGAGGGCGGTTCTCGGTAAAAACTAGAATGACAGCAAAGTTTATTTCACTGGCGCAGTCAACTGACAAATTTCTATATGAACTGCCGCGCCATCATTGTTTTGCGCTTGCTCTAAGTTGTCTTTTCTTAAACTTTTTTTTGTCTATTTGTTAAGGTTTTCTTACAAAAAATTTAAATTTTAAATTTATTTAAATTGTTTTCAAAACTTTTAGTAGAAATACCTGTTAGCTGACAAAAGTAAGTTTTAGAAAAATCCAACACTCTGCGAGCTTTAATGATTTTATACAAGAACTTTTATACACTCGAAAAAAATGTTCTTCATGAACAAGTACAACAACTTCATTATGAAGTAAGTGTTCTCTTACAAACTACTATACACTCAAAAACTATACACTCGAAAAAAAATGTTTTTCATGAATAAATACAACAACTTCATTATGAAGTTAGTGCTCACTTACAAACTACTTTAAATAATGTCTATAAAAAACCTCAAAAATGTTCGAAATATTTTATTATTACAAAAGCTTGATGTGTTTACTTCATGACATGATGTTGACAGAAAATAACAAAATGTTGATTTAAAATTTTTTTATTAAAATAAAAATTTTATCCTCAAATATGTGTGTGTGAATATTTTCTTTTAATTTTTTAATACCAACGTTTTTATATAATTTTGTGTCACACTATATACAAAAAAAAAAACAATTACACCTATCCCTCGATTTGTTTTAGGAAAATCAGTTTAGTCGCCGTTACACTGGCCTAAATCACTGATCTAGCGGCGTACACTCAAAAAAAAAAAACTGTAAAGTTAGCAAAAAATTTAGTTAAATTTAACTAAAAAAGCACCTGATTTTGGGCCTACTAAATTTTTAGTTAATTTAACTAAAAATATTTAGCTAACTTTTCGTAGAATGAATGTAGCAAAAAAAAACGTAACTTTAACTAAAAATTTAGCTGAAATTTCGTAACGTTTTTGTGTACATATATTAACAAAAAAATTAGTTGAATTCAGCTAAACTTTTTGTTATTTTTCGTAAACTAAAATTTACAAAATATTTGGTAAAAAATTGTAAGTTTATTTTTTCTGTTTTTTCATCAGCTTAAGTAGAACTTATGAGATTCGCATAGGAGGCTACACAAGAAATTTCACTTAACAAATTTGTTACGAAAAATCAGCAAATTAATTAGTAAAAATTCGTAAACTCAGTTTTGAAGTCAACAAAAAAAATTAATTCAAAATTTGTTCAAAACTAGTATTTTCGTAAATTGAACTTAACTAAAAAAAGTAGTTAAAACGCTGATTTTAACTAAAAATTTGCTAAAAAGCCAGTAAACTCGAGTCAACAAAAAAAAATTTGTTAACTTTACAGTTTTATTTTTTAGAGTGTATAAGTCAAAATTAAAAAATTAAAACCGATAAATGTTTTGCATTGTATCGATTACCTATACTTTACAGAGAAAAATTTCCAGATTCTGAAATTTTTTTTCTTAAAAAAAAGTTGTTAACACTTGAAATTTGACTTCCCGGTGAAAAATGAGCATATATGGATACATATATGTAAATATATGGATGCATATATGTAAATATATGGATGCATATATGTAAATATATGAGCATATATGGTCATATGTGAAATTGTATGCAGTCATATATGATCATATTTGCAACATATATGTCCATATACGTAAAATGAGGGCATATGCCCATATATGACATATGTGGACATAAATGGAGCATATATGTCATATATGTTCATATGCCCTCATTTTACGTATATGGACATATATGTATGTTATCATTAACCGTTTAACCGAAAACACATCCACGTTTAACAAAATTTGCCAAGTAAATTCATTGTTGTTGAAAGACAAATTTATTAAATTACAAAACATTATTATTAGGAATGAGATTTCCATGCAAATGCATGTTTTTTGTCGATAGTCTAAAAACGATATCGACCAATTATCTTTCCGAATCAAGAAAATTGCGTTAAAATGGCATCGATTTGTTTTTGCATATTTTGGTGAAAATGCATATTTTTGCATATTTTGGTTTTAAATGCATATTTTATGCATATTTCAAATTTTTAAGTGCATATTTTGGCATAAATTTGTAAAAACCCAAATTCAAATTTATTTGTTTCAAAAAGTTTTTTAAATTTTAAAAATTTATTTTGGATATAAGAAATGTATTGTCGCCCACTGTATGTTGCAAATATGATCATACACTGAAAGAATTATTGTTCATAATATCTATAAACATATTTCATAAAACCAAATTCATAGAATCTTTGAAACAATTCATTGGCTGAATGAATATTCATTAGTATTGTGAAATATTTCATAGAATTTTGTTCATAGATTTTGTAAGATTCATAGAAAAAAATGTTATTAATAATTTTTTAAAAATTAAAATAATTTACAATAATTAAATAATTTGAATAAATATATTAAAAAATATAAAAAAAATGAAAAAAACATAAAAAACGTAAAAAAAAAAAATATTGCTGCCCTGGCGGGGTTCGAACCCAAGACCTACCGGCTGGGAAATTTATAATCGACGCTTTAGCTATCAGCGCCACCAAAGGATGAAAACCTCGCCGACTAACACTTAGTTTTGTAATGTTCGTTATTTTTTTTCTGCAAATACACAAACATTTTGTTTTCTACAAACATACACACAGATTTTGGCAGAGCATTGTGGCAGAGCATAATATTTTAAAGCAGAAAATGGATTTTAAGTGTTATAACTTGTTTATTTACTTTAGCTCAGTGGTTAGAGACTTAGCTTCACAAACAACTGGTATTGTGTTCGAATATCGGTGGGGACAAGTTAAAAATAAATAAATTTTTAAAAATAGAATATTGTAAATAAATAAAAATAATAAAGTAAATAAAAATTAAATAATAAAATAAATAAAAATAGAATTGAACAATAAAATTTTTTTTCCATAGCCAATGAACTTTTTCATAGGTATCTCGTTTCTATGAATTTGTTTCATAGATTCTATGAAGGGCATCATTGGCTCACTTCTAATGATTTTTTTCATAGAATCAATGTACGTTTTCATAGCCGTAATGAACAAAATTCTTTCAGTGTATATGCCTTCATACAGTGCCATATATTTTCATATATGCTACATATATGGACATACATGACGCTGTATGAACGCATATATGATCATATTTGTACCATTTTTCACCGGGTTATTAAAAAAAAGTGAAAGGTTTTTCTACAGAATTCGAATCCAATATATTTTTTCTACAAAAACATTCTTAGACTCTACAAAAAAACATATTCTAATAACACGTTCCAAAATTAAAAGTCTCATATTCTAAAATATTTTTCGTACTGATTCTTTAACATATTTTCTATGAAAGACTGATGTTTTCTACGAAAGAAGCATTTTATTTCAAATTACCAGTTTTCGTGATATTTTTCCTATTGAAAACCCACTAAAATTTAGAGAAATTAACCTCAAAAATTTTTTTTTTTGATTCGAAGAAATTTTTTCTCTAGAAAAATTTTAACATTCTGAGAAATTTTTTGTGTTCTTAAATTCTGACAAGGGAAGTACCCACACCATTAAACACAGATTTCCTTAAACTCAAAAATTATATAATAGAGACTTTTTTAAGATTAGGAGGTGTCTGCTTATCTTACCTATAAGTGTTTATAAATTTCATTGCCACCATATGAAATAATATGGTACTTCCCTGTTAAAAGTATTGGCATTTTAAGCTAAAACTAGACAAAATTCACTCTGTTTTCGGCTAAAAAGCTTTGTATTCCCTCGTTTTTATTATAAACGCCTACTGTCGCGTCAAGTTAGTCTGTTCAATTTTTAGGATTTAATTTTTTTTTCAATAATCGAGGGCCGGTTGTAATTAATTTTATTTTTTTATTTTGTATCGACATAAAAAAGGATAAATTTCATGTAACTGCATTTATATTTCAGGATGTGTGCAAAAATGTCGACAAATATTATTATTTTAAATGCAAACAAGCGTCAAATATCATGAATATTTAAATACTGAAAAAAATGTGTATATAAGAAGAAATAAAAATATTTATATGCCCTGACATGATTGACATATTGTCACTTGAAAACAAAACCAAATCAAGGAATTTTTTGGATAATAAAAACATGTACAGTGAGCGTTAAAAGAATAAATACAGGGCTAGTTTTGATAATAAAATTTAAATATTATTAGACGAGCATTATTTTAAAAAAGCATTGTTTAGGTTATTTATCAAGCTTTAATTTAAGCTTGGCAGCGTCCAGATTGAGTAAATAATAAATGTGCAACAAGGGGAGGACTTCTAAGGAAATATAATTATATATACACATTTTTTCGGAATTTTTTCAAAATATTTCTAGGAAAATTCTGTTTAAAACCAAGAGGTATGGATAATATTATTTTTCAGCTCGACCTTAGTAGCACATTTATTTTTTACTCATTCTTAAAGCTATCAAGCTTTAATTATAAACTGTTAATTTATCTATATAGCACTCTAAAAAAAATACTCGTTGGATAATAAGGTTTGTTATTGTAAACTTTGTTTTTAACGAATTGCATCTTCTATACATCTGTTTTAATTCTTTTGACGCTCACTGTACACAAAATAGGGTGGAACTTTTTTTGAGAAATTTTTAATATTTTTTTTTTTTTAATTCTAAAAAAAACAATAATAATTATAAGTTAGTTTTCAAAATTATTAAAAAAAATCTGGATTTTTATGATTTTTTTTTTACATTATTAAAAAATCAGAAAAAAAATTATAAAAAATATTAAAATATCTCCAAAAAAGTGCCACACTTTTATTAAAAATGGTAAACACTACATTACACATACATACATATGGGGCATTCCATGTCAAATCGGACACTTTGAAAATTTTTTTTTTAGATTTTGCCGATTTGTTGACAGTTTTTAGTACCCTTCGAAAACTCCTTCGTGGTAAATTTTCAGATTTTTTTGATGCCCCGTTCAAAAGATATCGAATTTTTAAAAATTGGTAGTTCGTTCCTTTACTCAAACTTCTTTTACTCATAACTTCTTCAATAATGGTCCAAATTGCAATTTTTTTTTCAAAATTTTTTTTACGTACTTTTAAAAAAAAATTCAAAAAAATTCTTAAAAGTGCTTTAGTATGCGATTTTTTAGTTTTAAAATTTAAATCTCATTTTTGAAAATGTTTGTAATCTTCAATTTTTTTTTTAATTTTTTTGTGTAAAACTTCTATCGATTCTACAAATTTTTTGCCCAGCAGGATCGTGGGATAACAATTATTACAATTTTTTAAAATTTTTTGAAAAAATTTTATTGTAATTTTCCAATCTTAAATAATTTTTACTGCTCCAATGGTGCGTCGTAGAGGGGTCATTTATAAGACCGACCCCCATTAATTTTTACGTCTTAACATTTATTTGGAACAAACCACACAAAACGAAATTTTTTAAAATTTGCTCCAATCGCTCTAACTGCCCTAATATTTTTAAATTTTTTTATATTTGTTTTATTTAATCAGCTTCTACCGGTCCAATGGTGCGTCCCAGAGGGGTCATTAGTGACACCGACCCCCATTTATTTTTACCCAACAACATTTTTTTAAAATATACCTACGCCCTATCTATAATCCCTAAGTAGGCTCCCATACAAAATTACATTTTTATAAAATTTTCTCCAACTGTCATTTGTATGGGAGCCTACTTAGGGAGTGGAGATAGGGCGTAGGTTTCACTAATGACCCCTCTCGGACGCACCATTGGACCGGTAGAAGCTGATTAAATAAAACAAATTTACAAAAAATAAAAAAAAAAAATGTATGGGGACCGCCTTAACAGTTAAAGATAGAGGGTAGGTGTGTTCACACAAAATGTTTGTAATAACAAAATACTGTGGGTCGGTCATATATTTTGTTGCTCTAATGGCACTATTAGGGCAGTTAGAGCGGTTGGAGCAAATTTTAAAATATGTCGTTTTGTGTGGGAGCCCCCTTAGAAATTGGAGATAGGGTATTAGTTTGTTCCAAAGAAATGTTAAGACGTAAAAATTAATGGGGGTCGGTCTGATAAAGGACCCCTCTATGACACACCATTGGAGCAGTAGAAATGATTTTAAGATTGGAAAATTACAATAAAATTTTTTCAAAAAATTTAAAAAAAAAGTAATAATCGTTATCCCACGATCTTGCTGAGCAAAAAATTTGTAGACTCGATAGAAGTTTTGCACAAAAAAATTTAAAACAAGTAAAAAATTTAAATTCGGCCGTGCCGAATGTATTGATACCCTCCACAATATCAAAAATATTATTGCAAAAAACTTAAAAAAAAAAAAATTGAAGAAAATTTCCGCGAAAAAAATTTTGGAAAAAAATCCGCGGTATTTTTTATTTTTTTGTCAAAAAATGCGTTCGTACTTGTTTAAGTACCTTTCGGTGTTTAATTATGTTCACATATGTCAACCAGCAGTCGAATTAAAGCATTTTGTATTTTTAGGTTATGTTGAATTTGCCAACATTTTTGAGGTGTCCCTACATTTTTGATCATAACTTTTGAACCGCTTAACCGATATCGCTCAAATGCAACACCAAACTGCTCAGGAAAACTATCAATAAATATGTTAAGTTTCAGTCATCCCTGTGTAATATTTTGGTTGTGATCACCATTTCCACAGACAGACGGACATCGCTAGAATGTCTTAAAATCGATCACTGATCAATAATATATATACTTTATGGGGTCCTAGACCAATATTTCGATGAGTTACAAACGGAATGACAAACTTATATATACCCTCTATCACTAAGTGGAGGGTATAAAAAATCAAAGAGTACATACATTTTCAAAAATGAGATTTAAATTTTAAAACTTAAAAATCGCATACTAAATATTTTTTTGGATTTTTTTTTTAAAAGTACGTAAAAAATAAAAAAAAATTGAAAAAAAAGAAACTCCAATTTGGACCATTATTGAAGAAGTTATGACTAAAAGAAGTTTGGTAAAGGAACAAACTACCAATTAATCAAAATTCTATAACTTTTGAACGGGTCATCAAAAAAATCTGAAAATTTACCACGAAGGAGTTTTCGAAGGGTACTAAAAACTGTAAACAAATTGGGAAAATCTAAAAAAAAATTTTTCAAAGTGTCCGATTTGACATGGAACGCCCCATATGTATTACAATATTACAGCTGGTAGGAAATTTGTTGTATTATGGGGGAAAAAACAAACATAAGCTTAAATTCTATAACATAAAAAAAATATATATGAGAAAATACAAGCTCTGTTTTTTTTGGTTTAACTAAAATAACAATTTTTTAATTAAAATTGTTTTTATAAATTTCAACTAAAAACAAACAAAAATAACTTTTTGTTTTTCAATTTCATTAATCATGCATAAATTTAACAAAAACAACTTTTGCTACAGCTATTTTCAGCAGAAATCAAACAGTAACAAAATGAAATTAAATTAACAAAAAACGAAACTTTTTTTTGAATGAATAGTAGAAAATTGTAGTGGAATGTTAGTAACCTGTAAGACACGTTTTGGTAAATTACGATCATCTTCTTCTGTTATTTGAGTACGATATGTGGGTCTTTCAAAGACCGGTGGATTATCATTGACATCTTTAACGTGTATTATGACAGTGGTATAATTTTCCTTTAAATTATCCGAAGCAGCTAAACGTAACTCATACTGGAGGAAGGAGCATGATTAAGTTAATAAATTTTTAAAGAGATTGGTTATTTATTTAAGCTAATGCGGTTTTAAAAAGGTTTCTAAAAATTTTAATGAATTTTTCCTAAAATTGTCGTAACTTATTATTATTTAAATTAGAAATAAAAATTAAACAAAAATTATAAATTAATATTTTTTTTGTTAATTTATGACTTTTATAATTTTTTATTCTAAACATTTAGGTACAGTTTTCGTTTTAAAAGTTCTTGTTAAAAAATTTCTTAAGTTCTTAAATCTTAGAATCTATAACTTACCCTTCTTCTTGTCTCATAATCTAAAGCGCCAGCTACATAAATAGCTCCTGTCATATTTTTGACAGCAAAGGCACCTCCAATATTACCGCTAGTAATTTCGTAACGTATGCGAGAAGCTAAAAAATAATATAAGAGAAGTAGTAATTAATAAAATAAATTACAATTAATCCAAAAGGCAAGAATGCTATCCTGGGACGCACTAGGGCTCTATAATTGTAATTGTTGAAAAGTCAAAATCGAAATTTTTGTTGTTAAAAAGTCGAGAAGTCATCTTTTGCTACGACTTTCTTTCTTAAGAGTTTAATTACAACTGAAGCTATTGGCATTTCGTTGTTACCCAACGTTGATAATTATAAGTGTTCGTTTGGTGACTGTCGCCCTGTTTTTTTATAACCGTGTATATGTTATCATCAGGGTTAGGAAGTTTATGCACTAAAAATTGCGTTTTAAGCGCTAAAATATGTATCAACATTTTAAAAACATGCAGTAATAACTAAAAAAATATGCATTTAAAAATTGATTTATTTTAACATTTATTCATAAAAAATTAAAAAAACATAAACTTCCGTTGTGAAAAATATTTATATGTACGTTAGACTGGTTCATATATGGCAATTTTTTTTTGATTTTTGAATGGGCCACCCGAAATATATATTAAGCACCGTGAAAAAATAACACGTGATTTTTTTCAGATTTTTTCATTAAGGTTCAAGGGTAGCTACTGGGCCTCAAACTTTGGGTCTTCAAACAAAAATTTTTTTATTTTTGTTATAATTTAGCTTGATTAGCTTATTACCGACAAAAAGTTTCCAAAAGTGACCACGAAAAAAATTTTTTGGATGATAGGGTCTTACTCTAAAAATTTTTCAAAAAAATATTTTTTTTAGTTTTATTAAGCTTACATAATATGTTTGTAGTTGGTCTTGGTTACATATTCTTTAAAAAAAATCTATTTGTTCTGAAACATCGAAGAAATGGCGAAGAATGCCAAAAGAATATTTAAAAAAAATTAATGAAAAAATTTTAAATGTTTTTTGTATTTTTTGTATACTTATTTTTTGTATTAATTAAGATAATCAGTTCTCATCTCATTGCGAAAGTGTTAAGACGTGTATAATGGATTGCCCACCAAATACTCTGTGCGCGAAATGTTTTAAATCGTTAAAAACAAACTTCATTACGTGTCACATATGTAGAGCTAAAACTCATTTTATTTGTGCTAATATCGATGAAAAACTTTGTAGTTTATTCAAAGATAATAAAAATATTGTGTATAACTGCAATGATTGTCTTAAAGCAGTGATCGGCACCCATTGCACGCTGGAGCCGAACACAATCGGCAATTCACATGTATACAACACGAATGTCAACAAAAAATCAACAAAGAGCATAAAAAAAACAAATATTTTATTCAGTAGCAAGCTGACTTTCTTCAAAGCAGGTTGATGTCGCTTTGTTGAAGAAATACACCAACACATGCATATTTTTATTAAAACACTAATACTTTCATATGCCTCTTTGTGCCGACCACTGTCTTAAAGCATCAGCTGAAATGATTTCTTTAATCTCTTCAATATCAACGGAATTAAGAGAACTAAAAAATCCAATTGTGTCAACAATAAAAGATGATATAAAGGAGATGAAAGTCAGGTTCAATGAACTATCAAAGAACCTTGAACAATCAAATAAGCAAATAATGCAATTTTCTAAACAAGCCCCTCAAAATTCTAATACACAAAACTTTGCTGCTAATAATCAACCTTCAAATATTAATGGTGTTGTTGGTGGTTCAAGTATAGTGGATGGACAATGTGATGATGATGTTGCTTCGTGTTCAACTGCAGTCTCTCATGCAAGGTCTAACATGTATGAGACTGATAATCAACCAAATTAGTGGAAGAAAGTGCAGCATAGGCGTAAACGAAAACATCGTGTAGTTGTTGTTGGAGATAAAAATACTGAAGATCTTGATGTTGTTGTGCAGAAAAAATATTTACACATCTCTTCGTTCAAACCAACTGTAACAGCTGAGAATATTATTTCTTATATTGAAAAGAATACAGAAATTGCGAAACAACATTTTGAATGTACGAGGTTGGTTAAAAAAGACGCCGATGAAAGTAAACTTAAATTTGTTAATTTTAAGTTGGGTGTAACACCATGCTTCTACGATGAAATAATGAAGGCTGAACTATGGCCTGTTTCCATAAAACTTCGCCCTTTTGTATTTATGCCGAGAAAACCGGCAGAGTTGCCAGACCTGTCGTAGGTAATTTAATAAATTCCTATAATCAAAACTGCAATATTGTTAGAAGCAATTATACTGTATATTATCAAAATGCAAGTGGGATTAGAAGCAAGGCTAGTCAGTTTTATCTTGCGTCTACGTTAAAAGAATATGATGTGATTGTAATAACTGAAACTTGGTTATCAAATGATGTCAATAGTGCTGAATATTTTGATGAATTTTATAATGTTTTCCGTTGTGATAGGTGCTATTTACCAAATGGACCTAAAAAAGGAGGTGGTGTGCTGTTGGCTGTGAGAGGTGATCTTTGCAGTCGTTTAATTTTATTAAATAATATTGGTATTATTGAGCAACTTTGTGTGGAAGTATCATTTTCTAAAGATTATAGTAAATCTATTTATTTTTTTGTATCTTATATACCACCAAAGAGTAGTGATGACATTTATCAAAAACATTTAGATAATATCGATAATATTTTGAGTTTATGTTCGAATAACCAAGAAGTAATGGTTTTAGGCGATTTTAACCTACCAGATATAACTTGGATATTTGAAGATAATACTCTTTTGCCATATAATATTAAATCAGATAATGATGATAATGTAACTAGTTTTTTTCTGGTTCACGATTTTAATCAAATTAACTATTTTAAAAATGATATTGGTAGAATACTTGATTTGTTGTATGTATCTAATGACTTAAGAACATCTTGTAATTTGTGTCTGAATCCTATATCTCGGAACACTGTACATCATAAGGCAATTGTAATCGCTTTTGAGTTTTATATATTTGAGAAAGAGTCGCCTTGCACAACAAAATCTTATAATTTTTTGAAAGGCAACTATACGGCATTAAATAATTTTTTTTCATCTGTTAATTGGTCATACATTAATAATTATGAAGACCCTGATCAAATATTTGCGTTTATGTCTGACAAAATCGATTATGCTGTATCTGTTATGGTACCTTCTGTAATGCCCTCATTGGGAAAAAAACTTCCTTGGTTTAATAAAAGGCTCAGTAATTTAAAGAATGTTAAAAATAAAGCATTTAAAAAGTATAAAAAATCTAAAGATGATGCTGATTTAAGATATTTTCAACAAATTCGTCGTGAATTTGATTTTTTACATAATTTTTTGTATAAGCAATATATTTTTAGTGTTGAAAATAAATTGAGTTCTGACTCTTCTGCCTTTTGGCAATTCATAAATACCAAAAGAAAAAATACTGGTTATCCCACTAGTATGTTCTACGACAATGTTAATTCGAAAAACAGTTTAGAATCATGTAACTTATTTGCTTCATATTTCCAAACAACTTTTACTTCGCATGATAACTTTCCAGGACAATTGAGTGAGCCTATTCTTAGAGATCTATTAATAGAAATTAGTGATGAGGATATAATATCTTCAATTTTAGCACTAAAAGATAGTGCTTCGTGTATATTTGCAGATTCTGTGCCACCATTTTTCTTTAAAAAATGTGTTCAATCTTTATTTAGTCCTATAAAAATTCTTTTTAATTCATGCTTAAGAGCAGGTAAATTTATAGATAGTTGGAAAAACTGCTGCGTGGTGCCTATATATAAATCTGGTGATAAAACAAGTGTTTTAAATTACAGGCCCATTGTTAAACAATGTGCTATGGCCAAAATCTTTGATAGAATTCTTAAATCTAAACTCTATGATCATGTTTCGAGCGCGATTTCACCACATCAACATGGATTTTTACCAGGTCGGTCAGCTTGTTCTAATTTAGCTATTTTGACAAATAACATAATTTGTTCAATGGAGAAGAAAACACAGGTAGATGTGATTTATACTGATTTTTCAAAAGCATTTGATTCAGTTAATCATAATATCTTATTGTGTAAACTTCTTAAATTTGGTGTTAATGGGAAATTACTTGAATTTTTTAAAAGTTTTTTGAATAATAGAAAGCTCATAGTTAAAATGGGTTCTTGTTATTCTAGCTCTGTAATTGAATGTTTTTCTGGTATTCCTCAAGGAACGCATTTGGGCCCGCTGCTTTTTCTTATTTTTATTAATGATCTACCCGATTGCTTAACATTTTGTAAGCCACTGATGTTTGCTGATGACTTAAAGTTATTTGCAGAAGTTTCAAGATTGTCGCATTCAATAATGATTCAAAGCGACTTAAAAGTTTTGGGAGAATGGTGTAATTCAAATCGTCTTTTATTAAATGTTGAAAAGTGTTGTTTTATTTCTTATTCTCACTGTCACGATCCAGTTATTTTTAACTATTCCATTGGCGAAGTTATTCTGAACAGAGTTTTTGAAGTTAAAGATCTGGGTATAATATTTGATTCAAGATTAGATTTCAATAATCATATCAATCACATAACTTCTAAAGCGTATTCAATGTTGGGATTCATTAAGAGAAATGCTAAGGATTTTAAAGATCCAGTTGCTCTTAAGACCTTGTATGTTTCTTTTGTCAGAAGTAAATTGGAGTATTGTTCTTTAATTTGGAACCCTTTTTATGAAATACATGCTAACAGAATTGAAAGAATTCAAAAGCTTTTTACAAAATTTGTCTTTAAAAAAATTGATTGGAGTGAAGACGTACCTTCGTATGAAAGTAGGCGTAAATTTTTAGGATTGCAGTCTTTAAGGGACCGTAGATCCTATTTCTCAATAATGTTTATTTTTAATATCCTAAAAATGAGATTAATTGTGAATATTTATCAAATATTGTAAATTTATATAATCCTCCTCGTGAATTGCGACATGAACGTTTGTTTTATGAAGATTTTCATAGAACTAATTACGGTAATAATGAACCAATTACAAGATGTTTAAAACTTTGTAATAATTTTTCAGATTCTTTAAATTTTAATTTAGATAAGAAAAAATTTCAATTAAATTTATTTAATATTTTTAATTGATACATTTATAATTGTAAAAAATTGTTAACTAGTCTGTAAGATGGAAATCAGTAGACTGAATAAATAAATAAATAAATAAATAAATAAAAAAAAAATTATAATTAAAGATACAAAAGAAAAAAAATCGAAAATTTTTTTTATTGTTTTTTTTTTTTATACCCTCCAACTACAGTATGGGGGTATACTCACTTTGTCATTCCGTGTGTAACGCATCAAAATATCGGTCTAGGACCCCTTAAAGTATATATATTTATGATCAGTGATCGATTCTAAGACATTCTAGCGATGTCCGTCCGTCCGTCTGTCCGTCCGTCCGTCCGTCCGTCCGTCCGTCTGTCCGTCTGTAGTTAACACGATGCAGTCCAAAATAAAAGAGCTAGACTCCCGACATTTGGCACGAATATGTCTTATGTTCATAGGCAGGTTAAGTTCGAAAATGAGCAAAATCGGACCAGGGGGAAAAAAGTTCCCCTTGAAGAACTAAACCAACCTCTGAAAAATACCATATTTTTACATGATTTTTTGTGTTTTTGTTTAACAAATGCAACATTTGTATGCCACAAAAAGTTCAAAGTCCTGCATTTGGACCCAGAGAATTAGAAAATGTCGTTTTTCGGCCCGCCCCCTTTTATGGGCGTGGAATAAAACATTTTTTTTAAAATAATGATAATCTTGTATTTCTTTAGTGCAAAAAGCATAAGAATTAATTTTTAAACACAAATTCGAGGGAAAATTTGCCCCCCCCTCAATTACTACAAGCGACCCCCTGACCCCCCCCCCCCCCAGAAAAAAGTAAAACGCCCCTGCATTTTTTTTTTTTTTTGCATGTTGGAGGGTATACAAGATTCGGCACAGCCGAATTTAACACTCTTACTTGTTTAATATTAATTTTTGGTTTTTGCCGCAAGTGAACGTTGTTTAGCAACAAATGAAAAATTTTAAGCAGAATATGTTATCAAAACCAACTAAAACCCTATTACGAAAGCTTCTCAAAACTAAAAAAGAAAAAAAATTTTGAAAATTTTTTAAAGTAAGACCAGCCTAATTTTTTTTTCATGGTCACGTTTGGAACTGAAATACTTGTAGGACCAAAATGAAATTTTTTGTCATTAATAAGCTAATCAAGCTTAATTATAATAAAAATAAAAAAAATAAAAATCGAAATTTTTCTTTTCATTGTGTGAATTTTTTTTGTTTTTTAGACCCAATGTTTAGTCCGGTAGCGACCCCTAAACCTTAATGAAATATTCTGAAAAAAATCATGTGTTATTTTCTCACGGTGCTTAATATATATTTCGGGTGGCCCGTACAAAAATTAAACTTTTGTTTTTATGAACCACCCTAATGTACGTGTAAATTAAAGTGAAGCAAATTTAGCTTTTTCACGTCGCACAGTGGGGAATAATTGACTTTTTTTGTCCAATTTTGCCTACAGATTTTGTATTTTAGCTAATAAAATTTCGCATCGATCTGTCATGGTGGATTTTTGAAAAAGATTTCGGATTACTTTTTATATTTTCCTAAAGTTCAGAAAATTTTCATTTTTTCAGTATTTTTGCACTAAAAAATGTATTAGGCATGGGATGAATATGCTTTATAGACTAAATTAAAGGTATTGGAACTCCTTATAAACGACGTGATTAGTACTTGAAAAAACATTATTATTTTGGGTTTTATAACTAGACAAAAATTCACGAATTTTCACTTATAAAAATAATATACCAATTTCAATGAAATCTTTTTTGGATTAAAGCTTATGTACACAAAATTTTTTTAATTTTTTTTTTTATTTTTTGCTTAAATTTTACCTTAAGATTTTTGGAATTTTCAAATTATTTTTTTGTCTGTTTTAAAAAAAAAAAGTTGTTACATTGTAAATTCAAAAAAAAAAGAGTTAAACAATTTTGCAATAATACTTTATTTACCAATAATTATTAAGAATAACATATGATATGCTTTAATCTAAAAAAAAATTCATTAAAATTGGTACATTATTCAAAATGATATACACTCATGATCATAATAATAGGTACACCACCTTAATTATTTTTGAAATGTCAATAACTTTCAAATTAAGATTTTTTTAATGAGCAAATGTGTTTTTTTTTTTTAGTATTCGATGCGGCAAAGATATTATATATCAAATCATTGCAAGTCCATCTTTATTTATTGTTTGCCAGCTAACGGTTTATAAAAAGTCCTTCCAGCAGGTGATCATAATAATAGGTACACTCGAAATTCTTCCTATTTTTTTCAATTTAAAGGTCATATTTTGCAATTATTTATATTGATTCAAATAATTTGGTAAAAATACTTGAAAAATACAATTAATTATCCAATAATAAGTGTCCATTTTGTTAGAAAATGACTAGAAAAAAGCACTGTTCTTCTGATGAACGGACCATAGCTAAAAACATACAAAAAGCAGGAAAATCTATATCAAAAAGCTTGGGCCGGTCCGTAACCTTCGTTCAAAATACCTTAAAAATGTAAAAAAATTTAGAAACACGTGTTAGATCATATAAAACATCCCCAACGACTGGTCACCATATCGTTTCGTTTTGAAAAAAGGACATATCCAAGTTCCACAAAGCTATTTTAGCCGAAATTTCAAGCGTAATAAGCGCGCCAACTGTTTACTGACTTCTACAGCAGTCTAATAACTGTCAAATTATTAGCATTTCAAAAATAATTTAGGTGGTGTACCTATTATTATGACCATGAGTGTAGGTACTTAAAAGTGAAAATTTTTTAGTATTCATAAGTTTATAACAACCAAAATAGTAATAAATTAACAAATGCTATTATTGTCATTTATAAGGGGTTCAAATACCATTAATTTTGTCCATACAGCTTATTCGCCCCCTGCCTATTACATTTTTTAGAGCAAAAATTCTAAAAAAAATAATATTTTCTGAACTTTAAAAAAATATTCAAATAATACAAAAACTATTTTTAGAAATCCATCATGACAGACCGATGAGGAATTTTATTAGCTAAATTAAAAAAAAAAAAAATAAAATCGGTTAAGAATTGCGACCTGTAGGCAAAATCGGACAAAAAAAGTCCATTTTTCCCCACTGTGCGTCGGGGTCGGGAAAGTTGCATTTGAGGGTTGATATTAACACACAAAAATATTGGACCTGTAGGACAATGGCTTTGGGTTCCTTTTTTGACTTCGGAAACTTCCGAAAAAAGTGAATTTTTTTTTTTTTTAATTTTTGTTTTTGCTTAAAATATTAGTCTATGTTCGGACCCCAGTTGGCAACATCCTCGTGCCATCCTCAGTGACGGAGCGGTAGAAAAAACTTTTCGCCTTCTTTAGTCCCAACTGGATTTGAACCTGGAACCTCCAGTTTATTAGTCCCACACCTAACTAATTGTTCCAAACTTTATTTTGAAATTTTTTTGTCTACTTATTACTTTTATTCTACTTGTTAGATTTAGATTTTATTTTAAATAAATCTATAATATTGCCATCTTTTCCGTGGAAATTGAAGAGTTGCCCAGATTTAAAATTCTAATTTAATATACTGCCATTCTGGAGGCATTTCCTTTTAGACGTCTTAGAGGAAGTGTCCACACTATTAAAGCAAACGTTCAGTGCTGACTATGTTGGACATGTCATCAAGAATTACCTATGATTTGTCAGAACCTGAAGATATTTCCTCAAGGATTCACCGTGGAAATTTCCTATGTGACACATCCCAGCAAAAACATGGTAATGAGTTGTGAAAAGTAATTATTACCAAGTACATTATATATAATGAGTATCCATTATCATTAACATTATTTTAAGCCCAAAAGTAACTACTTCTCAGTAATATGTTACAAAAGCACCTCTAAGTAATAATATCTCCTTGCACTTGCAGTTTTTAACCTTTACAATTCAATTAACATAAAAAGTAGTTAAAAACGTAATAAAAATTACGCAATTTTTAAGTTTTAGTAAAAACAAGTTAAATTTTAAATGTTTTAATTAACTAATTATTTTACTTCTTAATGGTAATGGGTTTTTACTCCTTATTAGTAATCCGAGGCAGTAACTACTTATTTATCCCCATACTCTTCACTAGTTATTTCTGTCTCACTCCCTTGTTAAAATAATTAGTGTTTCATTCAATAAGTAACTACTTATTAACATCTGTTTCGGATTACAAAACTCATAATTAGTAATGCCAATTTTTGCTGGGATTTTCCAACTGGGATAACATCAACAAAAATCAATATTTTTCGAAAAATGGCCACGGTAAGTACTCAAAAATTTAGTTGCCTACAAACCAAAACAAAAACTTCATCGAAATCGTTTCAGTAGTTTTTGCTGTACAATTGAGGCCGATTTTGTCCTTTAAAAAAAACATTCTGCAACTGAGTGGCAACCCTGGAAATTCTAGTTGACCAAATTTTGTGATATACAATTTTTAAAATATTTAAACTGTATTAATTGTGTTTGATTTTTTTCAGATTTTCTCATTGTACAACAATTATTATTTCTCAGAAATAATTAATATGGACTCAAACCGAACTAAATAAAAATTCAGTTATAAAATATACAGTCCAACAATATATAAACACAATTAATACACAACTCATAAGGTACATTGCAATTTAGTAATATTTCTAAGAATTAGAAATATGAAACAAAAATTCAAACCTAACGGACATTTTTCAAGACTTGAAAAGTCCTACTAAGGGTTAACAATGGGAAAAATACAACTCTGTTAAAAGTTAAGATGGATTAATACGGCAATTCTGTAAGTCGATATAACGTTCCGTCTACAGACGGAAAGTAGTCACTATTGTGATTCACTAAATCGATATTATTTTTGCGTCTATGTTACGTGGTTTGTGTCTATGAGTTACGTTGCTTTCAAACAAAGTATTGCCAGAATTAAAAATTCATATAAAAATCAATTTTATTTTTTAATTTTTGTACATTTTTTTAAATACTGCAATACTGTTTACTACAAAATGACATTTCAAAAAATAAATAAACAAAACAATAAAATTAAAAAAAAAATATAGAACAATTTATTTATACGAACAAACAATAATATATACATATATGGATAATTTTACAAAAAGGTATGTTAATACGTTTAATGGTAATTTTTTTATATAATAATCATTATATATTTGATAGATTAAAGAAACCAACAGCTGCAGTAGGAAAAACTAATAAATTGGATCGGGTTTTCTAGACGACGGCCATACCAAAATGGAAATAGTAATATAAAAAATTGTTTGTGTATAAATTCTGTTATTACGTTAGAATTTCTCAAATATAAACCCAAGCAAATTAAAATCAAAAAATCTTTTCCAGAAAAACCCAAGCAGATGAACCTAAAAAATAAAATGCGAAAAAGTTCTTTTGGTATTGAAATATGGAGTTACTTTTATTTTCTATTTTTCTAACAATAAATAGCTAATAAATATACATAGTATATGCGAATCAAGGATGCTTCTTGTGTATCTTCGTGTAATCCATAGTTTCTGATATTTGTAGGTCTTCTCAATGACACAAAAATATAAATCAATGGCGGTTTCCAAACCTTAAAAATATAAAAATACAGCAATTAATAATATTTAGAAAAAATGGAAACAACTTCTTAGATTCCGATTATTTTTCCATGGAAAAAAAAATTCCTCCAAATCAAAAACTTTGTAGCGAAAAATTTCCAAGAATTTTATATTTTTCTAAAGGCAATCTTTCCTTGAATTTAGGATCTTTTCTATAGTAAAATTGTCTCAGATTCTGCGAATTTTTCTATAGAAAAAATGTCTCAGATTCTGAAAATTTTTCTATAGAAAAAATGTCTCAGATTCTGAGAATTTTTCTATAGAAAAAATGTCTCAGATTCTGCGAATTTTTCTATAGAAAAAATGTCTCAGATTCTGAGAATTTTTCTATAGAAAAAATGTCTCAGATTCTGAGAATTTTTCTATAGAAAAAATGTCTAAGATTCTGAGAATTTTTCTATAGAAAAAATATCTCAGATTCTGAGAATTTTTCTATAGAAAAAATGTCTCAGATTCTGAGAATTTTTCTTTAGAAAAAATGTCTCAGATTCTGAGAATTTTTCTATAGAAAAAATGTCTCAGATTCTGAGAATTTTTCTACAGAAAAAATGTTTCAGAATCTGAGAATTTTTTTATAGAAAAAATGTCTCAGAATCTGAGAATTTTTCTATAAAAAAAAATGAGAATCTATGAATTTTTCTATAGAAAAAATGTCTCAGAATCTGAAAATTTTTCTATAGAAAAAATTTTCAGATACTGAGAATTTTCCTATAGAAAAAATATCTCAGAATCTGAGAATTTTTCTATAGAAAAAATGTCTCAGAATCTGAGAATTTTTCTATAGAAAAAATATCTCAGAGTCTGAGAGCTTTTTTATAGAATGTCTCAGAATCTGAGAATTTTTCTATATAGAAAATGTCTCAGAATCTGAGAATTTTTCTATAGAAGAAATGTCTCAGAATCTGAGAATTTTTCTATAGAAAAAATTTTCAGAATCTGAGACATTTTTTCTATAGAAAAATTTTTAGAATCTGAGACATTTTTTCTATAGAAAAATTTTCAGAATCTGAGACATTTTTTCTATAGAAAAATTTTCAGAATCTGAGACATTTTTTCTGTAGAAAAATTTTCAGAATCTGAGATATTTTTTCTATAGAAAAATTCTCAATCTGAGACATTTTTTCTATAGAAAAATTCTCAATCTGAGACATTTTTTCTATAGAAAAATTCTCAGAATCAGAGACATTTTTTCTATAGAAAAATTCTATGAATCTAAGACATTTTTTCTATAGAAAAAGTCTTAGAATCTGAGACATTTTTTCTATAGAAAAATTCTCAGTATCCGAAACATTTTTTTAATAGAAAAATTCTCTGAATCTGAGACATTTTTTCTATAGAAAAATTCTCAGGATCCGAAATATTTTAACTATTGAAAAATTCTCAGAATATGAAACATTTTTTCTATAGAAAAATTCTTAGGATCCGAGACAATTTTCTATAGAAAAAATCTCAGAATCTGAGACATTTTTCTATCGAAAAATTCCTTGAATCTGAGACATTTTTCCATAGAAAATTTTTTTGATTCTGAGACATGTTTTCTATAAAACAATTCTGAGAATCTAAGGAATTTTTTCTAACGAAAAATTGTCAGAATCTGAGACATTTTTTGTATAGAAAACTTCTCAGAATCAGAGACATTTTTTGTACAGAAAAATTCTCAGGATCTGAGCCATTTTTTCTAGAGAAAAATTCTCAGGATCCGAGACAATTTTCTATAGAAAAAATGTCAGAATCTGAGACAATTTTTCTATAGGGAAATTCTCAGAATCTGAGGCCATTTTTCTAGCGAAAAATTCTCAACATTTCTACACCATAATTAACGAGAAAAAAAAAAAAATTACTTACTTCAATTACATTAATGTTGTATCCCTGCAGTTATTGTAGTTATTGTAATGTTTATCGCTTCCACGTCCAATAAATACAGCAACCGAAAACATTTTATGCTTCGTACCTTTGTAAAAAAATTGTTTTTATTACAAATCTGTATAGTTGAAATACGAGTTTATAGGACTTACTAAGATTCCGCGTTAGTTCCAGCACTATTTTTTCACGCTTATTATTGAATTTAAATTAAAAACAAAAAAGAAATACAATTATTTTCTTCAAAAATAAAACTTTTATTTATTTAGACGGCAACAAAATAGTATGTGAGTGATTTGACACTTAAATCGTTTGTTATCGACATACAGAAATGAATATAATTACGTAATTATTTGTCATTATCAAAGACACCAACCCTTATAGACGTTTATAAACTATAGTGAGATAGAGAATTCAAAAAAAAGAACTCAGTCACTTTTTAGTCGGAAACCGACAAAAATCGACTTACTGAATTGGGGCATAAGTTTCTGCCAAATGAATACAACACGAATTAATGGTGAATATGGGTTATTCAACACAAAGAGGAGTAATTCCAATTCTTAATTTCTTCAAAAGTTTCATTTAAATGGCTAATTTTAATCTGACATACATTAAGTGTGTGGCAACAATTATTATTTCTCAGAAATAATTAATTTGGACTCAAACCGAACTAAATAAAAATTCAGTTATAATATTTAAACTGTTTATCTTTCATTTAAAAAAAAACTGAATTAAAAAAATATTGCGTATTTATTTCTTTATAGCTGTTTAAAAATTGCTCACATGAAAGCAGTTTTTTTGTTTAAGCCCCCGTTAAAGGAAAATATTCTTCAATATTAAGCTTTTACAAAAATTGACTCACAAGTTACTAACGAAACTATTTTTAATCAATTTTCACTTAGTTTTCATGTAACAAGCTTGAGTACTTGTGATATTTGCCTAAATCACACTCACATGTGAAAAGAGTAATAAATGTACCTGAAAGATATCAAATGTTTTGTTTATAGAGACCCAAAGATAGCGAAAATCTGATTTTTGTTTTAAATATGCAAAATCTGACTTATCTGAAGAACCCGATGTGATAGATCACAACACATTATAAGGACAGATTTAGATTCATCACGTCAAAAATATTGTGAAAAGTATATAAGTCATTCTGATACTTTTTATGTTTTCCTATTTTTTCCGTATAATAGATTTCCTGAACAGTTCCTAAAATATATTTTTTATCGCAAAAGTCTCCTATCTTTAATTTTATATTACTTCAAAATACTTACACTCATCATGATCCTTGGCAGTAACCGTTAATACAGTATGTTGTATATCTTCATTTTCATCAACTTCAGCTTCATATAAACTTTTATCAAAATAGGGTGGATTATCATTCTTATCCGCAATACCAATACGTATGAATTTTGTCACTATAATGAAAATAATGAAAGTAAAAACGGAATTAGTAAAAGAAAAATTAATAAAATTTTACTTAAGTAAATATCACGTATTTCATATAAAAATTATTTTTATTAATCTATGCAGAAAACGTGAAATTATGTGTGAATATTTATAAGGAAGAAAACAAAATATGCAGAAGGAAATATATATCACTTCATAAATGAAATATACTCCAAAAAAAATTATATTATTATTTTAGTAAAATAAAACATGTTTGGCATATTAAACTTAAATTAAATATTTTGTATAAATAACTAAAGAAAGAAAATTTATTTATTTAGTGTTACATAAATATTTAGTTATTGTAAAAATGTTTATTTTTTACCAGCCTTAAGTTATGCCATATTTTAGTAAATATTACAATACCATAAAATATGCTATACTAAAAAAAAATAACATAATAAATATTATTTTGTACTGATTTTTTGTTATAAATTATTGCAGATATTTGCATTTAAATACAGTATCAAATTATTTGCATACTTTTAGGGAGTTTATTTTATAATTTAAAATTTAATTATTCCTGGCTGACCTATATATTTTTTTTTTTTCTGTTTTTGCAGACAACTTTTAATAAGCACTATAGAAAACAAACAAATAGAAAACTGAAAATTATGTAACTGTCAAATACATTTTACAAAAAAAAAAAAATTTGCATAATATTCTAAACAAAAAGTTTATTTAAAAATAAAGTTCTTAGATAAAGGAGAATATCTCAATAATGGACACTTTCAAACACTTTTTACTTTTAAAGAAATCGCCTTAAAATTCTATAAAGAATATAATTCCATATCCTAAAACCTCTTTTTAAATGAGAGTTTAAGTGGTTCACCTTAACAGTAGTCGTCCACTTTAAAAAGATTTTACTGTTTTATAAGTGCAAAAATATATAGAGCATTTCAAAATACACAAAAAAGTAACATATTGCTGCCGGCTTGTTTATAATAAATGAACATCATAAAATGTTACACTCAAAAAATTATGTCATTAACTGTTTGTAGTTTATTTAAAAAGTATTACGTTTTGTCGTTTTTAAAAGAAAAAACATTTGTTCAATGTTCAGTTTTTTTTAAATGACTATCGGGGCGTTTATGAAACCAATGCGGATTGGTTTGACAACACTTTTTCACGGAAATCAGCTGTGTGTGTTTATGAATCCAATCAAAGAGAAAATGAGAAAATTTCCGTTCGAAAACGAAAATGTGCGTTCATGAATTCCATTCAGTTGGTTTGACAGTTAGAAAATTTTCGTCAACGTTTGGCTTCGGGGATTTGTAAGAAAAGTTGAAAATAATTAATTTAAAAAAAATTAAAAACAAAACTTAAATGAAAAAATGTGAGTAAGATGTTCTTTTTTGTTTTCGACTTTTTTAAAAAATATTTTTCCTCTTTTTTTTATAAGGGGAAGGTAAAAAATTAATGAGCAAAATCCAGTTAGTTCTTCATGAGTTTGTGGAAATAAATCCCGATGTATCGCAGGGATTTGTGATTTAAGGCCTTAAATATAAACAAAAGTAATTCATATTAAAAAATGTGAAAATAAAATTTCCAATTTTTTTTTGTGTCCTAGATTTAACTTCCGTAAAACTAAAACGAATGCACTTTTTTTCTATAATTTTAAAATTTTAGTTATTCGATTTTAACTTCGAGTAAAAACGTAAACAACAGAACACCAAATTGGATTTCATGTGATTCGGAAAATGTGAATTAAAAAGTTATGAAAGGCTTTTTTACAAACTTTTTCAAAGGCAAAAATCCCTTAATAAAATTCTTGAAAAAAGTATCATACACACTTTAGCTTATTAACGAAAAAAAATCTTTAGTCGGACAAGTATTTCGATTCCAAAATTGGGCGCAAAAAATAATAAGAGTCCAAATGGGCAAAAAGTTATCGATGTTTAAAAAAAAAAATCATAAAAAAGGAACACACTGAAGCAACTGGTATTTTTCCATACAAAATACCAGATCCCAAGTATATATTAGACTTAAGGAAAACAAAAGATGGAATTGTATAAATTCCCTTCCTTAGTGAATCAATAATCAAAAAAATTTAATTCAAAACAAATGCTTGACAGTTTATTTGTTAACAAATTATTTTTCTTTTTACAAATTGCATTATTATAACAACTCCGACTTTGACTTTCTAACAGAGTTGCTATAAAATACGACTCTATATTTGCAAAAACAGAGTCGTATTTTGTAAATACTTCTGTCTCCGCTAAGTTCGAACGCAATAGATATTTTTTTCGAACAAAGCAATTCGTCACGGTTTCATGAACGCTTCTAAAATTGGAAACGGATTTAAATTTCGTTTCCAATCCAATTTCGTTGTGGATTCATGAACGGCCTGTATTTCTGTTCTTTGTTTCAAAAATAACAACATAAAAATAACGACTTTCAGTAGCATTTAATTTTTAAAGTCATTTATTATTGTTGTGTAAGTAAAAATAAGTGATTTTTCTTTAATTTTTAATGATTTGTATTCATTATTTTTTTTTAAATTGTTAAAATTTTTTAAAGAGAAGTCATTAGTTTTTACCCACTTATGTTGGTTACTTTTTTTATAGACAAAAAATTCAAAAATTTATTTATAGAAATATAAAACATGTTTGTATCAAGTGACTTTGGCACGATGGGTAAAGTTGGCCAGAATGTAGTTGATTGCTGGATCGATTCCCCAAAAAATTTTTTTAAAATTTTTTTAAAACAAAATTCAATAGAAAAATTGAAAAAATAACCTACGAATTCAATAATTTGTAATGTTTTCGTTGGTATTTTTTTTTTTTTTTTGAATTTGTTGGTAAATATAACACAACAATTAATAATTTTTTAATGTTTTCGTAGGTTATTTTTTTTCGAATTTGTTGGTAAAAAAATTAAACGTTATTTTTTAATGTTCAATGATATTTATTTTAGAAAATTTTATTAACAGTAAAAAATAAACGTTGATTTTTGTTGAAACAAATGAATAATAGGATGGTTTTCAATTGTTTTATCACTAGTTTTAAATATGTTTTTCATTTGTTTTTGCCTACAAAATATTTTGAGTGTAGAATATATAAACAGTTTATTATTTAACTAAAATATTGTAATTTTTAAAACTAACCCTCGACATTCACTATAAAAATATTTTGTTAAAAAAAATAAAGCACAACAGATGGCGCTATTAATCTTTGTATGATTTTTTATACCCTCCAACTACAGTATGGGGTTATACTCACTTTGTCATTCCGTGTGTAACGCATCAAAATATCGGTCTAGGACTTCATAAAGTATATATATTTATGGTCAGTGATCGATACTGAGACATTCTAGCGATGTCCGTCCGTCTGTCCATCTGTAGTTAACACGATGCAGTCCAAAATAAAAAAACTAGACTCCGGAAATTTGACACGAATATGTGTTATGTTCATAGGCAGGTTAAGTCCGTAAATGAGCAAAATCTGAGTAGGTGGAAAAAAGTTCCTCTTTGAAGAACTAAACCAACCTCTGAAAAACATACATGCTTTTTTCTGTTTTTGTTATACAAATGCAATATTTTTATGCTACAAGAAGTTCAAAGTCCTGCATTTGGACCTAGAGGATTAGAAAATTTCGTTTTTTCGGTCCGCCCCCCTTTTGTGGGCGTGTATTAAACAAAATTGTTTAAATAATGATAAACTTGTATTTCTTTAGTGCAAAAAGCGTAAGAATAATTTTTTAAACATACACTCTAATTAAAATGATTTCAGTTTCCTATTATAAATTGGGTAAATTTACACAAAATGTGTAGTTTTACCAAAAAATTATTGGAAATTTACACATTTATAGTAGTATATAATTTAAATTTGTTGAAATTTACCCAATTTATAGTAGGAAACTGGACTCATTTGTTTAGTGTGTATATTTCGAGAGGAAATTTGTCCCCCTCCAATTACCAACCCGCCCCCAAAAAAAAAACGCCCCTGCATTTTTTTGCAGGTTGGAGGGTATAAAAGATTCGACACAGCCGAATTTAACACTCTTACTTGTTTTTTCATAATTTTAGTTTTTTATAAATATTTTTTTTAATTGTATTTCTAATATTGATTAGTTTCTTTAATCAATATTTTTTTTTTCATAAATATTTTTTTTCATCAATATCTTATTTTCATCAATATTTCTTTTCATTAATATTTTTTTTCCATCAATATTTTTTTTTCATCAATATTTTTTTTCATCAACATGTATTTTTTTATTTTACATTTTTTTTCATCAATAATTTGTTTTCGTCATTATTTTTTTATCAATATTTTTTTCATCAATATTTTTTTTATCAATATTTTTTTTATTATAATATTTTTTTTCATCAAAAATTTTTTTATCAATATTTTTTTTCATCAATATTTTTTTTTCATTAATATCTAATTTTTTATCGATATTTTTTTTCATCAATATTTTTTTTCATCAATACTTTTTTATTATAAATTTTTTTCATCAATATTTTTTTTATCAATTATTATTTCATCAATATTTTTTTTTACATTTTTTTTTCATAATTTTTTTTCGTAATTTTTTTTTTTTTTAATTTTTTTATCATGTTAAAAAATAACAACTTTAATTTTTTTTATCAATAACAAGACACATGGATATGACTAGAATATCTTAGAAACCTTTACGGATAAATAATATATAAACATAATGGGGTCCTCGACCGATATTCCGATGCGTTTTGCATGGTATTACAAATTAGTATAGCTTTATTTTTTCTAGAAAAATTTTGCTTTGGAAAGAATACCTATGTCCTTAAACAGCAAAACATTATCATGATTCAATGGTTTGGGCAAGAGTACAAACTTCGCAGAAATTTGTTGTTAAACAAGTAAGAAAATTATAGTCGGTCAAGAGCGACCATATAATACCCTACACTAGTTCCAGGAAAATGGGTCCCAAGTCCAAACATGGACCGATTGGGTCTATCTTTTGTTAAATCTTTTATAAGTGTAGAAAACCCTCACAAACAAAATTTGAGTGAAATAGTCTTCTATTAGTTGCCTTAATATCGGGCGAAATTTTTAGTGAATAATGTTAAGTGAATATCGGGCGAAATTTTCATATGGGACCTAAGTCCAAAAATGGTGTGATTATAATCAGATTTAATTTAGTTATTAAAGAACGTGTTAAAAACAAACAAACAAAATTTAAATAAAATATTTTCTATTTTCATGAAATTTTAGCGATTTATGTGAATATTGGGAGGGTGTTTGTATGGGGCCTACAAAAAGAACTTGTCCGATTCGTTTAAAATTTTGAATGGTGTGTTGTGAATACAAAACACGATTACCTACAAAATTCCGAAAGGATACCTATTAATAACGGTTGTTAGGGCCATTTGAATCATATTTTAAGGGGATGTTTGTATGGGCCTAGGTCAAAACATATACCGATTTCCAATTTCAATAGCGTCCGTCCTTGGGTCAAAAGAAGCATAAGTTTCAAATTTCAGACAAATCGGGTAAAAATTGCGGCCTGTATCCTGCGCACAACGTTTACATGGACGGACGGACAGACGGAAGGACGGACGGACGGGCATCGCTAAATCGACTCAAAAAGTGATTCTGAGTCGATCGGTATACCTGAAGGTGGGTCTAGGACCTATATTTCGGGAAGTTGCAAACATCAGCACAAACTCATTATACCCTGTACCACATAGTGGTGTAGGGTATAAAAACAAGGAATATTTGTAATATGGGATTACAAGATTTTTCTGGTGATTTGACCAGGTTTTTTTTGAGTATATAGCGAAAATCTGAGATTCTGTGTTATTTTTTATAAAAAAGTATTTAGATTCTGACATATTTTTCTATAGAGAAAGTCTCAGATTATAAAAAAAAAAATTTCATAAGAAAATTCTTAGACTCTAAAACATTTTTTCAGTATAAATACTTTAAGATTTCTAGACGTTTTTGTTTATAAAAAGTGTAATAGTCTTATAAGTGGCGGTGAGGAGGTTAGTCTGTGTTAGAAATAAATCGTCGACGATTAAGATTTTATTTGTAGTTGCGACCCCTCTTATTCTTTATTTTTCTACTTCAGTATTGTAAACAAAATCATCTAAATCGAGTGTTAGGTGTATATAAAATATAAAAAAATGCAATATAAAATAAAATTTTCTATAAATTTTTATTACCCGAGTAAAAAAGATTATATATGTTTATATTTAATTATATAAAGACATCATATATATTCATATAGAATTTGATGCGAAAAATGAGTCGATAAAACCATATAAAGTTGCATTAAATTTGATATAATTTGATGTGATTTTAATATAATTTTATATGATTTGATGCGAAAATTGGCCCCTTTTTTAGAAAAATTTATGCAATTATATATAATTAAATAAAAAAAAATCCAAAAAAAAACCCAAAAAAAAAATTATATTAAATTATATATAAAGAACTTAGATTTTTTTTCATAAATTTTGCATTATATATAATAACATATAAAATTTTTAAAACAAATGTTTAAGGTTTAGGTTTGGAACTTAAAAAAAAAAAAAATTCTGGACTTAGAAAAATTTTCAAAAGTTATATCAAATTATATATAAAGGACTTAGATTTTTTTTTAATTTTACTCATATAAGATTACATATGATTCAGAAAAAAGTTGCATAAAGTTGTATATAAAATGTCTTCAAATATTTTGTTATATTAAATTATATAAAAAAACAGACAGAATTTTATATTTCATATGTAATTATATAAACTAACTTTAATCATATGTTATTATGTATAACTTAACATTTTCTTTTATATAATTTTATATAAGAAAAAAATACGAAGTGCAAATATATATAATCTTATATGATAGCAAAACAATTTACGTATAAATTTATCAAATAATATATGTTTATATAAAAATAAGTAAAATTATATATAATCTTTTTTACTCGGGTATGCTAACTTCTTATTGTTTAAACATTAATGCAATTTCTATAGTTGTAATTGCATTCAAGTATTTGTTAACTTTATTATTTTGGAGTATATATTTTTTTTAAATTGTATATTTCCCATAAATAGTGCAATATTGTCATAATATAGGTCAATTCGTTCAAAAATTTAATTTTGTTTCAAGAAAGTTTAAATTTAATGAACTTATATTGTTGCATATCAAATGTAGGCTATTTTATTAAAATCTTTAATAAGCCTAAAGATAGACTATACAAAAAAACTATTTAATTTAAAATTTATTATAAATGCCCGAGTAAAAAAATTAATCTGGTCCTTTATGTAATTATATCTTAATTAATCTGGTAGCAGCTCTTAATTGATCTAATCTGATCTCAAAATTGGCTGTATCAGAAATTATCAAAAATTGTCTAATAATATCATATATGATATTGTTAGATTTAATTAGATCCGAATTTTGGTCTAATGTGGATTTGTAAAATTTTATCAAATTATATTAAAAATTATATAATCTGATATTTCATATAAATTAAAAAAAAAAATTGGACCGTAAATTTCAAAACTTAAAACAAATATTTTTATGTAGTTATTGAATTCATTAAGGGTGTTTTTCTTTTGGGTTATATTAAAATTAGCAACAATCTTTCAATTTTTGTTTTTATACCCTCCACTTAGTGATAGAGGTTATATATAAGTTTGTCATTCCGTTTGTAACTCATCGAAATATCGGTCTAGGACCCCATAAAGTATATATATTCCTGATGTCCGATCGATTCTAAGACATTCTAGCGATGTCCGTCTGTCTGTCTTTGGAAAATGCTGTCACGGACAAAATATTGCACGGAGATGACTGAAACTTAACATATTTATTGGAAGTTCTCCCGAGAAGTTTGGTATTGCATTTGAGCGATATCGGTTCAGAGGTTCAAAAGTTATGAACGAAAGTGCTCAAAAATTTCAGTACATTCAACATAACCTAAAAATACAAAATTCTTTAATTCGGCTTCTGGTTGACAAATGTGAACATAATTAAACACCAAATGGTATTTAAACAAATACAAACATACGTTTTGCCAAAAAAAAAAAAAAAAAAAAATCGCGGATTTTTTTTACCAAAATTTTTTTTCGCGGAAATTTTTTTTTCTAAATTTTTTTTTTTCAAAAGTAATTTCCTTTTAAATAAATTTTTTTGCAATAATCTTTTTGAAATTGTGGAGGGTATCACTACATTCGGCAAGGCCTAATTTATTTTTTTTACTTGTTTTTAATCATTTTAATTTGGCAAAAATCTAAATTAATTTTCATTATTTGTTTTTCTCTTCAATAGAAAATTGTTGCTGTTTTTGCTGTAATATAATAATATATTATTTAACATGGTACCATATATATTTATATGTGGAGTTTTATTTAATTGGTCCAATCTTGTAAATTTATATACGGCATATATAATAATATATGTGACTACATATTATAATATATAACATTATCTGACACTATATTGAAAATTATTGAAAAATTTTTTCCATTACATAATTTTATCTAAAAAATATAGTGTCAGATATAAACATATACAAATCTATATTAATATACATTATTGTATATGACTATATCATTTCTTTTTTACTCGGGTGTAGTAGGTTTTTTAGTTACATAATAAAAATAAAAAAATATTTTAACATATATGAGTAATACAGATTGTATATAATTGTATCTGATCAGATATAATTAAATGTCAAATTTGTGCCAACCCTACCCGAGTAAAAAAGATCATATATAATTATATATAGTTTTATATATACATATATTATTTTATAAAACAATATGTATTTTTTGTTGCATCATATGTGATTTTATATATTTGCACTTCTAATTTGTTTCTTATATAAAATTATATAACAGAAAATATTGTCTTTTATATAATAACATATGATTTTAGATTCGTTTATATAATTACATATGAACTTTAAAATTCTGTCTCCTTTTTTATATAATTTGATAAAACAAAACATTTTAAGTAATTTTATATAAAACTTTATGCAACTGTTTTTAAATTATATGTTATCTTATATGAGTAAAATTTAAAAAAAAATTCTAAGTCCTTTACATATAATTTAATATAACTTTTGAAAATTTTTCCAAGTCCAAAAAAAAAAATTAAAATTTTCTAAGTCCCAAAATTCTAGGACTGATGCAAAATTGAAAGAAAAAAATTCATAGAATTACCCGAGTAAAAATAATTTAATATGATCTTATATACTTTTATGTAGTCATATTATTTCATATATGATCATGTGTGACACTATGTATTGCAAGATAAATTTATATAATAAATTTTGATGTGGGATTTTTTTAAGATATCGCCATACATAACTATATGTTGTAACATCTGGTCCCATGCATAATTTTAAATTTCTAAGTGTTTTATATAAAATTTTATATGCCTCCATTATTTTTTAATTTTTTAAAGTGTTTTCCAAGAACATATTTTTATCGCAAATATTTTCAAAGTGTTTTATATAAAATTTCATATGACTTATATATTTTTTTTATTTTTCTAAGATTTTTTCAAGCACCACATTTTTATCACGAATATTTTCTGAGTTTTTTATATAAAATTTTATATGACTCCATCTTTTAAATTTTTTCTAAGTTTTTTTCAAGGAACACTTTTTTTATCGCAAATATTTTCTAAGTGTTTTATATAAAATTTTATATAACTCCATTTTTTCAAATTTTTCTAAGTTTTTTCCAAGGACAAATTTTTTTGAAAATATTTTCTAAGTGTTTTATATAAAATTTAACATGACTCATTTTCTGAAATTTTTCTAAGTTTTTTTCAAAGAACAACTTATTTTTATTATTTTAATTTTTCAGCTTTTTATTAAAAACTAAAAAAAAACATCCGATTTATAAAATTGTATAAATTTTAATATAATTGGATTAGACCAAAACTCGTATCAAAGTCGATATAAAGTTATATAAACTGATAATATTAGATATTATTCGATCAAATCTTATGAAACCATTTTTCGTATAAGATTATATCAAAATAGACACGAACCCATATTAAATTATATATTGTGTCATATCAATTTTTTTACTCGGGTAGATATAACTTTTAAAAAATTTTCTAAGTCCATATTTTTTGTTTTTTTTAAATTTTTCAAAGTCCTAAAAATATTTTTGAAAATTTTTAAGTCCTGGAAACAAATTTTTTTGTCAATTTTTTGCGTTTTGGGGAAAAAATTTTTTTCTTATATATAAATATATTTAATTATATATAATTGCATCAATTTTATTCAAAAAGGGTCCAATTTTCGCATATAACTATATAAAATTATATTAAAATTATATCAAATTTGATGAGATTTTATCAAATTTGATAAGTTTTTACATGGTTTTATCGACTCATTTTTCGCATTAAACTATATATGATTATATATGATGTCTTTATATAATTTTATATGAATATATATATTCTTTTTTACTCGGGTAGTAAAAAAGTTTTGATATAATCATATAATTTTAAATATAATTATATATAAATTGATCTGTCATTTGATCCCAAAAATGGAGGATCTAAACATATATGATTATATCTTACTAGATCAAATTTGATATAATTAGATCCCAAAAATGGAACGGTAAATTTCATCCAATTTGATATTGAAGATCATATTAGATCTAATATGATATAATTATATGTTATTATATCTTATTAGATTTAATTTTTTATAATCCCGAGTAAAAATAATTTAATATGATCTTATATACTTTTATATAGTCATATTATTTCATATATGATCATGTGTGACACTATGTATTGCAAGATAAGTTTATATAATAAATTTTGATGTGGGATTTTTTTAAGATATCGCCATACATAACTATATGTTGTAACATCTGGCCCCATGCATCATTTTAAATATCTAAGTGTTTTATATAAAATTTTATATGCCTCCATTATTTTTAAATTTTTTTAAGTTTTTTCCAAGAATATATTTTTATCGCAAATATTTTCAAAGTGTTTTATATAAAATTTCATATGACTTCATATTTTTTTATTTTTCTAAGATTTTTCCTCCAAGCACCACTTTTTATCACGAATATTTTCTAAGTGTTTTATAGCACCACTTTTTTATCACGAATATTTTCTAAGTGTTTTATATAAAATTTTATATGACTCCATCTTTTAAATTTTTTCTAAGTTTTTTTCAAGGAACATTTTTTTTATCGCAAATATTTTCTAAGTGTTTTATATAAAATTTTATATGACTCCATTTTTTTAAAATTTTCTAAGTTTTTCCAAGGACAATTTTTTTTGAAAATATTTTCTAATAGTACGTTCAGATTGGCCTTGAAACCCCGTTTAACGAGGTTTCGTGCCAAACCTCATTTGAAAATACGTATTTTCCCTCACAAATTGAAACCTTTTTGTAGTGAGGTTTCAACGAAAGTACGATCGAAACCTTTTAAATTTCATAATTCTACGTATTTTTACCACTGTGCGACAATAAGAAACAGAGAAAATGGGAAAATGACAAAAATAAAAAAATAAATAAATCAATTTATTTATAAAATTCTTCAAAATATTTATTTATTTGGTATAAAAAAAAATAAAACAGCCTAAAAAAATAATTTCTGCGTTGTTTAAATCGTTTTTAAAGATATTTTTTTTGTTCTAGTTTCCGAAAACTAGATAAATGTCAAAATTGTCGTGTGTGAACGGTCGAGTTTTAAAATTGAAAATACGAGTTTTCAACGGGGTTTCGAGGTAAGTGTGAATGTACTATAAGTGTTTTATATAAAATTTATCATGACTTCATTTTTTGAAATTTTTCTAAGTTTTTTTCAAGAACAACTTATTTTTATTATTTTAGTTTTTCAACTTTTTATTAAAAACTTAAAAAAACATCCGATTTATAAAATTGTATAAATTTTAATATAATTGGATATAATTTTATATCATTGGATTAGACCAAAACTCGTATCAAAGTCGATATAAAGTTATATAAACTGATATTATTAGATATTATTCGATCAAATCTTATGAAACCATTTTTCGTATAAGATTATATCAAAATAGACACGAACCCATATTAAATTATATATTGTGTCATATCAATTTTTTTACTCGGGATATCAAATAAGATAGTATTTACCGTTCAATTTTTGGGATCTAATTATATCTAATTGTATCAAATTTTATCTAATAAGATATAATCGTATATTTTTGGATCCTCCATTTTTGGGATCAAATGATATATGGCGCCGTATTACTTTTTTTTAGTCGGGAATGTTGACAAAATCCGATTTAATATCGATTTTGACCATTTCAGATATAATTAAATGCAATAAAATACGATGTACATGAAAAGATAGAAACAGATCGTATCTTATCTAACGCATTTTTAGGAGCTATACCGATCGACTCAGTATTTATATTTGATTCGATTTGGCAATATCCATCACTAATTATTGTTTGCTGGGTAAAATTCACTGTATGTATTGTTATCCTGCCTTTGTAGTACAATTTTCCATTTATTTTTTTTATAGTCCCATGATTGTTATTTGTTTATGGTTTTGTATGTTTTTGTAGTGACAATTGCTATTTTAGCTGTTGCATTTTATACATGTGAAAAATTTCGTTTTACAACGAACTAAAAGAAATTTTTTCATTTATATTTTCATTGCATTTTTTTTTTTTGTTTTGCTCTTTTTAATATCAGTTAAAAAATTTCAACAGTTTTCTTTTATACTCTTCGCTTAAAGGCCAATTGTCGCGGTACCACTGAGTAAAAAGGTTTTCGATATTTTGTATAAATAATGCACACATACTTTTAGTTTAAAGAAAAAAATATTCGATTAGATTCATAATCTAGCTCGAGGCCCAAAAATATTTTTATTTATGATATTCTTATAAAAGATTATTTTTTATTCATTGCTTTAAAAATTTGTGAGCCTCGAGCTATTATAATACTCAAATCGAATATATAGAAGGCGAATAAATACATTTTTATTTTTTGTAACTTTTGAAAACATTTATAAAAATGTCGAAAACCATACGTATTATAAATTTTTCCTTAATTGCTAATAGTACGCACCCGTTTTTATTGTCATTAAAGGCCAATTGTCACTATAAGACTGAATATGACAATTTTCGATGATTTGTGTAAAAAAGTAGTGCATACCTTTCGGATTATTATGTATGATTTTCGACATTTGTTTAGAAACATTTTCAAAAATGTCGAAAATTATTCGACTCATTGTCCGTCGTAAAAATAAACACTTTTCTTTTAATTGCAAAAAAATAAAAAAAAAATAAATAAATTAAGCTTTTTACAGAAAATTATTTGATTTTTATCTCTGCCTAAATATATGCTTTAAAAAAGCTTTATTTTTTTTCTTATGTAATATCAAACAAGTGATAATTAAAATACATTGTACAATACAATTTTATTTATTTAAGAAAAAATGTACAGTGGAAACTAGCGTGAGCAAAAATCTTTTTGTTGAAAAACTTAATAATCCTTGAGTAAATGCCCACCAACAGTGCTTAAATTCTTACGGTTTATGTTTTGTCCACATTTTCTAGGGTTCTCTTTAAATAATTAAAGTTATAAAATACGAATTCTTTTCAAATAAAAAAACTTAAATGAGTTTTATTCATTCCTTTTTTTAAAGACATCACTACAAATGACACTTAAGTTTTTAAGAGTATAATAGCTGTGAAAGACAAAAGTCTCCCAGAAGTGTTTGGTCAAGAATAAAAAAGCGCAATATTAAAAATTGTTTTTAAATAAAAAAATTTCTTATATATTTTTTATTGTACACTGTGCATCTTTTATTGCTGACAGTAATTTTACTAACATAATTATTACTTTGTTAGACAGCTACAAGAAAAAAATAATAATGATGTATTCGTCTATGTCGAATTAAAAACACCCTACGTCATGACTCACATTTTTTTAATCCTTTTTAATTTTTTGTAATTATTTTCCAGTTGATAAAACAAATCACAGCTGACATTTTGCTGAAATTGCTGATATCTTAATACAAATTTTCCAAATGTCCCTATGGACAAGTCAGCGGTTGGAATTAAATTTTTAACATGAAAATATTTTTAGGCTGGTGTCTAATTTTAAAAAAGTTGCAGGACTCCACCTCAGTTTGACTATATAAGCTTACAATTAACGAAAAAGAAAACAAGAATTACTATTTTCATTTTCTTAAATCCAAAAATTTTATTAACTTGGGTTTGTAACTTGGATAATAATTCACCTCGTGGTGAATAAAACGGGTTTTCACCAGATGGTGAATAAAAAGTAACATAATTATTTTTCAACAAAAAAAAAAATTTTTTTTTCATCAAACTTTTTTTTTTTTCATAACCCTACTAAAAATATTATGCTGATTTTACTAAATAGATCTAATTTGATCCGTAAAATGGTTATATCAAATAATATCTAATTGTATTACTTTAGATCAAAAAATATAAAAATTGATGCAATTTGATCCTGAATTTGGTCAAATCTAATTAGATCAAATTGATCTTATAATATCAATTTTTATATAATTTGATGAGCAAAACCAAAATATGAATTTAATCATATATGGAGCAATATCTAACCATATAAAGTGGATTAACCGTATCAAAGTGATAGATAAAATTTTATATAAATTTATTCGGAAGCATATTAACTCATATAAGATTGTATCTAATTATATATGATTAGACCAGAAAATTTTTACTCGGGAAATTTTTTTTTTTCTTTTTCATCAAATTTGTTTTTTTCATCAATTTTTTTTTTTTTCCATAAAAATTTTTTTTCATAAATTTTTTTTTTTTTCATAATTTTTTGTTTTCATCAGATTTTTTTTTTCATAAAACTTTTTTTTCATCATCCTTTTTTTCCATAAATTTTTTTTTTTTTATCAAATTTTTTTTTTTGTCATAAATTTTATTTTCATAATTTTTTTTTTTTCATCAATTTTTTTTTTCATCAAACTTTTTTTTTATCAAATTTTTTTTTCATATTTTTTTTTTTTCATCAAACTTTTTTTTTCATCAACTTTTTTTTATCAACTTTTTTTTTTATCAAATTATTTTTATTCTCATCAATTTTTTTTCAGTAATTTTTTTTTTTTCATACATTTTTTTTTATCAATTTCTTTTTCATTCATTTTTTTTATCAATTTTTTTGTTTCATCGAAAATTTTTTTTCATAAATTTTTTTTTTATCATATTTTTTTTCATCAGATTTTTTTCATCAAATTTTTTTATCAAATTTTTTATTATCAATTTTTTTCTCACCAACATTTTTTTTTTTCATCAATTTCATCAAAAAAATAATTTTTTTTTACCAAAACTACTTTTTCACCAAGTCTAAGCTTTTCGCATAAAAATTTTCCATTTGTTTATCAAATGTACATAAAACAAGTGAGAGTGTTATATTCTTTGGTGCCGAATCTTTTATACTCTCCAAAATGTAAAAACACTTTTTTGCACTTAATTTTGCACTCACTTACGAAATGTACAGCTCTTTTGGTTTTTTCTTAATTGGGTCCTCGACTGATATTTCAATTCGTTTTGCATGTTATAGCAAAGTAATATAACATCGCTTGATGACTGGATGATGGATATGTTGATTTCTCTCAGATAAACGTTTTTACGGATGGTTTAAAAACCGAGACAGGCACAGGAAGTGGTGTGCACTGCTCTGAATTAAGTATTGATGAATCTTTCCGCTTGCAGAATGATTGCAGCATTTTTCTGGCGGAGATCTTTGCGATCGCTAAGGCAGCGGAGCTAATCTCGATGAGGCCAATATTCTACAGCGATATTGCTTTCTTCATCGACAGCCAATCGGCTTTAAAGGCGTTAACTACGGATAATATCAACTCCAAGGTAGTCAGCCGCTGCCACAGAGAACTACAAGTTCTCAGGGAGCAGCATAATATACGACTGTGTTGGGTACCTGGTCACAAGAATATTAGAGGTAATGAGAAAGCGGATGTGCTTGCGAAGGCAGGCGCAAGCCTTCCACATGAGCTCGCCGTTGAGGGAGTGTTTCCACCACTCTCCCTTACTTTACATAATATTAAGCTGGACACTAGAAACAAGTGGATAAATAGATGGACGATATCAAATGATAGCATACAAACGAAAATGCTATGGGACGAAAAATCGCAGGGTAACACCAAAATTCTTCTGGATATGGACAGAAGACAGATAAGATCAGTAATAAACCTTATCACGGGGCATAATAAACTCGCGAAACACATGGTAAGAATCGCGGTTATGTCAGGCAATACTTGCAGATGGTGCAATAAATCTGTCGAGGACAGCTTCCATTTCTTATGGGAATGCCCTGCATTAGCATTTAGAAGATTTAAATGTTTAGGTTCTTATGTCTTTCAGGATATTCAGGACCTTCGAGGTATAAACCCTTGGCTACTCATGTCATTCATACAAGCGTCAAAGTGGGAAACGTAAAAATGCGTTTTCTTGGGTAAGAACAAAATTGATTGGAGAGAAGGAAGAAAACAATAGCAGGAATCATAATGGGCCAAAATTGGCCTCTATGGATGTCATTCCAAACAAATTTTTTTTTTTTTATTTTTTTTTTTTTTTGGATTGGCGTCATCCTCATTAACCTAACCTAAATATAACATTATTTTTTATAAAAAAACTTTGCTTAGGCAAGCACACCCAAATCTTCCGCAAAACATTATCATGATTTAATGTTTTGGGCAAGAGTACAAAATTCGCATGCATTTTTTAACTTCCTCCTGGATTTCAATTTATTGTAACATCAATTTAGCGATGATTTAATTTTTTTTTTAAGTTCAAAAACAAACAAAAAATCATTATTATAAAAAATGTGTGTTGATAAATCTAAATTTAATTGAATTATAACATTAGGGATTTGGTTAAAACAATAACCACAAATAATATAAAATGTTACTCAAGAGATTAAAAGTGTTTTAAAAAAATTAAATTTTGTTAGAAATAATGAAAAAAAAAAACGCAAAATGTATAACATGGAGACTAAAGCTGTGTTTTTTTAATCACTTGGATTAGGATTTATCATGTGGTTACACAGAAAAAAATAAAAAATTAATTTGAGTAAATTTTTAATACTATTGAGTAAAAAATTACTCAATTTTGCACCAGTAAACGATTTAATAGTATTGAGTAAATTTTTAATAAAAAATTATTAAATGCTTACTAAAAAATTTTTAATGGATACTATTAAAAATTTTATTAAAATTTTTTAAACTTTTTAAGTAACTTTTTAATTGTGTCAAGTAAATATTTACTCAAAATTTATCAATTTATTTTTTTAAAAAGTTTAAAAAAGTTACACATTTTTTTTTCGAAAAAAATGTTTTTTCAAACTTTACCAAATATATTTATGTCTTGAAGACATTGGAAAATTTCATAAAGATGATTTTAAACTTTCATATACATACACAAAAAACTATAAACTAAACGAGAATTCAAAACACGAAGAGAATAAAAAAAAATTTAAAATTTTGTATTAAATTATTTACTCAAATTTTTTTATTAGTTTTTGAGTAAATTTTTAATTGCGTCAATTAAATAATTACTCAAATCTTATTTAAAAATTTAAACAAGTGATTACTCAAATTTTTTTTCTCAATATTTTTTTCTGTGTAGTTTGTAGGACCTACAATATAGGTAGCTGCTGACGCTTTACGTCAGCACACATGGTTTCTAAGGTCTGTTGTGATACCACGGGACGGTACCATATTTCCTACTAGTTTCTGCCGATAAAACAATGTGAGGTTCTTATGAAAATTCCCATACAACAAATCAGAATAATCGTAGAACTCTCAGTTTAGCTATGTTTACACAATACCACTAACAATGAGTCGTATGATTTTAATGAAAAAGCAAGATTTTTTATAGCATTATTTTAGGCATGTACACTCAAAAAAAAAACTCTGTCAAAAAATCTGTAAAACGACCTTCAATTTGAATTAGCAATCTTTTAGCAGATTGTTCTGCTGAGAAGGATATTTTTACTAAAATCTCTGTCATTCAGTTTAAGAAAATAACAGACATTTTACTATGTTTATAATGATTTTGTTTGCTGAATTTCATAATTTTTTCAAGAAATTTTTTTATATAAAAAAAAAAGCAGATTGCTCTGCTGAAATCAGCAGATTGCTCTGCTGAAATCAGCAGATTATTCTGCTGAAATCAGCAGATTGTTCTGCTAAAATCAGCAGATTTTTTTGCTAAAATCAGCAGATATTTCTGCTAAAATCAGATTTCTCTGCTGTCGAACAACACACATGTTTAATAGCTAAAACGCCAGATAAAAGTATAAGCTTCCGTGGCGTAGTGGTTAAGAAGTGTACTTTCAAATCGGAAGGTGGCGAGTTCGATGCTCGCTGGCGGCGTATGTTTTTTTTTTTTTTTTCTTGTTATATTTATTCACCTCTTATGACAGATATTTAGCAAACCGTGTCTGCTAAAATCAACAGATTTCTCATATGGTTCAAAATGGGTGTATTTTCAGCAGATTTTTCTGCTGATTGGACAGAGAATTTATTTTGAGTGTAGTAAATATATTATTGTTATTTAAAAGCGACAAAAAACTCTACACTTATAAACAAATATAATAAGTAGGGATGAGATTTCTATCAAATGCATGTTTTTTGTCGATAGCCTAAAAACGATACAGACCAATTATCTTTCCGAATCAAGAAATTTGCATTAAAATGCCATCGATTTGTTTTTGCATATTTTTGCATATTTTGGTGAAAATGCATATTTTTGCATATTTTGGTTTTAAATTCATATTTTGTGCATATTTACATCTTTTAAGTGCATATTTTTTGCATATTTTGGCATAAATTAGCAAAAACCCAAATTGAAATTTATTTGTTTCAAAAACTATTTTAAATTTTAAAAATTTATTTTGGAAAAAGAAAAATTTTTTTTTTTTCTTTAATTTTTTTTTTTTATAAATTGTGTTAATTTCTAAAAAATCTTGCTTATATAAAGTTTTAAATGTTACTATTTAAACCCGGCGTTACTTTTTGCTTTTTAAGAAGTTTTTCCTATGAAAACAAGATTTTTATTGCACACATTTTACTTTTTAGTGCATATTTTTAGGTTTTTTAGTACATATTTTGAATTTTTTATTGCATGTTTTAAGCGCATATTTTCGATTTTTTAGTGCATGAAAATTTTATCCCTAATAACACCGTCCAACAAATTGCAACTTTTGGCTGTACACATGAACCGGACCCGAAAATTCGGAAAGTTGGGCCAAAAATAAAATACCCGTGTCTCCCAGTTTTTCTAGATCAATTCACGTTTTCGCGAAAAATGCAACAAAAAAAAAAAAGGTTTCACAATAGAAAAAAATTATGCTATTCAGAAAGTGGGGTTTAGAAAAAAACACCCGTGTCTCTCAGGTTTTCGCGATCAATTCGCGTATTCGCGAAAAACGCAAAATTTTTTTTTTTTTTTTTGCACTGTTAAAAAAAAAAATTGGGTTTAAATCTAAGCATTTATGTCTCAGTTATTTCATATCAATTCGCATATTTGTAAAAAAAAAATATTTTGTTCTTTTTAGCACACTCGCAAAATTTCAAGTAGAGTTAAAAAGAAATTTCCCAAAAAAATATTTACTCATTACTTTTACAACAGCAGTTACTCGTTTTTTTGTGAAATTGAGTCACAGTAGTTTTAACTTTAAAATATAAAAGATTTTTGTCATCATAATATTATTTAAGTCAAATTTTATATTCTATACTTATAAAAATAAAAATAATTCAATAAATTTTTTCAAATTGCATTTTTTCTAAATTAATTTAAAAAAATTATTTGAATATTTTATTTTTAGTCCCACTATTCGAATGTAGTAAATTTTTTTTAAGTGTGCAAAAAAATGCATTTTCGCGAAAACGCGAATAGATACATTAATCATTGGGAGACACGAGAATTTTATTTTTAGCAATTTTTGTATAAGGACCGTAATTCTACTGTAAATCATGTATATTTATGTTTTATATTTATAAAAAATAATGCAATACATTTATCAAAATTGCATTTTTCGTGAATTAATATGAAAAAACTAGAACAATATTTTATCTTAAGCCCTATTTTCGAAATGTAGTAAATTTTTTCAAGTGTGCAAAAAAAAAATGAATTTTCGCGAAAACGCGAATTGATATAGAAAAACTGGGAAACACAAGAATGTTATTTTGAGCCCCACTTTCTGAAAAGCGAACATTTTTTTTACATTGAAAAAAAAATTTTTTTTGGCGTTTTTCGCGAAAACGCGAATTGATCTAGAAAAACTGGGAGACACGGGTATTTTTTTTCTGGCCCTACTTTCAGAATTTTCGGGTCCGGTCCATGTGTACAAAAGTGTGTCGGACGGTGTAATAAGTTATTTAATCTTAAGTCGATTTATTAAAAACAAAGTCATAAATGTCATTGTTTCGATGGGATTTAATTTTCAAATCATTTATTTACAAAATGCCTTAAGTTATGCTACTTTTTTTTATATAAATCGTCGAAAATAAAATGACTCACAAGGGAAGTCTCCCTAGTGTCACCCGCGGATCTTTATGGAATTGGTTTTATTTTGTAGAGCAGAAAAAATAAAGGGACACGTATTTTTTTGTAGCGGCCCAAAATCATATTTAGGTGGTAAAAAGGAGGGGAGAAGACAAGGCCATTTTTCAGTTTTTTCGTTTATCTCCTATACTATGCAAAGAAACCTAGTCATGTTACATACCAAATGAAAGGTCTTTGGAAAACCTATCTACGTGTGCTAAGAACGTGTCCAAACATGCAGAACTTTTCGTCATATTGAGTAAAATACCAAAATTTTAGGGCATTTTTGTAAATAAGTCGAAAAATATTAACTTCTTTGGCCCGTTGTTAGCACCACGAGAAAGGTAAAATACCAATCCTAAATATACCTACCTATACCTTTAATCTGATACCACACATGCATATATTAATTTTGTTTAAATAGGCGCAAATTGTAAAAAACTGAAAAAGGTCAATTCCCCCCCATACAAATCGACTCCCCTAAAAAACGAGTTTGGGCCGCTAAAAAAAATACGTGTCAAATTAATTTTCGTTCTTAACAACATATCCAAATTTCATGAAAATCAGAGGGTGACACCAGGGAGACTTCCCTTGTCAGTAGTACGATGTAAACACAGCTTAATGAAGTTTTCATTATCGCCATGAACAAATTTCTATCAGTGTTCGTCAAATTAAAATTATTGCAAAATACAGAAATGGCTTTTCTTTTTTAGTGAACAAAAAATGTTTTAATACAGTTTCAATTCATTCAAGTGTTAAAGATAACGATAACGTTAGTTCTTCTTTTTTTGGTTCTTCGCCTTTACAGTAGAAGTCAAGGAAATTAAATGAAAAATATAAACATAGTTCCATATTGTAAAGAAAATAAACTCCCTATATGATGATATCGGTTTAGTTGTATCATTGTTTGCACCTTAAGGTATGCTTTAAGAATATTGCCAAAAATACTTAAACAAGTTCTCACAAAAACAAAAAATAATCGTAAATGAATAAAACCTTATTTTGAAGAAGATTACATCAGACCACATTTTGTATGGTAAAATCCTTTTCCAAATAATTACAAAAACACAGCTTGAGTTTTAGAATTTTGCTATTAAACAAAATATTGCATTCTTAGAAATTTTAGATGCAAAAATATACTGAAGTTGTGCTAAATTTTCTATTGAAAGCACCATCATGAAAATGACTTTCAAAAAATTCTTGATGAAGTTTAAGTATACTTTACATATTATCCGATTAAGATTAAAGTTTAATTACTTTAAAATTAATTAAAATTTATTTTCTTACTTCATCTGCTTTACTAAAAATAAAGATTTAATTTACAAGAAAATTTATTTACAATTAGAAAAATGTCATCATATACATATGCAAATAATGAAGACTAATTTATTATTATTGTTGTATTTAGATAAAACTTTAATTTCCTTTTCGAAATGTTAATTCATACAATTATCAGCATATTTTTGTACAACACACAATTTAAATAACTTTTAAATTTTATTTTTACTTGTTAAACACAACTGTAAATATATCCAAACAATTACATAACCACAAAAACCAATGAAAATAATCATACTAGAAAGTATTATTACAAAAGTTGAACTACAAAAAAAAGAAGAAAACCCAGCAAAAATAGTGTTAATTCAAAAAAATAAGTTGATTTTAAAGACTCTTTCATAAAAATAATCGTAAATGTTATTGTTAAGATCGCTTTTAATTTTAGGATCATACAAGATTTAAATTTTTCATAAAAAATATCAAAAATAATACTACTCAAACCCAATTGTGAATTAAGAATTAAGCTGACCCATATTTTTGCGTTTGGCGAAATTCCAGCTAGTTCTAATTTTATTCGGCTTTTCTCGAAAGACCACATTTTTTCATATGATGGCAACCCTTTTTTTAAATTTGAGATTAGGCAGCAAAAAAACAGGTAGCTCTTATTTCTCTCTTCTCATTCCCATATACAAGTTGCAGGACAATCGGTGGGTGCTCTCTAAAAGACCATGTCAGACCCTTGTCAGTCTAATAATTTTCGACATATTAAAAAACCTTTCTAAAAATTTAGAAAATCAAACTTAGCATTAAGTTTTCCTTTATTCCTAAAAGTATGCACTATTTTTTTACGCAAAATATAGAAAATATTTGTTATACTTAGGGTAACAGAAAACTCGCAGTTATGAACTTATTTTGAAGCCTATTTATAGATTTTAATGTTGCATTATTTAAGGCATTTTATAAAGATATGATCCGAAAATTAAATCCCAGCAAAACAATTGCTTTTATGATTTTGTTTTATAAATCGACTTAAGATTACATATATTATTACATTTGTTTATAAATTTAGCAATATGTTGAATTTTTAGTTGCTTTAAAATATCAATCATATGTTTACTACATGCCTAAAATTATGCTATAAAAAATATTGCTATTTCTTACAATCCACACGAATCAGTGGTATGGTGTAAACATAGCTTAAGTTATATCGCGTAACACCTTAAATCGATTTAGGCATTTAGGAAATATCTGGTTGTAAGTAATTTTAAAAGCGAATAAAACCAATTATTTTGGTATAAAAACATATATGAGCAAATCCATGGGAAATTTAACTGACGGATCACCGATTTTCTTAATTTTTGGTTATTCGTAAATGATTAAAAATGTGTTGGTATGCCTCTAGAAACTTGCAAGCAAAACCTACGGCTTTGTTCTGCGATGGAGACTAATCAAAGATGGGCAAATGGATGGACGTGTGAGACAACACGACTGATTTGCCCTTCTCTTAATCAGGGGCGCACAAGTGAGCTGACATCGCTTCCAAGAGGTGAGATTTCGACGGTGGTTTCTATAATTACCGGACACTGTCTTATAGGGAAGCACGCAGAGCGGTTAAATGTGCCGTCGAATGACTTTTGCCGAAGTTGCATGGATGAAGAGGAGTTGGAAACTATCGAACACTTTATTTGCCATTGCCCGGCACTTTCTGGTCAGAGACTTGCTTCACTGGGATCTAGGGAGCTCAACGATCTTTCTGATTTGTCGGATGTCAAAATTCAACATCTAAGGAGTTTCATAAGAAGCTCAAACTGGTTTAACGACAGGGACTAGTAGGGAAACCTGTTACGTTCCCGTGGTATCACAATGGACCTCAGAGTCTACGTGTGCTGACGTAAAACGTCAGCAGCCACTTACAACCTAACCTAACCTAAATGATTAAAAACATTTTTTTTTTTTTAATCAAAACTTTGGATGCTATGACGTTTAAAAGGGCTCTCTTTTAAAAATATTGACTTTTTGACACTTTTTTTTTACATTTTTGTGCTTAAAAACCGTAAGTCGTAAAATGATGAAGATTCAAAATTTATTAAAAAATCTTTTTTTTTTATATTTCAACAAAAAATTTGGAAAACTATATTTGAATGTCGATTTTTCCTTGGAACGACACCATGGATTTCCAAAAACAAAATTTTGTATTAAAATTCAAAATGTCCTTTTAACGCTATTAAAATTTCAGAGAGGTGTTTTTTCGTATGGTTGAGCAATAAATTTTCAAAGTTTGTTAGATAGCCAAATATTTCATTTTATCCAAAATTTTGGCAAAAAATCAAATAGTTGACTTTAGACAGTTTTTTTGTATTTTTTAGTCGGAAAACGTAAGTTGTACAAAAAAACTTTATGTGACAATATTGTTGACAAAATTATGGAGATTTAAAATTGAGAAACAAAAAAAAAAAATTCAAAAAAAAATTTCAAAAAACATTCAACAACAATTTTTGAAAACCATATTTGAATGTCCTTTTTTCCTGGGAAGGGCATTATGGATTTTCAAAAACAAAATTTTGTGTTAAAGTTTAGAATGTCCTTTTAACACTGTTAAAATTTCAGGGAGATGTTCTTTCGTGCTGTCAAGCAATAAATTTTTAAAATTAGTGATAAAGCTAAATTTTTGAAAAAAAAAAAATCAAATATTTGGCTATTAAACAAACTTTAAAAATTAATTGCTCAACAATTCGAAAAAACACCTCTCTGAAATTTTAACAGCGTTAAGAGGACATTATAAACTTTAATACTTAATTTTGTTTTTGGATATCAATGGTGTCCTTCCCAGGAAAAAGGACATTCAAATATGGTTTTAAAAATTTTTTGTTGAAATTAAAAAAAAAAAAATTTTTTTCTAAATTTTAGATCTTTATAATTTTAAAACCAATATTGTTTTTATAATTTTTTTCGTACGCCTTACGGTTTTGGAGCACAAAAATCTTAAAAACCTGTCTAAATGACAATATTGTCGAAAAAACATTTTTTTAAACGCCCTTATCTTCCAAAGTATTGATCTAAAAAAATAAAAAAAATATTTTATAATCATTTTCGGAGGTCTATCAAATAACCAAAAATAAACAAAATCGATGATCCGTCAGGTAAAATTCTCATGGATTTGCTCCTATAATTACTCACGTTGCCAAAATTTATTTTTTTTATATGGAGTTTGACAGATTTTTTTCCCGTGAAACGGAACAGAGTACTATGCTTTAAGCTAAGTACTCTGCTTTTTATGGTGAAAATTTCACTTAAACTTTAAACGCCTCAAATCGCAATAAAACATTTAAAAATCAACAGGTTTTTACAATTGAAGAGCTTATTGTAAAAACTCGATAAGCAACATTTAATTTTATGGTGGTTTTTGCCTTAATACTTTCGAAATAATGTAGAAAATAGATCTTTTGCAGAACTTTTATTCTCAATATACTTGTACGAAGGGTTAAAGCAAGACTTCTGCCAAAAATCTGTCGATGGAACATCAGCAGAAGGTGAAAAACACGAAAAAATAAAATGTTGCCTATCAAGTTCTTGCTGTAAGCCCTTCAATTATAAAAAAACGATCATAACAAAACTGAAATATCACTTTTTCACGGCAGTGATAAATAATTCACGGCAGTGATAATATAATAAAAATGCGTGAAAACTTTTTTAGCAATTTCCCTATAATTCCTCGAGTTGCCAAAATTATTTTTATTTTATATGGAGTTTGACAAATTTTTCCCGTGAAATCGAACAGAGTACAATGCGTTAATGAAAAATAATTATAAAACGCATCGTTTCCGACATTTTCAGCAATGTTTCTAAAAATGTCGAATATTATTCGACTAACAACAATATCATTCGAGTAACAATAAGAAAAAAATGTTATTTTTCCAACTGGCCTTTAAGGACCTTTAAGACTGCATTAACCATTTTTCGATGTTTCTTGTAAAAAAGAGTGCATACTTTCAGGATTATAGATAAAATTTAGATTACATATGATCTTCAACATTTTTAAAGATGTTTCCAAAAGTGTTGATGGACTCACAAGGAAGGTCTTCATAGGGCACCCACCGATTGTCCTGAAACTTGCATATAGGAAAGAGGGGAGCAAATTAAGAGTTACCTGTTTTTTTATAGCTGTCCAATCTTACATTTAGCGGGTCAAAGGGGAGGGGGAAAAACGTTTTTTTTTGGGGTTTTTGAGGATTTTTTCCATTTCTTCAAAAAGTTCATTATTAAGTTCATTATTGTCAAAAATGTGTAATCGTTTGGGTAGTTTATATAGAGATGTAGACACGTACGACCGCCAGAACCATATATAATTATCTCTATCAAAATTTAGCTGAACCGTATTTTTTCGTTTGGCGAAATTCCTGGTAGTTCGGCTTTTATACGGATTTTCCCGAAAGCCCTTATTTTTTCATAAGGTGGCAACCCTTTTTTAAATTTGAGATTTGGCAGCTAATAAAAAAACAGGTAATAAAAAACAGGTATCATTCCCATATTCAAGTTTCAGGACATTCAGAGCACCTGTGAAAGACCTTCCATGTCAGTGGCACAAGAAAACCGTTTTCTTTGGATTGCAAAAAATAAATTAAAAATGTAAAACTTTTTAAAATAAAATATAATATTTTTTGTGTCTGCCTCAATATATGCTTTAAAAAAAGTTTAGTTTTTTACAAATAATTTCAAAAATAATATAGAAAATCTTTGAGTGGAGTGTATAATTAAAAAATTCTTTCAAAAATTTAACTGGGTTTCTATGTACTTATTTTGTTACATAACAAAAGTATATTTATATGTATGTTACTTCTGTTTGTATTCTTAAGGTATTATTTTATATATCATCATACATTCATGTCTACAGATAATGTCTGTTTATGTGTTTATAAGATTTTCTAAACAGGATGGATTCCTATATGGCCTCCACCGATTCTTTAAAAAATTATTTATGTTTAAGAGATAAAAGAGTAAATATAAACGTCATTTCGTTTTAAACTCATTGATATATCGATCTAGGATTGATTGATTGATTGATTGATTGATTGATTGATTGATTGATTGATTGATTTAAATTCTATCTAGCGATGTGAGGTGTCGGTTGAAATGGCAAACATGGAAAAAATGTGAATCAGAAATGACTAATATTTAACATATTTATTTGTTTATGCTTCGAGTACTGATCGATTTGGAAACACTTTTTAAGTCGAATTGTCGTTGTCCGTTTGTTCGCCTGTAAATGAGTCTTAAAATTATACAGGGTGCAACTATCAATGACGACGAATCGTCATATCGACTTTTTAAGACTTTTTAAGACTTTTTAAGACTTTTTAAGGCTTCTTAAAGTCTAATTGGCGTTGTCCGTTCGTTCGCCTGTAAATATTTCTAAAATTATACAGGATGCAACTATCAATAAAGACGAATCATAATTTCAGTTCATATCGACCAGGCCCTGATATTTTAAGGATATTTGGGGGAGACCTTCCCTGAAAGTTATTTATATTAATTACCAGTGTCAGTATCAACAGTAGTAACTAAAACAATTTTATTGTTAACATATTTGTTAGACGTTGTTATCGAGAAAGTTGCTTAACTAATTATTATTTGTCAGAACGAGTTAAATTTATTATTAAAAATACTAGGTATATAGAAATAATAAGTTTATTTCTAATAATTAAGATAAATTTTTTGACATATGTACAAATGCATTAAAATAATCGTTATATCTTGATTTTTAAAATGTTGAGAAATATTTCTAAAAATTTCAAAAACTATACGTAAGATAATTTCAAATTTAATAATTAACAAAACATTGGGCATTAACAAAATATAATAATATTTATTAGGAGGGGCCGCCGAAAGAAGATAAACAACAACAGGCCTTTTTTGTTGGCACGTGAGTGTTAACGCTCAAAATTCTAGAAGTTAAAAATTAACTTGCATACATTTTGAATGATTCTCTTATTGTTAATGACTCTCTTTGGTACTAATAAAAAAAGATAAATGTTTTTGTGTTGCTTTCAAGCTAAATTGCATTTAATAAGCTAATTTTATCAATATTTCATCGAAAATGTGTAATATTTTACAAAACTATTCCAAACGACGCTAAATTAAATTAAGAAATTTATGGAAGTTGACGTTTCGTTTTTTTCGTTTTGACGCATGTTAACAATCAAAGTTTGCCAACAAAAAAGGCCTAACATTTAATTAACAAGTAATATTATTTTTTTTTAAGCCTAAAAGTATGCTCTTTTTTCCCAAAACATTGAAAACCTATTGATTTGCAAGAGAGGTCCTCGATTGTCCTAAAACTTGCATGTTGGAAAGGGGGAGAAAAATAAGAGTAACCTGTTCAAAAATTTAGTTTTCTTCAAATTATTTAAAAAATAATATAGAAAATCTCAATATGGAAATTGGTCTTTAAGACCAAAAATGAAAAAAAGTCTTAAGCAACCTGTAGTAAAATGTCTCTGAATTGGCTTTTGAAAACATTTCTTAAACTGTCGAAAATCTTACGTAGTATAATTTTTTTTTCTTGAAGCCTAAAAGTATGTACAATTTTCTTACACAAATCAAATAAAAATCGTTTGACTCAGTGATACCGTAAAACATTTTGAGTTTGAATGCAGGAAGATCAGGAAATGGCGTTTCTAAAAATTCGCAAAAATTTCTTATAGAAAATCTGCAAAAAAAATTGTTGCTGTCTTAACAAATTTTTGTTATGATTCGGAACAAATGTATATTTACCATACAATAGTGTTTACACTATATCACTGAGTCGTAGGATTTTTATGAAAATGCATGATTTTTTATAGCATAATTTTAGGCATGTAATAAATATATGATTGTTATTTAAAAGCGACAAAAAACTGTACATATTGCTTAATTTATAAACAAATATACAATTTATTTAATCCTTAGTTGATTTATTAAAAAAATAATCACAAATGTTATTGTTTTACTGGGGTTAAATTTTCGGATCATATATTTACAAAATGCCTAAAATTATGGCACAGAAAAACCTTCCTTTTTTATAAAAATCGTCGAAAATAAAACGACTCACAATCAGTGCCATGGTGTAAACACCGTCTTAGTGTGGACTGCTTTTTATTTATAAAAAAAGCCTATAGCTTTAATCAAGAAAACTTGAATTATATACAAATCCCTTTCTCTTTTCTATTTCAAGCAGTTAAATTGGTTTACAAAGTTATGTAAAATTGTTAGTTTACTTAAAATTTGTTTCAAAAATATCATATAAGTATTCTTTTAGTAACATACATTTTTTATTTCCTCCACTCTAGTGATAGAGGGTATATATAAGTTTGTCATGCCGTTTGTAACACCTCGAAATATTGATCTAGGACTCCGTAAAGTATATGATCAAATCCATGGGAAATTTACCTGGCGGATCACCGATTTTGTTAATTTTTGGTTATTTGATAGATCTTTATAAATGATTTTTACTCATTCTCACCAAACATTGAAAATGAAATAAACACAAATAGTTTCATTCGTGTGCTACTAAAGAAGCAGATTTATTGATTCACTGCTTATGTATGAGAAATAAAATAATAAAAAATTTTGTCTGCTGGTGAATAAATTAAAATTTTCACTCACTCACCGAATTAAGAATATTAAAATTTAATATGCTAATATCTAAAAAACTAAGCAAGATAGAGCAAAACGGAGCAAAATTTCGGTTCAAAATCATCGAAAAATTTTAAAATGCTAATATCTCGGTAACTACCGGCGATACGACAAAAAGTTTTGAAGCAATTTTGTAGTTTTTGGGCCGCACAGAAAAAAATAAAAAAATATTTGAGTAAATTTTTAATACTATTGAGTAAAAAATTACTCAATTTTGCACCAGTAAACGATTTAATAGTATTGAGTAAATTTTTAATAAAAATTTATTAAATATTTGAAAAAAAAATTTGAGTAAATTTTTAATGGACACAATTAAACATTTACTCAAAATTTATCTATTTATTTTTTTTTTTAAGTTTAAAAAAGTTTTAATTTTTTTTACAAAAAAAAAACAAAAAACTTGTTTTTTCAAACTTTACCAAACATATTTATGTCTCAAAAACATAGGAAAATTTTATAAAGACGATTACAAACTTTCATATACATACACAAAAAACTATAAACTAAACGAGAATTCAAAAAACTATGAGAGTTAAAAAAAAAAATAAAAAAACTATTAAATTTTTATTAAATTATTTACTGAAATTGTTTTTAAAATTTTTGAGTAAATTTTTAATTGCGTCGAATAAAAAATTACTCAATTTTTGTTTTTAAATTTAAACAAGTGATTACTCAAATTAGTTTCCTCCATATTATTTTCTGTGCGTACAAAAAGATCACCAAACACCCGTCAGCAATTCGAGCAATAGTTGAACCTATTGGTTCCTAAAAATAAGGTCCCAAAACAAAAATGCTGATATCTCGAAAACTAAGCAAGATAGAGCTAAACGGAGAAAAATTTCCCGTTGGGTCGCCTTCGATTTTGATGCGAAACTTTTCTCTGTTTTGCTCTATTGTGCTTATTTTCGAGATATTCGAGCATATTAAATATTAATATTTTAAATTTTCGTTATGCCGTGACTGAACGATTTTTTTTTTGAAAATCAAAATTTTCATTCGGTGAGTGAGTGAAAATATGAAATTCTTATTTGAAAATGCTCATGAGAATTCTCATGAGGATTTTCATTCAATCACTAGCACACGTATGGTTTCTTCTTTCATTGCACATAAAATGAGAGGAGAGCAAACAACATGTTTTTTATTTTCACAAAAAATTAATGAGTGTGCACAAATGAAAGCTTACTCTATTGGTAACTTACCAATGCTTTTAACACTTGTTTACCAATGGTAAATCAGAAAAAAAATTTACGTAAAACTACATTTACAAAAATAACTAAAAAAAGTTTTTTACTAAAAAAAAAAATATTTCTTATCAAAGTCGTTAATTTTTCATTTTTGAAACTTTTTCTATCATTTAAAAGGACATTGTGGAGGGTATTCATGAATTTGGCCAAGTCGAATTTAACTTTTCTACTTGTTATTACTTTGCTTCTTTTTTTTTTCAGCAAAATTTCAATTTATATTCATTGTTTTAGTGCACATAACAAAACAAAAATGTTATGACGACAAAAAATCCAATCTCTTATATCACTTCTCGAAGAAGGCTACCTTAAGCAAATCATTTACATAGATACGTACACTTTTTTTGTTAACTTCACATAAGATGAGTACATGATATTTGCTGTGTTTTTCAATTATATAAGGCCAAATGTCACTATTTTTTTTAAATAAAACGATGTTCGATGTTGTGTGTTAAAAAGTATTGCCTACTTTTAGGATTAAATAAAAAATTTACAATAGGTATGATTTCGACATTTTAAAATTTTTTTCTAAAATTATTGCGTTTTCTTTTGATTGAAAAAAATAAAATAAAAATTTTAAAACTTTTTAAAATAAAATATATGATTTTTATTTTGCTTTAAAGTATGCATTAAAAAAGTTTAGTTTTAACAAATAATTTCAAAAATAATCTAGAAAATCTTATTGTGGCAATTGGTTTTTAGATCTTTTTTTAAGAAGACGTACTTAAAATCTATCACGGATCAGGAATATATATGGATTCCACGACTGTTATATTAATGTGCTACAAACGTAATGTTTAACTTTTACCTACTCTCTAACACAAACAACAGGGTTTAAGTAACTAGGATTTTGTTAAGGTTAAGCCGGAACAATTTGACAATTGACTTGAGAATTGTTAAACAAACAACACAATGACAATTCGATTACTTAAGTATACAAAAAGAGAAAATAAAAAATGTTTCCATCAGATTGTAGATTTCATTTTGTACTTTAGTAAACTCAGCAAAAATTTAAGAAAATGAAAGCTACTTTTTTTTTATTGGGAAAAAAATGTAGAAAAAAATCCTAAAAATATGCAAAAGTTTTTTTTTACAACGAAAAGAGATGCTAATAAGATATGCAAACAAAACAAAAAATATGCAAAGGCCATACAATCTTATATTGAGGAAATACATACTGGGCGTATAAGTGTTATTTAATTTGAATACCCACAACGACTCATACTCCCCAATACACAAATTTGTAAAGGTAAGGATTTCTTTTATAAATATTTTTTTCCTTTTTTTTGTATGGATATAAAATTTAAATATTTGCATAAATTTTTTATATTTAGATCATTTACCCAAAGGATTTTAAATTTTCTTTTTCATATATGAAAGACCTTAAGCAATGTTGTTGGGAATAGGATTTTACTTTTGCTTTGGGTAATTCCAAAAATTTTCGCCCCACTGTTCGGAAACATGCCTTTGGACGCCACTGAGAATTTGGCTCATAGATATCCACGTTTATATGAGATATGTTGCATATTTGGATTTTCAAAATTTGTTGTAGTTTTCAAATTATCGCGGGTCAAAGTTCGACTTTTTTAGCAAAAGTCAGAAAAATACATGACGTTTAACGTGCTCTAACTTTTTAACTAGTAATCCGATTATCACAAGTAATGGCTCATATGAAAGCTTAATTCTTCTTCTTTTAGGAAATATTTTCAAAAGCATACGGTTTTTTTTCAGAAGTGTTGCAAAAATTCAAAAACATTTTTTTTGCGAATATTTAAAAAAACACATCTTCGATTTTTAAAAAAAAAAGCTTGGTGATAAACAATACTGTTTTGTACAACATATCCAAAATTCAGAGTGGGATCCCAATGGGATCAAAAAATATTATGGTTTTAGTACGAAGTTCTTAAATTTTACCTTAGAAAATTAAAATTTTATGTTTCTTCAATATAAAAATTTAAATTTTCAAAGAAAATTATACTATTAAAATTTTGAAAAATATTCAAAACATTAGAAATTTAAATTTTCTAAGGGAAAAATATGAGAACCTCGTACTTAAAACAGAATATCATTTGATCCCATGGAGATCCCACTCTGAATTTTGAATATGTTATACAAAACATTGTTATTTTTCACCAGAATTTTTTTAAAAAAAATCGAAGATGTGTTTTTTTAAATATTCAAAAAGAAAAAATGTTTTTGCATTTTTGCATCATTTCTGTAAAAAAAACTGTGTTATTTTAAAAATATTTTCTAAAAGAAGAACCCCAGCTTTCACATGAGCCTAAATTTGTGAAAATCGGGCCATTGGTTAAGAAGCTACAGCTCTTTAAACGTGATGTATTTTTCTTATTTTTGCTTAAAAAGTCAATCTTTGACCCGCCATAATTCGTTAAATACACCAAATGTAAAAAAACGATATATGGTACATATATCATATTTATGAGGGCTATCTATGTGTCAAGGTTCAAATTAATCTGAGACACCATTTCCAAAAATTACTAAAATTTGAGCTAAATTTTCTGGAATGGCCCTTTATCTATTTTACACATTTGTTAAAATATTAAATTTTATATTAAAGTAAAATAAGTTAAAAAGTTAAATTCGGTCATGACGAATGTTAAGATACCCTGCATAATGTAAAACAAGGTAATTGAGAAAAAACACCTCAATTCAACCGACGAGCTTCTCTAAATTTATTGAAACTCAGTATGTACAGGGCCGAAAAAATGCCTGCGAATTTTGTACTCTTGCCCAAAACATTAAATCATGATAATGTTTTGCGGAAGATTTGGGTGTACTTGCCAAAGCAAAGATTTTTAAAAAAAATAATGTTATATTACTTTGCTATTCCATGCAAAACGAATTGAAATATCAGTCGAGGACCCCATTAAAAAACTAAAAGAGCTGTACATTTCGTAAGTGAGTGCAAAAATAAGTGCAAACAAATGTTTTTACATTTTGGAGAGTATAAAACATTCGGCACCAAAGAATATACCACTCTCACTTGTTTTATGTACATTTGATAAACAAAATTTTTATGCGAAGAGCTTAGACTTGGTGAAAAAATAGTTTTTTATGTTAAATTTTTTTAATGAACCGAAAATTTTTGGTGAACAAAAATTTTGATAAAAAAAAGTTTTTGATGATTTTTTTTTTGATAAAAAGACAAATTTTTTGTTGTAAAAAAAATTGATGAAAAAAAATATAAAAAAAAAATTTTTTTGGTGAGAAAAAAATTGATAATAAAAAATTAGATAAAAAAATTTGATGAAAAAAAAATTGATGAAAAAAATATGATAAAAAAAAATTTACGAAAAAAAATTTGATGAAAAAAAAAAATTTATGAAAAAAAAAATTCATGAAAAACAAGTAAGAAAGTTATAGTCGGTTAAGACTGACCATATGATACCCTACACTAGCGTTTTATTGAAAATGTGTCCCAAGTCCAAACATGGACAGATTGGATCTGTCTTTTGTTAGATCTTTATTTAGTGTAGAAAACACACACAGATTAAATTTTAGTGGAATTGATTTATAATTTTATCAATAGACCGATTTAACTGAATATCGGTCGAAATTTTTATATGGGGGAACTAAGTCCAAAAACGGTCCAATTATATTCCGATTTGATTAGGTTACTAAAGTACACGTTTAACACCTAAAAACAAGTAAAAAAGTTATAATCGGTCAAGACCGACCATATGATACCCTACACCAGTGTTTTCCGGAAAATGGGTCCCAAGTCCAAACATGGACCGATTGGATGTGTCTTTTGTTAGATACTTATTTATTGTAGAAAACACACACAGATCAAATTTTAGTGGAATTTTTTTTATTTTTTGGTAAAAACCGATTGAACTGAATATCGGTCGAAATTTTTATATGGGGACTTAGTCCAAAAATAGTCCAATAATATTATTATATAATATTCCGACTTGATAAGGTTACTAAAATACACGTTTAACACCTTAAAATAAATTTTTTATCAAATATTTCCATTTTTATGAGTTTTGAGGGAATTATGTGAATTATCGTGCTTAAATCAATTGATGGACAGACGGACGGACGGACATCGCTAAATCGACTCAAAAAGTAATTCTGAGTCGATCAGTATACTTGAAGGTAGGTCTAGGACCAATATTTCGGGTAGTTACAAACATCAGCACAAACTCATTTTACCCTGTACCACAGAGTGGTGTAGGGTATAAAAATTGATAAAAAAATTTGATGAAAAAACAAAAAAAATTAATGAAAATTGTTTTCTATAACAGAAGGTAAAAACAAAAACTGTATTACGACGGTAGAACATGCAGTAACCAAAAAAAACTTGCTTTTAAAATTATATTTGGTGTAGTGCTGGTAAAACTTCGAAAATCATATTTGCTTTCTCACTAATTGTAAGTTGAGATAATTCAGAGTATGAATATTTGATGTTTACACGCTAACAGTATTTCCTAATTTTCAAAAGAATTCTGATGATGGGGGAATTGGAACGCCCCCGAAACGATCGTCAATTCATTCCTGAAAATTGCCAAATTTTTTGAAAGCAAGAAACTTTATGAGTATTTAATGGGAGAATATCATAATAAAGAAAGTAGAGTTATCATAAGTACTTGTTATGTTAATTCATATTGGAGAACATGAAAAGGCCTCGAATCAGGAAAAACTGTTTTTCATTGAAAAAAAAATTTATAAAAAAAAAAAAAAAAAATCATAAAAAAAAATGATGAAAAAAAAAGTTTGATGCAAAAAAAAAATTATATGAAAAAAAAAGGTTGATGAAAAAAAAAAAATTTGATGAAAAAAAAAAATTGATGAATATTCACCAGCTGGTGAAAAACGGTTAAAAACTTTAAAAAAAAATTGATGAAAAAAAAAATTTGATGAAAAAAAATTGATGAAAAAAAAAAAATTTTATAAAAAAATTATAAAAGTAAATTATGAAAAAAAAAGTTTGATGAAAAAAAAAAAAATTTATGAAAAAAAAAAAAATTGATGAAAAAAAAATTGATGAAAAAAAAATGTTTGATGAAAAAAAAAAATTATGAAAAAAAAAAATTTATGAAAAAAAAATTGATGAAAAAAAAAATTTGATGAAGAAAAAAAAATTGATGAAAAAAAAAAAAATTTTTTTGGTGAAAAATAATTATGTTACTTTTTATTCACCAGCTGGTGAAAAACGGTTTTATTCACCACGAGGTGAATTATTATCCAAGTTACAAATCCAAGTTATTACAATTTTTGGTTTTAAGAAAATGAAAATAGAAGATCTTGTTTTCTTTTTCGTTAATTCTTAGCTTATATAGTCAAATTGAGGTGGCGTCCTGCAACTTTTTTAAAATTAGATACCAGCCTAAAAACATTATCATGTTAAAAATATTTGCCTATGAACGAAGTTCATAGTATTTATGAACAAATACATAACAATTACATTAACATTAAATACTTTTTCATAGTATTTATGAAAAAATGTTAAATAGTTCTTAAATTTCTCATATTATGATTTGTTCATAAATACTAAGAAAAAGTTTATAAGAATTATGAAAAAGTTAATAAATTTTATGAATTTGTTCATAAATACTATTAAAGTCGTTCATTGGAAAAATTTTCTTTGTGTGTACTGGCAATGAGTTTTACTTTAACAAAAAAGTGATTGTGCCAATTTTTCAGGGTTCTGATCTCTCCAGTATTCGAGATATGGGGTCTTGAAAATTAGGAAATTCGGTCAAGTGTTCTGATACAAAAAAAAAACCATTATCTTAAATAGTACTCAAGGTAAAGGTCTCATTCAGGTTTCAAATAATAGGTAGGTTTATGTAAGATTTAGGTTGTAATTTGTTGCTTACATTTTACGTCAATACACGTAGATTCTGAGGTCCGTTGTGATACCACGCAACTGTAATAGGTTTCCCTACTAGTCCCTGTCTTTAAACCAATTTTAGCTTCAATTTAATTCGATAAAGTTTATAATAATTTAATACAATATAAATAATTTCTCTGTGCAATTTTTTTCTCATCAAAAATTCACAACATCATCCTGGTGACATGTTCAAAAGCATGTTACAAAACTAATAGAATGTCTAATGACTATAAACAAATTAAATGCATTAACATCCCCACTAATGTAATCATCATATTGCTATCGATAGTGTCAATTGCAAAATGCAAAAACCAAAAACTAACATTATAACATTAAGGGAAGAGATGTATTAAACCATCATATCAGCAACCCGCATCAAGTCATCCATGATGCAGAACAATCAAACACCTCATCTATTATGTGACAACAATAATAAACCTATTGATTCTATGGAAAGTAAATAGTATATGAATGTTTAGTAATGGCAGCAAAGGGGTTTTTAGCACGTTGTTACTGATGTATTGCCGATCGGTTAAACACAATTTCAATTTCTTTATCAACTTTTATAGCAAAATAAAAATAAGTTTAGCAAGCCGTGTAAAAATTAATTAGATCTTATCAGATCTGCTTTTATCTGCTAATATATGATTGCATCTGATTGTATATAATTGTATCTAATTAGATATAATTTAATGCCAATTTTGTGCCATTGTTAACCAAATCCGAGATGTAATTAGATCTCTATTTTTTTGCCATTTCAGATGTAATTATATACAATCAGATACGATCATATATGAATATATATATATGAACAGATCAAATAAGATCTTTTATTTTGGAAAGAAACATTTTACATTCGTGAATTGAAAGATTTTTTTAATGTGTGCTAGTGCAATTAATTAATGAAAATAATGAAAATGAGTTTATTATAGTTCGAGGCCATTTATTTTTCCCATTATGAACATAGCAAGCACTTATGTGTACTAAACTTTCCCTCTTAGGAAATTTTGCCAACAAATAATCATAGTTTTTTCGTCTGGTCATTTTCAGGATTGAATTAACGATCGTTTCGGGAATTTTTCAATTATTTTCCATTATTTTAATTTTTAGAAAACTGTTGTAATACTGTTGTAGACCAAACATTAAATATTCATATTCTCAATTATTTCAACTTATTGTTGCTGCGTAATATGATTCCGAAATTTCACCATGATTAACCCTCTATACAAGGAAAGCACAAGTTTATTTTTCCATTATTTTGCAATTAGAAAAAAAATAATGCAGTTTTTGTTTTTGCTTCTAATAGAAGACAAAATTTCTCGTAGCAAACTCTTAAGTATATTTCTCTTATGGGTGGCCACATGAATGGGTGGAAAATGGGGTTTGTTTTTTGTATGGATAATATGAAACCAGCAAATAACAATGAAATATTTATACATAATTCAAATAACCATATGTTTAGGTATAATTAAAGCCGGCTACAGCGACTTCGAATCTAACAAATTTTTCGGAGAAAAAAAAAATTTATGAAACCAAAAAAACACAGAAAATAAGTTTAATAATTTCCAACTAAAATTTAGTTGTTGCAACAAAAAATCAGTTAATGCAAACTAAACTTCTGTTGGTTCAAATAAATTTCGGTAATAAAAAGTTGCAGTTGACTCGAAATTCCGCTGATACAACTATTATGTTTTCTCCGTGTACTTTGAGTTTAACAAGTATTTTTTTTCCAGACTTCGCTCTTTCCAAGTATTACTGTACACCAATTGTTTGTGTAATATTGCATGGTAACTTTGTTTAAAATAATTAAATTTCTGAGTATGTTTGTAGAGAATATTTTTTTTATTTTATTTTTCCTTATTTTCTTTTAATATAAATTGGCTTTCAATGAAAATTTTTATTGAGAGATAATATAACTCTTGTTAAGCATTTATTTAAAAATATCTTTTTTTAACAAGGAGAGAAAAAATTAAAAAAAATTTCGTAAGAATTTTTTAATTAACAAAATTTTATTTTGGGTTAAAAAAATAACGTTTTTAAAAAAAAATGTTTGTTTTTTTGTGTAAGGAGGGGTAACTGCCCTAAGTCTTTCCGTTCGTAAGAAATTTTGAAGCCAAAGCAAAGAGAGCTGTACATTTCGCAAGTGAGTGCAAAGAAGTGTTTTTACATTTTGGAGAGTATAAAAGATTCGGCACCAAAGAATATAACACTCTCACTTGTTTTATGTACATTTGATAAACAAATGGAAAATTTGTAGAGTCCGACCGAAACCAGTTTTCGTGGCCGAACCGAAACCGAACCGAATATTCGGCCGAAAAGAATTATTAAATAAAATTATTAAAAAGTTGTTAAAGGTAAATATACAGCATATAATGCTTTTAAATCATAGGAATTGTTGTATTTTTGAAAAAAATATAGGTTTTTTAAAAGTTTACAAAAAAAATTGTATATTTCATTTGTAGATTAGGAGAAAATAATTTTTGAACTGAAGCAGTTTTACATTTATTGCATAAACTTGTAACATTTTCTTCAATTGAACTGAATGAAACAAGTGTAATGAAATACGAAACCAAAAAATTCAGCGAATTTTTAACATATTTTTTAAAATAGCAAAAAGTTTCGGTTTCGGCTAATATTCGGCCAAAATTTTGCCGAATACCGAATAGAGGCCGAAACCCCATTATTCGGCCGAAACCGAGACCGGAATCGAATATTCGGTCGGACTCTAAAAATTTGTATGCGAAAAACTTAGACTTGGTGAAAAAGTAGTTTTGGTAAAAAAAATGTTTTTTTTTCACGAAAAACAAACAAAGTTTTTAATTTTTTTGATAAAAAGAAAAATTTTTTGATGTAAAAAAAATTTATGAAAAAAAAAATATGAAAAAAAAATTTGATGTGAAAAAAAAATTATGAAAAAAAATTTGATGAAAAAACAATTTGATGAAAAAAAAATTGATCAAAAAATAATTATGAAAAAAAAAATTTGATGAAAAAAAAAATTTTATCAAAAAAAAAAAAAAATTATGAAAAAAAATTTGATTGATAAAAAACCAGTGAGAGTGTTACATTCGGCTGTGCCGAATCTTTTATACCCTCCAAAATGTAAAAAAACTATGTAAAGAAATCTAGGGGCGTCTTTTTTTGGGGGGGTTGGGGGGAGACGTTAGGGGGCACCTTCCCCCTGCGATTTTTAACTTCTTCTGAGATAAAAATGTTGCATTTGCTTAGCAAAAGTACAAAAAGCCCTGCAAAAAATGCGTTTTTTCTTGGGTTGGTTTAGTTCTCCAAGGGGGAACTTTTTTCCCCTTCGTCCGATTTTGCACATTTCCGAACTTAACCTGCCTAGGAATAAAAGACATATTCGTGCCAAACTTCAAAAGTCTAGCTCGTTTAGTTTGGACCGTATCGTGTCTTCTACAGACGGACAGACGGACGGACGGAGAGACGGATAGACGGACGGACGGAGAGACGGACAGACGGACGGACGGACGGACATCGCTAGAATGTCTTAGAATCGATCACTGATCAATAATATATATACTTTATGGGGTCCTAGACCGATATTTCGATGCGTTACACACGGAATGACAAAGTGAGTATACCCCCATACTGTGGTTGGAGGGTATAAAAATGTGATGGAAAAAAAAAAATTATGAAAAAAAAATTTGTTGAAAAAAAAAAAAAATTGATGAAAAAAAAGTTTGATGAAAAAAAAATTGATGAAAAAAAATTGATAGAAAAATAAAAAAAAAATTGAAAAACAAAAATTTATGAAAAAAAAAAATTATGAAAAAAAAAATTTATGAAAAAAAATTTTTTTTGTTGAAAAATAATTATGTTACTTTTTATTCACCAGCTGGTGAAAATCGGTTTTATTCACCACGGTGAATTATTACCCAAGTTATTAAAATTTTGGTATTGAGAAAATGAAAATAGTAATTGTTGTTGTCTTTTTCGTTATTTGTTAGCTTATATAGTCACACTGAAGTGGCGTCCTGCAACTTTTTTAAAATTAGACACCAGCCTAAAAACATTATCATGATAAAAAAAAAATTTTTTTTGAAAAAAAAAAAATTTGGTAAAAAAAACATTCACGATTTTTTTTTGTCAAAAAATACGTTCGCACTTACTTAAATACCATTTGGTGTTCAATTATGTTTACATATGTCAATCAGCAGCCGAATTAAAGCATTTTGTATTTTTAGGTTATGTTGAATGTACTAAAATTTTTGAGGTGTCCTTACATTTTCGTTCATAACTTTTGAACCGCTGAACCGATATTGCTCAAATGCAATACAAAGTTCTCGCGAGAACTTTCAATAAATATGTTAAGTTTCAGTCATCTCTGTGCAATATTTTGGCCGTGATCACCAAGTTTCTTTTAGGACTTCGGAAAATAAAATTGTCTATAAGGCTGCAGCCAGTATGTTAAATTCGGCCTTCTTTTTTTTGTGTTGGTGTTTTAAATTTTTAAATTGTTTCTAAACGGGTTAAGATTTTATATTTTTCACAAATATTTCTAAAACATTTTCTGGTTTTACTTTTTTTTTAAAAAATTTTTTTTTTTAATTAAAAAAAAAAAAATATATATTTTTAAGCAAATTTAAAACAAAAGACATCATGAAAAAAATGTTTTATAACCCTCTTGAATTTTGGAACGTATGTATTTTATTATTCCACAAGGACATCAAAAAAAAATTACAACATGAATTATAATATATTTATGTTTTTTTAATGGTTATGTATGTAAGAAAACGCATAAAAATTCTAACTTGTCTACAATTCAAAATATAAAATAAAAAATGTGTGCCCTTAAACTGGCAAATGTATAAGTAAATATGATTTATTTTCCTCATATAGTACAAAAATCTTATAACAATCAAATAGTCTTACGAACATAAAAAATCATAGATATTGTCATTTGCCTTAACTGTCAATAAAGTTTTTTTTATTATTAATAAAAAAAATGAAAAAAATATTAAGACAATAAATTTCTAGAAAAGTGAAACTTAGCCATATTAAATTTGTCTTTTAAAAATAGTTACTTTCACCATACAAAGTCGTAGTTTCTTTCTAATAGTTTCCCAGAATAACTAATACACAGGAAAAAAATATAGTATTGTAAATTTATTTTTAAATTAAATCGTAGTTGTATAAACAAAGAATTTAATTGTATTGACAAATTGTGTTGTTGAATAAAAATCAATTAATTTTATTGTCAAAACTATTAAATTGCTTGTTTAAACAACAACGTTTTAATTTAAAATGTACCAAAAATACAACTTTTCTCTGTGTACATGTGTAATAATAAAAAATATATATTAATTTTTTTAAGAGGGTGTCACAATTAGTAATAGTCAAAGATTATGTATCATGGCAATAGTTTAATTGTTTGTACGAATTTAAGTTTATCAAATAAAAAGTTCTCTTTCATTATTCTTTCAAATAGTATTTAGTGTAAATTACATTGTGATATAATGTTATTTCTCTTAAATAAAACTTGACATGTTTTCATTATTTTAGTTAACAGTTTTAAATTAAAAGAGAATGAAACTTTATTGGAAACGTTAAAGTTATAAGAGATTTTAAAATATTTTCTTTAGAAAAACAAGTGAAATAGATGGGGGGTCAATAACTTTAATAAAAAAATTATCCACAACTTTAAAATTTAACCCTTTTTAGGTGTAGTCTTTTGCAACTTTTTGAAAAATATTATCTGTGTTTAAACATATACTTAAACTAATTCCAATACAATAAATACAAGTAGAAAAGTTAAATTCTACTTGGCCGAATCTATAAATACACTCCACAATAAGGTGGGTCGAAAAAAGTTTTTTTTTTTTAATCTCAAAATGGCATTAAGCCTAAAAGTTTAAGCATGTTTTGAGATGTATACCATGAAAATTTCAGTTCGCTAAAAAAAATAATCCAGCTATCGCATGCGTATTGACGTTTTTTAAATTTTTCACCCCATAATTTGGTCCAACCCTGATAAACTAAATTATTTTGATGATCTTCGAACGTCTATGCTACTAGCAATATCTCCAAAATGATAAAATAAAATATCTTCAATAAAAAACCCAAATACTTCGACTACAACTGGATAAAAATATTTAAACATTTAGATTTTTTCCTTTCAAAGTCCATCAAAATCACAAAAAAATTCTAAAAATCTAAATAAAATAAATGTTTTTCTTGATAATATATCTTTTAAAATGATGTAAATCCCATAAAAATATTATGATTATTTACTAAGTTATGATGAAAAATGTGTACCCATTAGGGTTATGACTTTTTGGATATTTTTGCAAATATCAAAATTTACCTTCACTAGCCAAAAATGCCATAAAAAACTATTAAGAAATGCATTTTTACTTTTTCGCTTCCGTCAAAAAAGTTCCCAAGCACCAAACGAGATGAAATTTGCTCTATATTTTCTTAGTTTGATTAAAACTATGAAAATATGAGACTCAACCGATGCGTAGGAAAATTTTTTACGGTCAAAATGACGAAGGCTTTTAGATGGGACTTTTTTGATTCCTTTAAGATTAAAATTTTGCGTTTTAACCCTTAACTGCATAACGGCAACTCTTCATAACGTCAACTTTGGCAGCATGTAGCTATAAAATTAAAAGTCCGGGCGGCTTTATTTTTATCTTTTTTTTATAATTCATTCATTGGAAGGGTTAAAATTAACTTATTTTTGAAAAAAAGGACTTAAAACAAAAAATATCTGTGACTTTTTAGAAAGGTTTTTTTGCCAAAATGACCCGCAAATACGATTTTTATACCCTCCACTCTAGTGATAGAGGGTATATATAAGTTTGTCATTCCGTTTGTAACACATCGAAATATTGGTCTAGGACCCCATAAAGTATATATATTCATGATCCTCGATCGATTTTAAGTCGATCTAGCGATGTCCGTCCGTCCGTCTGTCTGTCAGTCTGTCCGTCCGTAGAAAACACGCTAACTTTTGAAAGACTTTACAGAGGCTACTGAAGTTTGGCATATATGTGGGTCATTTACCTGGTCAAGTTGGTATTGCAATCCAGCCAAATCGGTCCAGTGGTTCAAAAGTGAAGAGCAAAAGAGTAAATTTCGGCAAGGGGTTTTCGCAAATTTACGAGATAAAAAACACGATAACTTCCTCAGGTCTGTTTGGTATTGAATTTCAGCTCAATCGGTCAAGTGGTTCAAAAGTTATAAGCAAAACCCTGAATTTCAGCTTAGTTTCATCTTAAATGCCACGTGTTTAAACAAGTTTTAAAAGAATTGGTGGTAACTTAACAATGCTGTTCAAACTTGTTTAGTTTTAAAGCAATGCTTTTTAAACTTGTTTAGTTTTGAAAAATACACTCATACACTAAAAATTACACTCGAAAAAAATTTTCCACTCAAAAAAATTTTTCACTCAAAAAAAATTTTACACTCAAAAAAATTTTTTTTTTTTTTACAAAAATGACAATTGCTGTGTTTTTCAAAAAGGGGATTTACTTTCGGATTAACTTTATTTTGTTTAAAATAAATATTTTAACATGCCAAAACAAATTTGGAATATTTTTTCCGTAATCTATGATAAATTAGCAATTATAATCCGAAAACATGATAAAAAAATTTTGAAAATTAAAAAAGTTATAAATAAATCAAAATTAATCCAATTAAATTTTAGGATTTAATAAGACCACCTTGGGTTAATTTTGATTTATTTATAACTTTTTTCATTTTCCAAATTTTTTTATCATTTTTTCGGATTATAATTGCTAATTTATCGTAGATTACTGAAAAAAATATTTCAAATTTGTTTTGGCATGTTAAAATATTTATTTTAAACTAAATATAATTAATCCGAGAATAAATCCACTTATTGAAAACACAGCAAATATTTTGTATACATACGTACGTGCATTCACTCAGAAATATTTTTACAGTAAAAAAAATTACACCCAAAAAAAATTTTACACTCAAAACAAATGAGTATTTTTTTTTTTTTTTTAAATGACAAAAAAAAGAGTTTTTTACTCAAATTAAAATATTTCTAATCAAAATTGATAATTTTTGCACGTTAGAAAATGTACTATCCCTTAAAAATGCATTGTGGAGGGTATTTATAGATTCGGCAAAGTCGAATTTAACTTTTCTACTTGTTAATATTAATTTTGTATTGTCTATCACGTGGTGATAGGTAAAAATTTTGTCAAAAATGAGTCATAACCCTAGTACACATATTATGATTATTTACTAAGTTATGATGAAAAATTTGTGTACACCCATGTTTTTGAAAAAATCTCAAAAAACACCTAAAATTATTAAAAAAAATTATTTATTCAAATTTTAAATTTTTATATTTTTTGTTTTTTGAGATGGGTTCACATTTTTATACCCTCCAACTACAGTATGGGGGTATACTCACTTTGACATTCCGTGTGTAGAGCAACAAAATATCGGTCTAGGACCCCATAAAGTTATATATTTATGATCAGTGATCGATTCCAAGACATTCTAGCGATGTCCGTCCGTCCGTCTGTAGTTAACACGATACAGTTCAAACTAAAAGAGTTAGACTCCCGACATTTGGCATATGTCTTATGTTTCTAGGCAGGTTAAGTTCTGAAATGGGCAAAATCGGATCAGGGGGAAAAAGTTCCCCCTTCAATAACTGAAGCAACCTCTGAAAAATATAATTTTTTACATGATTTTTTGTCTTTTTGTATAACAAATGCAACATTTTAATGCTACAAGAAGTTCGAAGTCCAGCATTTGGACCCTGAGAATTAAAAAATGTCGTTTTTTCGGTCCGCCCCCCCCCCCTTTTATGGGCGTAGAATAAAAAAAATAATTAAATTATGATAAAATTGGATTTCTTTAGAGCAAAAAGCATAAGAATGAATTTTCAAACACATATTCGAGAGAAAATTTGCCCCCCCAATCACCACGACCCCCCTCCAAAAAAAAAAAAATAAAACACCCCTGTATTTTTTTGCATGTTGGAGGGTATAAAAGATTTGGCACAGCCGAATTTAAAACTCATGCTTTTTATTTTTTAATTTTTTGACAAATTTGTTGACACTTTGCTGTTGGTTTTTCTATTTGTCGTTTCTTATTTGGCTTGTTGATGACTTTTCATCCTTCATCAACATAATTTTCATATTCTTTATAGGGTCCTTGAATTTCGAGGGGTTACAAACGGAATGACAAACTTAAAAAAAAAAATTAAAAAAATAAAAAGTTCTAAAAATAGATTGTTCAATCAAGACTTTGAAAGTTTTAATAAAACATTTGCGGGATTATGAACGATTCTCAAATAATGATTTCCTGAATTCATTTATTAAATCATTTAAAAAAAAATTGTTCCTAGGCAGGTTAAGTTCGTAAATGAGCTAAATCGTACCAGGGGGATAAAAAAACACCCTTGAAGAACCAACCTCTGAAAAACACCATTTTTCTTTGAGTATATAAAATTTCACGAAAAACGTATGGTTAACATGTTTTAGATAAATTGTCATGTATTCAATGATAAATTAAGCATAAAATTGATTGATTACAATGAAAAAGCGAACCAGAAAATCAACAACAAAAAAATTGCTAAATAAATATTCTAAAACACATATAAAAACACAAATAAACTACCATCATTTACCAACATTTAATGTGAATTTATTTACAACAAATTCTATTATATGGCTGTTAGAAGTTTCAACATGAAAACAAGTGATAAAAAGAGGCCGAATCAGAGAGACAGACAGACAAGCCGGCAAAGCTAAAATAAACGCCAAGATTTATAGTGTTTTTATAGACTATTTGATAATACATTAACATTAATGTCTAAAAATATATACAAGATGTGTTATATATGGCATTTTTATATATTCATCTTATTTTAAGTAGGATTTGTAGTTTATTTGATTTTCATGTGGTTGCAAATAAATTAAAAAGCATGATGACACTATGTAATTATATGTATTAACATTAGGGCCTGATTTCCTAAGGTGATGTTACAGTTTAAAACGTTAGTTTTAAGTACTGAAAAGGTGCTCTGAAGATGCAGTGAAATCATGTGTATTTTAAGCGCTTTTGGGGCATTATTTCGTATCATTTTTATTAGCAACAAAGAATTTTATAATAAAAGTTTAAAAAACAAAAATTTTTTTCCATACATTTACTGCATTCTAAAGCGCTGTTTGGATGCGCTACGGTATGCTTAAAAACGAGCTGTGCTGCCAAAAACTCGATTTATTTTTACTGGTTTTATTAAAAAAAAATCTTAAGTTTTGTTTCAAAATCTTGTTATTGTTTGACACCTGTCGATTCGCGTCTTTTTAGTCTTTAGTAAACGCGCAAAATGTAGACAAATAAAAAACAGCTGATAAGAGAGAAAGCTTTGTGTGAGAAAACGGAGTAAAATCTATAAATGAAACAAGTAAGAAAATTATAGTCGGTCAAGACCGGCCATATAATACCCTACACCAGATTTTCCCGGAAAAGGGTCCCCGAAAATGGGTTCCAAGGACCGATTAGATCTATATTTTGTCAAATCTTTCATAAGTGTAAAAAACACTCGCAAATCAAATTTGAGTGAAATAGGCTTCTACTTGTTGGCAATAAATTGCTTTAACTTGATATCGGGCCAAATTTTCACAAGGGACCTAAGTCCAAAACTGGTCCGATAATTATCAGATTTGATAAGGTTATTTAAGTACGCGTTTAACATACCCAAAAAAAAAAAATTAATTAAATATTTTCTATTTTCATGAAATTTGACAGATTTATGTAAAAATCGGGAAGGTGGTTTGCATGGGGCTACAAGAAGGACTGATCCAATTTCTTTAAAATTCGGAATGGCGGTTTGTGAAGACAAAACACGTTTACTTTTCAAATTTCGAAAAATAACTATTATAAAACGGCTATTAGAGTCATTTGAGCCAAAACTAAAGAGGATCTTTGTATTGGGGCTAGGTCTAAATACACTCAAAATATTTTGTAGGTAAAACCAAATGAAAAACACACTTAAAACTACATAGTGAATAAACAATTGAAAACCATCCCAGTAATTATTCTTTTGTTTTAACAAACATAAACATTAGAGCACCCATATGTGCATAATTGTTTTTCTTATCGCTCCCGCTTATTTTCGGTTGAGTTGGGAGTAAAAAATGATATCTATCCAGAAATTCTAGGTTGCAAACAGGCCAAGCGGTTTGAACTTTTGACCTCAAAAATGGGCTAAAAAACCTTTACAGGTTAATTTCGCTGTAACTCTTAAAATAAAAGTTTTTCGCAATTAACTTTCATAACAATTTTTTTGTAGAATCAAAATGCAAAGATTTTTCTCTCATACTGTTTTGACCTAAATATGTCCGATCGCGGTGTTTTGAGCGATTAAAATCGAACTTTGAGTGAGAACTTTTTTTTAAATTGTCGTAAATTTTTTAAATGGGGAAAATTTGAGCTCTTTGCATAATTTAATAGGGTATTGAATGTAGTTTTCAAAAAAAAATTTTTGCAAAAATATATCGACCCTTCCATGAAAACATCAACATTTATTTTTTACTGTTGACAAAATTTTCTAAAATAAATAACATTAAACATTAAAAAATTAAGTTTTTTAATGATGGGCAATTTTCTATTGAAATATTTTTTTAAAATTTTTAATAAAATTTTGGGGATCGATCCCGCAATCAACTACATTCTGGCCAGACACTCTACCCATCGTGCCAAAGTCACTTGATACAAACATGTTTTTATATTTCTATAAATAATTTTTTTAACTTTTTTTCTACAAAAAAATAACCTAAAAAAAAATTACTTACACAAATCAATAAAAATTTACAGAATAATCAGTAGTTTTTACTTACAGAACAAAAATAAATGACTTTAAAAATTAAATGTTAATGAAAGTTTTTGAAATAAAGAACAGAAGTAGTCATTAATAAAAACTGAACATCAAACAAATGTTTTTTCTTTTAAAAACGACTAAACGTAAAATTTTTAAAATAAACTACAAACAGTTAATGACATAATTTTTTAAGTGTATGCACCGATTTTTTCCAATTTCAATAGGCTCGTCCATGGGCCAAGAGAGGCTTTAGTTTCAAATTTCAAGTCAATTGATTTAAAATTGCGACCTGTAAGCACGACTTACACCGTTTACATGGTCAGACAGACGGACGGACAGACGGACGGACTGACGGACATCGCTAAATCGACCCAAAACGTGATTCTGAGTCGATCGGTATACTTAAAGGTGGGTCTAGGACCAATATTTCGGGTTGTTACAAACATCAGTACAAACTCATTATACCCTGTACCACAGTGTGGTGTAGGGTATAAAAAATGTGAAAGTGTATTTTTCTAATTTGTTTTTGTGATTTTTTCAGACTTTTTATAAGAAAATTTAAATGAAAAGTAAATTATTAAAATTATTATTTTGTGGTTTTACTAATGTATTTTAATTTAAGGTTGGAGTAAAATTTTGTGTTAGAAAACTAAGCGAAAACCATAAAAAATGTGAATGTGAAAAAAAAAAACTTTGTCAAATTACTAGGAAAAGTCTCGTAATCCCATTTTATCAATATTTGACAGTTTTCCTTGTTTTTTAACAAGAAAATTTGGATCGAAATTTACATTTTATTTTGTAATTTTACAATTTTTTTTTTTGTAATTTTACAAATTTCCAAGATAATTTTACAAAAAAAAAATCTAGTAAATTCACGAAAATTCCTTGTGTTTTAATTGCGCCAAAAAACCATAAATTTACAATTTTGTTTGTATAAAGCTTGTAAAATTATAAAATTATTGGTAAAAAGCTTGTAAAATAACTAGGAATTCTCGTAAATAGGAGATAGCAAAAAATCTAGTAAAATTACGAAACCTCCTTGTAGATTTTATCGTGTCAAAAAATTTGAAAATTTACAATTTTATTGGTAAAAACCTTGTAAAATTACAAAATTATTATAGGAGGTAGCAAACAAAAAACGTTAAAAGTTTTTCCTGTAATTTTACAAGGTTTTTTTTTGAGTGTTCCATGTGTACTAAAATTAAGCGAATTTAATAAAATAGGCTATTACACATATATAAATGAATGAAAATGAATGAAACTATTGATGGAGTATACATACTAAATGAATTGTTTCATTCATTTTATGAACAACTTCATAAAACGTTTCAAACAAGTTCTACGAATATTTTTATTATTTACATATTTTTATTGAAAAGAACTTTAATGACATCAGTTTCAATAATTTAATGAAACCTGTCTTCGGCTGAAATCGTAAATCATTTTTCATTAAGCTTATGTCAATCTTCATTACATTCACGAAGCTTTTTTTAGTATGCGGAATTAATTGGAATTTTTAAGGATTTAAAAACATTTTCCATAATCTGCACAAGATTTCCAAAATTTTGAAAATATCAAGAATTTTTATCAAAAATCAAAATCATTGGACCAAAATCGTGGTTTTGAAATATTTTTCTTATAAAGTACGCAACATTTTTTTTTTTTGAGCCGGAGTTGGTCACAAAATTCAAAAGTGAATTTTGGCCGAAAAATTTAATGCCTCATATAAAAAATGTTAGAAAAAATTATAGGTTTCTGTAGTAAATTAAAGAATTTAAGACAAGATAAATAAATCAATTCACCCACCGTTACAGAATTTTATTTCCAATGATTCCTAAATCAATATAATTTCTACATAAAAAATGGACATTTATTGAATAAATTATGTTTACACTTTAACAAAAAGTTTTGTTTGACTAAAATGTTAACTTAATTAAATACCGAACTTAAAAATGGAAATTAACAGGCCTATTCTCAGTTATGACTGGTTATGACTAATTTTATTATTTTTAAACTTCATATTCCCTGTGTTTGTTGTAAACACAATCACAAAAAGTCTCAAAATTTAAAATTATTTGTCAATTTTGAGACGATGTGGGTAACAGGTCTTTATTTTTTTGAAATTTTCAAACAAAATTTGAATTTTTTTATGATTGTTTACAACAACCACATGGAAAAAATTGAGTTATGATTGAGTTATGACTTTTTTTGTGAATAGGCCCCTAAGTTTAAATAAACAAATTTTAAAAAATGTTGTCCACAAAACTTTTCTAATTAAAAGAAAACCAAACATAAATTTGTTAGTTAAAATTTACGGTTATTTGATTGAAAAGTAAATTTTTGTACCAATAAATTTTTATGAGAAGGTTTTAACAACAAACACACAGAAAATATCAAAGGAATCCTTTTAAACTTGTATGCGACCATATTTTTGTTTCATTTTGCGTACTCGAGTTACTAATTACATGTAACAAAGTAAACAAAGGGACAAAAGTAAGATTTTTTTATTTAATTGTTAATTTTCTGTTGCTTTTCTAAATGTGTAAAGGCTTATATATTTTTTTTTTTGTAAAATGTCATCAAACTGCAAAAAAGTTTTTAAAATTTTAAAAACTTTTGTTGTAATTCAAGGTAACTACACTCAAAGAAACATGTCAGCCAATCCCAAATAACTAATTTCGATACTGATGAAAACGGAGTAATTATTAAACATTTAAAAAAAAAAGTTTCAGGGGCGTCTTTTTTGGAAGGGGGGGGAGTCAGTTGGGGTCATTGGGCGACACATAAACCCACGCGGTAAATGTTTACAAATTCATTTATTATGCTTTTTGAGCTTAAATAATACAATTTTATCATTATTTAAATACATTTTTAATATTCACGTCCACAAAAGGGGGACGGGCAAAAAAAAAATATTTTTTTCTTTCCTGGGTCCAAGTGCAGGACATTGAACTTTTTTGACATCAAATTGTTTCATTTCCTTAACAAAAATACAAAAAAAAAATTAAAAAATGTGTTTTCAGAGGTTAGTTAAGTTCTTCAAGGGGGAACTTTTTTCCCTCTAGTCCAATTCTGCCCAGTTACGAACTTATACTGCCTTAGACCAAAAGACATATTTCTGCTAAACTTAATGAGTCTAGCTCGTATATTTTGGACTGCAGCGTGTCTTATACAGACGGACGGACATACGGATCTCTTAAAAATATCTTAGAATCGATCATAGATCAATAATATATATGGGGCATTCCATATCAAATCGAACACTTTGAATTTTTTTTTTTTAGATTTTCCCAATTTGTTTACATTTTTTAGTACCCTTCGAAAACTCCTTCGTGGTAAATTTTCTTATTTTTTTGATGACCCGTTCAAAAGATACCGAATTTTTAAAAATTGGTAGTTTGCTCCTTTACTCAAACTTCTTTTACTCATAACTTCTTCAATACTGGTAAAAATTTAAATTTTTTTTTTCAAAATTTTTGTTTTTTTGCGTACTTTCTAAAAAAAATCCCTAAAAATTCTTAAAAGCGCTCTAGTATGCGATTTTTAAGTTTTAAAATTTAAATCTCATTTTTGAAAATGTTTGCACTCTTCGATTTTTTTGAAATTTTTTTATGTTAAACTTCTATCGATTCTACAAATTTTTTGCACAGGAGGATCGTGGGATAACGATTATTACTATTTTTTTAAATTTTTTGAAAAAAATTTATTGTAATTTTAAAATTTTAAAATCATTTCTACTGCTGCAATGGTGCGTCATAGAGGGGTCCTTTATAAAACCGACCGCCATTAATTTTTACGTCTTAACATTTCTTTGGAACAAACTAATACCCTATCTCCAATTTCTAAGGGGGCTCCCACACAAAACGACATTTTTTAAAATTTGCTCCAACCGCCCTAACTGCCCTAATAGTGCCCTTAGAGCAACAAAATGTATGACCGACACACAATATTTTTTTAGTCCAAACATTTTCTTTGAACACACATACTCTAATTGTTAAGGCGGTCCCCATACAATTTTTTATATTTTTTGTAAATATGTTTTATTTAATCAGCTTCTACCGGTCCAATGGTGCGTTCGAAAGGGAACATTAAAGAGACCGACCCCCATTTATTTTTACCCTACAACATTTTTTTTAAAACATACCTACGCACAGTCTCCACTCCCTAAGTAGGCTTCCATTCAAAATTACATTTTTATAAAATTTTCTCCAACTGTTATTTGTATGGGAGCCTACTTAGGGAGTGGAGATAGGGCGTAGGTATGTTTTAAAAAAATGTTGTAGAGTAAAAATAAAAGGGGGTCGGTCTCACTAATGACCCCTCTCGGACGTACCATTGGACCGGTAGACGCTGATTAAATATAACAAATTTACAAAAAATTAAAAAAAAATATTATGTGGGGACCGCCTTAACAGTTATAGATAGAGGGTTAATGAGTTCAGAGAAAATGTTTGGACTTAAAAAATATTGTGGGTCAGTTATACATTTTGTTGCTCTAAGGGCACTATTAGGGCAGTTAGAGCGGTTGGATATAAGTATATTTAAAAAAATGTCGTTTTGTGTTTGGAGCCCCCTTAGAAATTGGAGATAGGGTATAAGTTTGTTCCAAAGAAATGTTAAGACGTAAAAATTAATGGGGGTCGGTCTTATAAATGACCCCTCTATGACGCACCATTGGAGCAGTAGATATTATTTTAAGATTGGAAAATTACAATAAAATTTTTTCAAAAAATTTAAAAAAATAGTAATAAGCGTTATCCGACGATCCTCCTGGGCAAAAAATTTGTAGAATTGATAGATGTTTTACACAAAAAAATTTCCAAAAAATCGAAGAGTGCAAACATTTTCAAAAATGAGATTTAAATTTTAAAACTTAAAAATCGCATACTACTTAGAGCGCTTTTAAGAATTTTTTGGAACTTTTTTTTAAAAAGTACGTAATTTTGAAATAAAAAGAAATTGAAATTTGGACCATTATTGAAGAAGTTATGAGTAAAAGAAGTTTCAGTAAAGGAACAAACTACCAATTTTTAAAAATTCGTTATCTTTTGAACGGGTCATCAAAAAAATCTGAAAATTTACCACGAAGGAGTTTTCGAAGGGTACTAAAAACTGTAAACAAATTGGGAAAATCTAAAAAAAAAATTTTTTAAAGTGTCCGATTTGACATGGAATGCCCCATATGTTTCCTAAATTTGGGGAAAATTTCTTAGGCAATACAATTTTTTTTCCTTATATTTAAGAAGTCTATTTTAGGAAAATTATGAACTATTTAAAAGTACATAAACTTAAATTGTTTCCTCATAGTTAGGAAAATTTCCCATTTTTTAGTTAAATTTAACTAAATTTTAGGAAAATTTATGAAAAATTTTCAAAGAAATTTTTTCCTTAAATTTAGTTATGTCTCTTTTCAGTGTATTTGGAGGGTATACAAAATTACTAACTTGTATGCTAATTGAAATAAGTACTCTTTTTTAGTAAAATATTTTGATTAATAAGAGTATGATTATAAAAAAGTTCATATGATGTTTTGTTTAAATGGATTTAATCATATCCTTTTTTTTTTTTGTTACTTACCACCATATGTTTATATCATTACTTGCCAAAAAATATTTTTAATTTCCTATTTTTTATATCATTAAAAACCATTTGAGTTGTATTTACCTGCAATGATAATAATAAAATTTTATTTTTATTAGTTTTATTTAAAAAAAACATTTATTTAATAACTTTAGTAATATACTTTTTAATTGTTAATATAATGTCTATAAAGTAGAATCATAACATAAGATACTCCACATAGACTTGTGTTTAAATTTTTTACATTCCATAAATATTTTTCCGGGTAACATATGTATGTTTATTATTAATTTTATTGTAAATTGTATGTAGCAAAAACACACAAAAAAATGGCATTAAAAGTTAATGTGTTTATGTTTGGTTTTTAATTAAACAGAGAATATATATCGAGGGACTATACTCAAAACACTCTATCTAAAAAAACACAGTTTTTCAGGAGAGCCAAAAAACTATTTATTTTGCGAATTGTAACAATATTTGACAGTTTTCCTTGTTTTTTAACAAATCGAAATTTAATTTTTTTTTTTTTGTTATTTTACATTTTTTTTTTGTAATTTTACAAATTTCCAAAATAATTTTACAAAAAAAATCTAGTAAATTCACGAGAATTCCTTGTAATTTCAATTGCGACAAAAAACTGTAAATTTACAATTTTATTGGTAAAAAAACTTGTAAAATTACAAAATGATTGGTAAAAAGCTTGTAAAATTACTAGGAATTCTCGTCAAATAGGAGGTAGCAAAAAATCTAGTAAAATTACGAAACCTCCTTGCAAATTTTATCGTGTCAAAAAATTTGTAAATTTACAAGTTTATTGGTAAAAACTAGGGATGCCAATCGGGAAATCCCGAATCCCGAAATCCCGGGATTTTTCGGGATTGACAAATCCCGAATCCCGGGATTTATTTTTTTCAATCCCGGGATTTTTCGGGATTTTCCGGGATTGACAAATCCCGAAAATCCCGGGATTTCGGGATTTTTTTTTGTCAAATTTTGTAATAAAAATTGACTATTTCTTCAGTGTTTGTTGTCCGATGGTAACAAAATGGATATCGTTTGAAAGGTGTTTGAAATATCTTACAAATGAGGTATTTTGGGCTTAAATTCTCTTACTCTTTTGGAGTACAATTTAATTTTTAGGGCGTATTACTTAATATACAGAAGGGTGGAGCAAAGTTTTCCTTTTTTGAATTTAAAAATTGTCGGAGTCAGAATTGATTACTTTAAGGGTCAATATTGGACCTGCAGAGCAATGTCTTTGGTTCCTTTTTTGACTTGAAAATCGGAAAATTCCGAACAAAGTGAATCATGTTTTTACTCTGTTTTAAACTTTCAGATTTTCATGTCTAAAAAGGAATCCTACAGGCCTAATATTTGTTTGTACAAATATTGACCCTAAAAGGCAACTATTCCGACCACGATGATTTTGAAATTCGAACAAATGAAAATTTGCTTCACCCTAATATTCAGTTAGCTGCCGATTTATGCATATGCCAACATTTTTAAGAAGCAGTTAAATATTGCCGAGAGTTTAGTTCATAAGGGAGCATTAAGCAATCCATCTGTAAAGTTTCTTTTTAACAGCTTTAGTTCGTAAATTAGTAAAAGCGGATGAAAATTTCCCCCTTTCGGAACCAAAACAGCCTCTGAAAACCCTAATTTTTAACCAATTTATACTTTTGTTAATAAATAACACATTTTTAAGTTGCACCTAGCCAGAAAATGCCATTTTTCTCGTCTCGCCCCTTTTTGTGGGGCGAGTAATATAAATTACGATAAGATTCTATAACTTAAGCTATTTAATTAAATGCATTTGTAAACATTTATCGCAAAGGGAAGGAAACTGTTAAAGTGCGATTCGCCTACCAATTAATACAAATTTTGTATCGGCAGAGGACATTGGGGGACACCATTCCCTCGCGAGAAATTGTAACAAATTTATTAATACAATTTTATCATTTTTAAACAAATATTGTTTTATCCACGTCTACAAAAGAGGCCGACTGAAAAAAATTTATTTTCTAAACTTTTGAATTCAACTTCATCGCGTCTTTCACAGACGGACATCGCTCGAATTTGAGGTCATAGTTGTTCGATTTGAGGTCATAATTGTTCGATTTGAGGTCATAGTTGTTCCTAAATTTTTGGTTTTTCTGTGCTAAATATGTAAAACTATACGATAATTATTCAATGGTTATGAATTAATTGAATATTTATTTATGAAAAAAAAATTGTTAAAAATATAACGTAAAAAAGCTTAATTTTAATAAATCCCGAAATCCCGAAAAATCCCGAAATCCCGAAAAATCCCGGGATCCCGAAAAATCCCGGAATCCCGGGATTTGTAAATGTCAATCCCGTTTGGCATCCCTAGTAAAAACCTTGTAAAATTACGAAATTATTGGTAAAATGCTTGTAAAATTACTAGGAATTTTTGCCAAATAGGAGGTGGCAAACAAAAAAAAGTTACTAGTTTTTTTTTGTAATTTTACAAGGTTTTTTTTTTTTTGATTGTAGAGTAATTAAAATTCAATATTCTACAATATTTTTTTAAATCAACTACTGAATCTCACATTTAATTCGTTTTTAAAATTTTGCACTATTGGGGATTCTATGACAGAGGGTTTTGTTTCTCAAAAATATTTAAAGTACATGAATGAAAATTATCAGATAGATGGTTTTGCATTTTAATAAAAATTAGTTATTATGATTTCATTTACGGCATCGATAAATTTTAAACGTGATTTATTAATGATAATGGCTTATAAAAAATTTTGAAATCTCGATTTTGGTCCACAGATACTGATTTTTAAGACAAAAATTTTTTTTTTTACCGAATTCATTTCAAAAGTTTACAAACAGTTAAGTACACACAAAAAATTATCGGCTAAAAAATTTCAATTAAAATTATTGATCAATAAAATTTAAATGAGTCAATTATTGTTTTGATCAACGTTTTTTTTATTTTCTTTAACTATCAAATTACAAATTTTCAAAATACCAGATTTTTTTCGCTTCAATTTATTTGAATACATAAATTCAAAAACAAAAAAGTAAAACCCTAGTATAAAGTATACTAGGGTTTTACTTTTTTTATTGTTGGCAACATATTGGAAAGCAAAAAATATGAATTTCTTCATAATTTTTCCATAAGCTTAAAGTTTATTTGTTAAATCAATCAATCATTATTTTAATTGACTTTAAATAAAAAGTTGTTAAAATTTTTTATCAAATTCGGAAAAGTGATGGATTGAAAAAAAAAAATCAATTAATCACCTACAATTTGATGATTGATAAAACAATGTTCTTTATCGCAGGAGTTTCAATTAAAAAATTAATTGAATCCGCGTTTTTGTTGATTGGCTTTCGCTTTCAATTCTTTCTGTGTATGTTATGTAAAAAATAGAAAAAAATTAAAAACGCGATTTTTTGTCCACATATCAGCGTCGCGATTTTTAGGATTATTTTTTTTATATAATCTATACAAGACATCAAAATTTTGCGACATATTTTTCAAAAAAGTCAAACAAGAATTTTCAGCAAAAATTAGCGTCAGTGGACAAAAATGGTGGTTCTGGAATTTTGTTGACAAATTCATGTTCAGCTTGCAAAAATAAGTATGAAAACATGTATTGCAAGATAAAGTTATTCCAAACTAATTATAAATTAATTATTTTAAAAGATAGAGTGTTTTGCATTCAGGTAAAACTTAATTGTGAAGATAGAGAAAATCAAAAATGCAAATAAAATCGCAAAAAAAAAATATTTTTGTCTGAATTTTACACCGTTTTACTGAATATTTTGCCATCAAAAAGTAATTTTTGTGAAAATGGAAGATAGAGTGCATTGAATATAGGCCCTCGATATGGAGTACACATTTACTGTTATAGCAACATTTGTATACAATGTATACAATGGAAAAACTGTTTGGTTTTATACTTATTAACTTTGGTTACTTTAATATAAATTCGAATTTTTAAATATAATTTACCATAGAAAATTTTAAATCCCAAAATCTAAAACCTAATAATTTTTGTTATTACATAGCAAGTAGCTTAAAAAAAGATTAGACAATTAAAAAAATTCTTTAAACTTAGCTTTTCAATTCCTTAGAATTTCTTTTGCCTACTTTTGGGCATGTTTTTAACATGATAATGTTTTTAGGCTGGTGTCTAATTTTAAAAAAGTTGCAGGACGCCACCTCAGTTTGACTATACACTCAAAAAAAAAACTGTAAAGTTAGCAAAAAAAGCTTGTAAACCAACAGGAAAATTTGCTGATTTTGAACCCACAATTTTTTTGCTAAAGTTAGCAAAAATGTTTTGCCAATAATTAGTTAACTGATTTTTTCAGTTAATGAAAAAATCCTCAAATGAGTTCATACACATTTGAGGACCCCATTGGGTTCGGACCCAATAGGTCCAGACCCCGATGGGCCTAGACCTAGTTGGGTTCCATAAAAATCGTCATAGTTTTTGATCTAAAATTTGTGTCCGTTTCGCTCTACCTTTCTTAGTTTTTGAGATACGTGATTTTAGGGGATCACTGGGGTCTTGAGAATTTAAAAACTCGATAACTTCAAAAATATTACTCGGAGAGCTCTTGGTTATTGTTCTACGTGTTGAGAGCTACAAAAATTCTTTTGGACTTTTTGTTGTGTCGGCAATATTTACCGAGATATGATCATTTTAAAATTTTCGGGAATGCTAACTTTTTTGGATCCAAAGTTAGGTCCCATTAGGGTCCACACATGTGAAGAGGACCCGCCAAAGTATGGTGTTTCTAAGAACCAAAAATGCCCTCCATTTTGCTCTATCTGGCTTAGTTTCCGAGATAGAGCCATTTTAAGTTTTCTGAAAATAAAAAAAAAATTACCATTTATTTTTGCTAATGTTAGCAAAAAATGTTGTAAAAATATTGTCACCTCAATTTCAAATTTAGCAAAAGAAATAAGTTCAAAGTTTGTTTAAAATTGCTAATGTGCTAAATGAAGTTTACAAGAATTTTTTACTAACATGCTAATCTCAACTAAAAATTTGCTAAAAGTTAGGTAACTAGCATTAGCAAAAAAAAAAATAGTTAATCTACTAACGTATTTTTTTGAGTGTATAAGCTAACACTTAACGAAAAAGAAAAGAAGAATTACAATTTTCATTTTCTTAAAACCAAAAATTTTAGTAACTTGGGTTTGTAACTTGGATAATAATTCACCTCATGGTGAATAAAACCGTTTTTCACCAGCTGGTGAGTAAAAAGTAACATAATTATTTTTCAAGAAAAAATTTTTTTTTCATCAAATTTTTTTTTTTTTTCATCAATTTTTTTTTTTTTTTACCAAATTTGTTTTTTCATAATTTTTTTTTTTCATCAAACTTTTTTTTTCATCATTTTTTTTGTCAAATTTTTTTTCCAGCTATTTTTTTTCATCAAACTTTTTTTTCATTAAATTTTTTTTTTCTTTAATTTTTTCCATCAATTTTTTTTTTCATTATTTTTTTTTTCCATCAAATTTTTTTTCATCAAATTTTTTTTTTGTCAATTTTTTTTTCATCAATTTTTTTTTCCATTCATTTTTTTTTCATCAAATTTTTTTTTCATCAAAATTTTTTTTCATCAAAATTTTTTTTTCATAATTTTTTTTTTTATGATATTTTTTCATCAATTTTTTTTATCAAATTTTTTATTATCAATTTTTTTTCTCAGCAAAAAATTTTTTTTTCATATTTTTTTTCATCAATTTTTTTTACACCAAAAAATTTTTCTTCACCAACAATTTTGGGTTCATTAAATTTTTTTTAGCATAATTTTGTTTTTCGTGAAAAAAAAATAATTTTTTTACCAAAACTACTTTTTCACCAAGTCTAAGCTTTTCGCATAAAAATTTTCCATTTGTTTATCAAATGTACATAAAACAAGTGAGAGTATTATATTCTATGGTGCCGAATCTTTTATACTCTCCAAAATGTAAACAATTTTTTGCAATTATTTTTGCACTCACAATCAGTTACGAAATGTACAGCTCTTTTGGTTTTTTAATGGGGTCCTCGACTGATATTTCAATTCGTTTTGCATGGAATATCAAAGCAATATAACATTATTTTTTCTAAAAAAAGCTTTGCTTTGGCAAGTACACCCAAATCTTCACCAAAACATTATCATGATTTAATGTTTTGGGCAAGAGTACAAAATTCGCAGGCATTTTTATTATATATATTACACATTGAAAAATTTTCAGCTGAATTGTGTGTAGCCGAATTTTCTGACAATTTTTTTTAACAGAAATTTAGTTTTTTTTTTAAGCTGTGAGAAAGGGAAAATAATTTTTTCCTGCGTTTAAGAGTGTCAAAATTTTACATTTGTATAGGCGCATTTAAAAGACCATATTTTATTTTAAATAAAATATATTTTTTAATTAAAACAATTTTATTATTCTTTCAACAAGAATATAGGCGATATTTCAGATGAAATAATCTCGTTTTTATATGAGATAAAAGATGCCTCATTTAAGAGTGTCAAATCTTAACATTTTTAAAGTCGCTTTTAAGCGGGTCATATTTGTTTTGCAAATAGAATATGGTTTTAAATTAAATCAAAATTTTTCTTTTTTGAAAACGGACATAATTAATTGAGAGGAATGGCTAATTTTACAAATCGTAAAATTTGAAAAGATGAAAATGATCGTGAAAGTATTGTATATACTGAACAAATTAAATTTGGACGTAGATGATCTGGAAGGCTTAAGAACCTCAATCAAAAGGATAGTATGTAACAAACTAGGATTTGGAAAATAAATTTAAGACAGAAAAATAATTTTCTTGAAAATAATGCTATGAGAATATCATGGTTTTAATTAGTAAAGAAAATAATGACCTCGAGCCAGAATAAACATCATCAAAAAAATTAAAAATAAAATAATTTGTTATATTTATATTTTAAATTTAATAAACTGTAGAGTTTTATTCTCTTTTGAAATAAAAATAATTTTTTAAAATTAAAGACTCGGAACAACACTCTCACTTGTTATTTTTGATTTTGCAAATTCTTTTAACTTTTAATTGATATTTTTAATACTTTTATTCCATTTATATTTGTTCGAACTTTACAAAAGAAATTACAATGTAGAATTCCAATTCCACTTCCATTTATCCTTTAAAAAATGTTAAAAGAATTTAAGCACAAAAATTATAAAATACATGGTTTGCTTGCATATAAATTGCTTCATTGATTTCAAATCAATTTAACCTTGATAAAAGCATAACGAAAATCATTAAAGAATACTTTTCCTAAAGTAGTTTTCTTTTGAAAGACCCTTTTTTAGTAAAATCGTTTCAAAAAATATAATTTGAAATTTATGACATTTATGTGCATTTTACAGGCAAATGCCACACGGCTGTTAAGGAAATATATTAAGAAACATATTTGGTTACAAAAAACTTGTGGGTTTGAATTTTATACAGAAATTGTATAGAAAAGAGCCTTGAAATAGAACAAAAACTTTTTCAATAAATGAAACTAATATATCGAGGAAATCCTGCTGATGATAACACTAACTGGAGTGTTTGAAACCGGTATGGAAATACCAGAAATTTTAATTTTTAGAAATTAAATTTTATTTCTACATTTTTTAGCATGATAATGTTTTTAGGTGGTGTCTAATTTTAAAAAAAGTTGCAGGACGCCACCTCAGTTTGACTTTAAAGCTAACAATTAACGAAAAGAAAATAAGAATTACTAATTTCATTTTCTTAAAACCAAAAATTTTAATAACTTGGATAATAATTCACCTCGTGGTGAATAAACCTGTTTTTCACCAGCTGGTGAATAAAAAGTAACATAATTACTTTACAAAAAAAAAAAATTTTTTTCATCAAATTTTTTTTTCATTAATTTTTTTTTTCTTCATCAATTTTTTTCCATCAAATTTTTTCATCAAATTTTTTTATAAAATTTTTTTATAAATTTTTTTTTATCAATTTTTTTTTTTTTCATCAATTTTTTTTTCATCAAATTTTTTTTTGTTTTCATAAAAAGTTTTTTTTTATCAATTTTTTTTTTTCATTAATTTTTTTTTTGTAAAATTTTTTTATCAAATTTTTTTTTTCAATAATTTTTTTTTATCAAATTTTTTTTTCATCAAAATTTTTTTTTCATATTTTTTATTATCATATTTCTTTTCATAATTTTTTTTCATTAAATTTTTATTATCAATATTTTTCTCACCAAAAATTTCTCATTAAATTTTTTTTAACACAATTTTGTTTTTCGTGAAAAAAAATATTTTTTTTACCAAAACTACTTTTTCACCAAGTCTAAGCTATTCACATAAAAATTTTCCATTTGTTTATCAAATGTACATTAAGCAAGTGAGAGTGGTATATTCTTTGGTGCCGAATCTTTTATACTCTCCAAAATGTAAAAACACTTTTAGAGGGTATATATATAAGTTTGTCAATTCGTTTGTAACAAGTCGAGATATTGGTCTAGGATCCCATAAAGTATATGGGGCATTCCAGGCCAAATCACTCACATTTAGACCCGACCCCTTTCGATTTATTTTATTTTTGGATATGTTTTAGTACTTATTAAATGCAACTTGGACACCAATTTTCAGCCTTTTATTCCAAAACGGTGTTGAGTAATCAATTTTTCAAAATGGCGATTTTTTAAAACAAATCAAAAAATTGAAATTTTCAATTAATTTTGACCAGTTTAAAATATAGATATCTTAAAAAAAGTTGGACAACTTTTTGTTGGTATTTAAAAGTAGTTTTAGAAAAAAAATATTAAAAAATTATTCGATGTAATTATCACTTATTTTTTAAAGTTTAAAAATTAAACTCGATTTTAAAAAAAGTCCGAAACCTTCGATTTTTTTTTAAGAAGCCTAAAAATTCTACTCTAAATTACGCAACTTTTAAGCCATAATTCAAGATGTGATCACAATTCTTTCTATTTTTTTTTTTAATTTTTAAAATTTCACCTTTTATTTTTTGACTCTGATGTATTTTATATGGTGCTCCAAAAAAATAAAATTGGTAGATACTGACCCTAACTTAGCCTAAGTATATTCATTTGGAGGTAAAAATACGTCTCACAAAAATTAAGGACAATCGGACATGGGTAAGACGTTCCGCATGGGCTTTGAAGTTTAAAACACGGATTACAAAGAAAAATAAGATTTTTTTTCTGTTTTCGCAATTTTATTGGTACTTTAAGTTAAGTTTTAATTCAAGTGGTTACATAATTATAATATAGAGTGAAATGTATTTCTAATAAGGTACTAAAAACTAAAATCGGTTGAAAATCAGCCAAGTTATTACAACTTCCCCAGGCATCTAATGTGTGGCAGACCACTTGATTAAGCAATACAATCCGATTTTTGAAATTTATTGAAATTTTCTACTGTAATAACATTTTTTTATTCTTCAAGTTCAAATGTTATCATATGGCAAGTATTTTTGATATTGTCTTTTGCTAACATGATTTAAATTAATGTTAAAAATACCTCCATTTTTCAATACTATTTTGAAATCTCCATTTTAAAATTTTTATTTATTTTTTATTTTTAAATTTGGAAAAACACAAAAAAAATTACACTAAAACATGAATGATAAAAAAATGTTATTAAAGTAGATAATTTCAATAAATTTAAAAAATGGGACTCGTATTCATTAATCAAGTGGTGTGACACACGTTAGATGCCTGGGGAAGTTGTAATAACTTGGCTGATTTTCTACCGATTTTAGGTTTCAGTATCTTATTAGAAAGGTATTTTACTCCACATTATAGTTCTGTAACCACTTGAATTTATACTTAATTCAAAATACCAAAAAATTTTAGAAAACAGAAAAAAAACATATTTTTCCTTGTAATACGTTTTTTAAATTTCAAGGACCACGCTGAACGCCTTACCCATGTCCGATCGTCCTTTATTTTTGTGAGACGTATTTTTACCTCCAAATGAATAAATCTTGGGTAAGTTAGGGTCAGTATCTAGCAATTAATTTTTTTTGGAGCACCACACAAAATAAATCAGACCCAAAAAATAAAAGGTGCAATTTTAAAAATTTGAAAAAAAAAAATAGAAAGAATTGTGATCACATCTCGAACTATAGCTTAAAATTTGCGTAATTTCCCTGCAAAAAAAGTCATTACCACTTCTCAGTGGAGTGCTTTAAAACTAAAACAAATGTAATGAAACACAACAATAATAACAAAAAACACAAGACAAAAACACACAAACAGTTTTTTCTACTCCAGAAAACATAGATTTTCAGCACTTAACTCATTACCTATCGCGACACCTCCATACAAATGTAAGTAGATATTCAGTAGATAAGAACTACTCCGTGGAAGTAGTTGGAAGTTGTTTGAAAGCTCGGAGTACTTCTTATCTACTGAATATCTACTTACTTTTGTATGGGAGTGTCGCGGAAGGTAATGAGTTAAGTGCTGAATAACAACTTTTTATGGAGTAGAAAAAACTGTTTGTGTGTTTTTTTCTTGTGTTTTTTGTTATTTTTGTTGTATTTCATTACATTTTTTATAGTTTTAAAGCACTCCAAATAGAAGTACTCCGCACTTTTTTTGCTGGGTTAGAGTAGAAATTTTAGAGTTTTTTACAAAAATATCGAAGGTTTCGGACTTTTTCAAAAAGTCGATTTTAATTTTTAAACGTCAAAAAATATGTGATAATTTCTTCGAATAATTTTTTCATATTTTTTTTCCTAAACTACATTTAAATACCAACAAAACGTTGTCCAACTTTTTTTAAGATATCTATATTTTTTAATGGTCAAAATGGATTAAAAATTTCAATTTTTTTATTTTTTTGAGAAAATCGCCATTTTGAAAAATTGATTACTCAACACCATCTTAAAATAAAAGGCTGCAAATTGGTGTCCAAGTTGCATAAGTACAAAAACATATCCAAAAATAAAATAAATCGAAAGGGGTCGGGTCTAAAAGTGAGTGATTTGGCTTGGAATGCCCCATATATATTCATGATCCTCGATCGATTTAAGTCGATTTAGCGATGTCTGTCTGTCCGTTGAAAACACGCTAACTTTTGAAAGACTTTACAGAGGTAACTAAACTTTGGCATATATGTTGGTCATTTACCGGGTCAGATTGGTATTGCAATCCAGCCAAATCGGTCCAGTGGTTCAAAAGTTATGAGCAAAAGAGTAAATTTCGGCAAGGGTTTTTCGCGAATTTACGAAATAAAAAAACTCGATAACTTTCGAGATACAATAATGAGACTATGAAACTTAACATGTGTCTTTGCCGTTCCCCAGGTCTGTTTGGTATTGAATCTCAGCTGAATCGGACTAGTGGTTCAAAAGTTATACGCAAAACCCTGACTTTCAGATTGGTTTCATCTTAAATGCCACGTGTTCAATAAGTTTTAAAAGCATTGGTGGTAACTTAACAATGCTTTTCGAACTTGTTTAGTTTTAAAGCAATGGTTTTTAAACTTGTTTAGTTTTAAGAGCATTGGTAGCTTAAAAATTACACTCGAAAAAAATTTTACACTCAAAAAAAAAATTTGTAATTTTTTTTTTTTTAAATGACAAAAAAATAGTTTTTTACTTAAAATAAAATATTTCTAATCAAAATTGTTAATTTTTTGAACGTTAAAAAATGTACTTTTCTTTGAAAGAATGCATTGTGGAGGGTATTCATAGATTCGGCAAAGTCGAATTTAAGTTTTCTACTTGTTTATATTTAAATAAATAAATGACAACACGAACACCCTGTCACTTACAAAAGGATTAAACACAATTAACTCTTAAATCATTACAACTAAAATCTAAATTGTAAATACTACAAAATTATGTTTAAAACTTCCCTTAGTGTTTTTTTTTTCAAGTTACTCTTGTTGATTTTTAAAACTTTAGTCATTTATTTAACATACTATTTTTTTGCCCTTAATTTTCGACTACTTTTTTTTATACAAGAAAAAAAAAGCAAAGTATTAAATATTTATTATTTAACAACTAAATCTCGAAAAAAAATGTTTATGCATGATGCACTTAAAAATGCAATTAAACTTAAGTGCCCTGCTTTTGTAACTAGGATTTCGTAAAAATACTACAGTATTTTTGTTGTAGTTTTATAACAAACAACTTTTGTACTAATACTAAGCCTTTAAAACTATTATAAAAGCGCGAATGAGCAACAACAAAAATAAAAATAAAAAAAAATCTCTTGCATTACAAAAAATATTTGAATAACAAGCTTTTAACATAAGCTTTTATTTTAATAGAATCTGTAAATATTGTTTTTTTGTTAAAATGACAAGTAATTTGTTTGTAAAACTATGCACATAGTTTTTATTTACATTACAAAAAAAAGGGGAGAGAGAGAATGAGAAAGAGATATTGTGATGTTTTAAACTGCTTAGCATAGTTCATAATGTTATATAAAATATTGCATACTTTGTGTGGTTATTTATGAACACATTTTTAAAGCATATTTTTAGTTGCTATGAATTTATAAATTACAATTTATAGGCTATTATTTTTTTAATTATTTGTTTTAAAGTTTTATTTTATAAATATTAATATTTTTAGAGATTAAAGTTATTTATAAGAATTTAAGCCTATAACACTGTGCAACAGTTTTGAGGTCATGAAAATGGACCGAAGCCCCCCACATGTTTATGAAAGCTGACATTTTGTTATGGGCCGATGTAGTTTTAATTTCGATTCAAAGGCATTTTAAAACGTCAAAAAGGCTAAAATCAAAATGCACTTCTACACTCAAAGTAATTCTACAGTAAAAGTTTTAGTCATTTTGTACCCAAATCTACTAATAAGTTACTAATTTTAGTATTTTCAAAGTACTAAAATTTGTAATTTTTACTGGTTTTGAGTAATATTAGTAAAAAATTTGAGTATTGGTTACCAATTCCTGCATAGGTTCTTTTGGACTTAAATATTAGTTTGTTTGTTAAATTTTTAGTATTGAATACCCACGTTTTTTTTTTGGGTGTAAGTTTAAAAATGTGACAACATTTAAAGTGCTTGTTTTTTAGAACATATTAACCGTCTATCTGTGATTTTAAGAAATCATGTTTGTCCATTATTCAAAACTAAACACAGAAGTTTATGAAAAAGCCAACTTTAAGGGTTCAAATAAAATACTTAAAAAATTAAAAATAGAAATTTTCACAATATTTTTTTTTTTTTTGCATTTCACTGTGCAACAAATTTAGGGTCACCGATTTTATCTTGAATGGCACAAAAAATAAAATATACCATTAGTAGACTAAACCTCCCAACGGTTTTGAAAATTTAGCTGGAGTTTTTTTATGGCCCACTTAAGTTTTTAACTTTTTCAAAGGCATTTGGAATTTGTCAAACATTTTTTTATGAATTTTGCTTCTTAGCTAAAAATTTTTTTGTGTAAATCTTCTATCTAAATCTTGTATTTTTTGCCCACGATCCTCGTGGGATAACGATTATTACAATTTTTTAAAAAATTTTTAAAAAAATTTTATTGTAATTTTCCAATCTTAAAATCATTTCTACTACTCCAATGGTGCGTCATAGAGGGGTTATTTATAAGACCAACCCCCATTAGTTTTTACGTCTTAACATTTCTTTGGAACAAACTAATACCCTATCTCCAATTTCTAAGGGGGCTCGCACTCGTCGATTTTTTTGAAATTTTTTTGTGTAAAACTTCTATCGATTCTACAAATTGTTTGCCCAGGAGGATCGTGGGATAACGATTATTAATATTTTTTAAAATTTTTTGAAAAAATTTTATTGTAATTTTCCAATCTTAAAATCATTTCTATTGTTCCAATCGTGCGTCATAGAGGGGTCATTTATAAGACCGACCCCCATTAATTTTTACGTCTTAACATTTCTTGGGAATAAACTAATAACCTATCTCTAATTTCTAAGGGGGCTCCCACACAAAACGACATTTTTTAAAATTTGCTCTAACCACTCTAACTGCCCTAATAGTGGCCTTAGAGCAACAAAATGTATGACAGACCCACAATATTTTTTTAGTCCAAACATTTTCTCTGAACCTACATACCCTCTATCTCTAATTGTTAAGGCGGTCCCTATACATTTTTTTTATTTTTTGTAAATTTGTTTTATTTAATCAGCTTCTACCGGTCCATTGGTGCGTTCGAGAGGAGTCATTAGTGAGACCGACCCCCATTTATTCTTACCTTCCAACATTTGTAAAACATACCACAGCCCTATCACCACTCCCTAAGTAGGCTTCCATTCAAAATTACATTTTTATAAAATTGGCTCCCACTCTTATTTGTATGGGAGCCTACTTAGGGAGTGGAGATAGGGCAAAAATAAATGGAGGTCGGTCTCACTAATGACCCCTCTCGGATGCACCATTGAACCGGTAGAAGCTGAGTAAATAAAACAAATTTACAAAAAATAAAAAAAAAATTATGGGGACCGCCTTAACAATTAAAGATGGAGGGTAGGTGTGTTCAGAGAAAATGTTTGGACTAAAAAAAAATTTTGGGTCGGTCATACATTTGATTGCTTTATGAGCACTATTAGGGCAGTTAGAGCGGTTGGAGCTAATTTTAAAAAATGTCGTTTTGTGTGGGAGCCCCCTTAGAAATTGGAGATAGGGTATTAGTTTGTTCCAAAGAAATGTTAAGACGTAAAAATTAATGGGGGTCGGTCTTATAAATGACCCCTCTATGACGCACCATTGGAACAATAGAAATGATTTTAAGATTGGAAAATTACAATAAATTTTTTTCAAAAAATTTAAAAAAATAGTAATAATCGTTATCCCACGATCCTCCTGGGCAAACAATTTGTAGAATCGATAGAAGTTTTACACAAAAAAATTTCAAAAAAATCGAAGAGTACAAACATTTTCAAAAATGTGATTTAAATTTTAAAACTTAAATATCGCAAACTAGAGCGCTTTAAAGAATTTTTTGGGATTTTTTTTTTAAAGTACGTAAAAAAACAAAAATTTTGAAAAAAAAGTTGAAATTTGGACCATTATTGAAGAAGTTATGAGTAAAAGAAGTTTGAGTAAAGGAACAAACTACCAATTTCTAAAAATTCGATATCTTTTGAACAGGTCATCAAAAAAATCTGAAAATTTACCACGAAGGAGTTTTCAAAGGGTATTAAAAACAGTAAACAAATTGTGAAAAACTTAAAAAAAAAAAAAATTCAAAGTGTCTGATTTGACATGGAATGCCCCATATACTTTATGGGATCCCCGACCGATATTTCGATATTGCGTTTCAAACGGAATGACAAAGTGGGTTTACCTCCATACACTAAAAAAAATTGAACTAAAAACTGAGAAAAATACTTAAAAGATTTTTTCATTCCTTTTAGTTCATATTTAAAAAAAAAAAAATAGGGGAAACAATTTTAACTAAAAAATAAAAAAAATCTGAGAAGTTTTAACTTAATTTGAAGAAGAGTTTAAAAAACTTTTTTAACTGAACTCTAAGAAATTGTATTTGAGTTTTTAACAAAATTCTAAGAAGTTTTTACTAAATTCTAAGAAGTTTTTAACTAAATTCTAAGAAGATAAATATGAGTTTTTAACCAAATTGTAAGAGTTTTTAACTTAATGGGTAAGGACCTACAAAAAATTTGTAGAATCGATAGAAGTTTTACACAAAAAAATTTCAAAAAAATCGAAGAGTACAAACATTTTCTAAAATGAGATTTAAATTTTAAAACTTAAAAATCGCATACTAGAAGGCTTTTAAGAATTTTTTGGGGTTTTTTTTAAAAAAGTACGTAAGAAAACAAAAATTTTGAAAAAAAAATTTGAAATTTGGACCATTATTGAAGAAGTTATGATTAAAAGAAGTTTGAGTAAAGGAACAAACTAGCAAATTTTCAAAATTCGATATCTTTTGAACGGGTCATCAAAAAAATCTGAAAATTTACCATGAAAGAGTTTTTGAAGGGTACTGAAAACTGTAAACAAATTGGGAAAATATAAAAAAAAAGTTTTTCAAAGTGTCCGATTTCACATGGAATGCCCAATATATTATTGATCTATGATCGATTCTAAGACATTCTGTGAATGTCCGTTTGTCCGTCCATCCGTCTGTCTGTAGATAACACAATGCAGTCAAAAATAAAACAGCTAGACTCCTGAAGTTTGGCACAAATATGTCTCATGTTCATAGGCAGGTTAAGTTCGTGAATGGGCAAAATCAGGCCAGGGGAAAAAAAGTTCCTCCTTGAAGAACTAAACCAACATCTGAAAAAATACTCTTTTTATACCCTCCAACAACAGTATGGGGGTATACTCACTTTGTCATTCCGTGTGTAACGCATCGAAATATCGGTCTAGGACCCCATAAAGTATATATTTTATTGATCAGTGATCGATTCTAAGACATTCTAGCAATGTCCGTCCGTCCGTCCGTCCGTCCGTCCGTCTGTCCGTCTGTAGAGGACACGATACAGTCCAAAATAAAAGAGCTAGACTTCCGAAGATTGGCACGAATATGTCTTATATTCCTAGGCAGGTTAAGTTCGGAAATGGGCAAAATCGGACCAAGGGGAAAAAAGTTCCCCCTTAGAGAACTAAACCAACCCAAGAAAAACCGCATTTTTTGCAGAGTTTTTTGTACTTTTGGTAAGCAAATGCAACATTCTTACCTCAGAAGAAGTTCAAAATCGCAAGGGGAAGGTGCCCCCTAACGTCTCCCACCAACCCCCCCCCACTCCAAAAAAAAAGACGCCCCTGGATTTTTTTTAATATTTTTTTTACATTTTGGAGGGTATAAAAGATTCGGCACAGCCGAATGTAACACTCTCACTTGTTATACATGTTTTTTTGTATTTTTGTTGAATAAATGAAACATTTGGTATATTTATCGCGATGGGAAGGTGCTGTTAAAGTCCCCCACTGACCCCATCACCCCCGCCCCCCAAAAAAACGCCCCAGACAATTTTATTTTTTTATATTTTTTTTTACATTTTGGAGGGTATAAAAGATTCGGCACAGCCGAATTTAACACTCTCACTTGTTACTATATATGTTAGTTGTCTTGACTACAAAATAAAGTATTTTTTAAAATTACTAACATTGTTAGTTGATTTAACTGAAAAAGTAGTTGACCCCAAAACAACTTACAAAGTAGATATTTTAACTGACATTTTCAGTTTATTTTACTTACTTAATATTTGAGTGTACTAAATTCGCTTAAACGACAAATGGAATCTAATTGCTCATGATTATATTTCCGTTTTATACCGTTTTTTTAAGCGCATAAAATGTTTTTAGATAACCCCCAAGCATAACGGACTAAAATTGTCAAATTTGGCTAAAAATTTTAACATAGATTTTTTAGCACAAAAGGAACCATATTGAGGAAATTTAAAAAGTCATTATTTGCGGCATCCTAGTGTTTATGGGTTCAGTCAAGAAAAATTTTCAATTTATCCTTATTTTTTATTAAATATAAATTTTAACAAAAATTTTATTGATTTCACCCCAACGATTACCACAAATTTGTTTTAAAGCATACTTTAAGGATTTACAATAAAAGTAAGAAGATTACCTATATTAAGGCATTTTAAATAAATAAATAATTTGTTTAAAGTCTTATCCAATTTAAAATAACAAAAGTATTTTTTTTCTGTTAAACTTGCTTAACATTATTCTGTTTACTACTAACTTAATAAAATTTTATTACTCAAGCAAAACATTGCAATAGATAGTTACTAAACAACCTTTTCATCAGACTTCTTTTATTTATTTAAAACTGAAAAAAAAACACAATTTTATTTTCTATTTTCTTATTTTTAACTTTTTTATTTATTTTTTCCCCAATACTACTAAATAAGAGTTAAGGGTTTAAAGAAAAAAATCAAAAACACTTTTTTTAAATAAAATAAAAAACTTTAGTAACCATTGCTAAGAGATGCTAGTATGATATAACTGTGACGCCATATCAAGTGATGTTGAAAGGTATAAAGCTTTTCCGTTTTCCGGTCTAGTGTTCCCAATTTGTTACCTGTACTAAAACTGAAAATGGTAGTGCTGATATAAATTCTATGGAAAAACGATTTTGAAATTTTAGTTTAAGGCAAAATTGCACAAATAAACATCTATAGAAAACTTGTTTTTATTACTTTTATTTACGCTAAACTTATTCGTATAAATTGTCTGTTTACTTGTTTGTACAAAAAATATGCATATTTTTACTGACATAAGGAAAATATTTATTTACAAAATATTTTTTTTATTTTATTTTTTTAAATAATTTGAGAAAGGTAGAATATAAATGTATAAATAATACTGAAATTGTTTTCCTTATAACATTTAGAAATAATTTGTCGCTTTTTTGTTACTCTTTAAATGAATTTCTTTAAATCTGGAAAAAATGATATATTTATTAAAAGCAATTATAACACCGTCCGACAAAAATAAATAAAGTCGTTGAACACGAACTGGATAATATAAGTCTGAAACTAGGGACTAAATGTAGTAAAACTGCATTTACAGTTTTACTTTCCGTGATCCTGTTTTCTTTTAAAAGGACTTCAAAGTTTTAGAAGATTAAATTTATAAAAATATTATTTTAATATTTGTGCTTCTCCTATAGATGAATTTCATTTAAAAATCGAGATAAAACTGAAATTTTGAACCCGACCAACTCAGATATCGATGAAATTTTGTTCATAGCTAAATTTGATCAAAACAAACAAACTCTCATTTTTAGAAATGACTGTTTTGCGATTTTTTGAGCGTGACACAGTGGGAACGTTTTCGAAAAAACGCGAAAATGGTCGAAAAGAGCTCCATTTAAACTACAATAACTCTGAATCGGCTCAACCGATTTCCATGATCTTGGTATCATTAAAAAGATATTTTAACAGGCTTTATGACACGTTAAAAAAAAAAAAAAAAAAATACACTGTAAAAAATTTATAACAAAAAAAATTTTAACTGACGAAAAAACCAAAAAGATCAAGGGTTTTTTTACAGTGTATTAATTTTTTAGAAAGGTTTATCCTTCATCTATACCATATCAAAAAATAAAAATGGGTTCTTTGTTAGTTTTTTTTATATAATTTTTTAAGTAGTGTCACTTCTAGTAATTTCCCTTATATTTTATAACAAAAAAAAATTTTAGGTAACGAAAAACCAAAAAAGATCAAGAATTTTTTACAGTGTATTACTTTTTTAGAAAGGTATTTCTCTCACCTATAACATATCCAAAAAGTAAAATGGGTTCTTTTTTATTTTTTTTATATAATTTTTTAAGTAGTGTCACTTCTAGTAATACTTACCGACAGTTTTCGAAATAATTCGAATAACAGCGAAAATATCTGGTCACATTCACAAAATAGTTCAACAATTCTAACATTTTTTAAATGTTTACAAATAAAAAACCATCAACAATTGTTTATATTATTTGCCACGTTTTTATTAATTTGTGTTTTATTTTATTTAAATTTTTTTTAAGTTAATTATTTGTAAGAAATTTTGCGCTGCTCAAATTTGGCACAGTCAGAATATCTGCGCACATGTACAAAAGTTTCATTTATCGGAATGAATGAATGAAAGCCTTGAGTTCCTGTTATAGTTTTAGCTTCTTCATATCTTGAAAATAGCTTTTCTTTAACGTTGTTGTATTCGTCAGCATCTGCGTAAGCAACTTGTATGGTGGTCTTATATGTTTCTGATGCCCAGTGATAGAGTTGCCTCGTTGTCTGGATTTCATTTTTATTTGCAATACTATAATTTCGAGCACCTCTCTTCAATGTTCCTCCGATTCCATCACATGCAGATTTTCCGTGACTGGTAGCATAAAAGTGCCATTCAGCGTCAATCCCAAAATCAGATTTGTGATGGCATAAATTAATGAAGTTATATTTATTTTTATATTGTGCTCCTGCACCATCTGATACGTAAATGATTTTATTAATATTGTTGGTTATATTGGCCTTCACGAACTGTACCATTTTTGAAATATATAGATGAACTGCTATACTATCATGGGTATTGCAATCAGATATTATGGCGAAGCTTTTATGAGTTAATTTATCGTTATCTGAAAATAAACAAACAAAGGAAAAAAACAAATAAATAAAAATTATTAAATATTTTGATGAGTGTGGATGGATGTGTTTACTAATACCAAAATATTAAAATAATTACCTTTGTAATAAATAACGAACGGATGTATTGTAGCCTGATCATTATTCCAATGGTATCCTTGCACGGCATCTTGTACAAGAAATGCATAATTTTCAGCAAAGTCCATTTGAATTAACATTTCTCCTGATAACAGCGCCGCTCTTTTATTGCTGATAAATTCAGATTGTCGCTTTGCTATGAAATGATGCGGAATCAGAACTTTGATGTGTTCAGTAAAATCGCTGACAAATGATTCTGGGTTGGTGGTTAACGTTTCCAGAACACATCTAATCGTTGTATTCCACTTTTTGTATATTATTTCTTCAGTTTGGTTATTTTCAAAATGTTTTAGCATATGCGTTTTTAGATTATTTAAATTTTTAAAGCAGTGACCACACATTGAAACGCAACACTCGCTTTTTTCTATGTCACCATTACAAACAACGAATTTGAGAACATCTTTGTAATCGGTAAATGTGCATTCTCCTTCAATACAAATTGATTTTAAGCCACTTTTTTCAAACATCAATTTCATATTCTGATGCAATGTGCATACACAGATATTTTGCTGGTTTCCAACTCCAAGTTTTATACAATTTTTTGGCCTTAACATTGTAAATTTTGTAAAACCCACTTTGGCCAAGGGATGTTTTTTTTTAAATTCGTAGTAAGATTCGCGTAGTGAAGATAACATCAGTCTTTTTTGAACTTTTTCACGTAAGTTTCCTTGTTTAACAGTAATTGAATCTTGCGATCCAGGCATCATTCGGCTAATTTCATCATCTTAATAAAATAACTTGACTGTGCTTAGAGTTTCGGCTGGTAAGCTACGTCTGCTCATTTTAAAAAGATTGATATCTGCAAACTTCGTTTTATTCCTTTGGATATCTTTACTTTTTTTGATACAATCGTGAGATATATCATCCCCAAAACGATCTTTAATTTCTGCGTGACTCATATTGATTGGTAAGAGAGATAAAAGTTTTTGCTTTTCCAAAAGATTTGAGCTGTTCTCTATTTGATATTTGATGTTTTCCAAAATTTCTTCGTAAATGGCCTTGACGTTTTCAAGTTGCGCTGACAAATCAGATAATGGATCAGCTCCAAGTGAATCTGCTATATTTTCGAAAATTTGCAGTGATTTTCTATTTCTGTATGCATCTCGTTTCATATATTTCCTTTTAAGAGGCGACATTTGGTTTGGTAGATGAGGAATAATATGATCATTTATATTTTCAATGACTTCCGTCCTTTCGATGTTTGCAATACGGCTGGTACAAGTTGGAAGTTCATTCAATTCTTCGCTAATTTCATTGCTGGGCGTTGTTGGTAAATAATTTGAGACTTCATTCTGCTCCACGTTGGATTCATTACGACTGCGAGCTTTTCTCAGTGTATTCCGGCAAGTTTCGCAAATACGGCTACAATGAATGTTGGCGACAGCTGGAAAATATTCAATTATATTTGCAGCCTCGTTTTCACTTATTTTACGAAGCGAAGCGCAACACTTATTAGATATTTTTATGCATCTGTACTTATTGTTTGAATTCATATTCACTCAATTTTTTAAAATATACGCGTAAAAATTGTAATGGGATATCTTGGCTTCTCGAAACTGTTTATAATTATGAATTTCGGTACGTTCATCAGGTGCAATTATATAGCATTTTTTAAGGCAAGCAAGAACTTTTTGCGGTTAAAACATATTCATAATTTGGGACAATGTTTATTTATTTTACCTGTTAACCCTTCGTCAGGTACATATTTTGAGTCCTTAGTTCTGGCCAGACCCCCATACATTTACATGCATTTGTATGGAAATAAGGGCTGTTTGCCGTTAAATTTTTTACTAAGAAAGGAAAATATTTGTTATATTTTGTGTTTCTATTTCTTTTTACTATGTTATTAGCTACCTGAGGAAGAAAAAATAGACCTGAAAAAATCTTTGGAATGAAAAGGGCAACAATTTTTTTGTTCTATATATATTTCTCTTTATTATGGGTAAAGTAATAAATGTTTATGACAAAATAGAAAATTATTATGAAGAATACATTGATTTTTTTATTCAGAATTTTGCGGAATTACTAGAAGTGACACTACTTAAAAAATTATTAAAAAAAAAATAAAAAAGAACCCATTTTACTTTTTGGATATGTTATAGGTGAAGGAAATACCTTTCTAAAAAAGTAATACACTGTAAAAAATCCTTGATCTTTTTTGGTTTTTCGTTACCTAAAATTTTTTTTGTTATAAAATATAAGGGCAATTACTAGAAGTGACACTACTTAAAAAATTATATAAAAAAAACTAACAAAGAACCCATTTTTATTTTTTGATATGGTATAGATGAAGGATAAACCTTTCTAAAAAATTAATACACTGTAAAAAAACCCTTGATCTTTTCGGTTTTTTCGTCAGTTAAAATTTTTTTTGTTATAAATTTTTTACAGTGTATTTTTTTTTTTTTTTTTTTTTTAACGTGTCATAAAGCCTGTTAAAATATCTTTTTAATGATACCAAGATCATGGAAATCGGTTTAGCCGATTCAGAGTTATTGTAGTTTAAATGGAGCTCTTTTCGACCATTTTCGCGTTTTTTCGAAAACGTTCCCACTGTGTCACGCCCAAAAAATCGCAAAACAGTCATTTCTAAAAATGAGAGTTTGTTTGTATTGATCAAATTTAGCTATGAACAAAATTTCATCGATATCTGAGGGGGTCGGGTTCAATGCATCTCGATTTTTACATGAAATTCATCTATATATATATATGTGTACAGCGCATAGTTTGGGGACAGAAAAAATTATGGATTTTTTTGACAAAATATGATAAATTATGACCTATTCTTCCAATTTCAACCGATAATTCAGCTAAAATCTGAACAGATCGGTCAGAAAATCGCATTTTTGTACCTAGCGCATACTTTAAGGACCTCATATATCTTGCGTATTTTTTGGGGACCTGTCCCCAAAATATATACTACGTAAAAGAAAAAAATGTTGCCATATTTTTCACCTATTTTCTACGCGTTGCAAAAAACCATTCTTCTACGCGATTTATTGTGCACCACTGGCTTTGACATTTTTGTATATTTACGTATGTCGATAGTTTCAGGACAGTCCCCAAACTATCAAAATGTTGTTGAAAAAATACGGTTGGGGTAAAAAAATGTACCGAAAAAATGCGGTGCGCATATTTATAAACATTTAATACTTACACTTAAATTACAGCTAAAAATGGTTTTTAATAAAATGTTTTTTTTTGGCAATTTCTTAATGCTATTTTAGTGTATTGACCCTGTTCTCACGACGAGCTAAAAACCGTTTATAGCAACATTTTCTGTCGATATACTGTAATAGAATAAAGAAAGTGCTAAAAATATTGCTGCTAAAAACGGGTTTTAGCTGTACGTGAGAACAGGGTATTAAAACGAAAAACAATGCTAAAATCGGTTTTTATACCCTGTTCTTACGTACAGCTAAAAACCGTTTTTAGCAACATTTTCTGCCAATATACTGTAAAGGACTCTACAGACGACGCAATATTTGGTAAGATTGACGATATATTGACACGATATATCTTCAATATTATCTATAGACTGTCAATATACCGTCAATCTAGCCATTCAATCGTACCTTAATAGAATAAATAAAGTGCTAAAAATATTGTTGCTAAAAACGGTTTTTAGCTGTACGTGAGAACAGGGTAGTAAGTAAATATTTTAAGCAAAAGAATTATGCTATTACAGTATATTTACTGATTATTCGTTTTAATGTTGCTAAATCCAGGGGGTAATTATGTAATGTGATAGTCGTCAATTCGTATTATTTGTTTATTATACCCTGTTCTCACGTACAGCTAAAACCCGTTTTTAGCAACAATATTTTTAGCACTTTCTATATTCTATTACAGTATATTGACAAAAAATGTTGCTAAAAACGGTTTTTAGCTGAACGTAAGAATATGGTATTATACCCTGTTCTCACGTAGAGCTAAAACCCGTTTTTACCAACAATATTTTTAGCACTATGTTGCTAAAAATGTTAGCAACCATTTTTATTCTATTACAGTATATTGACAAAAAATGTTGCTAAAAACGGTTTTTAGCTGTACGTGAAAAGAGGGTATTATAATCTGTTCTCACGTACAACTAAAACCCGTTTTTAACAGCAATATTTTTAACAATTTCTTTATTCTAGTAAAGTATATTGACAGAAAATGTTGCTAAAAACGGTTTTTAGCTGTACGTGAGAACAGGGTATAATACCCTATTCACACATACAACTAAAAACCGTTTTTAGCAACAATATTTTTAGCACTTTCTTTATTCTATTACAGTATATTGACAGATGTTGCTAAAAATATTTGCTAAAAATGGTTTTTAGCTGTACGTGAGAACAGGGTATAAGAGGTTATTCAACTATTTTAAATACTTGAATATATTAAAACTGTTCTCACATACAGCTAAAAACCGTTTTTAGCAAATATTTTTAGCAACATCTGTCAATATACAGTAATACCCTATTCACACGTACAGCTAAAAACCGTTTTTAGCAACAATATTTTTAGCACTTTCTTTATTCTATTACAGTATATCGACAGATGTTGCTAAAAATATTTGCTAAAAACGGTTTTTAGCATTTTATTGGGTTGTGCACATCAAATTAAGCACTGTTACTATACTATGATTACTCAGCCCATTTTTTTAGTTTTTCATACGTACACGCAAAAAAAAACTTGTGTCGGAGTGAGTAAAAATCTGGCATAATTTTACCAAAAATATGCTAAAACTACAACCGACGAAGTAGTTTTCGTAATTTAGCCAAAACACTTATGTAAAAAATTTTGAAGAAAATGCTAATGCTATTTAAGCAAAAACTTGGTAAAATATACCAAAAGAAATATGGTGAAATATACCAAAATTATTTGAAAAGCTGACTAAAAATAATGCTAAAAATTACCACATTTATGCTAAAATAAATTTTCAATAAATTTTTGGAAAAATTTGTATATTTGTTGAATTTAAAATTTCCACAGAATAAATCCATATTAATATAATAAATGTTGTGTAGGATTTAATTTACCACCGACCAACTGACCCTTTTTTGTACAATTTTCTCGAGTGACTGCTGCCTACGCTTCTTCTTGAAGTAAAGGATCCGCTATAGCTTCACGAATTTATTTAAAAGCATCCTGTAAAAATAGAAAATTATTACAAAACATAAATTTTTAATTTAAAAAATTGGTTAACCCCATTGGTCTCTTGGTAAGGAGGAACACTTACTTTGTCATTCCATTTGTAACTCATCAAAACAGGTATGGACTCCCTTGGCTTTGGGTTTTTAGGTTTTAATTTTATAACTAAAGGCAGGATTGGTGTCCACGCTCTTTATTGTAGTGAAGGATTCTCCATAGCTTCAAAAATTTATTTAGCAGTACCCTCTAAAAATATAAAATTATTACGAAACACTAATTTTGGAACTACTGCATTTGGAAGACACCGCTCTGATTTTAATAATTTTTTTTTTGATGATAGCCCTTTTTATACAGATTTTAACAAAAAAAAAAAATCGGGTCGTACAGCTATATTTCGCGCGATATATCGCTTCAAAGTTTAAAGCGAAATTCGCCATATCTCCGTCAATACTTATCCGATTAAGACGATTTTGGTATCGTTGGAAAGGTAATTTAAATACCTTTCAAAAAATTTGGTCAAAATCGGTTAACCCATTGCGAGCCAAATTACGTTTTTGTGTTTTTTTAAAAAACGAATTTTGTTTAAATCATTTTATTTTAAAAAATCGTTTATATAGTGACACAATTTGTATACATATTATGAAAGCTAAGGATACAACCTTTCTTTTAAGACCAGTCCTAAACTTGTAGCTCTTTTAACAACGAAAATATAAAGGATCAAAGTTGAACCGGAATTTTGGGTTTTAGTGTGAATGCGAAATTCGCCATATCTCCGTCAATACTTATATACCGTTGGAAAGGTAATTTGAATACCTTTAAAAAAAAACATTTGGTCAAAAAAATTACTTTTGGAACAACTGCATTTGAAAGACACCGCTCCGATTTTTATAAAATTTTTCTAGATGATAGCCCTTTTTATACTGATTTTACCAAAAAAAAAATATCGGGTCGCAGAGACATATTTCGCGAGATATATCGCTTCAAAGTTGAAAGCGAAATTGTCCATACTTATCCGATTAAGTTGATTTTGGTATCGTTAGAAAGGTAATTTTAAATACCAAAACGAATTCGGTCATAATCCCATAACGGTAGTGGGGACTATGACCGAAAAAAATTTGGACATAACCCCAATAAAAAATGGACATAATTTCCAGTTTTTTGGGGACAATGACCACGTAAAAAGTGGGCATAGTCCCCATTATACTAATAGGTCATAATCCCAATAATTATGTGGTTTTTTTGTCTTAAAAGTTTTTCTGCGTAGCCGGCCTTCGGCCGGGCTTAGGGATTACAAACTCCATGCATTAAACCCACCCTCTCCGCAAAATAAAGGGATTATGACCGAAATTGTTTTGGACTTTTTTTCTTCTTTTTTTCACAAGGAAATTTCGCTTTAAACTAAAAACCCAAAATTCCGGTTTAATTTTGACCCTTCGTATTTTTGTTGTTTAAAGAGCTACGATATAGAGACTGGTTTTATATGAAAGGTTATATCCTTGGCTTTCATATAATGTAAACAAACTATGCCACTATACAAGCGATATTTTTAAAAAAATTGATTTAAACAAAAATTTTTTTTTTGAAAAAATACAAAAACATGATTTGGCTCGCAATGGGTTAACCGATTTTTACCATTTTTTTTTTGTTTGAAAGGTATTTAAATTACTTTTCTAACGATACCAAAATCAACTTAATCGGATAAGTATTGAATGAGATATTGACAATTTCGCTTTCAACTTTGAAGCGATATATCTCGCGAAATATGTCTCTGCGACCCGATATTTTTTTTTTTGTTAAAATCAGTATAAAAAGGGCTATCATCTACAAAAATTTTATAAAAATCGGAGCGGTGTCTTTCAAATGCAGTTAAGCCCTAATTTTTAACTAAAAATCTATTAAACCTTATTGGTGTCTTCGGAATGCGGGTATACTCACTTTATCATTCCATTTGTTATTCATCGAAACATACGTCTGGGACTCCATTGGTTTTTCTTATTGAACGGTGTTTTAAGTGATGAAAGCAAAATTAACTTTAACATTCTTTTATCTTACATTTATTTATCTTTTAGAAAACTAATTATTTATTTTTATTTATGTATTAATTTATTTTTATTTTATATATTAATTTCCTTTTTACGTTTTTATAACACAAAAAATACGAACAACGCACGTACACAAAAACAAAATGAAAATGGCGGTCTGTATTTGTTTTGTTTTTTTGTTGTTTTCTTTCGATAAATTTTTGTGCAGGTAATTTGCGTTATTGAGCAAGCTACTTGGTTATTTTACATAAAAAATGAATTATGTTACTTTAACATCGACAAGCATAATATTAGCAAAAATTTGGTAAAAATTTTTTTTTGGTATGAAAAAAGTTTTACCAAGTAGGATTGCTCAATCTTACACAGATTTTTTTTTTGCGTGTAGAGTATATTTTAAGCACAATTCCCAAAAATATATGAGACAAATATGATGTCCTCAAAGTATGCAATATAAATACCTAAATATCTACAGGGTTGTATTTCTGCCAAATATTTAGTTGTAGTAGTGCTGCCAGATTTTGTTGAATAAAAAAAACGTTTTTTATAACTTATTAATCTGATTTTTCTTATTGGTTCTTTAAACAATTTCTGTTACAATTGAAAAGTTTTTGATCGTTTTTTTTTTGTTGAAAGCAAACTCTGAAAATGATTGCAGTTACTACATGATAGTTGTTTACGTAGTGAGTATTTGTTGCTGTTTTCAACTAAAATTACAGTTGTTTTTGTCAAAAATTTCGAAACATATTTTTTTCAGTTCTTAAAATATTTTATTACTTTTTTTTTTTAAATCAAATATACAAAAATTTACGAAATTTTGTTGAAATTATCTACCAGTAAAAACATCTTCACCATTTACAGATGTAATTCATAAAAAATCTATTGAAATTCGAGGGTTCTACTTGTTATTCGAAGATTGCATTCGTAATTTGCAAATTCCATTTGTACTTCGAAGATTCGATGTTTCCAATTTTAATTTCAAGATTCCAAATGTAATTCGTAAAAGATCAATTGTAATTCGTAAAAGATCAATTGTAATTCAAAATAGATCAAGTGTTATTGGAAAAAGATCAATTTAATTCGAAGATTCCAATTTTAATTCGAAAAAAGATCAACTGTAATTCAAAATAGATTATTTCTAATCCCAAAAATATGAATTGCAATTCGAAATTGATCGTTCGTAACTCGAAAAAGTTCTATTGTAATTCGAAAATGTCAATTGTAATTCGAAAAATATAAATTTTAATTCGAGATTCCAATTGTTGTTCGAACAGATCCATTGTAATTCAAAAACGGTTAACTGTAATTCGAAAAATATCAAATGAAGTTCAAATTAGATCAATTGTAATTCAAAAAAGATCAATTGTAATCTGAAAAAGGTCGATTGTAATTCGAAAAAGATCAACTGTAATTTGAAAAATACATTTGTAATTCGTAAAAGATCAATTGAAATTCGAAAATATCAATTTTAATTCGAAGATTCCAATTGTTATTCGAAAGATTCCAATTGTAATTCAAAAAATATCAATGGAAATTCAGGATATATTTTTCGAATAACAATTGGGATCTTTCGAATAACAACTCAAAAAAAATCATTTGTAATTTGAAAAAGATCAATTGTAATTCAAAATAGATCAATAATGGGAAAAAGATCAATTGAATTCGAAGATTCCAATTGTAATTCGAAAAAAGGTCAACTGTAATTCGTAAAAGATCAATTGTAGTTCGTAAAAGATCACTTGTAATTCGAAAAAGATCAATTGTATTTAAAAAATTCCATTTTTTATTTAAATCACAATTGATCTTTTTCGAATTACTATCTTTTTCGAATTACAATTGATCTTAGTGCCGGAATACCGGTATTCCCGGTACTACGGTACTGACCGTAGGCACTAATTGATCTTTTTTCAATTACAATTGATTTTTTCGAAATACAATTTATCTTTTTCGAATAAAATTTGGAATCTTCAAATAACAACTGATCCTTTCCGAATTAAAAGTGATTTTTTGCGAATTACAATTGATCTTTTTCGAATTCCAATTGATTTTTTTCGAATTACAATTGCTCTTTTATGAGTTACAATTACAATCACCTGAAGTTTTGGAAGGAGCTCGCTTGCCTACAAAACGTGAACTTCTCAAAGTAGCCATGGCAGTTTTTGATCCCTTTGGTCTTATCGCTGACTTTTTGCTTTATTCTTAAATTTTGGTACAGAAAACATGGGATAGTAAGATGTCTTGGGATGATCCTATTCCAGAAGATCTACAGCAGAGGTGGAAAGTATGGTGGAATCAATTCAAAGAGGTTCGTAAGTTTAAAATACCTCGATGTTTATCGCCAAATTTAGCATCAAGTTTCAATATCCAACTGCATTTTTTTTGTTGATGCAAGTAATGAGGCTTTTGCAGCTGCCTGTTACCTACACTCAAAATAATCACTCTGTTAAATTACAGAGATACTCTGCTGAACCAGCAGAAAATACCATAGATTTCCAACTAGCAAGATTTTTTGTCATTTTACGAAGAAAACTGTAAAATGATTTCGATAAAAAAACTGTAAATTTACAGAATTATCTGTAAAATATTGATAAAAACGAAAAGAATTTTACCAAAAAAACTCTGTAAATTTACAAAGATTTAGTTAAATGCATTTTATGAGTTCAAAATTTTACAAAAAACCTCTATAAATTTACAAAGTTTTAGTTAAACCCATTTTATGAGAAAAACTTCTCTCCTTCAAAAACATTAATTAAAATTAAAAGAATTTAATTTATTAAAATTAAAATTTTGTTAAATTTGCCCGCTTAAATGCTTCCAAAGTTTTTAACGAGTAACAAAATTTTGTTTTTCGGTCACAAGAAAATACAAAGTATTTTTTTAAAATCTGTATTTCGACAGATAACTTTGTCAAATATCTGTCAAATTAAGATTACAGTCATTTTACAGAGTATTTAACAGATTAATTATTTTGAGTGTAAGAATTGCTCATGATGATGGTATAGATGTGCCATTTATAATCGGTAAAGTCCGTTGTGCACCTAAAAAGCTTTTGAGTATACCCCCGTGGTCCAAAATCTTGAGATAAAAATATCATGAATCAACTTCTGGTCGGATTCTCAAACCGTTTTACGTTGGATCAACTCCAAAGAACGTCGTTTTAAAGCTTTTGTAAGCCATAGAATTGCTGAAATATTGAGTAATTCAAATCCTGAACAGTGGAATTGGGTACCCACGAATCTTAACTCAGCTGACGCACCCTGATCAGTACATCCACCCAAATTTAATCCAGAAAGCAAATGGTTATTGGGTCCCGCCTTTTTGCAAGATGATGAAAATAATTGGTTTGGCATAACTAATGATGAAAATAACACAGCTCAACATGAAAATGCGTATTGGATTCTGGCAAGTGATTTAGGTAGTGTTTGTTGCCCTGATTCCAAATCTGCTACCCAAATATGTCTATCACATCAGGATTTTGAGTTATTCGCGGTTAAAGTGCCGAAAAAGGCCATTTTTGACCCTTTTTGAAAGCTTATAATATAAGATCCTGACATGCGATTGACTTGGTATCAAGCTCATTCAAAAGTATGTAATTTTATCTCTAAGACAATATAAAATGTTCTTGGAATTTAATTTTCTAAAATGGTAAAAAAATCATTAACAAAAAACCTTCCATTTTTTAAATATTTAGTTTATTTACACAGTGTTTTTTAACAAATTTCCATACAAATACACACGCAAATATTAGAATCAAAGCACTTGTGGATAATGATTTTTTCACCATTATAAAAAATTAAATTCCAAGAAAATTTGATTTGGTCTTAAAGAAAAAATTACGCACTTTCGAATGAGCTTGATATCAAGTCATTCGCATGTCAGGATCTTATTTTATAGGCGCTCGAAAAGGGCCAAAATGGGCCTTTTTTGACACTTTAACCGCGAATATTTTAAAATTGTGACGTGGTAGAAAAATTTGAGTGACCGTTTTGGAATCGGGAAACCAAAACCTATTAACTTTTTTTGGTTTAATTCAAAACGCAGCGACAAACCTCAGATTTGTAGAGCGGTGTAATTAGTTATGCCAAACGGTAGCTTGGAAGAAGAACTCAAACCACATTCAATCTTAAGAGAAAGCGGATCTGATCTTTTTGATTACCAACGGTTCTCATCGTATGTAAAGCTTAAGAGAACTGCTGCCTGGGTTATCCGATTCGTAAACTGCCAACGTAATATACCACATCAGCTTACTGTAGCCGAATTAGAGGTCGCCAAAAAATTGATTTGCCTCAAGATTCAAGAAGAATGTTTCCAAAATGAGATTGATTGCCTTAAAAACTCTCAAGCTGTTCCAAAAGGTAGTCCAATACACTCGTTGTTACCGTATATTCACGATGATGGTCTTTTAAGAGTTAATGGTCGCCTTGATGAGGCCATTTACCTTCCTTTTGATGCCAGGAGACCAGTCATACTTCCTAAAAATCATCGGGTATCCGAGCTTATTGTACAGTATTACCATGAGAAGAATCATCATCAAAATATATCTTCTATATAAATAAAAATCAATTGTCGTTCGTTGGTAACAGCATCAGTCGAGAACGGCTGGACCGATTTGGACAATTTTTTTTTTGAAATTTTCGTCATAGTCCAACTTAGGTTTTTACGTAAAGAAAAATTGACCACGCCCACTTTTACGTCCACTTTTTTGGATTTATCTAAAATCGGAAAACGGCTACACCGATTAAGGAAATTTTTTATTTAAATGTTCGTAGTAATCCAATTTAAGTTTTTATCGAAAGAAAAATCGACCACGCCCACTTTTACGCCCACTTTTTCAATTTATCTAAAATCTAGGAATGGCTGGACCGATTTGACAATTTTTTTTTTATAAATTTTCATCATATTCCATCTTTGGTTTTACGGGAAAAGGAATTGACTTTGGCTAATTTTATTTTGAAAATTTTCGTCACAGTTCAGCTAAGGTTTTTACAGATAGTAAAATTTCCCACGCCCACTTTTTTCTATTTAATGAACGAACTATAACGGCTAGACCGATTTGGGGTTAGTCCGAAAAGATTTTTATGGAAAGAACAAATTTCCACACCTACTTTAACGCTCACATTTCCCGATGTATATTAAATCATGGAATGGTTGGATCAATTTGTCTAATTTTTTTTAATGTTCGTCATTGTCCAATCAAAAAGAACAAGTTTTCATTTCTACGCCCACTTTTGAATGGATGGACCGAGTTGGTTAAATTCAAATAAGGTTTTTACGGTAATCGCATGTAACAAATCTTGAATTCGTAAAAGGCTGAAAAATTAATGTATTATATATAATTTTTTTTTATTATCTAATTCCTTTAAACCAACTATTTAATGGTCAGTCTTTACCAAGATTTCTCATTTAATTTACAGTACGGCCATACATAATTAATTTTTAAAATTGATTAAATAATTTCAAAATCTTAAACTATTTATATATTTTTATTTTTAACTTCATATTTAAAATTAACGAATAATAATGTTAACGTAATTATAAAAATAAACAAAAATAACACAAGGTGATTCTTGTCTCTTGTATGGTCTCTCTCTCATTAATGAAAATAATCAAACAGCTGATTTATAAAAAAAATTGATTTAATTGAGATATTATTTTCAAGTTACTTTATACTTCCTTTTTTTGGAAATCTTGATTGGATACACGTCACATGCAGACAAAAATAAAATCGTGGTTATTTAAAATTTTCATTAAAAAGTTGTGCAAAATAAAAATTATTCTTGTTAATATGTATAAAGCTTAAACCAAAAAGCATTGAAATTAAAAACAAATTAAATTGTTTTGAATAAAAATTATTCAAATCTTAGGATTCTCACGGATTAAGAATTGGGTAAGAATAAATCCCATGTGACTAAGAAGTGTCTCAATTTTTTTTTATTTTTGTTCAACAAAAAATTATCTGACTCATCCCTTTTCACGGACAATAGATATTTTCGATTTGATTTTTTTTAATTCAAAGAAATAAGCAGTTTAAACAAATTCCATTATATTTCCTAATAAAAGGTAACGTACTATACTATTTCTAAACAGATGTGATTCTAATATAGTATTTCTGAAAACAGGATTTATGAATGAAAACTTGGGCTAAGCAAATTCCTTGATAACTAAAGTTAACATTGGACGAAACGTGCAGAAACTTAACGATTATCTCTAATTTGGTCTCCTTCATCAATTATCAAAATTAGTCATTTCTGGTCTTTGTCGTGGAGAACCACGCTGGTTTTATTAATAAGAAATCGGACAAGTGAAAATAATAATCGAAAGAGAAATAGCCAAATCCATGAAAAAGAAATTTATATAAAAAAATTACTAAATTAGTGGAAAAAAAAATTTCTAATATTAAATTAAAACAAAATAATTGCAAAGGGAAAGAAAAGTTAGAGAATTAATTTTGAAAAGAAGGAAAAAGTTCCTCACAATTGTTAAAAAAAAAAAAAAAAAAGATTTAGTGAAATTGTATTCAAAGTGATAATTATTTTCTGAAAGTGATTTATTTTATTAAAATTCTATTTACAAGCAGCAACATGACTCCAAGTAATGTACATTAATTGATCATCATGTATGACGTCATCAAATCATCATTAACGAGGTAATTCAAGGTTAAATTAAAACGAATAAGATTAAAAAAAAAAAAACAAGAACAAAAAAAAAAAAAAATCAGTTTTGAGAAGAGTAATAATTATCATAAAGGAATACAAAATAAAAATCTAATAGTCGCTAATCAAAACAAAACTCATGTAAGTCGTTCTTACTCTTCTTCTTTAAATTTTTTTTGTTTGTTTTGCATTTATTTTGAATCGACAAAAAAAATTCTTACAAGAAAACTAAAATAATCAAAGTTCAACGTCTATATAAGACAGACAAAAAAAAATATTGCTCTTATATATTCATATTTTGTTATTTACTTAGTCACCCTACATTCGACATATTACTTACTTACATTCAATTTCATAACAGAACCAAATAAGAAACTATTTCCTTTTTAAATATAAACAAAGATATTTTGTTACTAAATTTCGCTAAATGTTTATCTGCAATCATTTAGCGAAAATACCTAAAATTATTAGTATTTTTTTTGTTGAAAATTTTCTAATTAGTTTTACATAATTTTCTAAATAATATTTAATTATATATTTGTATTTTATTTTTTTTTATATACTCAAAAAAATTTTTTTATAATGAAATTTTTGCCATTTAAGAATTTTATTTAAACAAAAATGAATTGCTAAAACCTTATAATAAAGGGAATGTTAAATATACTGAAATGTAACTTAAATTAGTGTTTGTTTCACAATTTTCTATAATAGGGACGATAAACAAAATTACGAGTGCTATTATCGTCATTGGAGTTTTGACAGCGAGTCAAATGGGTGGGAATAATGCACTCCAGGTAGTACATCAAAACCTGTAATGTGAAGCAAATCTTAAATATAAAATCTGAAGTTTTTTTTTTATTTAGCTCATAGGCAACTAATATGGCATGAAGAATTTTTCTTATGCTACGCGGTCTCTATTCGAAGTACATAAAATCCACGCCTTAGCCGACAGAGCTGGTCGATGAACCATCAAACATGCCGTCTCGTACTTCTTACTGAGTGAAGGATTTATCCCCTATAGCCCACGCGTAACATAAATGGCTCCCAACGTGACGCTTAGCGTCAGTAAATACTTTTTAATTTCATCCCAGATTTTAATTTGCTTTTCATTTTTATTAAGTAATGATTCTGTAGAATTTAACTATCATTTAAACAATTAATTGTTACACTCTCCATCAAATACCTTTAGCATATTGTGAGTCCAACTTTTTAAGAGTCCAACGACCTTACAGTTGTTGCCACAAGAAGCTTTTGTATTTTCAGTATTCTATATTATCTTACTTTAAGCTCTGTTCTTTCTGTGAGTCCTAATTTCTGAAAATTTAAGTTTTGGTTTTACGTGCAACAGTTAAAGGGCATAGTTTGTTCTATGCAAGACCAAATGTAGTTTTTTTATATAGCTGAAATGATGCTGCATAGATTTTAATTTAATTTTGATATCGAAAGGTAGTTCCAATATTCAAATTATTTACTTGAATTTGCTGCACCTTTTGAAATTTTATGGAAGATTGTGACATTCACTGACAGAGAAGCATTTTTTTTATTTAACATTCCCTTAACATAAATATAAAAATTTTACATATTAAATACTATTCACCAAATTTCTTACTTGTTATGGACACAAGAAACACAAATCGAGGAGCAAATCCCAAAAATACTTCAAATATTAGAGGATTTACACCACGCGGTCGTGGTTATAAACATAACACTTCCAGTAATTTAAACCAATCTACAGGGAAACCTCCCCGTGTTGTTCACTCGCCTTTGTCTAAATCTACTTTACCAACAAATCAAATTCAAAAACTTAATTCTGCTTTAACACCAATTCAGCATAATAGTCCAAAAGATTTAAATACTAGTGACAATCCGTCTAGTTTAAACGAACAATTTAGTTCAAACATATCTCAAAGCTCAATAAATACCAGTGTTAATACAGCCAATTCAATTTTACCTTCAAATCTAAATTTCTCTCAGAGCTCGTCCACTATTAGTAATAATACCTGTAAACTTGCAAATACAAATATATCTAAGAGCTCTTTAAATATCAGTAATACTACACGTAATCCTGAAAGCATTACAATGGATAATCAAAATCAAAATTTACCTGCTGAAACGGATGACTTTCTTGGTTTTCAAAACCCAATTTCTCAATCTGAATTAGAAGCTGGATTTAACATGCGGCCACCTGCCTTAAGCAATCCTAATCGTAATTCGAACGAACCAATCACAATGGATTCGTTAATAGCTATGATGCAGCAAACAATGCGAGCAACCCAAGAAGATTTCCGTAAGGAACTTTCCGAATTAAAAGAAAGTATTTCCCACATTGGCAGTAATCAACAAACTAATGCGAACCAAATAAATGAAGGGTTACCGCTTCCAACTAATACAACAATGTATCGTAGATCAATTGTAAACGATCAAACTAATCGTATAAGTGGATTACCTCAATTACCAAATCAGAATCTATATCGTGAAGCCCAATCTTTTAATTATACAAATCGTTGTAATGACCCAAATCAAAACTATCCATCTAATAACAATAGTAGCATTTTAAACAATCAAAATGGTTCTTTTGGAGATAATAATATAAAATTAGAAAAATGGAAAATTCAATACGATGGTACAAGTCCAGTGTCCGATTTTCTTTTTAAAATAAAAACTTTAGCTGAACGTAAAAATTGTTCAGATGAACACCTTTTATCTAATTTTCACTTACTTCTTACCGGAAAAGCTGAAAAGTGGTACTGGTTGTTTTTAAAAAAAACACGAGTTGTCACATATCCTATATTACGACGGGCTTTAACGAAGGAATTCGGTAAGCCTGAGGAAGCCCATGATATACTTCTGAAAATTTCTACACGAAAACAGCAAATTAAAGAAAGTTATGACGATTTCCATGATGCGATAATTACGATGAACTCGAGATTAGAGGAACCACTTGATGATGAAAAACTTATAAAGATAATGAAAAAAAATGTCAATCCAAGTTTAAAATTTGTTATCTTTAATTCTAATCCTGCTGACGTAGATAAATTTAGAGAGATAGCTCGTGAGGCTGAAATAGAAATTAAAGAATCAAAGTTTCAGCTAAATTTTAATACTAACAATCGTAATTGTAGTGAAATAGAAATGTTCTCTTTTGAAAGTGACGAACCATATAGTTTTGATCCTCAGATAGAAGCGCTAGGGCCTTTAAAGCGTGGTAAGCCAGATTATTCCAAAATTCAATGTTGGAATTGTCTGGCATACGGTCATTCCTACATTTATTGTCCCAATTCAATAGAAAACAAATTTTGTTTTAAATGCGGACAAAAAGGAGTTGTTACACCTGAATGTCCCAACAAACATTTGGGAAACCGCAAGGTGAGCGAGAAGGGAACCGGGGACTCTCGCTCTATACCTCAAACCCCGAAACAAAATTAAAAATTTCCGAATCCGAAAAAATGTTGTCAACTTTAAATGAAGTTGACGTAAATTTAAACGCAAACATAACCCCTGATTATAATACTCACGAATCTGTAACTTATATGGAAAACTTGGAAAGCCTTCACAAAAGAAAAACAAAAAACGTCGTTTTTAAAACAAACAGTTATAAATTATCATACAAAATTTTGAAATGTAGAATGAGATACAAAAAGAGAAAACAAATACGAAAAGTTCTTGAATCAACAACCTTATCTAATTCAGACGACAGGCCTTTTATTCAGGTACGAGTTTTTAATACACACCTAACAGGATTACTTGATTCTGGTGCAAACGTTTCCGTATTAGGAAAAAATTGTTTTTCTTTCATTGAAAACAATAGCGTAATCGTCAAAAATATGAAATCATCCATTTCAACGGCGGATGGCGCAAAACAAACTATCTCGGGGTTTTGTCACCTTCCGGTCACGTTTAAAGGTGTTACTAAAAACATAACGTTTTATTTAGTTCCGTCATTGACTCAGGAAGCGTATTTTGGAGTAGACTTTTGGAGGGAGTTTGCTTTAGCTCCTTCCATTATACCGCCAACACCGTCATTGAATGTCAATTCACTTAATGTTGAACACGAGCAACTCAATTTTCATGTATTGAGCCCTGAACAAAAACTTTTACTAGATAAAAGTATCCTAAATTTTCCTTCTTACGAGAAACTTGGCTTAGGATGTACCGATTTGGTTGAGCATCACATAGACACGGGGGATGCCGTACCTATTAAGTCAAGGCATTATCCAATGTCACCACCTCGACAAGAGGAAGCTTACAAGGAAATTGAGAGACTTCTCTCCATGGGAGTAATAGAAGAATCGAATTCACCCTGGTGTTCACCAGTGGTATTAGTTAAAAAACCAGGTAAGGTGAGGCTATGTGTAGATTCACGAAAACTGAACGCAGTTACAAAAAAGGATTCGTATCCACTACCTCACATAAACGGGTTGCTTAGCCGACTTCAAGATACCTTCTACATTACTGGGATTGATCTAAAAGATGCATTTTTACAAATCAAATTAACCGAATCTTCAAAAGAAAAAACTGCATTCGTTGTACCCGGTAAGCCACTTTTCCATTATACGAAAATGCCATTTGGTCTTTGTAATGGACCCCAGACCATGAGTCGGCTCATGGATCGTGTTATTCCCTCCCGTCTTCGAGAAAATGTTTTTATTTATCTCGATGATTTATTGGTTTGTAGTTCAGATTTCAATAATCATATTAAGATTTTGAACGAAGTTGCATCTTGTTTACGAAATGCAAAATTAACTATTAATGTTGGAAAAAGTAAGTTTTGCCAAAGAGAGATAAGGTACTTGGGTTACATTGTGGGTAATGGTTGTTTGAAAGTGGACCCTGAAAAAGTTAAAAGTATAAGGGAATTCCCTGTTCCAAAAACTCCACGGCAAATTCGTCGTTTTGTTGGAATGGCGAATTGGTACCGCTCTTTTATAAATAATTTTGCTAATTTAGCGGGCCCTTTGACCGATTGTTTGAAGAAGACTTCAAAGTCATTTTCCTTAACGGAGGCGGCAAAGAAGTCTTTTGAAAAATTAAAGGAAGCTCTTTCTACAGCACCGGTTCTAGCCCAACCTGATTTTAAGAAACCGTTTGTTATACAGTGCGATGCGTCTAAAATTGGTGTAGGTGGCGTGCTCTTTCAATGTGACGAGAATGGTAAAGAGCATCCCATATCGTATGTTTCGCAAAAGCTCAACAAAGCACAGCGAAACTATACGGTCACAGAGCTTGAGTGTATGGCTGCTATAGTCTGTGTTAATCGTTTTAGGCCCTATATTGAAGGTTTGCCTTTTAAGATTATTACAGATCACTCAAGCTTACGATGGCTGATGTCCCAGAAGGATTTAAGCGGGCGACTTGCCAGATGGAGCTTAAAACTTCAAAGGTACGACTTTAGCATAGAACACCGTAAGGGTGCCTTGAACATTGTCCCTGACACTCTGTCGAGGATGGATGTCGACGAAATTTCCTTTAAAAATTCCCCATTAGAGGTCGATTTGTCGGCTCCAGATTTTAACAACGAGGAATATAATACACTTCGGAATACTATAAAGGAAAATAACGATTCAATGCCAGATGTTTGTTTGTCAGATGGATTCGTATATAAACGGGTCAAGTTTAGAGAGGGTGCTCAGGATGGAGAGGAAAGTCTATGGAGACTGTGGATTCCCCAATCCTTGGTAGAGACAGTTTTAAATGCAAACCATTGCTCCAAAACTACGTGTCATGGAGGTTATACAAAGACTTTAAGCCGAATTAGGCAAAAATATTTTTGGCCTACAATGACTAAAGACGTGAAAGCATTTATTTCTAGTTGTGACAAATGTAAAATAATGAAATCATCAAACCAAATCCTTAAACCTCCCATGGGAGATGCATTTGAAACCACTAGACCTTTTGAAAGGTTCTATTGTGATTTTTTGGGACCTTATCCGGCGACCAAAGCTAAAAACACGGTCCTTTTTATTTGCTTAGACCATTTCACCAAGTTTTTGTTTTTGAAACCACTTAAAGCGGCGACATCTTCAAACATTATTCTATATCTTCAAACCGAAGTTTTCCCCACCTTTGGTGTGCCCAGATACGTCCATAGTGACAATGGGAAACAATTTATTTCAAAAGAAATGAAAGAGTTCTGTAATTTATATGGTATCAGTCATATCAAAACTGGGTATTACGCACCCCAGTCTAATGCCTCAGAGAGAGCAAATCGTGAAATAAGAACAAAGTTGCGTTGTTTTCTTGAAGATCATAAAGATCACACCAATTGGGACAAATATATTCCCCAAATTTTGACCATCCTAAGAAGCGACTTTCATTCAGCAATTCAATGTGCTCCCTATTACGCTGCCTTTGGCCAAAATATGTGTCACCATGGTTCAACTTATAGGATCTTAGATAAACTGGGTTTAAGTGTAGGTAAAGACTTAATTATATCCAATCGTTCTGAAAAATTATTTAATATTCGGGAAAAGATACGAGGTAATCTAGAAATTGCGCACGAAAAAGCTAGTAAGAACTATAATTTAAGATCGCGACAAAGGACGTTTCAAGAGGGTCAAATAGTATTTCGAAAAAACCATGTTCAAAGTAACCTTGCCAAATCTTTGAATTCAAAATTTATGCCTAAATTTCGAAAGTGTAGGGTGAAAAAACGAATTGGGAACAATCTTTACGATTTAGAAGATGTTAAAGGTTCTTATATTGGAAGATTCCATGCTTCAGATATTAAACCATAATTCCCGGCTATAATGGGTCGTGCCCCACGTTAACAAAAGAAATGAAAAATTCTTCTCGTAAATACATAGAATCAGTAATTTAGGTTTTTGCCTGTTCATTTTTTCAGCGATGCTTCATAATGAAGCAGGTTTGTAACAAATCTTGAATTCGTAAAAGGCTGAAAAATTAATGTATTATATATAATTTTTTTTTATTATCTAATTCCTTTAAACCAACTATTTAATGGTCAGTCTTTACCAAGATTTCTCATTTAATTTACAGTACGGCCATACATAATTAATTTTTAAAATTGATTAAATAATTTCAAAATCTTAAACTATTTATATATTTTTATTTTTAACTTCATATTTAAAATTAACGAATAATAATGTTAACGTAATTATAAAAATAAACAAAAATAACACAAGGTGATTCTTGTCTCTTGTATGGTCTCTCTCTCATTAATGAAAATAATCAAACAGCTGATTTATAAAAAAAATTGATTTAATTGAGATATTATTTTCAAGTTACTTTATACTTCCTTTTTTTGGAAATCTTGATTGGATACACGTCACATGCAGACAAAAATAAAATCGTGGTTATTTAAAATTTTCATTAAAAAGTTGTGCAAAATAAAAATTATTCTTGTTAATATGTATAAAGCTTAAACCAAAAAGCATTGAAATTAAAAACAAATTAAATTGTTTTGAATAAAAATTATTCAAATCTTAGGATTCTCACGGATTAAGAATTGGGTAAGAATAAATCCCATGTGACTAAGAAGTGTCTCAATTTTTTTTTATTTTTGTTCAACAGAAAATTATCTGACTCATCCCTTTTCACGGACAATAGATATTTTCGATTTGATTTTTTTTAATTCAAAGAAATAAGCAGTTTAAACAAATTCCATTATATTTCCTAATAAAAGGTAACGTACTATACTATTTCTAAACAGATGTGATTCTAATATAGTATTTCTGAAAACAGGATTTATGAATGAAAACTTGGGCTAAGCAAATTCCTTGATAACTAAAGTTAACATTGGACGAAACGTGCAGAAACTTAACGATTATCTCTAATTTGGTCTCCTTCATCAATTATCAAAATTAGTCATTTCTGGTCTTTGTCGTGGAGAACCACGCTGGTTTTATTAATAAGAAATCGGACAAGTGAAAATAATAATCGAAAGAGAAATAGCCAAATCCATGAAAAAGAAATTTATATAAAAAAATTACTAAATTAGTGGAAAAAAAAATTTCTAATATTAAATTAAAACAAAATAATTGCAAAGGGAAAGAAAAGTTAGAGAATTAATTTTGAAAAGAAGGAAAAAGTTCCTCACAATTGTTAAAAAAAAAAAAAAAAAAAGATTTAGTGAAATTGTATTCAAAGTGATAATTATTTTCTGAAAGTGATTTATTTTATTAAAATTCTATTTACAAGCAGCAACATGACTCCAAGTAATGTACATTAATTGATCATCATGTATGACGTCATCAAATCATCATTAACGAGGTAATTCAAGGTTAAATTAAAACGAATAAGATTAAAAAAAAAAAAACAAGAACAAAAAAAAAAAAAAATCAGTTTTGAGAAGAGTAATAATTATCATAAAGGAATACAAAATAAAAATCTAATAGTCGCTAATCAAAACAAAACTCATGTAAGTCGTTCTTACTCTTCTTCTTTAAATTTTTTTTGTTTGTTTTGCATTTATTTTGAATCGACAAAAAAAATTCTTACAAGAAAACTAAAATAATCAAAGTTCAACGTCTATATAAGACAGACAAAAAGAAATATTGCTCTTATATATTCATATTTTGTTATTTACTTAGTCACCCTACATTCGACATATTACTTACTTACATTCAATTTCATAACAGAACCAAATAAGAAACTATTTCCTTTTTAAATATAAACAAAGATATTTTGTTACTAAATTTCGCTAAATGTTTATCTGCAATCATTTAGCGAAAATACCTAAAATTATTAGTATTTTTTTTGTTGAAAATTTTCTAATTAGTTTTACATAATTTTCTAAATAATATTTAATTATATATTTGTATTTTATTTTTTTTTATATACTCAAAAAAATTTTTTTATAATGAAATTTTTGCCATTTAAGAATTTTATTTAAACAAAAATGAATTGCTAAAACCTTATAATAAAGGGAATGTTAAATATACTGAAATGTAACTTAAATTAGTGTTTGTTTCACAATTTTCTATAATAGGGACGATAAACAAAATTACGAGTGCTATTATCGTCATTGGAGTTTTGACAGCGAGTCAAATGGGTGGGAATAATGCACTCCAGGTAGTACATCAAAACCTGTAATGTGAAGCAAATCTTAAATATAAAATCTGAAGTTTTTTTTTTATTTAGCTCATAGGCAACTAATATGGCATGAAGAATTTTTCTTATGCTACGCGGTCTCTATTCGAAGTACATAAAATCCACGCCTTAGCCGACAGAGCTGGTCGATGAACCATCAAACATGCCGTCTCGTACTTCTTACTGAGTGAAGGATTTATCCCCTATAGCCCACGCGTAACACGCATCACTTGAGAACTGCCCGATTTGGATAATATTTTTTTTAGATATTCGTCTTATTTTTTTTTTATGTTCGTCTTAGGTTTTTTTCGGAAAACAAATTAATCACGCCCACGTTTACGCTTCCTCCTTTCGGAATATCTAAAATCGGAGAACGGTTGGATTGATTTGACAAAACTTTAAAATAGAAGAACGGAAGGGCCGATTTGGCTGTTAGTAGTATTTGTTGACGTTCGTGGTGGTACAACTAAAGTTTTTACGAAAAGAAAAATTGTTCACTCCCACTTTTTTCAATACATCTATAATCGGAGAACGACTGGCCTGATTTGGTTAATTTTTTCTTTAATGATTATTATTGTCGATGTTACGAAAATAATTATTGGCCTCTCACACTTCAAAGCCCACATTTTTCAATATTCTTAAAATATGCAACATTTGAGACCGCCTGGACCAATTTGGCTAATTTTTTTGTTTTAAATGTTCGTAATAGTCCATATAATTGTTCGGAAAGAAAAATTGTCCTCGCCCACTTTTTTTCGATATATCTAAAACTAATTTTTACTCTAATTCGGTCTATTTAAAAAAATATTTCTTAACAGATTCCGCTTAAACTTGGTACAAATGATTTTAAATCCTCGGGTATTGTTACCATATGTACAAGTTTAACTTACAACACAAATTTTATGTGTTGTGTTAATGACCGGACCGATTTTTTATGTTAATTATAGTTCGAATTAGGTTTTTAAGGAAATGTAAATAAGAAAGTGTCCCGGAAAAATGGAAAATTCGGGAAAACTTTAAAGGTTTGCTTAAACTCAAGGCAATAGCCCACGATAAGAACGAAGGATATGCATAATTTTTTTTGTGTTTTTCGTAATGATACTAAAGAAGTTTTAAATTTTTACAGTTCGCAAAGTCGAAGACATGGTAATTTTTTTTTAGTTCCTGAAATTAAATTTAAAGATGATCATCTGCCTAATCGGGTCTTTTAATCAACACCCACAAATTTTTTTAAGCCAAGAAAAAGCGAGACAAAATATAGCACTTATCTTATATTTGGGCCAGCAACGCGGACCGGGCCAGCTAGTTACTTACTATAAATGAAGTTCGTCAGAAGTATTGGATACCACATTTAAAGTCGTTGCTAAAATCCGTTATATGTAAGTGTGTTGTTTGTAAATTTGATTCAGCCAGACCACAACAACCCCTTATGGGTCAGTTACCAGTAGACCGTGTGACACCATATGTTCGTCCATTTACTTACACTGGTGTGGATCTATTTGGACCTTTTAATGTATCGATAGGTCGCCGTAGAGAGAAGAGGTGGGCCGTCATTTGTACATGCCTAACGGTTCGTGCCGCCCATATAGAAGTTGCTACAGATCTTTCTACCGATGCTTTTATCATATGTTTACGCAACTTTATTAACCGACGCGGAACACCAGTTCGGATGAGAAGCGACAACGGCACAAACTTCCTTGGTGCTCAAAAATTATTAAAAAGCGAAGATTGACTGTTAAATATTGATGATATTAATGAAGAAGCTGTAAAACAAAACATTGAGTGGATATTTAACTGTCCAGCAAATCCGAGTTCAGGAGGTTGTTGGGAACGATTAATAAGAATAATTAAGAGACTTTTGCAGAAGACATTAAAAGAGACCGCACCAAGAGTAGAAACATTTCGATGTGTATTAATTGAGGCTGAAAATATCATCAACTCAAGACCACTTACAGATGTTCCGTTATCACCAAAAGATGATGAACTATTGACTTCGAATCACTTTCTGATCGGATGTCTCAACTCTACACAGACTCCAAACCATACTTGGGACCTAAGCATTGAGGCATTAGTTTTTTTCATATGAAATGCCAATGAAATAGCAGGCATTGGCATTGTTTTTTCATACAAAAGTAATGCCAGGTCCCATGTATGCTCCAAACGTAATAAGTGAAGAAACATGTCTTCGTAAACAGTGGCGTATCGCTCAAAATCTTAAAGATCGTATATGGAGGAGATGGGTGCAAGAATATTTACCGCAGTTAATTTATCGATCCAAGTGGTTAAAAGTAGCCGATTCATTGAAACCTGATGACATTGTTTTAGTTTGTGATCCCAGTTTACCAAGACACCAATGGGTTAAAGGTATTATTGTCAAAGTATATCCTGCCAAAGATGGTCAAGTTCGTTTTGCTGACGTGAAAACAATAAGTGGAATTACTCGCCGCCCTGGATCTAAAATAGCTGTTCTTAAGGTGAATCCAATCGATTCACGAGGGGAGGAAATGTAGGATCCACTTGTTTGAATACACTTGTTTTACGAAAACGAAACAAGTAAAAATATAAAAAATAATTTTTCCATATTTGTCAAATTAATTTTCAATAAATTTTATTCTACACTAGCTGGCCCGGTCCGCGTTGCTGGCCCAAATATAAGATCAGTATTATATTTAGTTTCGCTTTAAATATACACTGAAAATAATAACTCTGAAGAAAAACTCTGCTAATTTAACAGAGTGCACCATACTTTTCGAGCTAGCAACATTTCTGGGTAATCTTCTATATACACAGAAAAAAATATGGGGAAAAACAATTTGAGTAATCACTTGTTTAAATTTAAAAAAAGTTTTGAGTAATTTTCTAATTGACGCAATTAAAAATTTACTCAAAAATTTTAAAACAAATTCAGTAAATAATTTAATAAGAATTTAATAGCTTTTTTAATTTTTTTTTTGAATTTTCTTAGTTTTTTTAATTCTCGTTTAGTTTATAGTTTTTTGTATATGTACATGAAAGTTTGTAATCATATTTATAAAATTTTTTTATGTCTTTAAGACAAAAATATATTTGGTAAAGTTTGAAAAAACATGTTTTTTTTTCTTTGTAAAAAAATATGAAATTTTTTTAAACTTTGTTTTTTTTAGAGTAGAAACAGAATAAGCCCGGCACGACTTTTTCCATACGGTTTGGCAGATTAAACCGGTGGCCGGCGCCGATGTGAAATAAAACTTGTTCTGTTTTTAAAAGGTGGTGCTTCTTGTTCTGTTCCTGCACTTAATAGTGTCAATTAAAAATTTACTCAAATTTTTTTGGCAAACATTTAATAAATTTTTATTAAAAATTTACTCAATACTATTAAATCGTTTACTGGTGGAAAATTGAGTAATTTTTTACTCAATAGTATTAAAAATTTACTCAAATTTTTTTTTTTTTTTTTTCTGTGTATATAAAAATGGATGTGTGTATGTATGTGGGTATGTATGTATGTATGTTCCGTATGGACTCGAAAACGGCTGGACCGATATTGATGAAATTTTCAGGGAATATTCAGAATAGCCTGGGGAGTAACACTGTGCGGTCAGATTTTTGAATTTCTGCCTGTGGGCGGAGGGGCGTGGCAAAATCGAATTTTTACATTGCACCAATAATGACATCTATATATAAAAAACGGATGGACCGATTTTGATGAAATTTAAACCAAAGATAGTACTAACCGAGTACTAACTATATGCCAAATTAGAGCGTGATCGGACAAATGGGAGTAAAACGCCATGCTTTTTTGCCTGTGGGCGGAGGGGTGGGCAAAATCGAATTTTTACATTGTACCACTAATGACATCTATATATAAAAAACGGATGGACCGATTTTGATGAAATTTAAACCAACGATAGTACTAACCGAGTACTAACTATGTGCCAAATAAGAGCGTGATCGGACAAATGGGCGTAAAATGCCATGCCCCTTTGTATTGAATTGAATGATATTTCTGCATGCTCTGTAATAACGCAAAAACTGTTGATTCGATTGTAGTTAAATTTTCAGCACTGATAGTATTAACCGAGTGCGGAACTATAGGCCATGTTATACTACAATTGGAAAAAGGGGCGTAAAATGCCACGCACCTTTGTACTTTTATACTGAACGTTATATCTGCCTGTTTTGAAATCACGCAAAAACAGATAAGCCGAATCTGCCACTACTGAACTAACCGAGCGGAAACTGTAAGTCATATGTAGAGCAGTGTTACCGTTGTGCGACTTTAGTTGCAATTTGCAACCTTTTTGACGCTCTGAGACTTTTTGTGCGACTTTTTTAAACTTGTCTAATTTTGCAACTTTTTCCAACTTTGTGCGACTTTTTTCCCCTTTTTTTGCTAAGTGAAATATTTTTTCTATTTTAAACACTCAAAAAAAAAAAAAACTGTAATGTTAGCAAAAAAAGCTTGTAAACCTACGAGAAAATTTGCTGATTTCGAACCCACAATTTTTTTGCTAGAGTTAGCAAAAATGTTTTGCCAATAATTAGTTAACTAAATTTTTTTTTTTTTTGAACTTAGTTCATACACATTTGAGGACCCCATTGGGTTCGGACCCAATAGGTCCAGACCCCGATGGGCCTAGACCTAGTTGGGTTCCTTAAAAACCGTCATAGTTTTTGATCCAAAATTTGTGTCCGTTTCGCTCTACCTTGCTTAGTTTTTGAGATACGTGATTTTAGGGGATCACTGGGGTCTTGAGAATTAAAAAACTCGATAACTTCAAAAATATTACTCGGAGAGCTTTTGGTTGTTTAGCGGTCTTGTTCTACGTGTTGAGAGCTACAAACATTCTTTTGGACTTTTTGTTGTGTCGGCAATATTTACCGAGATATGAGCATTTTAAAATTTTCGGGAATGCTAACTTTTTTAGATCCAAAGTTAGGTCCCATTAGGGTCCACACATGTGAAGAAAAATGTTCAGAAAAAATGTTGGGGGGTAAAAATTAATAAGGGTCGGTCTCACATTTTACCCCTCTAGGAGGCCCCCTTGGAGCGGATATAATAAAAAAAATTAAAAAAATAAAAAGCATTGTTTGGGGACCGCCTTAAAGGTTGAAGATAGATATTTTCAAAGTTCTGAAAAAATGTTGGGGTTGAAAAACTATTGGGGGTTATACATTTGACTCCTCCAGAGGCACCCTTGGGACAGTTAGAGGTAGGAGAAATATTTTCTTTGGAAAAAATGTTAGGGAGGAAAAATTAAGGGGGGTCGATCTCACATTTTATATCTTTTTTGGCGTGTAGGTGTAAAAATTCACAAAAAGCCCCACAACTGCCCCGGAGTCTCCAAAAAAGAGGAAATATGTGAGATTTTTTACCCTAAAATATTTTCCAAACATACCTAATCCCTATCTCTACCCCCTATGGGAGCTTTTATATGAAAACAAAAATTTTATACAAAATATTCCACCCTTAAAAAAATGTGCGACTTTTATTTGGAAAAACAACTTTTTTGTGCGACTTTTTTTGTAAAACACGACTTTTTGTGCGACTTTTTAAAAATTCTCAACGGTAACACTGATGTAGAGCGCGATTCGGCAAAAGGGTATAAAATGTCACTCCCGTTTTTCATAAATAAAAAGTTATTTCCTCCTCTTTCGCAACCACACAAAAACGGCAAAACTGATGTCAATGAAATTTGCAGCACAGATATTACTAATCGAGGATGCACCATGGAACTATAGACTATCACGATTCGATAAAAATGCGTTAAATGGCACGCCCCTTTGTACTATACTTAACGTTATGTCTATCTGTTTCGATGCACGCAAAAACGGCTGAACCGATTTTGTTCAGATTTCTCTATAGATAGTGCTAACCGAGGGTGGAACCAAAGGTAAGTAGCTGGACCCGGACCCATGCTTTAATTTTGTCCGACACTATATTTAAATTAAGATGCAATATAAAACAGTTTTTTTTTTCTTAGGGCCAGCAACACGGACCGGGTATAGCTATAATATATAAAAACGTTTGTGCGGGGTACGTGTTACTAAAACTTGAGAACCGCTAGACCGATTAACACCAAACTTGAACAATATATTAGTTTAGTCTGGAACCAGGTTTCTCTTAACTCTAATCCCGATAGGTGGCGCCGTTGTCGCAATATATAAATTTTTGGTATTTATGGTACGATTTTGCTGAAATTTACAAAATATATTTTTGAAAGAAAAATAAGCTTCTGGATAAAATTTGGACCCGATAGGTGGCGCTGTTGTCGTCATAATTCCATTTTTTGTATTTATGGTACAATTTGGCTAAAATTCTCAAGATTCATTTATCAAACAAAAATAAGTTTACTGATAAAATTCGGACCTGGTAGATGGCGTTGGGGTGAAGTTATTTACAAAATTCTACACTTCGACACTTCAGAATGTACGTACATATGTTTCGTCATGATAAAATTAGTATGTATGAATGGACCGGGGAGAAGTTATTTAGATATTCATGTCTAAGTCAACCCGGGCAACGCCGGGCGCTTCAGCTAGTTTTACTATAAAACCCTGTAAAATGATTTTGGCAAAAAAAACTGTTAATTTACAAAGTTCCTAGTAAAATATTGGTTAAATAGAACACCATTTTACATTTGTAAAATGCATTTGATGCAACTAAAATTTTACAGAATGAACTCTGTAAATTTACAGAGTTAAGTAAAATTTATGTTACTTTGTAAAATTTTTATACGATTTTTAAAGATTTTTTTTTTCCTTTTTAACATTTTCTCAAAAAAAAAAAATGCATATAAAATTTTAGTGTGTTTACAGAATACTCTGTTTTTAACTATGAAATTAAGATTTCATAGAAATAAGTAAAAATACAGACAAAACTTAGTTTTTTGGTTATAAAAAATAGCAGAAAACTCTGTTAATTATCTGTAAAATTAAGATTACAAAGTTAAAAATAATATAACAGATCAAACTTTGTTTTTATGTCACAACAAAATACAAAGTATTTCCTTTAAATCTGTATTTTGACAGAGAACTCTGTCAAATATCTGTTGAATTGAGATTACAGTCACTTAACAGAGTATTTTACTGAGTTAATATTTTGAGTGTATAGCACTGCAAAAAATGTAATAAACTTCTTGGCTTAGAAAAATACCCGATATTTTTAAGGGCAGATCAATCATCTTCAAATTATATTTCAGGAAATAAAAAAACAATTACCATGTCTCCGACTTTGCGAACTGTCAACTATCAAGAGCTATTTTCTTGAGTACAAACAAACCTTTATAGTTTTCCCAAATTTTCAATTTTTCTGGGAGACTTTTCTCATCTTTCCTTAAATACCTAATTAAAACTATTACTAACATAAAAAAATCGGTCCAGTATTCGACTCAAAGCGATTTCACATATTTAAACCAAAGTGGTCATTTAAATTTGTGTTGTAAGTTAATTTTGTACATAACGATACCTAAGGATTTGAAATCATTTGTACCAAGTTTAAGCGGAATCTATAAGGATTTTTTTAAGTATATCGAGTTAGAATAAATATGAGTTTTAGATAAATCGAAAAAAGTGGGTGAGGACAATTTTCCTTTCCAAACTACCATATGGACTATTACGAACATTTAAAACAAACAAAAAAAATAGCCAAATCGGTCCAGGCGTTCTCAAGTGTTGAAAATTTTAAAGATATTAAAATGTGGGCAGTGAAGTGGTCGAGGACAATAATTATTTCCGTAAAAACCTTACCTGGACTATGATCATTAAAGAAAAAAAATTACCAAAGGCTAGTCGTTCTCCGATTTCAGATATATTAAAAAAGTGGGAGTGGACAATTTTTTTTTCTGTAAAAACCTTAGTTGAAAACGATGAAGGCGTTCTCCGATTTAAGCAATATCAAAAAAGTGGGCGTGAAATTATGCGTGAGGGATTTTTCTTCCCATGAAAATCCGTAAAAACCTTAAGTTGGACTATGACGAACATTTTTAAAAACCCAAATCGGTTCAGCCGTTTTCCGATTTGAGATATGTCGAAAAAAGAGGCGTAAAATTGGGTGTGGTTAATTTGTTTTCCTTTTAAACCTAACACGATTATTAAAAAAAAAATATTTTCCAAATCAGTTCAGCTGTTCTTATGTGATGCTCTTACCAACGAAAGACATTTGGTTTTTATTTAACCAATTATTTACATTAATATTTAGATGATATTTATTTTTTTAAAACTTATTTGAATTTAAACAATTCGGTCCATCTATTCTCAAGTGATGCGATTTTAAATGTACCTATCAAAAAGGGGGCGTAGAAAAGCAATTTTTTTTCTTTTCGAAAAACCTTAGGACGATGACGAACATTAAAAACAAAATTAGCCAAATTGATCCAGCCGTTCTACGATTTAAAATATACATATTGGAAAAGGTGAGCGTGAAAGTAGGTATGGCCAATTTTTTTTTTCCTTAAAAATCTTTTGCGGACTATAATTAAATCGATCTAGCCGTTCTAGTTTTTTTGATAAATTGAAAAAAGTGGCCATGGCAATTTTCTTTTCCGTAAAAACTTAGTTGAATTATGACGAATATTAGACAAAGTGGGCGTAGTCGATTTCTTTTTTCGTAAAAATCAAAGTTAGACTATGATGAAAATTTATTAAAAAATTATGTCAAATCTGTCCAGACGTTCTCAGATTTTAGATAAATTGAAAAAAGTAGGCGTAAAAGTGGGCGTTGTCGATTTTTCTTTCAGTAAAAACTTAAATTGTGCTATTACGAACAGTTAAGTAAAAAATTAGCCAAATCGGTGCAGCCGTTTTCCGATTTTAGAAAAATTAAAAAAAGTGGGCGTAAAAGTGGGCGTGGTCAATTTTTCTTTACGTTAAAACCTAAGTTGGACTATGACGAACATTTCAAAAAAAAAATTGTCCAAATCGGTCCAGCCGTTCTCAACTGATGCTGTTACCAACGAACGACAATTGATTTTTATTTATATAGATTTTAAATTTAAAACAAACGGGTCTTATTATTTCTACAATTACATTTCGTAAAATACAAGTGTAATTCGGAAAAGATCAAATGTAATTCGTATGAGATCTTTTGTTATTCAAAAGAATCAATTATAATTCGAAGATTCCAATTTTAATTCGTAAAAGACCAATTGTAATTCGAAAAAAAATCAATTATAGTTCGAAAAATATAGATTGTAATTTGAAAAGATATACTGTAATTCGAAGATTCCAATTCTAATTCGTAAAAGATCCATTGTAATACGAAAATGATTAATTGTAATTCGAAAATATCACTTGTTATTCGAAAAAGATCAATTATAATTCGAAAAAGATCGATTGTAATTTATAAAAGATCAATTGTAATTCGTATAAGATCAATTGTAATTTGGAAATATCATTTTTTTCAAATTACAATTGATATTTTTCGAGTTTCTATATTTTTCGAAGTACTATCTTTTTCGAATTACAATTTATTTTTTCTAACAATTGGAATCTTCGAATAACAACTGATCTTTTCCGAATTACAATTAATTTTTTTTGAATAACAATTGATCTTTTTTTAAATTATTATAACTCTTTTTTGATTTACAATTTATCTTTTTCGAATGAAATTCGAAGATTCAACTTTTAATTCAAAAATTCCAATTGTAATTTGAAAATGATCAATTGTAGTTCGAAAAAGATAATTTGCTATTCAAAAAGATTAATTGTAATTCGAAGATTCCAATTGTAATTCGAAATAGATCAATTGTAATTCGAAAAAGATAAATTTTAATTCGAAAAAGATCAATTGTAATTCGAACAAGATCAATTGTAATTCGAACAAGATCAATTGTTATTCGAAAAATATAAATTGTTACTCTTAAAAGAGCAATTGTAATTCGAAAAATATCAATTGTAATTCGAAAAAGATAAATTTTAATTCGAAAAAGATCAATTGTAATTCGAACAAGATCAATTGTAATTCGAACAAGATCAATTGTAATTCGAACCAGATTAAATGTATTTCGAAAAATACATTTGATTTATTGTAATTCGAAGATTCCAAATTATAATTAGTAAAATATCAATTTTGATTCGAAAAAGATTAATTGCAATTCATAAAAGATCAAATGTAATATGTAAAACATCAATTGTAATTCGTAAAAGATCAATTGTAATTCGTAAAACTTTAATAATAATTCGGAAAAATGAAATTTTAATTCAAAGATTCCCATTGTTATTCGAATGGATCCATTGTAAATCAAAAAACATTAACTGTTATTCGAAAAATATCTATTGTGATTCGAAAAATGTCAATTGTAATTCGAAAAATAAATTGTAATTTCAAAAATATTCATTGTATTTCAAAATAGATCAATCGTTATTCGTTAAAGATCAATTGTAATTTGAAAAGATTATTTGTAACTCGAAAAAGATCAATTGTAATTTAAAATAGATCAATTGTTATATTTGGCATTTTACACTGGATTTTTTTGAATACAAATTAATTTTTTACTAATTTTAATTAATCTTTTGCGAATTTTAATTGATCTTACACGAATTACAAAATATTTTTTTTAGAATTTCAATTAATCTTTTTTTACTAATTTGAATTATCCTTTTACAAATTTTAATTGATTTTTTTTTGCGAGTTTTAATTAATCTTTTATAAATTATTATATACCTCATTCGAATTTAAATTGATATTTTTCGAATTTTAATTGATCTTTTACGAATTTTAATTAATTTTTATTATTTTAAATTGATATTTTTAAGAATAACTAACACACCAACATTTAACAAAATCTGGCAGCACTACTACAAATAAATTATTGTCAAAAATACAACTCTGTAGATATTTAATACTATATATTGAATACTTTGGGGACATCATATTCCTCTCGTATATTTTAGCGATTTGTCCCCAAAATATACACTGCGTATATAAAACAAAAAATTGTGCTGAGTCATTGAGTAAATATACATTAGAGACAAAACAAATTTGCTGAGTTAAAGAGTAAATATACATAAGAGACCCCAAACATGTGCGATCGGTGTATTTTATTCTTGGATAAACATTTTTTGAAGACATGGTATTAGCTGTAAGTGAGAACAGGGTATAAAACTCTGTTAAAAACCATTTTTAACATAATTTTTCGTTTTAGTATGTCAATATACTGTAATAGCATAAAGAAATTGCTAAAAATATTTTCTAAAAAACCGTGTTAGCTGTAATACCCTATTCACATGTACAGCTAAAATCTGTTTTTAGCAACAATATTTTTAGCATTTTCTTTATTCTATTACAGTATATTGACAGATGTTGCTAAAAATGTTTGCTAAAAATGGTTTTTCGCTGTAGGTGAGAACAGGGTATAACACGTACTGCTAAAACCCGTTTTTAGCAACATTTTCAGTCATTTTCCTGTAACAGAATAAAGAAAATGCTAAAAATATTGTTGCTAAATCCCGTTTTTAGCAACATTTTCTGTCAATATACTGTAATAGAATAAAGAAAGAGCTGAAAATATTGTTGCTAAAATCCGTTCTTAGCAACAATATGTTTATCACTTTCTTTATACCCTATTCACATGTGCAGCTAAAACCCGTTTTTAGCACCAAAATTTTAAGCACTTTCTTTATTCTATTACAGTATATTGAGAAAAGTGCTAAAAATAATGTTGCTAAAAACGGTTTTTAGCTGTACGTTAGAACAGGGTATTAGGGGTTATTCATAGCTTTTTAGCTGTTCGTGTGAATAGGGTATAATCCCTGTTCTCACGTAAAGCTAAAAACCGTTTTTAGCAACTTTATTTTTAGCACTTTCTTTATTCTATTACAGTATATTAATAGAAAATGTTGCTAAAAAAACGGTTTTTAGCTGTACGTGAGAACGCGGTGTCAATATTTATGTAAAAAGAATTGGTAATAAAATTAAATTGTAGAATGTAGTTTGGTATTAATTTTTTATCGCAAAAACAGAAAACAGATCACGCAAACTGAAAATATTTTTTGAATTCACCGTATATTTTGGGGACATTAGGCACTAATATATATCACGCAAACTGAGAATATTTTTTTTAGTTCACCGTATATTTTGGGGACATTAAGCACTTTAATATATACATGTCGAGCAATTTTGACGGCGTCAAAGGCAAATATCTGAGAAAAATATGGCAACGCTAAGTTAAATATATATAAATAAATTGAAAAATTTATAATGTGTCCTCAAACTATCATGTCCTCAAAGTATACGCAAGATACATGAATAGTTTGAGGACTGTCCTCAAACTATCCAAATGTCCTCAAAAAATACGGTGGCTCGAAAAAATGTCCTCAAATTATGCGCTGTACACATATATATATATATATATATATATATATATATATACTTATATAAATATAAGTCTGAAACTAGGGACTAAATGTAGTAAAACTGCATTTACAGTTTTTCTTTCCGTGATCCTGTTTTCTTTTAAAAGGACTTCAAAGTTTTAGAAGATTAAATTTATAAAAATATTATTTTAATATTTGTGCTTCTCCTAGGATGCCACTAGTGATAGCAAATAAAAGAGGAGGATCTCCCCTAATTTTTCTATTTTATTATTTTTACATATCAGGCATAAAGGAGGTAAGTTACGTCCTTCCAAAAATGTATCCTTCAATATCATTCAAAATTTTCAACAATATATTTTGATAAAACTTTCAAATGACTTTATACACATCCTTTTATTCTGATATGACAAAATAAAAAATGGAAAAATTAGGGGAGATCCTCCTCTCTCATTTGCCACCACCAGTGTCATCCTAGAATAAGTAAAAATATTTCAAAAATATTTTACAAAATGTATCCTTAAAAATTTTGAAGTCCTTTTTAATGGAAACAGGATCACGAAATGAAAAAAGGTAAGTGCAGTTTTACTCCGTTTGATCTCTTCTTTCAAACGTACATACATCATCCGGTTCATGTTTAATAATGCTGTTTTTGAACAGCTTACAAGGGAAGTATCCCTAGTGTCACCCGCGGATCTTTATGCAATTGGTTTTATTTTGTAGCTCACAAGGGAAGTCTCCCTAGTGTCACCCGTGGATCTTTATGGAATTGGTTTTATTTTGTAGATCAGAAAAAATACAGGGACACGTATTTTTTTTTAGCGGCCCAAATTCATATTTAGGGTGTAAAAAGGAGGGGGGAAGACAAGGCCATTTTTCAGTTTTTTTTGTTGTTCTCCTATATTATGCAAAGAAACCTAGTCATGTTACATGTCAAATGAAAGGTCTTTGGAAAACCTATCTACGTGTGCTAAGAACGTGTCCAAACATACACAACCTTTCGTCATATGAGTAAAATACCAAAATTTTAGGACATTTTTGTTAATAAGTCAAAAATATTAACTTCTTTGGCCCGTTGTAAGCTCCACGAGATAGGTATTTTTAATACCTATAATCTGATACCACACATGCCTATATTAATTTTGTTTAAATAGGAGTAAATCGTAAAAAACTGAAAAATGTCAATTTCCCCCCATACAAATCGACCCCGATTTGGGCCGCTAAAAAAAATACGTGTCGAATTAATTTTCGTTCTTAACAACATATCCAAATTTCATGAAGATCGGAGGGTGACACCAGGGAGACTTCCCTTGTCAGTAAAAATTAAGGGGCACATATTTTTTTTAGCGGCCCAAATTCATATTTAGGGAATAAAAAGGAGGTGGAAGACATGGCCATTTTTCAGTTTTTTTCGTTTATCTCCTATATTATGCAAAGAAAAATAGTCATGTTATATACCAAATGAAAGGTCTTTAGAAAACCTATCTATGTGTGCTAAGAACGTGTCCAAACATGCACAACTTTTCGTCATATTGAGAAAAATACCAAAATTTTAGGACATTTTTGTAAATAAGTCGAAAAATATTAACTTCTTTGGCCCGTTGTTAGCACCACGAGATAGGTATTTTTAATACCTATAATCTGATACCACACATGCCTATATTAATTTTGTTTAAACAGGCGTAAATCGTAAAAAACTGAAAAATGTAATTTAGCCCCATACAAATCGACCCCAATTTGGGCCGGTAAAAAAAATACGTGTCGAATTAATTTTCGTTCTTAACAATATATCCAAATTTTATGAAGATCGGAGGGTGACACCAGGAAGACTTCCCTTGTTAGTTAAGGATTTGCCAAATTAACAGGTAAAATTAATAAACATTCAAATTCTGATTAATTTTTATTAAAAAAAAATATATATTGTTTTATTTGACCTTTAAAATATTATATTTTTGAGTAGGTTTATTATAGCTCGAGGTAATTTTTCCTTTACTTATAAAAACCATGATATTCTATGATAGTTTTCAAGAAAATTATTTTTGTGTTTTAAATTTATTTATGTTTAATTTTTGCAAGGTGTATCCGACACGTGTTTCATAATTTGTTAGATTCCAAAATTTTACCTTTAACAATTTTTCTATAAAAAATTTTGGATTTCGAGAGATTTTCCCTTTTTTCCTTTTTACTTTCTTCTTTTTTTAAGACGTATCCGACACGTGTTTCATAATTTGTGATATTCCAAAATTTTCTCTTTAACAATTTTTCTATAAAAAAATTTTGGATTTCGAGACTTTTCCCTTTTTTTTCTCTATTTATTTCTTTTTTTCTTTTTTCCTCTTTTTTAAAATTTTGTCTGGGCAGGATTTTCCCTCCCCCCTATATACCCCGTATGTTTACTTTAATTTTTTTTTTGCAATCCAAAGAAAATTGTATAAATATATCGAAAATTCTATCTTATACAAATTTTTCCTTTAATTCTAAAAGTATGCAATAATTTTTACACAAAATATCAAAAATCGTTTCTTATCGTGTCAATTATCCTTGAGGAGAATAAATTCAAGTAGACTTTTTCAATGCAAATAATTAAAAAAACCCATCATTCATAAGTTTCTGTTTAAACCAATTCCTTAGAGTATGCAACAGTTGTTGAAACAAACTTTCTAAACAATGTTATTGCTTAAAAGTAAGCTTTTGTTTAAAATTTTAAAGAAAAAAACTCGTTCCCAAGAATAAGTTTATTCAACGAAATACGTGTCAGCTGGTTTAAGTATTATTTTATAAGCAAAACATCCTTAAAGTATGCTTTAAAACTAAATCGTATTATTTTTTGAGAAAAGTGTTAAACACCTCTAAATTTTGTTAAATTTTAAAAATAATATAATAAATTATTTAAACTTAAGTAGATTTATTTAAATAAAATTCATAACAAGTAGAAAAGTTAAATTCGACTTGACCGAATCTATGAATACCCTCCACAATGCCATTTTTAAGTGATATTTAATTTTCTAACGTTAAAAAAAAACAAATTTTTGATTAGAAATATAAAATTTTTTGTAAAAAAACTTTTTTTTAAGTAATTTTTGAAAAAAAAAAAAAAAATTTTTTTTTTAGTGTAAATCTTTTTTCGGGTGTATTTATACCCTACACTACTCTCTGGTACAGGGTATAATGAGTTTGTGCTGAAGTTTGTAACTTCCCGAAATATTGGTCTTGACCTACCTTCAAGTATACCGATCGACTCAGAATTACTTTTCGAGTCGATTTAGCGATGTCCGTCTGTCCGTCCCTCTGACCATCTATCGGTTTAAGCACGATACAGGTCGAAATTTTTAATCAAATAACTTGAAATTTGAAACTTAAGCATATTTTGGCCCAAGGACGAACCCTATTAAGTTTGGTCCATGTTAAGACCTAGCCCCCATACAAACGCCACCTTTGGATTCGGCTTAAATGACTCTAATAACCGTATCATAATAGATATAGCTTTGAAATTTAGAAGGTAATCAATTTTTGTGTGCACAAATCGCCATTTCAAATTCCGAAAGGAATCGTGTCAGTCCTTCTGGTAGTCCCCATACAAACCACCCTCCCGATATTCACATAATTCCCTCAAAATTCATAAAAATGGAAATATTTTTTACCATTTTTATTTTTAGGTATTAAATGTGTACTTTAGTAACCTTATCAAATCGAAATATAATTGGACCATTTTTGGACTTAGTCGCCCATATAAAAATTTCGATTGATATTCAGTTAAATCGGTCTATTGACAAAAAAATAAACCAATTCCACTACACTAAATAAAGATCTAACAAAAGAGAGATCAGTCCATGTTTGAACTTGGGACCCATTTTCGGAAAACACTGGTGTAGCGTATTATATTGTTGGTCTTGACCGACTATAACTTTCTTACTTGCTTTTTTTTTTTAGCGTAAAAATATTTTTGAGTGACAAAAATACGTTGTAAAATATTTTTGTGACTTACCAATGTTTTTAAAACATTTTTAACGGGTTTTCAACACTTGCATTTAAGGTGAAACTAATCTGGAATTCTTGGTTTTACTAATCACTTTTGAACCACTTTGACTGAAATTCAATACGAACCAGGCCAGTGGAACGACAAATATATAAACCAAGATTCGGCATCCTCAGAATTGCCTTTCGAAAGTAAGCGTGTTTTTTATCTCGTAAATTCACGAAAAACCCTTGCCGAAATTCAGTGCTTTGCTCATAACATTTGAACCACTGGACCGATTTCGCTGTAAACCTGACCAGGTAAATGCCCAACATATATGCCAAACTTCAGGAGCCTCCGTAAAATCTTTCAAAAGTTTGCGTGTTTTCAACAGACAGACAGACATACGGATGGAAGGACAGACCGACAGACGGACGGCTAGCTAGATCGTCTTAAAATCGATCGAGGCTCATGAATATATGTATGTACTTTATGGGGTCTTATATCAATATTTCGAGGTGTTACATTCGGAATGACAAACTTATATATATATGGGGCATTCCATGTAAAATCGGACAATTTGAAATTTTTTTTTTTTAGATTTTCTCAATTTGTTTACAGTTTTTAGTACCCTTCGAAAACTCCTTCGTGGTAAATTTTCAGATTTTTTTGATGACCCGTTCAAAAGTTTGGTAGTTTATTCCTTTACTCAAACTTCTTTTACTCATAACTTCTTCAATAATGATCCAAATTTCAATTTTTTTTTTTTCAAAATTTTTGTTTTTTTACGTACTTTAAAAAAAAAATCCAAAAAAATTATAAAAAGCGCTCTAGTATGCGATTTTTAAGTTTTGAAATTTAAATCTCATTTTTGAAAATGTTTGTACTCTTAGATTTTTTTGAATTTTTTTTTGTGTAAAACTGCTATCGATTCTACAAATTGTTTGCCCAGGAGGATCGTTGGATAGCGATTATTACCATTTTTTAAAATTTTTTGAAAAAAATTTATTGTAATTTTGCAATCTTAAAATCATTTCTACTGCTCCAATGCGTCAATGCGTAATGGTGCGTCATAGAGGGGTCATTTATAAGACCGACCCCCCCATTAATTTTTACATCTTAACATTTCTTTGAAACAAACTTATACCCTATCTCATATTTCTAAGGGGGCTCCCACACAAAAAGAAATTTTTTAAAATTTGCTCCAACCGCTCTAACTGCCCCAATAGTGCCCTTAGCGCAACAAAATGTAAGACCGACCCACAATATTTTTTTAGTTCAAACATTTTCTCTGAACATACCTACTCTTTATCTCTAATTGTTAAGGCGGTCCCCATACAATTTCTTTTATTTTTTGTAAATTTGTTTTATTTAATCAGCTTCTACCGGTCCAATGATGCGTCCGAGAGGGGTCATTATTGATACCGACCCCCATTTATTTTTACCCTACAACATTTTTTTAAAGCATACCTACGCCCTATCTCCACTCCCCAAGTAGAATCGATAGAAGTTTTACACAAAAAAATTTCAAAAAAATCGAAGAGTACAAACATTTTCAAAAATGAGATTTAAATTTTAAAACTTAAAAATCGCATACTAAAGCGTTCTTAAGAATTTTTTGGGATTTTTTTTTTAAAGTACGTAAAAAAACAAAAATTTTGAAAAAAAAAATTGAAACTTGGACCATTATTGAAGAAGTTATGAGTAAAAGAAGTTTGAGTAAAGGAACAAACTACCAATTTTTAAAAATTCGATATCTTTTGAACGGGTCATCAAAAAAAATCTGAAAATTTTCCACAAAGGAGTTTTCGAAGAGTACTAAAAACTGTAAGCAAATTGGGAAAATCTAAAAAAAAAAGTTCAAAGTGTCCGATTTGACATGGAATGTCCCATATACACTCTATCACTAGATTGGAGGGTATAACGACGTACACAAATCAATAAAAATTAAAGAATATCACTTATTTTTACTTACAGAACAAAAATAAATGACTTTAAAAATTGAATGATAATGAAAGTCTTTATTTTTTATGTTGTTATTTTTGAAACAAAGAACAGAAATAGTCATTTAAAAAAACTAAACATTAAACAAATGTTTTTCTTTTAAAAATGACAAAACGTAAAAATTTTTAAATAAACTACAAACAGTTAATGACATAATTTTTAAAGAGTTGAACAACACATTTATTCATCAACGCATATTTTCCGTTTCACTGGTTATAGTACTCTTTTCATTTTAGCATATACTTTTGAGGTTAAAAGAAATATATAAAGTAGCCCACTCTTAAGGTATCATTACATTTTGTTGTTCCTGTTTCTTAAACTAGTTGTACTCATTTTCATTGAACAAATTTCAATTAATCATTATTAATGTCATTTGCAAAAATGAACTACAATTTTGCTTAACTTTTAGTGAAACCTTTGTAAGCGGGACACACGTGCCAAAGGCCTACTGTTGCATACTTTTAGGATGAAGTAAAAAAAAACAAGTATCTAAAAATGTTGAAAATTTATCATGAAAATATAGTTTTTTTTATTATCCTTTTGCATAAGATTTTACTGTACATCACTTATATTTAGTATCTTGTTACTTTCTAATGATTGTTTTGTCCTTACAAAATATTGAAATTGTTACCAATTGGAGCGCACACTTGAGCAAGGGGACTATGTGAATCGTTTATTGTAAGAAAAAAAAAATTATAAAAGAAGGTTGTAGTTTCTTTTTTAGCACACTAAGTTGTCTTTTAGTGAAAGCATATTTAAAAAATATTGTAAATTTATTTAAATAAATACATAATTAGAAAATTGATTTCTAAGATTCTTTGAAAAATGTACACTTAATAGAAACTTGTCAAATAACTGGAAAATATATTTTTTTACCAAAAAAATTGTATTTTGGTTGATGGAAATTTACAGTTTTATTTGCAATTTTAAAAATTAAAAAAAATTATCGGAAATATATTTGAGGTAAAAAATTATGTAATTTCATAAAAATTTAAGTAAAATAAAACTGTGATTTTGCAACACCAGTTCCAAAAAAAAAATTTCTAAAATTTTCAAAGTCTCTGATTTTTTTTGGCGTTTTGGAGAATAAAAGAATTTCATTAAAGGTGATTTAAAAAAAAAAAAACAAGAACTGATCAGTTTCATCCCCACTAAAGGAATCATCAGCAGACTTTAGAGAATCATCGTTGGTCAATCAAACATCAAACCAGACATAATATTTGATATATTTCACAAGTTATACGAGAAATACTATTATGAAGGTCCGAAATCTGTTTTCCAACAAAAATAACTCTTTTAAAGCAAAAATTGTATATACTAAATCACCATCGGTAATTATTAAAATATGTGTTGCTGTTATTTTACAATAACAACAGTACCTAACCCAACAATAGTGTTGGTAGGATAAGTCGTACTAAACTTTGTGTTAAATGTTGTTTTTTTATTTTTAGTACCAAAAGGTACATAAAAATAAAATGTATTTATTCGGCCTTTATATATGTATATATATTCGATTAGAGTTTTATTCTAGTTCGAGGCCCAAAAATATTTCTATTTATGATATTTTTGCTTTAAAAGAGTTATTTTTGTTGGAAAACAGATTTCGGACCTTCATAATAGTATTTCTCGTATAACTTGTGAAATATATCAAATATTATGTCTGGTTTGATGTTTGATTGACCAACGATGATTCTCTAAAGTCTGCTGAAGATTCCTTAGTGTGGATGAAACTTATCAGTACAGACATACTCTGAGATGAGTAACTTTTTTTTAAAGCAATAAAATTAAAAATACTCTATCATAAATAGAAATATTTTTGGGCCTCGAACTAGAATAAAACTCTAATCGAATATATATACATATATAAAGGCCGAATAAATACATTTTATTTTTATGTACCTTTTGGTACAGAAAATAAAAAACAACATTTAAAAAACAATAACTTTTACAAATTTTGAAAATTTTTCTTAGTTCTGAAAAATTGTTTAAACATTCCACCGTCCGACAAATAGAAAAAAAGGTTTAAACACGAACAGGATAATATACGTCTGAGACTAGAGAGTAAATGTAGTAAAACTTAATTTACAGTTTTTCATTTCGTGATCCTGTTTCCTTTAAAAAGGATTTCAAAGTTTGAGAAAATTCATTTTTTGTAAAATATTTTTTAAATATTTGTACTTGTCCTAGGATTCCACAAGTGATGGCAAAGAGGAGCTCCGCTAATTTTCCCATTTTGTTAATTTAACATATCAGAAAAAAAGGTGGTAAGTAATGTCCTTTCAAAACTTTATCCTTAAATATTATTTGAAATGTTTAACAAAATATTTTGATAAAGTTTTGAAAGGACATTATTTACATCCTTTTTCTAGAAATGGCAAAATAATAAATAAAAAAAAAAGCGAAGATTCTCCTCCTTCATTTGCAATCAATAGTGACATGGTACAAAAATAAAATCTTAAAATTTAAATCAACAAACATCAATTGTAAATCAGCTAAACATGACATCAACCAAACATTTCGTAAAAACGGTTTGTTTTCAACAAACTCAGTCAAGTAATTTTATTTTAAAATTCTTTTATCATGTCAATAAAATGTGTTTGTGTTTGTTAAATTTCTTTGTTAAAAAAAATTAATTTGTCAGATCAACAATTTGTGTTTGTTGGATTTCTTTGTTAAAAAAAATTAAAATTTTTTACTTTTGTCAGATCAACAAATTGTGTTTGTGTTTGTTGAATTTCTTTGTTGAAAAAAATCCTTTTTCAAATTAATTGTATTTACAAATATGGGGGTCAATATAACAATTCGTTTTTTTTCTGTGTAAGACAAGTAAAAATATTTAAAAAATATTTTACAAAATGTCAACCTTTAAAAATTTGAAGTGCTTTTAAAAGCAAATAGGAACAGGAAATAAAAATAAAAATAATGTAAATGCAGTTTTATTCCATCTGAGATGTCCTTACATTTTAGTCAAAACTTTTGAACTGCTAAACCGACATCGTTATGATTCTTGCACCTAAGTAATATAATTTTATCCTCATTTAAATTAATATTTTATACCCATTCCCACAAAAGTTTTCTTGTTTTCTTAAAAACATAAAATTTATCCTTCTTTGTCTAAAAAAAATATTTTAAAATTGTTTTCCTTAGTTGACATTTATGATTTAAGGTGGAAAACTTTCTCAAGAAGATACTCATATGGTATAAAAAGAAAAATTTGTTTTCGTATTTAAGATGTCATCTTAAATCATAAAAGAAAATGTCGTTATTTAAAAATATTTTTTTTTACTAACGAATTTTCAAACAAGGAAGGTCTTCTTAGTAAAAAATATCAATATTAAGTCACATAATTTAACAAAATTATTATTTTTAAATCCGATGCAGTTTTAATACCTGATCCAAATGAAAGAAATAATATAAAAATCCACACATTGGCTTAAATAAACATAAAATGGCCGAATAAAGCTTCTTACTTGTTATTTTTATAAGCACAATTTTAATGAGCTTTTAAGATTACCTGCCTTTAATAGACTTGCGGCAAGACGAACTTATATATTTCTTTTTGTTAAAAACTAGCAAAATAGTTTAACCACAATCTTTTTACATGTTCAACAGGATGGTAAAGTTAATCTACGCCTTATACGTCTAGTCTAAGTTTATAAGTACATAGTTGTAGACAAATTATAAAGTATTAAAAACTTTATTATTATCATAACACTAGGAATGTTATTATGATTTAATAAAAGGTTTTACTTTATAGGCTTTACAATAGTTTGTGGAAAATAAAATGTAGTAGTATATCACACCGAAAAAAATCCATGCAACATTTTACGAAAAAAAGTTTCCTACTTTTTATTTTCGTAAAATACACGAAAGTTGACTACATATTACGAAAAACTTTAGTACTGAATTTCGTATTTTTACGAAAGTAACGAAAATGATTAGTAAATATTTTTTCGTAATATTTACGAATGTTGACTACATATTACGAAAAAAATGTTGTAAAAACTTTTGTAATTTTACGAAAGTAACGAAAAAAAGAATGTAAATGATTCTTTCGTAAAATATACGAATGTTGACTGCATCTTACAAAAAAAAGTTTACAGATTTTCGTATTTTTACGAAAATAATTCGTAAAAACTTCTTTCGTAAAATATACGAAAGTGGACTTTATATCACGAAAAAAAAATATTCAAGAATTTTGAAATTTTACAAAACTAATGAAAAAAGAAGAAATGAAGGGCTTATTGCAAAAACTTGATAAGCAACATTTTATTTTTGGTGTTTTTCGCCTTCTACTGATGTTCTATTGGCAGATTTTTGGCAGAAGTTTTGCTTAAGCCCTTCGTACAAGTATCTTGAGTATAAAAGTTCTTTAAAAGATCTATTTTTATCATAATTTCAAACGTTTTATGGCAAAAACCACCATAAAATGAAATGCTGCTTATCGAGTTTTTACAACAAGCCCTTCAAATCTTTAAATGCATGCTTAAAGGGTGTTTTTATGCCCTCCAACTACAGTATTGGGGTATAATAAAAAAATATCTGTCGGGGACCCCATAAAGTACTTATATGTATTATTGATCCATGATAAATTCTAAGGCATTCTATTAATGTCCGTCTATATAAAACACGGATACCACGGAACAAGTCTTTTGGTCATCAGCAGGTTAAGTTCGTATGTGGGCAAAAAAGTTTTATTTCTTTAAACCAACCTCTGGAAAACTCAATTTTTTTAAAGTGTTTTTTGTTGTTTCGACCCAGGGGATTAGAAAATGCCTTGTGGTCGTGGGTATAAAGAATTAATTTCAATAATGATAACTCTGATGTTTTTTTTTACATATTTGGGGTAATAAAAATTCGGCACAGCCGACTTAAAAGCTCTCTCTTGGTTTTTATTTATTTGAAGGCTCAATTAAAGTTTGAGGCTAATCGGATCAAATAAAATTTGAGGCTTGATGATATAAGTTTTTTTTTACATGTGGGAAGGTGGTCCTCCAAAAAAATCATCTCAACATATCATCATAAGTTCTTGTAGTGTGAACGTAGCCTAAAACAAAATCACTGTAAATAATGAATGAAATCTTATAACTCTTTGTTAAGAAGAAACAATTAATTGCTTGGAAATGTTGCTGTCAAAACGTTGAAAACGTTGTTCTTATTCTCAAACAAGAATTTCTACATGTAATTTCATTAATTTAAGGATTTTTTTTTTTTTACCAAAAAATTTTCGTAAATATAAAAATATTTCGTTTATTTTACGAAATAAAAAATTCGTTTATTTTACGAAAATTTTCGTAAAACACAAAAATTTATTGCGTTTATTTTACGAAATTTTTTGGTAAAATACAAAAACAATTTCGTTTATTTTACGAAACAATTTCGTGCATTTCGTACATTGTACGCAAGAATTTCGTGGTGCGAAGCAACGAAATTTTTCGTACAATGTACGAACGTTTTCGTACATATAAGGCAGGAATTTTTTTCGGTGCAGTAATGGTGTGGTAACATCATACCATAGACAAGGGAGGTCTTTAACAGGGCACCCATTGATTGCCCTGAAACTTGCATACATTAAAAAATGCCTGCGAATTTTGTACTCTTGCCCAGAACATTAAATCATGATAATGTTTTGAGGAAGAATTGGGTGTACTTGCCAAAGCAAAGTTTTTTTAGAAAAAATAATGTTATATTACTTTGAAAAAAATTTTGGTCTGAAAAAAATATGATAAAAAGAACATTTATGAAAAAAAAATTTGATGAAAAAAAAATTTGATAAAAAAAAAATGAATGAAAAAACAAAAAAGATTAAAAAAAAATTGATGAAAAAACAAAAAAAATTATAAAAAAAAAATTTATGAAAAAACAAAAAAATTTATGAAAAAAAATTTTGATGAAAAAAAAAATTTTTTGATGAAAAAAAAAAAAAAATTTATGAAAAAAAGAATTAATTATTGGAAAAAAAAAAAATTGATGAAAAAAAAATTTTATAAAAAAAAAATGATGATGAAAAAAAAATTGATGAAAAAAAAAATTTGATAACAAAAAAAATTATGAAAAAGTGAAAAAAAAGTTTGATGAAAAAAAAAAATTTATGAAAAAAAAAAAATTGATGGAAAAAAAATTGATGGAAAAAAAATTTATGAAAAAAAAAAATTTTGATGAAACAAAAAAAATTTGATGAAAAAAAAAAAATTTTTTTGTTGAAAAATAATTATGTAACTTTTTATTCACCAGCTGGTGAAAAACTGTTTTATTTACCACGAGGTGAATTATTATCCAAGTTACAAACCCAAGTTATCAAAATTTTTGGTTTTAAAAAAATGAGAATAGTAATACTTGTTTTCTTTTTCGTTAATTGTTAGCTTATATAGTCAAACTGAGGTGGCGTCCTGCAGCTTTTTTAAAATTAGACACCAGCCTAAAAACATTATCATGTTGAAAACCTGGTCAAATTACTAAAAAAAAGTCTCGTACCAATATTTGACAGTTTTCCTTGTTTTTAACAAATAATTTTCGATCGAAATTTATGTGCTCGATTCTGAAAATTCGAAAGAATATCAAATTTTTAACAATTGGATGAAAGTCGTATTCGAGAATCGAGCACTATATTTTTTTTGGTAATTTTACAGTTTTTCTTGTAATTTTACAAATTTCCAAGATTTTTTACAAAATAAATCTAGTAAATTTTCGAGAATTTCGTGTAAGATTTATTTCGCCAAAAAAGTTGTAAATTTACAATTACAAAAGTTAAATAGGAAGTAGCAAAAAATTTAGTAAAATCACGAAACCTCCTTGTAAGTGATTTCCATGCAAATGCATGTTTTTTGTCGATAGTCTAAAAAGGATATCGACCAATTATTTTTTCGAATCAAGAAATTTGCGCTAAAATGGCATCGATTTGTTTTTTCATATTTTTGCATATTTTGGTGAAAATGCATATTTTTGCATATTTGGGTTTTAAATGTATATTTTGTGCATAGTTTCAAAATTTAAGTGCATCTTTTTGCATTTTTTGGCACAAATTAGCAAAAACACAAGTTGAAATTTTTTTTTTTTTCAAAAAATGTTTTAATTTTCAAAAATTTATTTTGAAAATAAGAAAAATTATTTCCTTTTCTTTTTAATTTTTTTTATAGATTGTTTTGATTTCTAAAATTCTTGCATATCGAGGGTCTATATTCAAAACCCTCTATCTAAAAAAAACACAGCTTTTCAGGAGAGTCAAAAAACTGTTTATTTCGCGTATTGTTAGAGTAAAAAAAATTCGATATTCTACAATATTATTTTAAACCAACTACTGAATCTCACATATAATTTGTTTTTAAAATGTTGCACTTTTGGAGACTTTATTATAGATACAGGGTTTTGTTTCTCAAAAATATTAAGTACATGAATGAAAATGATCAGATAGAGGGTTTTCCATTTTAATAAAAATGAATTATTATGATTTCATTTTCGACATCGATAAATTTTTAACGTGATTTATTAATGATAACGGCTTATAAAAAATTTCGAAATCGCGGTTGTGGTCCACAGGTGCTGATTTTTAAGACAACATTTTTTTTTTTAACGAATTCATCTTAAAAGTTGACAAACTATTGAGTAGGTTAGGCAAAAAATAGTAAACAAATTAAAAACGCGATTTTGGTCTACAAATGCTGATCAGCATCACGATTTTTAAGATAAAATTTTTGTTTCATAATGTACACAAGACATCCAAATTTTAAGCCATATTTCTCAAAAAAATCAAACAAGAATTTTCAGAAAAAATTAGCATCAGTGGAACAAAATCGTATTTCTGGAATTTTTTTTGACAAATTCATGTTCGGCATGCAAAAATTAGTATGAAAACATGTAATGCATGATGAAATTATTAAAAAAAAATATTTATTAATTCATTATTTGAAAATATAGAGGGTTTTGCATTCAAAAAAATTAATTGTGTAAGAGATAGAGAAAACCAAAAATGCAAATAAAATAGCAAAAAAGATATTTTAACATGATAATGTTTTAAGGCTGGTGTCTAATTTTAAAACAGTTGCAGGACGCCATCTCAGTTTGACTATATAAGCTAACAATTTACGAACAAGAAAACAAGAATTACTATTTTCATTTTCTTAAAACCAAAAATTTTAATAACTTGGGTTTGTAACTTCGATAATAATTCACCTCGCGGTGAATAAACCCGTTTTTCACCAGCTGGTGAATAAAAAGTAACATAATTATTTTTAAAAAAAATAATTTTTTTTTTCAACAATTTTTGTTTTCATCAATTTTTTCAATCAATTTTTTTTTTTCCATCAAATTTTTTTTTTCATAATGTTTTTTTTTCATCAAACTTTTTTTTTATCAAATTTTTTATTATCAATTTTTTCTCACCAAAAAAATTTTTTTTTATATTTTTTTTTTTTTCATCAATATCACCGCTCAACAAATCGAAGGTTTTTGGCTCCGGTTTCAAGTTTCATAAAAAATTTTAAAAAGATTTTGACTCGCTGATTCCAAATCTGTGCTCCAAATTTTTTCCATCACGTCTAGAATTTTAATTATTCGCGGTTGAAAATGCGAAAAAAAATGCGATTTTTGCCTTTTTTGAAAGCCTGCACAGCAGCCACTGGGTGGAACAAAAATCTGGTATAAAGCGTTAGAGAAGAATTGAACTATGATCTCAAATATATGATCAAAAAAATTTGAAGTTGTTGCGCTATTATTGGCCAAACATGTATTTTAAAAAAACACTGAAAAAAATTAGAAAAAGCACCATTTTTAAAAGGCTCTAAAACAAAAACCAGATGATCAATCTTTACTGTGATGAGCTCAAATTTAGGCAAAAGTTCATTCTTTGTTGTAGACTTCTAACCCTTTAAAGATATCTTCCCGTTTATACGAAAAATAACACAGAAAACTTAAATTTGTAAAATATTTATTTTTTTTAGTTTTTCTATGAAAAATAGCAAAAAAAACTAAGGTATCTATCTACCTTACGTTTTTTACAAAAATGGTAATTTTAACAGTATCATTTTAAAACGCAAGTAAGCCCAACCAAATGTAATAATTTGAAAAAAATTGCATTCTATGTTGAAGACCATAGACAAATTATACTTTTGCGCTTTATACCAGATTTGTATTCCACTGAATGGCTGCTGTGCAGGCATTCAAATAATGCAAAAATCGTAATTTTTCGCAATTTAAACTGTGAATAACTAAAAATCTGGACGTGATGGAAAAATTTGGAGAACAGATTTGGAATCAGGAGATCAAAGTCTACTAAAATTGATCATCAGAATTCAAACCGGAAAATGAGTGTTGAGCGGTGTATTTTTTTTTATATCAAAAAATTTTTCTTTTTATCAAAAAATTCATCAAAAACTTTTTTTCATCGAATTTTTTTTCACCAAAAATTTTGGGTTCATTAAATTTTTTTTAACATAATTTTGTTTTTCGTGAAAAAAAAATTATTTTATTTACCAAAACTACATTTTCACCAAGTCTAAGCTTTTCGCATAAAAATTTTCCATTTGTCTATCAAATGTACATAAAACAAGTGAGAGTGGTATATTCTTTGGTGCCAAATCTTCTATGCTCTCCAAAATGTAAAAACACTTTTTTGCACTCACTTACAAAATGTACAGCTCTTTTGGTTTTTTAATGTGTTCCTCGACTTATATTTCAATTTGTTTTGCATGGAATAGCAAGGTAGGTTACGTTAGGTTGGATGGGCGTCCGCCAATTTGGCGAATTCACTCGGAGGCCATAAGGCCCATTGTGATTCCCCTAAAGTTGTCTCCCTACTCCCCTCTGATATGCAAAATTCGACCTCTTAAACCACCCCAATTCTCTAAGGTATTCCGCTAGAGATGTCAATAGCAAGGTAATAAACTAGGGATGTGCGATTAATCGATTAATTAATCACTTCGATTAATCAAAATCCTGATTAATCAATTAATCGATTAATCATACTTTCTGATTAATCAGAACTATGATTAATCGAATAATTTAAATTTTGATTAATCAAAATTCATGATTAATTGATTAATCAGGAAGTTGAATATTCAAAATTTGAATAATTGAATATTTTGTTTTGTTTTTATATTTACATAAATGTTTTGTGACTATTGAAAATTTTTTTAAAAAATGTATTAAATTTTAGTCAAATTTACTTTTAGTGGTTCTTCTCAGCTCAAAATGCGGATATTATCACGGTCTCTTCACATTACAAAATTACATAATCTAAAAAAAAAATGGATGTGCCCCCAATTATTTGAAGTTAACAAATTGAGCACGTGTAGAACATTAATTTTTTTGTATTGGAAATGATCTCCAACTCATGTACAATACAACCAATTGTCGTCGAAGTGCTGTCAGAGAGAAGCATTTCTAGAGGGATTAAACATGGATGCGTGTTATTGGTCGTCTTGCATAAATATGTACATACATACATATCGTCAGTGCGCCGACCAGAAACGCTATGTGTTTTTTTTTTAATATTTAAGAGGCTTACAAATCAGCATCATCAAATATAAAAAACATCCCAATAGTACCAAATATAGCTGTTGTTAAAGTCTCTTCAGAAAATTTTGAAATATACATAGCGGTTCTGGTTGGCGCGCCGACGATACATATATATGTACATACATACATATGTATATTAATTTCTAGATCTGAGCATGATTAGAGGCATATTATTCATATAATCGCCAGTCTTCCATGATAGATCCAAGTTTGAACTTTCCTCATAAATTTTGGAAAATTTCGTTAAATATATTTTTGGATTTTGGCATATTAAATTTCGTCAAAGAGTATCAATACTAAAGAGATCTGAACTCGCTCTTCTTCTGTTAAAGCCGCTCTTAAATTCCCTTTGCTAAGTCCGCCATCGAACTGGACGTTTGATCAAACCAAAAAAAATTCCTTAAATTCGATATAAACAAAAAAAAGTGTTGCAGTTTGGCGATTTTCAGACTAAAGCTAGCGTTTTTTTTTTTCATCTAGCTGTAAAAAAAGTTTTTTTTGTGGATTATCGGGAAATTCATTGACTTTTTATTTGCTGACAATTTGTTTTAAACACTTTTAAAGGTATTTCCTAAATAATATTAACATAAAAATTATAAATTGATAAATTTTTTTTTAAATTTATTAAGCGCTTTTTCGATATAAAAAGTTAGCATTATTTGTCAAACCAACAATGTTAATTTAACATTATCGTATTTTCCTCGTCTAACAGTTTTCGTACCTTCTGTTAAAAAGTTCCAAAATATTAAGAGCGGGAGACAAAGAGCTTGATTTCGTTCTGTTTATTAATTTATAAATTTTGTTTTCATATTTAAATATTTTTTTGTTTTGTTTGTCTTTTATTTTGTTTTGCCAACATCTTTTAAGAATTGAGTAAAATTATTCGTTTTTGATTAATCAAAATTCAAATTAATTGATTAATCATAGTTCTGATTAATCAAAAAGTATGATTAATCGATTAATTGATTAATCAGGATTTCGATTAATCGAAGTGATTAATTAATCGATTAATCGCACATCCCTATAATAAACCATTATTTTTTCTAAAAAAACTTTGCTTTGGCAAGTACACCCAAATCTTCCGAAAAACATTATCATGATTTAATGTTTTGGGCAAGAGTACAGTTCAAAGGTCACATTTGGACTCAGCACGTCAAAATCATAAAAAAATGAATATTGGCACCAGAATTTCAAAGACAAAAAAAATATTTTTTTTTTCTAAGGCAAATTCCACCACTTTTTCTTTCATGTCACAATGTTTCTATTAATATAAAAAGTTCCAATGAAGTCTCCATCCTGAAAACTTAAACTTAAGTATATATAGGTGATTCTTAACAACATATATTTTTTCCAAAATTTTAAAAATATCGTTTTTTGAGATATAGCTATCCAAAAATTAAGGTTAAAACCAATGACCTTTGACCATTTTCTAAAAAAAAATTGTTGAATGCCATTTTAAAGGATGTCTCATTACCTATTATTTGCAACCTGACTAAGACCTGTATTGATATTAATTTTCGAGTTATCTTTATTTATCTCAGAACACTTTTGTCAAATATATAAGATTTTGTTAATTTTCAAGACAGCATATCTCGAAGACTGAAATGACCAGAAGCCTGAAAAATTGGCAAAATCTCTTTTTTGTTAAAGAAAACCCCAGTACTTAATTTCATTAAATTTGGAGGGGGTGCGGTCAACTCCTCGGTTGAATTGGAGTGTTTTAGCTCACACATTTTATTTTGTAGTGCATATTTTTAGGTTTGTTATTGTAAATTTTAAATTTTTTAATGCATATTTTCGATTTTTTAGTGCATGAAAATCTCTCCGCTAGTTATAAGTAATTGATCCGACCCATACAATGAAAATTTTATTTACTCACCTTTGTATCAACAATTTTCACGATTATATCCTGATATTTTAATAGAATTTCGTGTTTTTTCTTGGTTAAAAAAAAATTGTATTTATTTTTTAATTTTTTTGACATATAATTTTTTTTCAATTCTTGAGAACCAAAATATTATGAAGCATAAATTTAAGAAAACAAGCTTCACAATAATTTTCACTTAACTTGTAAGTAATTAATTTGTAATAGAAGAACAAGTGTTCCAGAACAAGTGTTGTCAGAATCGGTTCTAAAAATTTTCCTCGGTAAGCTGACTCTTAGTGCCTTTTTTGTGCTTTTATTCTGATTTCCCCGAAAGCTCATATTTTTTTATAAGGTGGCAACCCTTTTGTAAATTTTGAGATTGGGCAGCTAAGAAAAGACAGTTAACTCTTATTTTCTCCCCTCATTCCCATTTTCAAGTTTCAGTTTAATCGGTGGGTGCCCTTTGAAAGACCTCCCTTGTGAATCATTTTATATGAGGTGATTTATAAGGCAACAGAAACTAGCAGTTATGAATTTATTTTGAGGCCTTAAACTATGCAACAACATATTTAAAACAGTAGTCTGAAACCAAACGTATTTTTGTTAAAATTTGATTAAAAACAATAAACAATTATGAAGGATTGTCCTGATTTCCTCCTCTTAAAGGTTTTAGGATGTGTTACTTCAACTAAAAACATTTCCTTTCATTTATTTAATTTTACGATACACTTAATATGTATAGCATAGTTTTAGGCTTCAAAATAAATTCATAACTGCTAGTTTTCTGTTGCCCTAGTCATTTACCATTTTTTTTTTAAATAAATCTACTTAAGTATAAGTAATTTGTTACATTTGTTTAGTTAAGTTCACTAAAATGTTAAAAAAAACAATTAAATATTTATTAAATGCCTAAAATTATGCTACAAAAAAATCTAAAAGATTCATAAAATTCATTGAAAGTAAAGTGACTCTCTGGTTAAATGTAAAATGTAACACCTTTAATTCCTTTTATAGCAGATCAGTAGAATATCATCATATTTTTATAAAAGTAGGCTATAGATTTTACTATTCCTTTACTCTTAAAACTATTTTCTTAAGCACCTAAAACTATACCCTGTAATGTTTTAACTTTTCCTAATTGCTACCTTGGGAGACCAAAAGTTTACATTATATTTAAACATTTTATTGTTTTAATTGCCTAATAAGAATTTTATGTCTTCTCACAACAAAAAATAATTACATTTTCCCACAATTAACCTGTATTATCGTAAGTTTGGTGTTTTTAAGTTGGTATTTGTTGTGAGCTGGTATTTCTAAAACTTTTTTAATTATTTGACCTTATTGTTTGGTATAATGCCAAAACAATACGTTTTGTTTGTATACATTTTGTAAGTGAAATAGACCTTGTCAAGTGGATTTGACGGAAGAGCAGCAGTAGATTTTTTTTGTGTTAGTATTATTATAAATTTCCTGTAATTTTCTTATCTTTACAAAATATATCAGCTTTAAGGCTTCTATTTTTATTTTTAAAATATTTTATTATTTTTCTTTCCTTTTCAATTGATAGACAGGTGTTTACTAGCAAATTTTTTTTATCTCTTAAGAATAAAAAAAAATAACTAAAACATACCTTTAGGCGATGTAAATAAAGGGAATGTAATTTTCAAATAACAGATAAAACTGAGATATATTTCCTGTTAAAGAAGGATGGTGTTCAGTTTGACAGGCTATCAAAGTTAAAGTTTTTTTTTTTTTTTACAAAAAAAGTCAAGGACAAAAGTTTTAATTTGTTGTTTAGTAACTAAGTTACTGAGGTATTTCTAGAAATTACTATGCCAGGAAGTTTGACTGAAAATATACAAGTTAAACGACAAATGTTAGTTTTATCATTGACAGTTTGTTAGTTATGTTAACTTAATTTGACAAAATAAATATTATGCACGATAGAGTTGCAAGTTATCACAATCAAAAAATGTAGTTTAGGCCAGCCAAAGTATTAGGTAAAGTAAAAACGAGTAAAATAAAGACGGTCAATACCGACCATATAATACCCTACACCAGAGTTTTCCGGAAAATGGATCCCAAGTCCAAACATTGACCTATTGGATATATTTTTGTTAGATCACACAAACCAACTTTGAGTAGAATTTACTAATTTTTAACATGATAATGTTTTTAGGCTGCACTCAAAATATTTTGAAGGCAAAAACAAATGAAAAACACACTTAAAATCAGTGAATAAACAATTGAAAACCATCCCAATAATTATTCATTTGTTTTAACAAACATCAAAATTTATTTTTTACTGTTGACAAAATTTTCTTAAATAAATAACATTAAACATTAAAAAATTACGGTTTTTTTATTCTTTTTTACCAACAAATTCGAAAAAAATAACCTACGAAAACATTAAAAATTAATGATAGTTCTGTTATTTTTACCAACAAATTCCAAAAAAAAAAACCTAAGAAAACATTAAAAATTAATGATTTCGTAGGTTATTTTTTACAATTTTCGATTGAAATATTTTTTTAAAAATTTTTAATAAAATTTTGGGGAATCGATCCCCCAATCCCATTCGGCCAAAGTCACTTGATACAAACATGTTTTTATATTTCTATAAATAATTTTTTGAATTTTTTTTTTCTACAAAAAAATAACCTACTTGTGTAGGTAAAAACTAATGATATCTCATTAAAAAATACCAACAATTTAAAAAAAAATACTTACACAAATCATTAAAAATTTAAAGAATAATCAGTAGTTTTTACTTACAGAACAAAAATAAATGACTTTAAAAATTAAATGTTAATGAAATTCAATTTTTCTTCTGCATTTTTCAACTTGAACCCATATAACAAATATAATTAGAGCCCGTGCTCGATCTGTACTTACAGAAAAAATCAAATAAAATTACTGACAAAATATGTCGCCATTAGGCAAGTCTCCGAAACAGAAAATGCAAATTCCTTCATTTGTGTCTGCAATTCCAGATAATGTTGGTAACCCTTGCGAAATAATGTAAGAGACAAAATAGTTGAAAGAAAGTATGAAGTGAGGTTGAGATTGCTAGAAATAGAATTGTAGTGTTGGAAACTGTCAAAATTTATTCTGTAGAAACTAAAAATATTCACATATATAAAAAACAGTTTTCATTAACAAGACAAACCGACATTTAAAATCCTACTGATGATGACACTAACTGGGGTGTTTGAAACCGGTATAGGAAATACCAGAAATGTCTATAATTTTTAGAAATTCAATTTTTCTTCTGCATTTTTCAACTTGAACCCATATAACAAATATAATTAGAGCCCGTGCTCGATCTGTACTTACAGAAAAAATCAAATAAAATTACTGACAAAATATGTCCCCATTAGGCACGTCTCCGAAACAGAAAATGCAAATTCCTTCTTTTGTGTCTGCAATTCCAGATCATGTTGGTAACCCTTGCAAAATAATGTAAGAGACAAAAAAGTTGAAAGAAAGTATGAAGTGAGGTTGAGATTGCTAGAAATAGAATTGTAGTGTTGGAAACTGTCAAAATTTATTCTGTAGAAACTAAAAATATTCACATATATAAAAAACTGTTTTCATTAACAAGACAAACCGACATTTAAAATCCTACTGATGATGACACTAACTGGGGTGAAACCGGTATAGGAAATACCAGAAATGTCTATAATTTTTAGAAATTCAATTTTTCTTCTGCATTTTTCAACTTGAACCCATATAAGAAAGTCTTTATATTTTAGTGTGTTATTTTTGAAACAAATGAAAGAAGTAGTCATTATTAAAAACTGAACATCAAACAAATGATTTTTCTTTTAAAAACGACTAAACTTAAAATTTTTTAAATAAACTACAAACAGTTAATGACATATTTTTTTAAGTGTGGCGTCTAATTTTAAAAAAGTTGCAGGACGCCACCTCAGTTTGACTATATAAGCTAACAATTAACGAAAAAGAATACAAGAATTACTATTTTCATTTCATTACCAAAAATTTTAATAACTTGGGTTTGTAACTTGGATAATAATTTACCTCGTGGTGAATAAAACCGATTTTCACCAGCTGGTGAATAAAAAGTAACATAATTATTTTTCACCAAAAAAAAATTTTTTTTTCATCAATTTTTTTTTTTCATCAATGTTTTTTTTTTCATCAAATTTTTTTTTTCATATTTTTTTTTTCCATTAAATTTTTTTTCCATCATTTTTTTTTCATCAATTTGTTTTTTTTTTCATCAAAAATTTTTTTTTGTATAAATTTTTTTTTCATCATTTTTTTTTTTATCAAATTTTTTTTTCATTAATTTTTTTTCATCAAATTTGTTTTTCATAAATTTTTTTTTATCAAATTTTGTTTTTCATTAATTTTTTTCATAAATTTTTTTTCAGAATTTTTTTTATAATTTTTTTTTATTTTTTTTCATCAATTTTTTTTTTCATTAAATTTTTCTCATATTTTTTTTTTTTTACATAATTTTTTTTTTTTCATCAATTTTTTTTTTTTATTATATTTTTTTCATAAATTTTTTTAAAAAATTGTTCTTTTCATCAAAAAAATTCATCAAAAACTTTTTTTCATCAAAATTTTTTTTACCAAAAATTTTGGGTTCATTAAAATTTTTTTAACATAATTTTGATTTTCATTTTTTTTACCAAAACTACTTTTTCACCAAACCTTAGCTTTTCGCATAAAAATTTTCCATTTGTTTATCAAATGTACATAAAACAAGTGAGAGTGTTATATTCTTTGGTGCCGAATCTTTTATACTCTCCAAAAGGTAAAAACACTTTTGAACTTATTTTTGCACTCACTTACGAAATGTACAGCTCTTTTAGTTTTTTTAACGGGGTCGTCGACTGATATTTCAATTCATTTTGCATGGAATAGCAAAGTAATATAACTTTATTTTTTCTTAAAAAAACTTTGCTTTGGCAAGTACACCCAAATCTTCCACAAAATTCGCAGGCATTTTTTGTTATGTACCGATCCAACTGAATATCGGTCAAAATTTAAAATTTTGAATTTTTTTAGCATATTAAAATTTTATTTTAATATGGTAAAATACGAACAAAACTTGTACTCTATGTAATGCGCTAGCCTCTTGCTAAAATACTTGTCCAGAAAATCTTCTACTATATTACAAATTAAACTACTTACCTAACTATATTTCTTTAACTTACTTTTACTATTTCCACTCATAAACTTCCTTACTTTGTAATAATTTTACAATCATTTTGATATAAGGTGAAGGTTATGAAGCTCATTAAAATACAGAAAACTTTTCTAAACTTTTATTCATTCATGCTGAAAACTACAAATCTCATCATCATTAAAATAAAAAAATAAAGCAAAAAAAAAAAAAAAAATATGAAAAAATGTTGCAACCTTATTTAAACAAATGTCGACAATTACAAACATGCAACATCATGGCATGTTGCACTATTGCCAAAGCTCAGCATTGCAAAAGCAGATGTTACAGAAAAAAATGTTAGAAATACTAGTGAGAGATGCCAGTGATATAGTTTAAACAACTTAAGTTGATTACACAACCTATTAAATAAACAACATTCAAAGTAGTATTACGATGGTGGGGCAAGGCTGGAGTACCTACAGTTACAAACATGTGAAAGCCACAGAAAAAAAGGGAAATTCAGTTTACATAGTAGAGTGAAAAAAAAAAATGGTAGAACCATCAAGGTCATTATGAGATTTGTTCTAACATAAAATGCCACATTTTGTTAACCCCAAAGTAAATGTTGGTTGAGCAAAAAAAAAAAAGTGAGCGGAATATGTAGAAATGATGAAATAATCATAAAAAATAATTCTGCAAATTTTCCACACATGTATGCTGAGAAAAAATAAAAAAAAAAATTGTAGAAAAAAACTCAAACAAATATGCAAATTTAATTTTCTAGGTTAAATATTAAAGAGGCTGAAAAGGAAAAGATATTTTTAAACACGTGGGCAAAATAATAGATGCACTTAAAAAAATAATGTCATTAACTGTTTGAAGTTTATTTAAAAAGTTTTACGTTTAGTCGTTTTTAAAAGAAACAAGTAAAAAGTTAAATTCGGCCTTGCCGAATGTAGTGATACCCTCCACAATTTCAAAAAGATTATTGCAAAAAACTTTATTTAAAAGGAAATTACTTTTGAAAAAAAAAATTTGGTAAAAAAAAATCCGCGATTTTTTTCTTTTTTTGTCAAAAAATATGTTCGTACCTGTTTAAATACCATATGGTGTTCAATTATGTTCACATAAGTCAACCAGAAGCCGAATTAAAACATTTTGTATTTTTAGGTTATGTTGAATGTACCAAAATTTTCGAGGTTTGCATACATTTTCGTTCATAATTTTTGAACCGCTGAGCCGATATCGCTCAAATGCAATACCAAACTGCTCGGGAGAGCTTCCATTAACTATGTTAAGTGTCAGTCATCTCCGCGTAATATTTTGGTCGTGGTCACCATTTCCACAGACTGACGGACAGACGGACATTTCTTAAAATCGATCACTGATCAATTATATATATACTTTATGGGGTCCTAGACCGATATTTCGATGAGTTACAAACGGAATGACAAACTTATATATACCCTCTATCACTAAGTGGAGGGTATAAAAATTAGGAAAAATATTTTTTTACAAATTTTAAAATGGCGATATCTTGACACCTAAGCCATATAGACAAAAATGGAAATGGAAAAATGGACCTCAACTTTAAATCTAAAAAAAGTTGTCAGTCCCGAAAATTTAAAAATCTTAATATCTCGTTAACTATTGCAGACACAACTACACGTAGAAAACATGGAAATGGATGTAAATCATTCCCAGCGTACATTTGGAAAATATTTATAAGATTCTTTAAGCGCTCAGAAAACATGTCAATATAAATGTTTTGTCCTTTTAAAGTTGCCCCTTTTTCTGAGCGCCCATATATAACTCAAAAAATGTCTGCGAATTGTGTGCTCTTGGCCAAAACATTTAATCATGATGTTTTGCTGAAGATTTGGGTGTACTTGCCAAAGCAAAGTTTTTTTAGAAAAAATAATGTTATATTACTTTGCTATTCAATGCAAAACGAATTGAAATATCAGTAGAGGATCCCATAAAAAAAAACCAAAAAGCTGTACATTTCGTAAGTGAATGCAAAAATAAGTGCAAAAAAATGTTTTTACATTTTGGAGAGTATAAAAGATTCGGCACCAAAGAATATAACACTCTCACTTGTTTAATGTACATTTGATAAACAAATGGAAAATTTTTATGCGAAAAGCTTAGACTTGGTGAAGAAGAAGTTTTGGTAAAAAAAAAGTTTTTTTTTTCACGAAAAACTAAATTATTTAAAAAAATTTAATGAACCCAAAATTTTTGGTAAAAAAAATTTTGACGGAAAAAAGTTTTTGATGAATGTTTTTGAGGAAAAGAAATATTTTTTGATGTAAAAATATGAAAAAAAAAAATTTTTTGTGAGAAAAAAATTGATAATAAAAAAATTTTATAAAAAAAATTTGATGAAAAAAAATTGAATAAAAAAAATTTTGTATGAAAAATATCAAACAGCTATTTTTGTTAGTTATTTTAAGACATTTTTTTAAACATCTAACAAAAAAGTACTGTAATGTAGTAAACGTTATTTAATAAGATAATTTTATTTTTTTATCTCTTAAAAATATTCAAAGTTTAAAAAAAAATATATATTAATTTTATTTTTCACAGTATGTTTAAAAAAAAACTTAAAAAAAGTTTGGCCTTCATTTTTTTTCTCTAAAAAATTTTAATTTTTTTTAAAAAATATGTATTGATATTTTATTTTTACTACATATGTTTGTTGTTTTGGCTACAAATGAAAGTTGTCAGCTGTTTTTTTTGCAGTTAAAATAACTAATATTGTTAGTTGTTTTGATTGAGAAATTTGTTGATCTCAAAACAAAAGTAGTTATTTTAACTGACATTTTCAGTTGATTTTATTAACATCATTTTCTGAGTTTCTAATAAAATTTTCATATTTTAGAGCCTTAAAAGAGTCATAATTGATTAGGGCTCAGAAAATTGTACACAGGGTTATCAATTTTTCTTGAATTTAGTTTATTTCCCCATTTTTATACCCTCCACTTAGTGATAGAGGGTATATATAAGTTTGTCATTCCGTTTGTAACTCATCGAAATATTGGTCTGGGACCCCATAAAGTATATATATTCATGATGCCCAATCGATTTTAAGACATTCTAGCGATGTCCGTCTGTCCGTCTGTCCGTCTGTCCGTCTGTCTGTCTGTCTGTGGAAAATGCTGTAGCGGACAAAATATTGCACAGAGATGACTGCAACTTAACATATTTATTGGAAGTTCTCCCGAGAAGTTTGGTATTGCATTTGAGCGGTATTGGTTCAGCGGTTCAAAAGTTATGAACGAAAATGTAAGCACACCTCAAAAATTTCAGTACATTCAACATAACCTAAAAATACAAAATGCTTTAATTCGGCTTCTGGCTGACATATGTGAACATAATTGAACACCAAATGGTATTTAAACAAGAACGAACATATTTTTTTACAAAAAAAAAAAATATCGCGGATTTTTTTTTTACCAAAAATTTTTTCGCGGAATTTTTTTTTTTAAATTTTTTTTTTTTTAAAAGTAATTTCCTTTTAAATAAAGTTTTTTGCAATAATCTTTTCGAAATTGTGGAGGGTATCACTACATTCGGCAAGGCCGAATTTAACTTTTTTACTTGTTTATATTAATTTTTTGTCGGCTGTACTAACATTTTGTTCATCACTGCAGTTGTGTACATAATACGCTTAAAAGATAAGTCTATGCTGATACCATCTATGTTATGTATGAAGGTGTGAACTCATATTTGTTATATGTAAATAACTTTTGAAAAATTACGACGTGGATGAATTTCCTTTAGTTAACATTTGAACTTTAAAAATAAAAATTAAAAAAATGGAACAGGCTTTTTTAAACCCTTTACTAACAAGGGAAGTATCTAAATCTTTATGAACCGATTTGCCTGAAACTTAAAATATATATAAAGGAGACGATTTTAAGGTTATCAAAATTTTCCCGAAGGTCCATATTTAATAAGGGGATAACGAAATTTAGAATTATCTCTTTTATATATATTTCACGTTTCATGCAAATCGGTTCATACCCAGCAAAAACTTGGTAATGACACATCATTACCATTCTAATTACTTAGTAATGACAGAAAATTACCTTTAGCATTATTTTGAAATGTAAAATAAGGACTTATTAATAATGACTAACATAAGTCATTATAATAAAATAAAAAAATATCAGAACTAGATTTTCACTTTTTGACTCACTGTACATTATTTTGAATAAAAACAAAATAAAATTAAATATTTTTTTATTTTTAAATTTTTTTTTTTTTTAATATTTTTTTCATTACCGATAAGTATATATGTAATTAGTTAATAATATTGGTTTGATAATCATTACATTTGGCACATTTGCTTGTAAATGTAATGGGAAAGGTAATTTGAATCAGAAGTAGTTATAACTTTTGAATTTCCCATTACACATTTCATTACTTGGCAATGCAAGTTTTTGCTGGGTAAGGGTTGAGATACTTCCCTTGTAAGTGGTAGAGGGTATATATAAGTTTGTCATTCCGCTTGTAACTCATCGAAATATCGGTATAGGACCACACATACATATGTATATATTATTGATCAGTTATCCGTCAGTTGAAATGGCGATCACTGCCAAAGAATTAAACAGATATGACTGAGACTTAGCATTTTTACTTGCTGTTATCCCCAAAAGTTTGGTATTACATTTGAGCGATATCGGCTTAGCGGTTTAAAAGTTATGAACAAAAGTGTAGAAAAGCCTCAAACATTTTTGTACATTCCCTATAACCTTAAAAAAAATGCTCTAATTCGACTTCTAATGCGCATATAGGAAGAGACTTGTATACCGAATGGTATTTAAGCAAGTTAAAACATATTTTTTTTTATACAAAAATTTTTTTCGCGGATTTTTTTTTGACAAAAATTTTTTTTTTCGAGAATTTTTTTAATTTCTTGCAATCATATATATTACACTGTGGAGGGTATGAATTTATGCGGCAATGCCGAATTTAATTTTTTTTTTATTTATTTATTTTGAAATTTTTTACTTATTTTTAATTAAAACACAAAATTTATTTATATTTTAATTAGAAAAAGGTTATTAACATTTTATGTAGAATGAAAATTTAAACCATAGGTTCGCCAGATTTAGGATAAGGCACACTCAAAAAAAAAAAGTGAACTAAAATCTGGGAAAATTAACTCAATTTTGAGAAAAAGAGGGAATGATTTGGCTCCAAAGATTTTTTTTCCTGTTTTTAGTTCATAATTTTCCCAAAAATAAGGAAAACAAAGTTATTTAATTTTAAGCCAATTTTAACTAGAAAATGGGAAAAAATGTACTTCAAATTTTAGAAATAGATTGGGTCTAGACCCTGGACCCATGGGTTCGGACCCCATTTAACTCGAGACCCCGTTGGGTCCTTTAAGGGTCCCCATAGATTTTGAAGCAAAACTTGTGTCCGTTTCGCTCTAACTTGCTTAGTTTTTGAGATACGGTAATAAGGGGCCTGATAGGGTCTTGAGAATCTTAAAAACCGGATAACTCAAAAACTATTAATCGGAGGGCTTTCGAGTATTTTGAGGAAGTGTTCTACGAGTCAAGAGCTACAAAAATGCAGTTGGACGTTTTCTCGTGTTGGCAGTATTTACCGAGATATGTGTATATATAAAATCTCGGGAATTTTAAATTTTAGATCTTAAATTAGGGTCTTGAGACCCCGACAGATATGTAGAGCTAGGCTATTCCATACTTTTCTTTGTAGTCTTTCTTTTGAAAATTTCATCCGTTTCGCTCTATCTCGCTTAGTTTTCGAGATATCGCCATTTTGAATTTTTAACTAAATTCTAAGAAGTTATTTACTAAATTCTCAGAAGTCATTAACTAAATTCTAAGAAGCACACTTCCTCAATTCAAAGAAGAGAAATACGATGATGTTTTTTTTAGTACATTTTAACTAAACTTGAACTAAATTGTTTTTTAAGAAATATGTCTTAAAAATAAAGATACGATTCTTAGATTTGTGGAAAATTTCTTTGGCAGTAAGAATTTTTTTCCTAATATTTAAAAAATCCGTTTAAAGAAAACTTTGAACTAATTATAAGTAAATGAACTAAAATTTTTTCCTCTTAGTTAAGAAAATTTCTCATTTTTAAGTTAAATTTAACTAAATTTTAGGAAAATTCATTATAAATTTTCAAAGACATTTTTTCCTTAAATTTAGTTATGTCTTTTTTTTCAGTGCAGTTTTGCCGACGAATGTACCCCATGGGGCACATCAGCCGAATACGGATGTACAACATGGGGTACATACGCCACTTAAAAGGAGTTAGTTTCATCGGCGAAAGTGTCCCATGGGGTTAATATGCCACATAGTTAGTTTATTTCTTGGTTTGTTTCAATTGAATAATGTTTTCATACCCTCCAACCACAGTATGGGGGTATACTCACTTTGTCATTCCGTGTGTAACGCATTGAAATATCGGTCTAGGACCCTCTAAAGTATATATTTTATTGATCAGTGATCGATTCTAAGACATTCTAGCGATGTCTGTCCGTCCGTCCGTCTGTCTGTCCGTCTGTAGAGGACACGATACATTTCAGAAGAAAAGAGCTATACTTCCGAAGTTTGGCACGAATATGTCTTATATTCCTAGGCAGGTTAAGTTCGGAAATGGGTAAAATCAGACCAAGGGGGAAAAGTTCCCCCTTAGAGAACTAAACCAACCCATGAAAAATACCACTTTTTTACATGATTTTTTGTGTTTTTGTTTAACAAATGCAACATTTTTATGCTACAGGAAGTTCAAAGTCCTTCATTTGGACCCAGAGAATTAGATAATGTCGTTTTTTTGGTCCGCCCCCCCTTTTATGGGCATGGAATAATTTTTTTTTTAAATAATTATAAACTTGTATTTCTTTAGTGCAAAAAGCATAAGAATGATTTTTTAAACACATATTCGATAGGAAATTTGCCCCCCCCCCCCCATTACCACAGCCGAATTTAACACTCTTTCTTGTTTTTAATAAAATTATGTTTTTAATAACAATTCTTCTGAAAAATGATATAGTTAAAGAATTTCTAGAAATTTTATTTCTTGGGGATTGTGCCCCACCAGCTTTGCACACGTGCCCCATGGATGGGGCAGTTTTGCCGATTTGGGTTTGAAACGTATAAATTCAATTTGGAGTATACATTTTAAAGCTAAAATATGTAGCTTCTTAAATCAACAAGAATTTAGGAAAAATGTTTATTTATTTAAGTTAAAAAAAGTGGTCGAATGCGCCCCTCTCTACTCTACTTATTAACCTAAATTTATATACTTTAAAATCTTCAGTTTAAAGATTGACAAATTTAACCATATTTTTATTGAATTATAAATTGTTCGATTATAAATTCTCATATCCTTTTAAAGGAAAAATGTCACGCACTTATGCCCATAATCAGTTTCTAACACTTTTCGAATATGATGAAAAATATTTTTTAGCTTTTATTTTGTATGAAAGCAGCCAATAATCCGTTTGATTTATTATGTACATTACTCTTGAGATGGTGACAAATCACTTGTGAAATACTTGCACTTAAATTGAAAAACTTTTCTTACCATTGAAAAGTGAAAATACATGGAAAAAAAAAAATCCCACACATATTTGTATTTTAATTAAAGGGGGTGAAAAAATATTTGAAATATATTTTTATTTTATATGGTTAAGATTCGTGGCATATATCACATTCTGCTGATGGCAAATAATGTTTAGAAATAGTTGAAATTGTTCAATGAAAAAATAAAATATCAGTAGCAGGTGTTTGAAATAAAATAAAAAAAGTTAGTTTGAAATTTTTTTTAGGCTTTTCAATTATATTGAAATGTCAAACATTTAATTGAAAATAGATATTTAATGGTTAATGTGGTAACTTACAATAAATTGTTTGTTTTAAAGAAAAGTTTTGCAGTTATATTAACTACAATATTAGATGGCTAGGGGTCAACAAAATTTGTAGTAAAAACAATTTTTATTTTTTTATTTTGGTAGCCCAATAAATCAAAAATAATGATAAGTGATAGCGAAAATAGTATCACCATATGATACCTATTACGGAGTCCCCTTAAATTAAAATTATGATACCATATGCGAATTTTTAGCGATTTCACTATCGTTATTCCTGGAAATTTCGATAACGAAAACAATATAAAATTTTCATATCGAAACGATATCGTTGTCGTCTGGAATAACGATAGTTTTTCGATAAATTCTGGAAAATGGCGATATTACCGTTATGACTGAAATTAAAGATAGCGAAAACGATATTATATATTTATGAAAAATATTATATTGAGTAGGTTTATTCTAGCTCGGGGTTATTATTTCCTTTACTAATTAAAACTATTATATTTTCATAGAATAATTTTCAAGAAAATTATTTTTCTGTTTTAAATTTATTTATGTTGGTAATTTTTTGCAAAACTTAGGCTGGATTACTCAATACTCCAATTTAAAATAACTCGCCGTTAAATTTAACTTTATCATACAAATTTTGACATAAGGCTCCGTTAAATCGGCAGTTAGCAGCTAACTTTTCGTCGAGTAATCCGCCCTTAATCGACACGTGTTTCGGAATTTGTCAGATCCCATTGTCAAGATTATTTAGCAAAATTAATACGTGTCGATTAAGTATTGCAAAAAATGGCCAACATAAATTTAAAAAAGAAAAATAATTATCTTAAAAATTATTCTATGAAAATTTCATAGTTTTAATAAGTAAGGAAAATAATGACCTTGAACTAGAATAAACCTACTATAAATATATTATTTTAAAGGTCGAATAAAACAATTTTTAATTTCTAATAAAAACACTGTGCTCGAATTTGAAACTTTTTTTAACAAGCTGGGCACCCAACTGGTATAGTAAATTCGGGGACGCTGAATTCAATGGTGCCGTTTTTAGCGCTCATATTCGCGATTCCCATTCTAATATCAGTTTTTTTCAAACTTAGCGTATGTTTTAGCGATATTTGCGTTTTTTTTTTTTTATTTTTGAGTAAAACAAAAACTATTTTTGTCATATTATTTACACAATTGCTAAATTTTTATCATCTAAACTCTATTGAACATACAAAAAAAAAAAAAAATTAATGCGTAAATTTTGTTTCGCGAAATTTTTTTTCCAAGTTTTATTTTTCATTTTTCGAAAAAAAAAAAATTTTCCCGATTTTTTTTGGTTTAGTCCTTATTTTTAAGCAAAATATGAACTAAAAAGAAAGAAAACATGGCAATGGAGCTAAATCATTATCTATTTTCATTAAATTTTGTTAGTTTTCACACTCTTTAGATATTTTTTTAAGTTTGAGTTTGCAGCATTTATATTTCAGCCAATATTTTTATGAAATCATTGTAGCAAATTTGCAAACATGCAATCAAAATGTTAAAAAAAAGAAACCCAGAAAAACTTTGGTAATGGATGGTGATTATATAACACATTACCAGGTAAGGTATATCCCGTATTTGTTGAATTATTTTAGGATGTTTTACCAAACATTTGTTCAACAACATATTATTTCAAGGTGAAAATTAATGTTTTACTAATAACCTGTTACGTAATGCATGATTATTGCAAAAATTGTATTTCATATTTATTATTTCTAAACATTAAATCATGGGTGATTTATATTTGGTTACATTATGTATTATTTTAAAATTTGAAATAATGCACTATTTATACATAATTGGATGCATAATGCATTACAATAACATAAAAATAAATATTTTATACAAAAATACATAAGTTTAAACTAGAGATGCACTAACGACAGGAATTTTTTTATCACGGACACTCACTCACGAGCATATTTTTCTACTCACTTACAATACTACATGATTATTGGAAAAAATGTATTTCGTATTCATTATATCTAAACATTAAATCATGGATGACTTGTATTTGGTTCCATTATGCATTAATAATAATAATAATAATAGTTTTGATCACATGATCAATTATTTTTATTTATTCTTTCTTTTTATTTACAACCCATTTTTAATAACTTCAACCTAACCGACAACTGGTAACAATGAGCGTGTTCAGCAGAGAAACCTGCTACTCAACAGTTGAGATGTAGCATGTTTTGATTAGTTGAATCTGCTGAACGCATTTTTTTGTAAATGTTTTAAAATATTGGAATATTTTTTTTTTTACGCTTTCATTTATTTTTTGCTGTAAAAAATACTTTTTTTATGATTTGTTGTGTTTACTTCTTTGAATAACGTCCAAAAAAATAAATAATTTCAATAAAACAGCTTATGTATCAGTTTGTGATCAAATGTAGCATACATTTTGTACGCTACTAGTGATGAGAAGCGCTCACTCAACATGTTGACTGAAATGTCAAAAATCAAACCGTTCAGCAGAATGTTGAGGAGCAGCTGAGTAGCAGCTTTCTCTGCTGAACGTACCCAATGACCGTCGTCTCGTTGTAGCGAAAAATCCAAGGGTTCGAATCGAACCCACTACCCCGATGTTCAAAGGCTAGCACGCTACCAACTAGCCTACGCACTATGCTTCGACCCATGGACAAAAATCAAAAAAAAATTTTTTGTCTCAAATTGTGGTTAAATACAGATTTTTTGAAAGATAATAAGGTATCTCAAATAAATATTAACAAAAATATTTTTTCTGATTGCTTTTGCCACCACGAGAGGGCGCTAAACTCAGAGAATTTTATGCAAAAATGACGTAACAGGAAAATGTGTTTTAGTTGTTTCACAAAAATAATTCTCAAAAATACATTTTTTAATAAAATGTTTCGAAATTTTGTTTTCAAGTACTTTGATATATTTGTAATTAAATTAAAATATAGGATTTTGCATATATTTACAAAAAAAAATATTTTTTATTGCGTAGAAAAGAAATTTTTTCTGTTAAAAATCCAAAAATTACTAAAGTTTGATGGAGTTTTAAAAAAAATTATATAAAATTATATATTTTTTTTGTCGATTTTTTCTTAGTTTATACTCTTGTCTAACAGCGTATTCAAAAATTAGGGCCCACTTTTGACCACAAATTTAAAAAAAATGCGATTTTTTAAATGCTTAAATTCATGATTTTTACTCAAAATTCAGGCATTTAACAGTATTTAATATCATTGTGCAACGCGATTTTATGTTTTAAATGGGTAAAATAGCAAAGTGAAAGTATATTATTAGTAGACCAAAACCCTTAAAGAATTTCGAAAATTTAGCTCGAGTTTTTTTCATGGCCCTGAAGTTTTTTATTTTTTTTTCAAAGGCGTTCAGAAGAAGTCATTCAGAATAAGTAAAAAAATACTAAATTTAATTTTGTGCTAAATGAGGTTAATAGATGTCTTTGGCAAAATTGGATGACGGTTCTTTTCTAAGGATATATTAACCCTCTATCTCGCATTTTTGGGGTCATTTAAGTCCCTTTTCCAAATATCCTCGTAGAATAACACTTACACTTTCGCTGTAAGGGTTAACATGTTATACAAAAATTTTCTGCATAGAATTTCATTATTAGTTGTAAAAGACCAAAAGTTCATGAGATAAAAGCAAAATGCTTAAAAAGTAAAACTTTTTATTTTAAATTGTTAAATTGTGTTTCACCAAAATCGTGTGAAATAATTTAAAATAATGTAACTAATGTACTTCTAAGCTTACTGTTAATAGATGTCTTCAGTAAAATTCGATATTTCTTTTTTCTTGGAACATATTAACCCTCTATCTCCCATTGTCAGGGGTCATTTCAGTCCATTTTTAAAATATTCTTATAGAAAACCACTTAAACGTGTGTTAAAATGTTCTACAAACATTTAGTAGATTTTTTAAATTTTTTTTTTCAAATTTATTGCGCAGTGTATTCCACTGAAGCTTTAAGATATGTTAAATAACTCTTAAATTATAAATTATAAAAAACATTAAAAAAGGAATTTAGTATTACGATTAACCCTTTAAACGCTCGTTTTAATGAATTTTATAAGAATATTTGAAATAGGGACTAAAATGACCCTCTAAAATGGAAGATAGAGGGTTAATATGTTCTAACAAAAGAACCGCCATTAAATTTCACTGTAGACAAGTATAAATATTTTTTATCTCAGTAGTTTTTTTAGTACATTTTTCGACTTATTTCAATCTTCTTTGGTAATTGCTATTTAACAATATGTGATACTTAACAATTTTAATATTTAAAGCATTTTGATTATATCGCACGATCTTTTGGCATTTGACAACCCCTAGTAAAATTGTATGCTTAACATTTTTGTAGAACATATTAACTATTTAAACGCACATTTTAGTGTTTTTCTACCAGGATATGTAAAAAAAAGGACACAAATGACCCCTAAATGGAAGATAGGGGGTTAATGTATTTTAAAAAAGAACCGCCATCAAATTTTACTTAAGACATGTATAAACATTGTGTAGCTCAGAAGTTGATTTAATACATTTCTTTGACTTATTCTAGACGACATAAAAAATAAAAATAACTTATTTTTTAAAAAAGGATGTTTTTATATTTTCCACACTACTAGTCCGATTTTGCCCAAATTTGGTAATAATATATATCTAAGGAATATTAATTTGCTTACAAAGTTTTTTTACGATCGGACAATTTTCGTAGGTGTTATAGCGTTTTAAAGAAAAAGGATATATGGCAGGACCTTGAGTCCTTGCTCCGATTTAAATAAAAATTTATGTACAAGTTGCTAGTTGAATGTGTATCAGTATGACCACTTTTTGTAATTTTGTGGGCATTATTGAAGCTGAAATTATTTTTTTCAATTTCAGGACACATGGGCGGTAGGCGTGTCCTTGCACCGATTTTTCCAAAAACTCAAATTTTTCTTAACTAAAACGATTTATGCACGTGTACCAAATTTCAAAAATATGTGACAACTCCTTCTATTTTTGTCCCTTCGTTATATGGGAACGAAGCACTGTGCTACGGGGCCCCCATTATGCATTATTTCAGAGTTTGGAATAATTTGTTTATAATTTATTTATAATTGGATGCATATTTATCTTTTTATAATTGGATAATGCATTACAATAACAGAAAAAATAAATATTTTATAAAAAATTGCATAAGTTGAAACTATAGATGGAAATCTTCTAATGACACACACTCACTCACAAGCATATTTTATCTACTCACACTCACTTACAATCACGTGAGTAAATTTAATACAAAATTATTCTTTCACTACTCGTAACACCTTATATATTATGTTCTGGTATGCTATATTTTATAGCTTCCTCGTATGCTTTGCTATAAATTTGATCCATTATTTTACACCTTACTGGTATTCTTTGTCATAATGTGGATGCATTACTTTGAGTCTCATCGGCTGTTTAAATCATCAATACTGCAATGTATAAAACAAGCAATCCTATACCTTATTTTATACCTTATTTGGTAATCTAAGTTTTGCTGGGGATAAAAGAAAAAATTAGCCCTCCAAGAATAAAAAATTTGATTACCATTTAAGACTACGTCTTTTTAAGCTACTTCTGTTCTACAGTAGGTCTGTGTGCTACTACATTTTTTTCTTTCTGTTTTCTGCCACAACTACGTAAATTAATAGTTCTTTGCCCGAGTAAAAATAATTTAATATGATCTTATATACTTTTATATAGTCATATTATTTCATATATGATCATGTGTGACACTATGTCTTGCGAGATAAATTTATATAATAAATTTTGATGTGCGATTTTTTTAAGATATCGCTATACACAACTATGTGTTGTAACATCTGGTCCCATGCATCATTGCAAATTTCTAAGTGTTGTATATGAAATTTTATATGCCTCCATTATTTTTAAATTTTTTTAAGTTTTTTCCAAAAACATATTTTTATCGCAAATATTTTCAAAGTGTTTTATATAAAATTTCATGACTTCATATTTTTTTATTTTTCTAAGTTTTTTCCAAGCACCACTTTTTTATAGCGAATATTTTCTAAGTGTTTTATATAAAATTTTATATGACTCCATCTTTTAAATTTTTTCCCAGCAAAACTTGCATGACTTCCAGAACTAGTGCTGGAGTACTTCTTTTTTGCTCGACTAGTTCTCTATCTCGTTCTCAGAGTCATGATTTTTGTTTGAAATTGTCACCCTCAGAACTAGTTCTAAGGAAGTAGTCTAGGAACAATCACCCCTCCTATGGAACGGTTACATCACTACTTCTAGAACCAGTTCTTTATCCCATTCTTTAACCCATGATTTTTTTTTGAAATTGTCACGACAGGAACTACTTCCAAGAAGCTATTGTGGCACTAGTTCTCTATCTCGTTCTCAGAGTCATGATTTTTGTTTGAAATTGTCACCATCAGAACTAGTTCTAGGAAAGTAGTCTAGGAACCCATGTATGGAACGGTTCTTAAAGTCATTCTAGAACCAATTCTTTATCCCATTCTTTAACCCATGATTTTTGTTTGAAATTGTCACCATCAGAACTAGTTCTGGGGAAGCAGTCTAGGAACATTTTGTACATTTTTTTTTTTGCAAAAAAAAAACATTTTTGAATTATTTTTTGTTGAAAATATGCAATTAAAAATTATCTAGAAGGAGAATAAGGGATTTTTGGAAAAAAAAAATATTGTAGGGACCAAAAAATATACGATTATATACTTAGTTGCGTTAGAGTCCCCGCACAACAATGTCGGGGCGGTTGACGTTTTCGGTCGTGAGAGAGTATAGGCGCAAAACAAAGGCGGCAGCGGTTAATTCAGTCATTCGTTGATATTTACAAAATTTTTCACTTTTTCGACACATTTTTTATTTAATTTTATGTTTTTTTTAATATCAATGTGATTTTCTCATATTGATTCGTTTTTTTGTGTTTTTTTTTTAGAATTTAAATATTTTTTTTAGAGATCACATTTTTTTGTTTACTTTATCGAAAATAATCGAAATATTTATAAGAATGTGGCAACATTTTCATATTAAAAATTTGAAGAGAGAGAAACCGACACAAAAATAAAATTGATTTTATTCAAGCGGTTTTCGGTCGAGCGTTTTTTCTTGCCAAATTTGTGTGTAAAAAACGTCACCGACATTGTTGTGCGGGGACTCTTACTCAAATTGCTTACTATTTTTGCTACAATTGGAAAGTTTTGTTTACTTTTTGTAATAAAAAATTACAGCTGTAGTAAATAAAGAAGTTTATTCCAGATTGTAGTAAGGCAATTGAATGGATCTATAAAAACCTATTTGCACTAATGCCCCAATACTTAATAATACCAAACAAACTACCCAATACTTAATATTTTTAGCCCTCTGTACATATTTCAAAAGGTTTGACTTTTTCCAAATAGACGGATGCAACAGAGAAATACGTAATCAAATATATATATTTTTCTTTTTTGAAAAAAATTATAAGTTTTTGAAACAGCTTCTAAGATGTTATTTGAGAACCAGTATTTGTTTCATGGAAGTGGTGCAGAAGTCATGTACGACTACTTCCAAATCACTAGTTCCCAAACTACCCCAAAAAAGCTCTTCGGAATCAAAATATTACCCTTTTGGATCACTTCTAGAACTAGTTGTGACATGACTAGTTCCAGGATGCTCTTTGAGAACCTATCATGACAAGCTTTGAAGTACTTCCAGAACTAGTTATTTTTGAATGACTCCGAAAAGTTTTGCTGGGTTCTAAGCTTTTTTCAAGGAACATTTTTTTATCGCAAATATTTTCTAAGTGTTTTATATAAAATTTTATATGACTCCATTTTTTTAAATTTTTCCAAGTTTTTCAAAGGACAATTTTTTTGAAAATACTTTCTAATGCCTTTATGATACTTGCTTGTTTCAAGTTACTTGTTGCTGCATTTATTAGGGTTTTTCTATGGGAATTTCGATAAATTCAAAATTTTTGGTTTAAGTTATCGAAATTTTTATAGAAAAACCCTAATAAATGCAGCAACAAGTAACTTGAAACAAGCAAGTATCATACGCACTTAAGTGTTTTATATAAAATTTAACATGACTCCATTTTGTGAAATTTTTCTAAGTCTTTTTCAAGAACAACTTATTTTTATTATTTTAATTTTTCAACTTTTTATTAAAAACTAAAAAAAACATCCGATTTATAAAATTGTATAAATTTTAATATAATTGGATATAATTTTATATCATTGGATTAGACCAAAACTCGTATCAAAGTCGATATAAAGTTATATAAACTGATATTATTATATAATATAAGATCAAATTTTATGAAACCATTTTTCGTATAAGATTATATCAAAATAGACACGAACCCATATTAAATTATATATTGTGTCATATCATTTTTTTTACTCGGGTGGGGTGCTTTATTTCATATTTTTGTTAAAAAACATTTAAAATACACAGGCTCAGTTGTGAAGCTTTTAAGAGTATTTAAAAAAAAACTTTTTATTCTCAAAATAGATTAGAAACAAGGTTTTCTCTTTAAAACACAATTTTACTATAATTTATGCTTCACATTATCTGAAAACTGCTAACAAGCTTTCAGGAAAAATATAAATTTTTTTTTAATAATATCCAAAACTTCATACAAGATAACATTGTTAAATATAATTGAAATAAACGCTTTGAAAACCTCATGTAATAGATAAATAACGTAAATTTTTATGACACACATTTAAAAGTAATATACTGTTCAAATAAAACATTGTAAAACATTATTTGAACTATAAACTTTCATCAAGGCAAGTATAACAATTTTTGTTTCATTAATATAATAAAAAAATATTACACATATATATTTATCTGTTATTATCTCAAAAAGTGTAAAAAGCTTTAAGGCTTAAACTGTCATAAAACTGGTATACAACTGTTATAAAACTGTTATAACACTGTTTTAAAATTGTTATACAAACTGTTATACAAATTTTAAATGCAGTTTTTACTGTTATTTATCCCTTAAGCTTTTATGGTTAAAAGTTGATACTGAAAATATTTCAAACGTATTCACAAATATTATTATTTAAAGTGGTAAGAGTCTTTAAAAACATAAATTCGTTTGAATGTTACAAGTTACATTATTCAAAATTGCATTATATCTCACCGCAATGACTTCAATTACGAAAACAATACAAATTTGAATTAAACAAAATAAAGTATATTTTGTATCAAAGTTGTAAAAAATAACCATATTTTTTACAAAACTTTCCAAAGAAGTGTTTAAACTATAACAAATTTATGCTAATAAAGCTATGTTTACACCATACCACTCAGCCGTATGATTTAACTGAAAAAGCAAGGTATTTTTATAGCATAATTTTAGGCATGTAGTAAGTATATGATTGTTATTAAAAGGCAAACCAAAAATATGCATTTATTAATTAAATTTGAGCCCTAAAAGTATGCAACAACATATTTGAAAATTAAGTCAGACAACCTAAATAAAAATATATATGATTTCTGACTTATTTTACGAATTTATTGTTGCATACTTTAAGGGCTTAAATTTAATTAATAAATGCATATTTTTGGTTTGCCTAGTTATTAAAAAGCGAAAAAAAAAAACTATACACATTGCTAAATTTATAAATAGGCAAACCAAAAATATGCATTTATTAATTAAAGTTAAGCCCTTAAAGTATGCAACAATAAATTCGTAAAATAAGTCAGAAATCATATATATTTTTATTTAGGTTGTCTGACTTAATTTTCAAATATGTCGTTGCATACTTTTAGGGCTCAAATTTAATTAATAAATGCATATTTTTGGTTTGCCTATTTATAAACAAATATAACAATTTATTTAATCGTAAGTTTATAAATTTAGCAATATGTTAAGTTTTTTGTCGTTTTTAAATAACTTTCATATATTTGTTACATGCCTAAAATTATGCTATAAAAAAATCTTGCTTTTTCATAAAAATCATATGACTCAGAGGTATGGTGTAAACATAGCTTAAAAGCCATTTAGACAATAATATTGGAAAGTTTAAATAACAGTTAAACAAAAGTGCACAGAATGTTTGTGCGAATCAAAAAAGGAGTATTTTTTGTATATTTCCTAGAAAACTTTCTGTGCACACATAAAAGCTTTGGAGATAACTTAAGCTTTTAGTAATAAAATATCAACAAAGAGAAATGGAAATAATACCAAATAGTATCTGTCATATTATACCATTGAAGCTCATAACAGTCATGTGTAAAAGTGAAATATAACAATTAAAATATAATACAATAAAATTGTTATTCGAAGTTGTACTAAAAATTGTCGTTCAATTTGTTAATATATATAAATATTTTTTAAGAAAACTTAAAAACTTAACATATCGAATAAATTTATAAAAATGTTTAAGAAAAATACAAAGCTTCTTTAACAGCTTTATAATTTTATAATTTAGTGTAGAGTTCTATGTTTTTTTAATGCTGTTAACAATAACAAAATTCAGAAGCTTTTAAAATCCTTTAAAATAATTTTCAAATTGTAATTTATATTTACTGATTTTTTTTTTAATGTTTTAGAATTTCAGATATTTCATATTGGGAAAAAAATTCCTGAAATACGAGACTGTTTTTAAAGAAAAATTTTCTTGACTCAAAAATTGACTCAAAAACTTAAAATTATTCTATTGAAAAATTATTAAAATTATTCTATTGAAAAATTATGTTAACTTCTATTGAAAAATGTGTATCTCAGAATCTTAACCTATTTATACTGGAAAAACAAGTCTCAGAATCTGATACCGTTTTCATAGAAAAAAATCCAAACTTTTCTATATCATCAACGCCATGAGAAATCATAAAAAATTAACATTTTATGAATTTTGTTATATTTGATTTTTGTTATATTTGGCACCCATAAGCTCTTTGAAGCCATTTAAAGATTTTATTCATCAGATCCAAAGAAATTATAAAATTGGCGAAATTATTCGCGATTTTTATTACTAAAAAACCAGAAAAATGCCAAATTTGTTTTTTTTTTAATAACTTAATTAATTTGCGCACGGTATTTGCACTATTCTTAATATTTTTTTTAATAAACAAAAAAAAAAAACGGTGTATTTATACCCTACACCACTCTGTGGTACAGGGTATAATGAGTTTGTGCTGATGTTTGTAACTACCCGAAATATCTCAGACATAGAATTACTAGCTATGCCCGTCCGTCCGTCTGTCCGTCTGTCCGTCTGTCCGTCCGTCCGTCTGTCCGTCTGTCCATCTATCGGTTTAAGCACGATACAGGTCGCAATTTTCAATCAATTGACTTAAAATTTGAAACTTAAGCATCTTTTGGCCCAAGGACGAAGCCTGTTAAAATTGGAGAAAATCGGTTCATGTTAAGACCTAGCCCTCATACAAACGCTAAAAACTTTGCTAAGTTTTTTGCTAAATAATTAAATAATAATTAAAATTTAATAACCGTATTATAATAGAAATCGCTTTGAAATTTATCAGAAATTCAAATTTTGTATGCACAAATCACCATTTCAAATTTAAAAGGGATCGAGATAGTCCTTATAGTAGCCCCCATACAAACCACCCTCCAGATATTTACATAATGCCCTTAAAATTCATAAAAATGGAAATATTTAATAAAAATTTTATTTTTAGGTGTTAAAAATGAACTTTAGTAACCTAATCAAATCGGAATATAATTTGACCATTTTTGGACTTCGTCCCCCATATAAAAATTTCGACCGATATTCAGTTAAATTGGTCTATGACAAAAATATAAACCAACTCCACTAAAATTTGATCTGTGTGTGTTTTATAGACTAAATAAAGACCTAACAAAAGACAGATCCAATCGGTCCATGTTTGGACTTGTTACCCATTTCCGGAAAACGCTGGTGTAAGGTATCATATGGTCGGTCTTAACCGACTATAACTTTCTTACTTGTTTTCTATAGAAAAATGTTTCTGAATCTGAACCATTTTTTAAATTCTAAAATTCTGAGACATTTTGCTATACAAAAAATTCTTAAAATCTGAGACTTATTCTGTAAGAAAAATGTCTCTGAAACTGAAATATTTTCTGTATGAAAAGTGTCTCAGAATTTGAGACAGTTTCTATTGGAAAAATATCTCAGACTTTTCTTTACGAAAAAAGTCTTAGAATCTGAGACTTTTTCTTTTGGAAAATCCTTTCAAAATCTAAGTACTTTTCTATAGAAAAATCGTCTCAGGATCTGAGACTTTTTCTATAAAAAGAATTTCTCAGAATCAGAGACTTTTTCAATATAATTTTTTTCAGAATCAAAGACTTTTTCTTCAGAAAAAATGTCTCAGAATCAGCGACATTTTCTCTAAATCTGAGACTTTTTAAACAAAAAATATTTACAAACTGAGACTTCCATAGGAAATAGGTCTATTTTTCTATAGAAATATTTTTCTAAAGCTAAACATTTTTTATATAAAAAATGTCTCAGAAAATTGTCTCAAAATCTGAGACTTTTTCTATAGGAAAAATGTCTCAAGATATGAGACTTTTTCTATAGGAAAAATGTCTCAGAATCTGTGACTTTTTCTATAGAAAAAATGTCTGAGAATCTGAGACTTATGCTTTTTCTATTGGTAAACTATCTCACAATCAGAGACTATTTCAATACAAAAAAGGTCTCAAAATCTCAGACTTTTTCTATAAAAAAAATGTTTCAGAATCTGAGGCTTTTTTTATGGGAAAAATATATCAGAATCTGAGATTTTTTTCTATGGGAAAAAAATATTACAGAATCTGGGACTATTCCCAGTTGGCAAAATAAAGTCACACCTGACATACTGCTGACTCTCCCTTTATAAAATTGCTGACATCTTCATACAATTTTTCAAAATGTCATCAGTGGCATGTCAGCAGTTGGTCAGCAGTGTCCACCAGTATCGGTGGCCACTTACAATTCGTTTAAACAACCGCTGACCAACTGCTGACATGTCATTGATGACATTTTGAAAAATTGTATGAAGATGTCAGCAATTTTATAAAGGGAGAGTCAGCAGTATGTCAGGTGTGATTTTTTTTGCCGACTGGGTTTCTTTAGAAAAAATGTGTCAGAATCTAAGATTTTTTGTATAGGAAAAATGTCTCGATTTTAAGGCTTTTTCTATAGGGTTAATGTTTTAAAATCTCTATTAATTTGGGATTTTTATAGGAAAAATGTCTCTAAAAGTGAAAACATTTGTCAGAAATATCTCAGTGTCTAAAATTTCTTTTAAAGAAAAATGGCTCAGTATCTAAGTTTTTTTTTATATGTAAAATGTTTTTTAATCTACTTTAACCTTTATGTCAATTTTGCTAAAACTTTGCTAAGTTTTTTGCTTAATAAAATTATAAATAACGCTACTTACGTTTTTGAAAACAATTACTTAGCTCTTGTGAATTTAGTATTAAAAATAAATAAATAATTTTTTCACGTAAAAAAACAAACGAAAAAACCCAAGTGTGAAATAATATTTTAAATAAATTTCCCAAAAAAAATCTGTTGAATTAATAATTAAATATATGTTGATAATAGAATTAAATTATTTTCTATTTAAACACATATTAGATAAAAGTACTTTATAATTGTTTGCATAAAATATTTAAAATTATTTATACGTATATAAATGATAGAAAATAAATATTTAAATATATTTACATCTAACCCTAAGTGTACAATGATTTCACACATTGTCAGGGTTTTAAGAACACAGATGTTTAGATTTTTACAGGCCTATTCACAGTTATGACTGGTTATGACTAATTTAATTTTTTCAAACCTAATATTTCCTGTGTTTGTTGTAAACACAATCATAAAAAGTCTCAAAATTTAAAATTATTTGTCAATTTTGAGACGCAGGTCTTTATTTTTTTGAAATATTCAAACAAAATTTGATTTTTTTTATGATTGTTTACAACAACCACATGGAAAAAATTGAGTTATGACTTTTTTTGTGAACAGGCTCCTTATTATGATTAACTTCTACACTGTAGAATCTACAGGCTGTATATTTTCGATGTTTTTTGTAAAAAGTTTGATTTTGTTAAAGCAAAGTTCAGGCATTTAGTAAAAATATGATACTGAAATTTAAGTCGAAGAAAACAATGCTATTTAAGATTTGTTTTAAATAAATCGACTTCGATTTAATTAATTTTTTATATTTGATTTTAAAATTTAACCAAATGTAGAGTATTGTGCGCTTCTTAAGTAGCAGTAATATTTTTATTTAAAGGCATAAAATTATGCTACAACAAAATCTAGCTCATTTATAAAAATTCACAACTAAATAAAAAATTTTGGGTACTAACTATTTTACATAATTTTTTACTAAAGTATGGTTTTAAGTGTATAAATGTTATTACATAAATAATAATAACAAAAGCAATGAAATGCAATATATTCAATATACATACACAATTAATTTATATTTGTATTGTTAATAAATTTAAATACTATTAAGGGAAATAAATTCTTTAAGCACGCCCACTAAAAAAATCTTACCAAGGACATAATAAGGGCATTCACTAAAACATGCATTCAATTCATGTAAACTTGTTGAAAAAACGGAGTCAGTTAGCATGACAAGTTATAAACACATCTAACTATATATTCTTATATAAAAAGTAAAAAAGTAAACAATGTCCTTTTATTTGTTTTTTTCTGTAAGTACAGATAATCAAGCTCGGGCTCTAATTATATTTGTTATAAGGGTTCAAGTTAAAAAAATGCAAAAAAAAATTTAATTTCTAAAAATTATAAACATTTCTGGTATTCCCATACAGGTTTCAAACACTCCAGTTAGTGTTATCATCAGTAGGATTTTAAATGTCGGTTTGTGTTGTTAATGGAAATTGCTTTTTATATATGTGAATATTTTTAGTTTCTACAGAATAAATTTTGACAGTTTCGAACACAACAATTCTATTTCTAGCAATCTCAACCTCACCTCATACTTTCTTCAAATTTTTTTGTCTCTTATATTATTTCGCAAGGGTTACCAACATGATCTGGAATTGCAGGCACAAATGAAGGAATTTGCATTTTCTGATTCTGTTTATAAACAACTAGCTTACCATCCCGGTACTCCGCTACCGGTTGCATTGATTACAGGATAATAGAAGGATCAGAATTGCTCTTCCGATTTCAAGAAAATTCCCCTACGTAGTCTTTGTTTTATTTACTTGTGCACGTTTAAGTCTTTCATAAAATAATATTTCAATGAAAAATTTAAACAATAAAATTTGAATAATTTTCCCTGATCTATTCCATTTCGTTCCCCGTTCTAAAAGTTTAAATTTTAATATATGTCCTTCTCTTGGGTGTTATTTCTGGGGTTTTGAGTTTAATAGTTAGATAAGTAAAAATAAGCAATTGCCCCCTTTTCCCCTTAAAATTAAATTTTTCAAAACTGTTTTTTTTTGTGCTAGGTGATAATTTTTTTAAAGTATCAGGTTTCCGAATAATCAAAATTTACACTTTTTCATTATTATAAGAACAAAAAAAAGTACACTTTCTTACCCCCGTTATAAATGGAATTTCCAAAAAGAACCTCTTCCAGAATGTTTTTTTCTTCACCGAAGGATCCTCTTTTCCATATTTCAATTTTCTAGGATCATTGTTTTAGCAAATATTTAAAGTACAAAGAGGATTTTATATTCCTTATTTTAAGTTTCTAGAACCATTACGTCAAAAAATATCAAATACCGAAAATACACTTTTTTAGCCGTTTTACCCCAATAAGAACCGGAAAAACGTATTTTTCACAGAATGCTTTTTTACCGAATTGGCCTACATTACAAATTTTAAGATTCTAGGAAATATAAAAAGTTTTTATAAATATAAATTTAGGAAATAAAAAAGTATTAAAAATTGTACTTCCGGTACTTTTTATAAGAGGTACTTTTTATAAAAGGTGCTTTTTATAAAAGGTACTTTTTATAAAAGGTACTTTTTATAAAATGTACTTTTTATAAAAGGTACTTTTTATAAAAGGTACTTTTTCAAAAAGGTACTTTTTACAAAAGGTACTTTTTATAACAGGTACTTTTTATAAAAGGTACTTTTTATAAAAGGTGCTTTTTATAAAAGGTACTTTTTAAAAAAGATACTTTTTATAAAAGGTACTTTTTATAAAAGGTACTTTTTATAAAAGGTACCTTTTATAAAAGGTACTTTTTATAAAAGGTACTTTTTATAAAAGGTACTTTTTATAAAAGGTACTTTTTATAAAAGGTATTTTTTATAAAACAACTTTTTATAAACGGTACAGAACTTCCAGAAAGTTCTTGTTCCAGAATGTTTTATTTCACTAAAGGATCCTACATTTCAAATTTGAAGTTTGAATGACCATTATTTCAGTATACAAAAAAAAAGTACCAAAAGTACACTTTTTTGTCCATTTTAGCCCCGTTGAATCAACATTGGCAAAAACCCAGACTTAGTGAATTTTTTTTCCGGGAGGTGAACCTACATTGCAAATTTTAAGTTTCTAGTACTATTATTTCAGGAAATATAAAAGGTACCAAAAGTACATTTTTTTACCCTTTTTACCCCCTTAGAATCATCATTGGCAAAAATCAAGCCCTAGTGGATCTATATTCCTGGAGGTGAACATACAGTCCAAATTTTAAGTTTTTGTTACCATTGATTAAGGAAATATAAAAGGTACCAAACGAACAGTTTTTTACCCTTTTTACCCCCTTAGAATCATCATTGGCAAAAATCTAGCCTTACTGGATCTATATTTCAGGGTGTGAACATACAAACAAAATTTCAAGTCTCTATGACCATTATTTCAGGAGATATAAAAAGTACCAAAAGTACAGTTTTTTACCCTTTTTACCCCCTTAGAATCAACACTGGAAAAAATCCGGCCTTACTGTATCTATGTTCCGGGAGGTTAACATACAGTCCAAATTTCAAGTCTCTATGACCATTGTTTAAGGAGATATGAAAAGTACCAAAAGTACAGTTTTTTACCTTTTTTACCCCCTCAGAATCAACACTGGCAAAAATCCAGCCTTAGTGGATCTATATTCCGGGAGGTGAACCTACAGTCCAAATTTTAAGTCTCTAGCTTCAGCGGTTTGGGCGATGATGAATCAGTCAATAAGTCAGTCAGTCAGTCAGTCAGTCAGTCAGTCAGTCAGTCACATTATTCTTTTATATATATAGATGTCCATTACCTGAATACTCTTAATAATATCAGAACCTTAATTTCTTATAATTTTTTTGAAGAAAAAATTTTTTCTGATATTTATTAAAATTGAGTGTATAAGATTTATAATCTCTTAAACATTAACTTTGTGAGATTGTCAACAACATGAATAAAAATAAAATCAATGTAATGGACATTTATTATTACAAATGTTCATTAGGGTGAATCATTTTTTTTTTAATTAAAAAATCAAATATTTAATTTTTTGTTAATTTTGTGACTTGAAAGTCGAAAATTTTCAAACAAAGTGAAAGATTTTTTTTTTTTTATTTTTTTTTTAGTTTACAATACACAGCGTCACAAAACTGACCACTATTTTAAAAAACATGTGGTATGATCAAAGTTTCTATATATTTAAGACATGCTGACTCGAATGGCGTACTCCGTTTTTCGATTTATGGTATAGTTTTCTTGCAAAATGTTATTTAAGATTGGCTGATTTTTCTCTGGTTATATAAAAAAAATATATCAAAGACCAATTTAAGGGCTTAAGATGAAAAGCTTTAAATTTGCATTAGTAATTTTGCTACAAATCATCTTTGTTTTCCATGCCACAAAATTTTAATATCATTAACTTTGGAAATTTTTAACATGATAATGTTTTGAGGCTGGTGTCTAATTTTAAAAAAGTTGAAGGACGCCACCTCAGTTTGACTATATAAGCTAACAATTAACGAACAAGAAAACAAGAATTACTAATTTCATTTTCTTAAAACCAAAAATTTTAATAAATTAAACTTGGGTTTGTCACTTGGATAATAAGTCACCTAGTGGTGAATAAAACCGTTTTTCACCAGCTGGTGAATAAAAAGTAACATAATTATTTTTCAACAAAAAAAAAATTTTTTCATCAATTTTTTTTGTCATCAAAAAAATTTTTTTTTTATCAATTTTTTTTTTTTTTTTTTTATAATTTTTTTTCTATTAATTTTTTTTTCATCAAACTTTTTTTTTATCAACATTTTTTTTTTCATAAATTTTCTTTTTTTATCAAAATTTTTTTTTTTTTTCATCAATTTTTTTGTTTTTTCATAAATTTTTTTTTTCATCAATTTTTTTTTCATTATTTTTTTCTCATATTTTTTTTATCATATTTTTTTTTCATCAATTTATTTTCATTAATTTTTTTTTTTATCAACTTTTTTTTCATCATTTTTTTATCAATTTTTTATTATCAATTTTTTTCACTAAAAATTTTTTTTTTTTCATCAATTTTTTTTTACATCAAAAAATTTTTCTTTTCATCAACAAAATCCATCAAAAACTTTTTTTTCATCAAAATTTTTTTTTTCACCAAAAATTTTGGGTTCATTAAATTGTTTTTAAGATAATTTTGTTTTTCGTGAAAAAAAATCATTTTTTTACCAAAACTACTTTTTTACTAAGTCTAAGCTTTTCTCATACAAATGTTCCATTTGTTTATCAAATGCACATAAAACAAGTGAGAGTGGTATATTCTTTGGTGCCGAATCTTTTATACTCTCCAAAATGTAAAAACATTTTTTTTCACTTATTTTTGCACTCCCTTACGAAATCGACAGCTCTTTTGGTTTTTTAATGGGGTCCTCGACTGATATTTCAATTCGTTTTGCATTTTTTTCTAAAAAAAACTTTGCTTTGGCAAGTGCACCCAAATTTTCCACAAAACATTATCAGGATTTAATGTTTTGGGCAAGAGTTCAAAATTCGCAGGCTTTTTTGTTCAAAACCCACCTAAAAATCAGCAAATCTTTAATGATTGCCCAGGCAGAAACTGCCAACCGTTCCAAAGAAAAAGTCTCGGCAAAGCACTTTATTTTTTGTGTAGAAGGTAGTATGAATTCGAAAAAGTGCTTTCCAAGCGGTTTGCCAATGTTTTTCTATTTAAATCCGTTCAAAGTATAAACTTTTTATTAAAATTTATTAATTTTCATAACAATTGGAATATTTTTTATTTTCCTGCAGGATAAGCGGCCGGTCCTTGATAGTTCTCGTGATATGTCACTTATACACAATGACCTACATATTACAAACTTGACACCTTTTATATAAAAACACCTGTTTCTTTCGTGAGGACGTGTCTTAAACTTCGGATACATCACCCTTAAACTCCGGATACATACCCGTTTCGGTTCAATACACCACTTTTTTTCAGGAATTTTCCAATTTTTTTCCTAAAAGCATTTTAATAAATTTTTTATTCCAAAACGCAAAGAAAACTGCAAACAATTTTTTCCGGGATTTAGAAAATTGTTCAAAGTTTTTTATCCTAATAAATGAGTCAATATATGGTTTTATCCTAATTTAATAAATTTCTTTATTCAAATAAACACCAAAAAAAGTTATGTCTTATGGACTTATGTATACAATTTAGATACGTCCCATTTTTTTGTTCTAAAAGTGCTATAATAGTACCATATTTTTTGTTTTTAAATCGCTTTCAAAGCGCTTTAAAATAGCAACGGCACACAGTGATTCGTTCCCATATATCGAGTGGGCAAAAATAGAATATTGGTCGCAGATTTCTGAAATTTGGTACACAAGCATTTAATTATCTAATCAAGAAAAAAACGAGTTTTTGGAAAAATCGGAGCAAGGACACGCCTACCCCCCATATATCCTGAAATTTAAATATGTGATTAAAACTACAAAAATGGCCACAAAATTCCCAAATTTTGTCAATGTTACCAATTTTGATACAGTATTTTATGCGTAAATTTTTTTCAAGATTGAAGCAAGGACTCGTGTGGCTGCCATATATCCTTTTTCTTAAAAAAATTGTAAATCGCTCAAAAATTACTCGATACTCTTGAAATTTTTTGTAAAAATTTGAATAAGTGATGTCAATGTGTGTGCCAAATTTCGCTGAAATCGGTTCTGTAAAACAAAAGTTATTTATATATCCTTTTTAAAAACTGCAATAAAGTGTTAATATAGTTTAATCACAAAAATAAAATAGAAAGAGTTGTCAACGATTTTCCAAATTTGGTACGCAAGCACAAAATTAATTAATAGAAAAAAAATAAAAATTTTGAGCAAATCGGTCGAAGGACATTTCTACCTGTCGTATATCCTGAAATTTAAAAGTGGAGTTTTAGCCACAAAACTTGATATAAAATTACTTAACTTAATTATTGTCTTAGAAATTAAGATAACCATCGACGTACAACATTTGTATTTTAATCTGAGCAAGGACTCGCGTGGCTGCCATATATCCTTTTTCTTGAAATCGCTGTAACTATTTTAAAAAAATTTCAATTGCTATCAAATTTTTAATATAGATTAGATCAAATAACGTTAATAAGTGTGCCAAATTTCGTTGAGTTACTTGCGGTAACAAAAAAGCTGTTAATATATCCTTTTTTTAAATATAGTCAAAAATATAAAAATACCTAATAACTGCAAAAACAAAACATTCACAACACTTATTTCCTGTTGCATTACGAAAATAAATTTATTCAAAATAAGTTTTAAGTAAACTCGTTTAATACTTGCTTTATTTCTAAGTATATAACCCGTTAATAACAAAAAACTAAAAAAAATTTTTTTTTTTTTGGGTACTAAAAAAATTTTTTTTTCGTTTTTTTCAAAAACTTAGTTATTTTTATTATTTGATCGTATAGAAAACAGTCCAGGATGTTAAAAAAATCAATAAAAAATAATTTTTAAGTACGAACTTTTTTTATGTATCTCAAAAAAAAAATTGGTTTTGGTTTGGGATACCAACGAAAATCAAATACTGGTTTTAAAGCAAAATGGCCAACTGTATACTTATTTCATCGAATTTTTTACTATAAATTTATGGTATACAATACAGTAAATCCCTTTATATAAAAAAACACGAAAATGTTGATGTATTTTTTAAATTTATTTACAGTACATAAAATAAATAAAAAAAAAAAATAATCCAATTTTAGATTTTTTTAAAATTTTTTTTTTTCAACTTAAAAAAAAAAACTTAGTTATTTTTATTTTTTGATCTTATAAAACATAGTTAAAGCTACAAAAAAAATAAAAAACAAAAAAAATTTATTCACGAACTTTTTTTATGAGGGCCATTAAAATTTGGTGATTTTGGGGATTTTAGTAAAAGTCATAGATAACTTTTAAAGCAAAACGGCCCACGTACTGCATAATTTTTTTCTGATTTTTTATTATAATTTTACAGAATACTTTATAATATATCAAATTGTAAAGAAAAAATACTTAATATTGGATTTTTTTTTAAATATTTTTTCCATTAATAATATAGCTTTTGAAAAAAAATAAATAAAGACACAAAGAAACCCTAACTTTTTTCCAACTTCAGACAAAAACTTAGTTATTTTTATTGTTTTGCCTTATAAACCATAGTCCAAGCTATCGAAAAAGCGAAAAAAATAATTTTTTGACTCACGAACTTTTTTTATGCATTCCATCAAAATTTGTCAATTTTTGGAGATTCGGTAGAAAAAATATAGATTTCAGAGCAATACAAAAATGTATTTTAAGATTAATTCTAAAAAATTGCAAATACAACTTTTATCAAATATATTTAAGTAACTTTTGCAAAAAAAAGTTCGTTGATTTCTTTAAAATTCGATTTTTCATAATTATTTTAGTAAACCTATAAAAATCAATTTTTAGCTTTTAACACAATAGCGTTGAATTTCCATACTTTAGCGCCCTCTTGTGGCAACATATGACTTCTTAAAAATAAGAAAAGTACATATTTCTTTTAGTTTACTATTAAACTGTAAAAATACAAAAAATCATCAACATTGAAGACATACTTTTTTTTTTGATTTTTGCCAATGAAACGAATCACTGTGCGGCATACCGTTTACCGTGGTTATCATTTTGGACGCTGGGAGAGTACTAAACTGTGGTGCTTTCCCAGCACACAAGCGACCATAAAAGGTACTTTGCCAGCGCTCTCCCGTTTGTATTTTTCTGCCTGGGTGGTAACACTAGTTTACAAAGATTTAGACCCACAACATTTTGCATTTATTTTGCATGTGATATCTTTCGAATCCGAAAATCCACTCCAAAATTTCAAAAGTAGAACAGTTTTTGAGATATTCCCAACTTTTAAAATTTTAATCTTTTTAAAAAAGTGGGTTTACTTAAATTTAAATATCTCCGGAAAAAAATTATGAATTTCATTGTTTTTAGCTTCAATTCAACTAATTAGATTCAATTAAAATATGTTTTGTTTCTGACTATTGTTTCAAAAATGTCATTGCATAGTTCTAGGCCTCAAAATAAATTCATAAGTGCTAGTTATCTGTTGCCTTAGGTATGTTTCATTGTTGTAAAACAAACATATCAATGCATAATTTTATGCATCAAGAAAAAATTTTAAAAACACCAATTCAAGTTAAATTTTGATTGCTATTATTATTATAATTAGCTCCAGGGGAGATGTTATAAACAAAATGTTAGTATAAATATTTAAAATTTAAGTTAATACTTACAAATTGTTCTTGCATTATTTAAATTTTTATTTAACAAAATTTAACATACCTGTAAAGAGATAAAAATAAAATTTAAATTAGTATTGACTTCATTATTCTTTTTAAGCAAAACATTTAATTATTTGTTAATTGGATTCTATTCTTTAAAAAAAAAAAACATTTTACCCAGAAATTTAATCAAATTCAAACAACTTTCTCTATGTAACCGACAAAAAAAAAAACAATTATTTAAAACTTATGTATGGATTCAAGTAACAAGAGATGTTGTTAACTAAAAATATATTTTTACATTTTTTTTTTCATTTTCTTGTTAAAAGTGACAAAAACTTTTCATCAACTATTTTTTTCTGAGAATTTTTCAAAGTCTTAAGGTTTTTGTATTTGTATTGCAATTTTTGCATACAAAATTTTTATACTTTGGTCTGTAAATAGCACATATGAATATGTATGTGTGTGTACCAAACAACTGATTGTGATTGTGTCACGTTTAAATGTGTTGGAAGAGTAGATGAGCTGGATCTGAAGATGAGTAATGTAAAAAAAAAAAAATCTTACAATCGAGTAAAAATTTTCCTTTTGTATCATATGAAGCCTAAACTTATACTTACATTTATGTAGTCATTTTAAACATTGAATAAAGAATGAAAAAAAAAAGAAATGTAAATTGCTTTTTAAAATGAATGTCAATTTGAAAAACACTTTAACATGTTCTATTCTTGTCAATTTTTTCCTTTCTTTCATCCTGCCTCTGTTCCTCCTTTATGTTTCCTTTTTATTTTGGAATATGTTGGTTTATATACATTTGGACAAACGTTTTCTGTCTTTCTTTTTTTTTTTTTGCTGTTGTCCTGTGAAGTTTTGTATATCGTCTAGTATATGAATACAAGTGGAGTGCTACTTAAGTTTTAAAAGGAAAAATTTTTAATGTAAACAAATTGAAATTGTGAGTGTCATTTTGAAATTGTTATTGTTAACATGAATGGAATTATTAAGGCAATTTTAATATGCTTTTATGGATATTGTAAAAAGATTTTCATCTCAAATGTAGACTCTGTTTTGTATGGCAAATGTTCGTCATCCTAAAGGTAGGCAATATTTTTTTGTTGTCATTTTTGTTTTGGTCGCTTTGTAAATAAATGAAGAAATTAAAATTGAGTATCTTTATTAAATGCAGATATTGCAATTTTGCAATAAAAAGTACTTTCGTTTAAAAGAATTTTGTAATTTGGATAATTATTCACTTTAGGATGAAAATATTAATAGTTTTTTAATTAAGCAGTTTAATTTTGGGTTTTCAATCAGTTGAATAAGGATTTAACATACTACAAGTGGATTAATAAATTCTAATCCAATTAGGGTTTTTGGACCTTATACTTACCTACATCGTATGGGATATGTTATTATTAGAGACAAAATGTCACGATTAGACTAAATAAAACTATTTTCGATATTTTTTGGAAAATAAAAGTGCATACTTTAGGATTAAAGGAAAAATTTAAAACAACGTATAATTTTTGACATTTTTAGAAATGTTTTTAAAAGTGTCGAAAATCATTCGACTAATAAGGGAAGTATTCCAACAAGTGTTGTTCATTTCCCGGACTTTTTCATTTCCCAGGAAAGCGAGATTTATTTTAAAACTTGCCGGAATCCCGGGAAATTCTCTGTACAAAAACCGTCTTAAAATTTCAGAATTTTTCTATACGAAAAATGTATCAGAACTTAAAATTTTTCTATACAAAACATTACGCAAAATCCGAGACTTTTTCTATACGAAAAATGTCTCACAATCTGAGACTTTTTCTATACGAAAAATGTCTAAGAATTTTTGACTTTTTAGTACGAAAAATGTCTCAGAATCTGAGAATTTTTCCATAGGAAAAATGTCTCAGAGTCTGAGTTTTTTTGTACGAAAATGGCCGAATGGACTTTTTCCATACGAAAAAAAAATGTCTCAGACTGTGACACTTCTCTACATAAAAAATGTCTCAGAATCTAAGCCTTCTATACGAAAAATATGAATCTAACAATAAGATTTCTTCTATACGAAAAAATTTTTCAGAATCTGAGACTCGTGTATACAAAAAATGTCTCAGAATCTGAGTCTTTTTCTATTCGAATTTTTCAGGATTAGATTCTTCTTCTATACGAAAAGTATCTCAAAACCAGAATCAAAGACATAAGGTGAGAAACAGAATATCTTTAAAATTATATGTTTGTCTCTTTCTTTTAATACCCTCCAATTATTGTTAGTGATAGGGGGTATATATAAGTTTGTCATTCCGTTTGTAACTCATCGCAGTATCGGTCTGGGAATCCATAATGCATATGGGGCAAAACGCGTCAACGGTCCACACCAAAAAACAAATGTTGTCCGATTCAAGTATAATTTTGGCAAAATATTAGGTTAATGATAGGTAGTATAAATTACAAATATAAAATTTTTTGATGAAATATTGGCAGAGTTAGAGGGTTGGGAAGTTTTGATGTTTTTGAAAAGAATATATTTTGGTGAATTTTAATTAACGCTTTGTTGAAACAAAAATTATAATTTAAAAAACGAATTGTAAAGTATTTTTGACGGCCTTTAAAATGGCATTTGTGGTTTTTTTGAAAAAAATAAATTTGACCTCAAAATTCAAGGGTCGCACTTTTAAATTTTTTTCAATAAGCTCATTAGAAACCTTGACATCTTTTTTAATTTCGGCTTTTTAAAAAAAAATGTTATGTGTGACACTTTATGAGAAATCAATTTTTTAGGAGTATATAACACTCAAATTGTACTGAAATCACTTTAATCTACAAAAATCAATGCTTAAATAAAGTGTGTGTTGTAAACACACACAACAAACGTTGCACGCATAAAAAATAAAGAAATTAGTACAGTTTGAGGGCTATGTACTTCTTTAAAAATTGATTTCTCATAAAGTATCATACATACCATTTTTTTTTTTAAAACCGAAATTAAAAAAAATTTCCATCTTTCTAGTGGGCTTAGTGAAAAATATCTAAAAGTGCGACCCTTATAAGATTATTACAATTTAATATTTTGACCTTGAATTTTAAGGTCAAATTTAATTTTTTCAAAAAAAAACTCAAATGCCATTTTAAAGGCCGTCAAAAATACTTTAAAAGTCTTTTTTAAAATTATAATTTTTGTTTCATCAAAATGTTAGTTAAAATTCACCAAAATATGTTCTTTTCAAAAACATCAAAACTTTCCAACCCTGTAACTCTGCCAATATTTTATCAAAAAATTTTATATTTGTAATTTAGAATACTTATCATTAACCTACTATTTTACCAAAATCATACCTAAATCGAACAACATTTGTTTTTTGGTGTGGACCTTTGACGCGTTTTGCCCCATATACATATGGGACATTCCAGGCCAAATAACTCACTTTTAGACCCGACCCCTTTCGATTATTTTTTTTTGATATGTGTTAGTACGTATTAAATGTAACTTTCTCTCAAATTTTTAGATTTTTATACCATGTTGGTTAGGGTGGCCCAAAATTCCTTTTGCTTCGCTACAGGTCAACGTACCTTAAAAAATTAAAGATGGTATCGTAACTAATATTTTGAGCCAAATTGCAGCACCCTACGACGATTAGAAGGGGATGCTAAAAAAAAAATTTTTTGATATTATACTCAAATTAAAGATATTTGTATTACCTTTCAAATGAACTTTATCGCAACTTAATGGTCCGCATAGTTTTTGAGTTACAGCGGTTTTAGTGAAATGCAGGGTTCCGCTTTTTTTAATATGTATTTTTTTTTGTTTAAGGACAAACTTAGGACAAAATGGCCACATGTGAATTATGTGCCCTTGTTACGCTAGCATTCCATTTGGTTATTTTTAAGATTCCAATAAAAAAAATTTTAAAATTTCTTTGGAGGTTGCAAACACTTATGATAAGCTAGCATACCCTTCCAATCGTTGTGGGGTGCTGAAATTTTGCGCAAATTGTTCGTTACGATGCCATCTATCATATTTTGAGGTACGTTCAGTTGTGAGTTATACTTGCTATTTTTCCATATGTTGATGGGCCACACTAATGTTGGAGTAATCAATTTTTCAAAATGGCGATTTTTTCAAAAAAATTTTAAAATTTTAAATTTCAATCAATTTTGACCAGTGAAAAATATAGATATCTTAAAAAAAAGTTGGAAAACGTTTTGTTGGTATTTAAATCTAGTTTTAGAAAAAAAGTATGAGAAAATGATTCGAAGTAATTGTCTCTTATATTTAAACGTTTAAAAATTAAAATCGACTTTTTGAAAAGGTCCGAAACCTTCGATTTTTTTTTTTTTAAGTCTAAAAATTCTACTCCAAATTACGCAACTTTTAAGTCATTATTCGAGATGTGAGCATAATTCTTTTTTTTTTTAATTTAAAATTTTTTTTTTTTGACTCTGGTTTATTTTATATGGTGCTCCAAAAAAATTTAGTCGGTTGATATTGACCCTAGCTTACCTCGACATATTCACTTGTGGGTAAAAATATATATCACAAAAATTAAGGTTGATCGGACATGGGCAAGGCGTGCCTCATCGGCCTTGAATTAAAAAAAAAACGGATTACAAGGAAAAGTATGAATTTTTTCAGTTTTCTCATCTTTTTGGTATTTTAAGTTAAATTTGAATTTAGGTGGTTTCAAAATTTGTATTTGGAGTAAAATGCCAGTATTGTGTTTTGCTAACATGTTTTAAATTAATGCTAAAAATGCCTGCATTTTTCAACACTCGTTTGAAATCTCCATTTTTAAATTTTTATTTTTTTTTTTACAAAAAAATTTAAAAAAACCTAAAAAATATTACACTGGAACATGAAGAATAAAAAATGTTACTGTAGTAGATAATTTTAATAAATTTAAAAAATTTTACTCGTATTCATTAATCATGTAATGTGACATACGTTAGATGACTGGGGAATTTGTAATAACTTGGCTGATTTTTAACCGATTTTAGTTTTTAGTACCTTATTAGAGAGAAATTTTACTCCAAGTCATAATTCTGCAACCATCTGAATTCAAACTGAACTCAAAATATCGAAAGAATTGAGAAAATTAACAAAAAGACATATTTTTCCCGTTTAATTCTTTTTTAAATTTCATGACCGATGTAGCACACCTTAGACATGTCCGATTATCCTGAGATTTCATGAGACATATTTCTAGATCCAAATAAATACATCTAAGTAGAGTTGCGGTTAATATCTATTAATTTAATATTTTTGGAGCATTTTTTTTGGTACATTCAACGTAACCTAAAAATACAAAATTCTTTAATTGGGCTGATGGTTGACAAATGTGAACAGAATTGATCACTGAATGGTATTTAAGCAAATACAAACATATTCTTTTTCAAAAACTTAATTGTTCGCCGAATTTTTTTTTTACCAAAATTTTTTTTTTTCGCATATTTAAAAAAAATAGCTTTTATTGCAAATAACCTTTTTTTACATTGTGGAGGGTATCAATACATTCGGCAAGATCGAATTAAACTTTATTACTTGTTAGAGCTTAATAAAACCATACATTAATAAATCGCGACCTTGGGACAACAAGGTTCTATCTGTGCCTATTTCTGTAAGCAAATAGAACCTTGTTGTTCTAAGGTCTCGAAATATATGCAGGATTTAAAGACGAATGAAAACCCCTGTTATTTAAATCCGTAGTAAACGCCGAGGCAGTACATAAAAATGCATTTTAATTGCCGAACTATCGGGTTGCGAGCTATGGGATAACTTCCCTGCAAGTGAAGGGTACAAACGCCTAAGAGCAGTTTATTTTTATTTTCCTTAATATATGCTATGAAAATTGTTATTTGATATATAACACTTTTTCACTTAATATCGCATTAATATAATTTTTTTTGTATGTTTAGGCTAGAAAAAAAAACAAAATTAACTTTTAACCTTAAAAGCATCTACAATTTGACACCCTTAAAAGTATGCTTTAAATTTTTTATTTTTTTTGTTATTCAAGTAAGGTAACCTTTTTCTATAGTGTAAACATATATGGAATATACCATTTGTCCTCTATTGTTATATACCTGAAATACTTTCAAAAGTAAATATTTATACAAAGCTACAATATAAATCCCATATGTTGAAAAAAAACACACAAAACAGTTGACCACATGTGTTTGTATACTTAAAGGGTCCACACATATTTGTTAAGCTTTTTGTATAGCTTTTTTTATACCCTCCGCTCTAGTGATAGAGGGTTTATATAAGTTTGTCATTCTGTTTGTAACACCTAGAAGTATTGGTCTTGGACGCCACAAAGTTTAAGATGATCTGGCGATGTCCGTCCGTCTATCTGTCTGTTGAAAACACGCTAACTTTTGAAAGACTTTACTGAGGCTGCTTAAGTTTGGCATATATGTTGGTCATATAAATGGATAGGTCGGTATTGCAATTTGGCGACATTGGTCCAGTGGCTTAAAAGTTATAAGCAAAAGAGAGAATTTCGGCAATGGGGTTTCGTGAATTTAAGGAGTAAACAACATGCTAACTTTCGAAAGTCAATTCTGAGGCTACTGAAGCTTAGTATTTATACTTGTCGTTCCCATGGTTGGTATTGGTATTGAATTTCAGTAAAATCGCTTCAGTGGTTTAAAAGATATTAACAAAACCGAGAATTTCAGATTGGTTTCACCATATAAATTCACGTATTAAAAAATCGTAAACGAGTTTAAAAACATTAGTAAGTCACAAAAATATTTGCAGACTTTTTTTGTCACTCAAAAATATTTCTAAACTAAAAAAAATTCCACTTGAAAAAAAATTTACACTCAAAAAAAAATTAGTATTTATTTTTTTACAAAAATGGCAAAAAAAAAGTTTTTTATTTAAAATAAAATATTTCTAATCAAAATTGTCACATTTTTCTTGTTAGAAAATTTTTCTATCACTTAAAAAGGCCATTGTGGAGGGTATTCATGAATTCGGTCAAGTCGAATTTAACTTTTCAATTTTTTTTTTCATTCTGTCTAAAAGATTTGTGGATATACCAGGTTAACTTTTTTTGGTTAAAAACATATTATATTTACAGGACTTCCGTACTTTTTTTTTGTTCTCAACAATTTGTGTTATTTTATACATAAAAAAAATATTTTTTTCTTTGTTTAACTCTTTTTGTAGAAAAATAAAACTAGTAAACTATAGCAAATAAGTAGTATTTGTATATAAATATGTAGGCTGTTTCATTGTCTGAATGTCAAGAATTGCAAAATACAGTTCAACCAAACAAAAAAAAAAAACAAAATAAATAGTAAAAATAATATGAAAGTTTTTCTTTTGAAATTAAATTCTTTTGGATTCTTAACAATATCTGACAACAAATATTTTTTATATTATTTAATATTGTGTTCAATAATATTTAGAGTTTATAGTCAAGAGATAATCTGATTTTGTTCAATATATAGTAAGGCAGGTTAATTTTAAAAATATAAGAGCAACGACAAATTAATATTGCAATGACAGAAAAAAAGCTTGTTTTTACAAAAACTAAACCAAGTTAAACTGAGATCCCAAAAACTCGGCCTATGTGCACAACCTAACCTAACATAGAGTAATCGTGTGTTAGGCAGTTAATAGCAAATATTACGCAGAGGGTCATGAGTTCAAAACGTGGCGGCTGTGATCTGTTAATAATTTTCACATACATATAGAGCTCAATTGACTATTAACTGAATAAATTTGACATTAAAAGGTTTCTGAAGATTTTAATAATAAGTGGATTATATGAAACTAGAAAATTTCTAGAAAAATTAAAAATTTTTCTTTCACACCTTTCTCAATGCAAACCATACATTAGCCAATGCTTGGGAGGTTTAACTGGCGGATCACCGATATCGTTTCTTTTTGGTTATTTGTAGTGTCCAAAAAATACACCTTTTTTGGCCGAAGCCAAATATTCGGCCCAATTTTCACTATTTGGCCGAACCGAAGCTGAATATTAAAAAAAAAAAATATAACTAGAAAAAAGTAAAAACAAGTGAGAGTGTTACATTCGGCTGTGCCGAATCTTTTATACCCTCCAAAATGTAAAAAAACTATATAAAAAAAATCCAGAGGCGTCTTTTTTTTTGGGGGGGGGATTGGGGGGAGACGTTAGGGGGAACCTTCCCCCTGCGATTTTTAACTTCTTCTGAGATAAGAATGTTGCATTTGCTTAGCAAAAGTACAAAAAACCCTTCAAAAATTGCGGTTTTTCTTGGGTTGGTTTAGTTCTCCAAGGGGGAACTTTTTTCCCCTTGGTCCGATTTTGCCCATTTCCGAACTTAACCTGCCTAGGAATATAAGACATATTCGTGCCAAACTTCGGAAGTCTAGCTCATTTAGTTTGGACTGTATGGTGTCTTCTACAGACGGACAGACGGACAGACGGACAGACGGACAGACGGACAGACGGACAGACGGACAGACGGACAGACGGACGGACGGACGGACATCGCTAGAATGTCTTAGAATCGATCACTGATCAATAATATATATACTTTATGGGGTCCTAGACCGATATTTCGATGCGTTACACACGGAATGACAAAGTGAGTATACCCCCATACTGTGGTTGGAGGGTATAATAATAATAATAATAATAATAATAATAATAATAATAATAATAATAATAATAATAATAATAATAATAATAATAATAATAATAATAATAATAATAATAATAATAATAATAATAATAATAATAATAATAATAATAATAATAATAATAATAATAATAATAATAATAATAATAATAATAATAATAATAATAATAATAATAATAATAATAATAATAATAATAATAATAATAATAATAATAATAATAATAATAATAATAATAATAATAATAATAATAATAATAATAATAATAATAATAATAATAATAATAATAATAATAATAATAATAATAATAATAATAATAATAATAATAATAATAATAATAATAATAATAATAATAATAATAATAATAATAATAATAATAATAATAATAATAATAATAATAATAATAATAATAATAATAATAATAATAATAATAATAATAATAATAATAATAATAATAATAATAATAATAATAATAATAATAATAATAATAATAATAATAATAATAATAATAATAATAATAATAATAATAATAATAATAATAATAATAATAATAATAATAATAATAATAATAATAATAATAATAATAATAATAATAATAATAATAATAATAATAATAATAATAATAATAATAATAATAATAATAATAATAATAATAATAATAATAATAATAATAATAATAATAATAATAATAATAATAATAATAATAATAATAATAATAATAATAATAATAATAATAATAATAATAATAATAATAATAATAATAATAATAATAATAATAATAATAATAATAATAATAATAATAATAATAATAATAATAATAATAATAATAATAATAATAATAATAATAATAATAATAATAATAATAATAATAATAATAATAATAATAATAATAATAATAATAATAATAATAATAATAATAATAATAATAATAATAATAATAATAATAATAATAATAATAATAATAATAATAATAATAATAATAATAATAATAATAATAATAATAATAATAATAATAATAATAATAATAATAATAATAATAATAATAATAATAATAATAATAATAATAATAATAATAATAATAATAATAATAATAATAATAATAATAATAATAATAATAATAATAATAATAATAATAATAATAATAATAATAATAATAATAATAATAATAATAATAATAATAATAATAATAATAATAATAATAATAATAATAATAATAATAATAATAATAATAATAATAATAATAATAATAATAATAATAATAATAATAATAATAATAATAATAATAATAATAATAATAATAATAATAATAATAATAATAATAATAATAATAATAATAATAATAATTGGTTTGCTGGGAGAGTGCGGTTGTCATTTCGGAAAAAATAAAAATTTTATTAAAAAATTTAATAAAAATTTTATTAAAATATATTAAAATAATATTTTGTGAAATCTTGAGATATCCGCAAGGAGATCCTATTAGATTTGGAGGTGAAAACTGGTCAAGGATTTGCTTTTCTGCTGCTGATACAATAAAGTCAAAAACATCCACGGCTTTTACTGCCGAAAGTGTTGCTCCTGAAATTTTACAGAAGTCCACTCAAGCAGAACAGGATAGGAGACGCATCTAATAATTTGTATTTCACTAAACAAATTGCGTTATGTCTACCAGTTTAAAATATTGTTCAATTGACCGAAGCGAAAACCACCAATGAAGATGATTAAATAATGAAGCAAAACTAAATCTACAGCTTCACCTGCAAAAAGTGTAGTTTTTTCGTGGGATTTATGGTTTTCCGATTATAAAAAGTCAATATTGCCAAAAAAAAAAACGCTTCTTAAACGCTCATATCTTCCAAAGTAATAATGAAAATAAAAATATGGTTTTAAATTATATATAAAGTTCTATTAAATAAACAAAAATTAACAAAATCGGTGATTTGCCAGTTTAATTTCCCATGGATTTGCTCATTTAAAAAATAAACAGCCAATATTTAACATAAACCGGCTGATAAACGTCGGAAAAAAGAGATCAAATGGAGTAAAACTGCATTTAAAGTTTTTCATTTCTTGATCCTTTTAAAAGGATACATTTTGCAAAATATTTTTGAAATATTTGTACTTGTCCTAGGATGACAAGTGAAAGAGGAGGATCTCCCCTAATTTTTCCATTTTTTATTTTGCCATATCAGGATAAAACGATGTAAATAAAGTCATTTGAAAACTTAATCAAAATATTTTGTTTAAAATTTTGAATGATATTGAAGGATCAATTTTTTGAAGGACGTAACTTACCTCCTTTTTCTGATATTTAAAAATAATAAAATAGGAAAATTAGGGAAGATCCTCCTCTTTCACTTGCTATCACTAGTGCCATCATAGTACAAGCACAAATATTAAAAAAATATTTTATAAAATTTAATCCTCTAAAACTTTGAAGTCCTTTTAAAAGGAAACAGGATCACGAAAATAAAAACTGTAAACACAGTTTTACTACATTTAGTCTCTAGTTTCACACGTATAAAACCCAGTTCGTGAATTTTTTAACTTTAGTCGGACGGTGTAATAGAATTTTATCATAACTTTCTCTAAACACGCACTGGAAATGGGGCGGCAGAAAAAATTAAATGTACTAATCTCCATGTTTTAAATACAGGCCAATCAACAATATACGGTAAAAAAATTTAAAAAAAATTAGGTTTTTCTTTGGTTTTTTTATTTTTAAAGGTGGAACTTTTTTCCACCTGGTCCGATTTTTCCCATCTCTAAACTTTACTGTAGATATTCTTGCAAAGGGTCTAGCTATTTTGGTTTGGACTGCATCCTGTTTTTTACAAACGGACATCGCTAGAATTTCTCTGTCGGTTTGGTACTTAATAGCTGAATTATATCAGCTTTTGAATTTTTTTATATAAATTATTCCCACATTTACCCCTTTAATGAACATCGTTTGGGAGATACTCTGACAAGAAATTCCAAAGTTTTTAATTTTTGGTACGCACTTTTTTGTTTATTTAAAAGTAAATTCCTACAAAAAAAATTTAAAAGCAACATTTAATAAAAAATAATTTTTTATTTTACTTTTATTTATTTTTTTTTAAATAAAGGTTTGAAAGATTAAAAATCTTAAAAATTTGTGTAAATGTGAATACAGTTGATATGTGAAAATTTTGAACAAAAGTTAATTAAGTTCTAAATGATTTAGTTAAAAAAAAAAAAAAAAAAAACTTATATTTGCAAAATTATTTAGAAATGTTAGTTGTAAAGATGTTACAAATATTTGTTGTATTGCAACTATTAAAAAAATATACTGATTCTCCTAGTCTCGATTTGTAAAATAAACTAAAAAGTAAAAGCTGTTTGAAATGGACACTAACAAAGCGATAATGATAGATTTTAGCTTAAAATATTTTATAACATAAAAAAAAAACATTTAACATAAAGAATCGTAGACTCTAACACAGTGCAACAACTAAAATCGGAATGAAAACAAATCAAAAATTACATTTTACATAACAAAACCCCCAAGGTTTTTTTAGATAGCTTTTTTAAACGCTTTTGAAATTGGTGAACTTTTATTATAATAATAATTACTTTAAAACTGTATAAGTGGCGTATGCTTAATTTTGTAATTGCTTTAAATAACAACCATCAAACAATGGCTTGAGGGTTTTGTTATGTAAAATGTCAACTTATATTTCATCCCATTGCGATTCGGAAAGTTCGATTTTTTATCACTATTTAATTAAGATTAAGTAATTCCTCTTGTTCTGTGGCAAAACTCTTATTTAACCTACTAAAAAACACGACTTCAATTGTTTATAGTTAGCTTTTACTGTTTATTACCTAAATATTGAATACAATATTGTTAGAAAAATCTGTTATATTTTCTTAGAATTACAGTTAAAATTTGATATTTTATGGAATTTATAAAAATTTTAAATTTTGGATTGTCAGAATGTTTAAAGTTTTGTTTGTTTAACATCCCACCAAAAAAAAGTTCTTATACATTTCTTTCTTATTCAGCACTTAACTAGGTACTGAATATAAACATTTTTTGGGAGAAGAAATGTTCATATTCATAGTTTTTTTTTTATGCACTCCTAAGTGGAGGGTGATAGAGGTTTTATATAACATTGTCATTCCGTTTAAAACTCATCAACATATCGGTATGGAATCCTAAAAAGGATATTTATTATTGATTAGTGATCAATCTTAGCACATTCTAGCGATGTCCGTCTGTTAAAATGGATATCACGTCCAAATTATTGAACGAAAATGGTTGAAGCTTAACATATTTACTTGCTATTGCCTTGAAAAGTTTGGTATTGCATTTAAGCGATATCGATTCAACGGTCTTAAAATTATGAATGAAAATCTAAGGACATAAAATTTTGGTACATTATTTTTATACCCTCCACTCTAGTGATAGAGGGTATATATAAGTTTGTCATTCCGTTTGTAACACATCGAAATATTGGTCTAGGACCCCATAAGGTATATATATTCATGATCCTTGATCGATTTTAAGTCGATCTAGCGATGTCCGTCCGTCCGTCCGTCCGTCTGTCTGTCTGTCTGTCCGTTGAAAACACGATAACTTTTGAAAGACTTTACAGAGGTTCCTGAAGTTTGACATGTATGTTCTCCATTTACTGGGTCAGGTTGGTATTGCAATCCAGCGAAATCGGTCCAGTGGTTCAAAAGTTATGAGCAAAAGAGTAAATTTCGGCAAGGGTATTTTTCGAATTTACAAGATTAAAACCACTATAACTTTCGAAAGCCAATTCTGAGGGGGCTGAAGCTTAGCATATATATTTGTCGTTCCCCAAGGCTGTTTGGTTTTGAATTTCAGCAAAATCGGTTCAGTGGTTCAAAAGTTATAAGCAAAGCACTGAATTTCAGATTTGTTTCACCTTAAACTGTTGAAAACTCGATAAACAAGTTTTAAAAGCATGGTGAAATACCAGTTTTGTAAAACTTGTTGTTGTTGTTTGTTTTATTGTCGTGGGGTGTAGTTTAGTTGTTAGACAAGTAAATATTTGTTATTGTTTTGTTATTGTTAGTGTAACTGTATGTAACGGGGAAAAATCAAATAAAGTTTGTGTATGATAGAATGTTAATTTGTTTTTGGTTTTTAAAGAAGAGGATGGTAATATAAAAAGAGGAAAATAGGTATGTGAAAATTTTTTTTTGTATTACATATACATAGGTATAAAACATCAAAAATATTTTACAAAGTAATTTGTTACTCAAAGAAATTGTACACTAAAAAATATTTACACTCAAAAAAAATGTTACACTCAAAAAAAAAATGTACACATTATTATTTTTTTTTTGAATGAAATGGCAGACTCAAAAAAATGTTGACAGTCAAAAAAATTTGATTGATTAAAAGAAAGTTTGACTCAAAATCATATACATATTTCTAATAAAAAATTTGTAATGCAATTTTTTGAAATTTTTTTTTAGAAAATTACTACTTATCAGATAACATTGTGGAGGGTATTCATAGATTCGACCAAGCCGAATTTAATTTTTCTACTTGTTTTTTTTCATTTTACTATTATTTTTGTTTAAAGCACCTTAACTAGAAGTAGTGCACACATTTTTTGCTGTGATGTTCTTTGAAAATAACAACAATTGCTTTGATTTTAATTGCTTGTTTAGATAAAAACGAAAAACTAAATACGATTTTTGTTAGGAAATATGAAAACTTAACATATTTATTTTTACAATTTGATTTTTTTTTTTGTAAATTTTTTGATTATATTTTTGAGAAGTATAAATTTTTAAGGTAAATGAAAAATTTGTCGAAAAAAATAGTTTTTTTTGGACAAGATGAACTTTTTTTGTATCCAGTTTTTGAAATAAAAATAGAAATATCCTAGAAAAATTTCTTGGAAAATGCATTTAGCATTTTTAAATTTAAATTACGTCTAAAATTATGCCATAGAAAAAAAATTAAAAAACACAATGCTGTCTTGTGTTTTTATTTATATTTAAAAAGTGCATTTGTTATTACACTGTGCAACAAATTTTGGGTCATCGCATTGAGCCTCATGCCTTCAACGCTATATGAAAGTAAACCATCAAATGGACAAAATCACCAAAGGGTTTTGCAAAGTCAGTTCGGATTTCTTTTTTATATTCCATTGAAGTTTCAATATTTTTGTCAAAGGCGTTTGGAAAACGCCAAAAATCTATATAAATAAAAATCAATTGTCGTTCGTTGGTAACAGCATCAGTTGAGAACGGGTGGACCGATTTGGACAATTTTTTTTTTGAAATGTTCGTCGTAGTCCAACTTAGGTTTTTACGTAAAGAAAAATTGACCACGCCCACCTTTACGCCCACTTTTTTCAATTTATCTAAAATCGGAAAACTGCTGCACCGATTTGGGAAATTTTTTATTTAAATGTTCGCAATAATCCAATTTAAGTTTTTACTGAAAGAAAAATCGACCGCGCCCACTTTTACGCCCACTTTTTCAATTAATCTAAAATTTGAGAATGGCTGGACCGATTTTTTTAAATTTTTTTTAATGAATTTTCATCATATTCCTACTTTGGTTTTTACAAAAAGAAATTGACCACGCCCACTTTAACTAATTTTTGTTAAAAATTTTCGTTATAATAAGGTTTTTACGGATACATAGTAAAATTTTCCATGCCCACTTTTTTCTATGTATCGAAAGAACTATAACGGCTAGCACGATTTGCCGTTATAGTTGGCAAAAGAGTTTAAAGGAAAGAAAAATTGTCCACGCCTACTTTTACGCTCATTTTTTCCGATATATATATTTTAAATCATGGAATGGCTGGACCAATTTGTCTAATTTTGTTTTTAATGTTCGTGTTAGTCCAACTAAGGTTTTTCGGAAAGAACAATTTTCCATTTCTACGCTCACTTTTGAATCGATGGAACGAGTTGGTTAAATTCAAATAGGGTTTTTACGGTAAGAAAAGTTCTCGTTCCACTCTTTTTTTCGATATATATAAAATTTTGTCTATATATAAAATATGGAATAATAAAATATAAATTAAAGTCAAATGTAGTTCGTTGGTAATCGCATCACTTGAAAACTGACCGATTTGGATAATATTTTTTTTTTAATGTTCGTCATAGGTTTTTTTCGGAAAAAAAAATTAATCACTCCCACTTTCACGCCTTTTTGTTCGATATATCTTAAATCGGAGAACGGCTGGATCGATTTGACTAAATATTTTTTTTTAAATGTTCGTCATAGTTCAACTTAGGTTTAAACAGAAATAAAAAATTTTCACACCCACTTTTATTTCGATTTATCTCAAATACTTTCGTTATACAACTAAGGTTTTTGCGGAAAGAAAATTTGTCCACTCCCACTTCTTTCAATACATCTATAAATGATCATTATAGTACAAGTAAGGATTTTATGGAAATAACTATAGTCCTCCCCCAAAATTTAAAACACTTGAGAACGCCTGGATCGATTTAACAATTTTTTTTGTTTTAAATGTTCGTAATAGTCCATTTAATTGTTTGGAAAGAAAAATTGTACTCGCACACTATTTTTCGTCGCATCTAAAATTAATTTGTACTCTAAGTTTTAACGCCCACTTTTGACATAATATGTCGACTACTAATTACCGGATTAGGTTTTTAATGAAATATAAATGGGAAAAGTGTCCCGGAAAAATGGAAAATTCGGGAAAACTATAGAGGTTTGTTTGAACTCAAAACAATACCTAGCGATAAGAACGAAGAATATGCGTAATTTTTTTTGTGTTGTTCGAAATGATACTAAAGAAGTTTTAAATCGAAAACATGGTATATTTTTTTAGTTCCTAAAATATAATTAAAAGATGAAGATGCCTAATCGGGTTTTTAAAACCACGCCCACAAAATTTTCTAAGTCAAGAAATTAATACATTTTTTGCAGGGATATATACATATTTGAAGCGAGACGAAATATAGCTCTGGGCTTATATTTGGGCCAGCAACGCGGACCGGGCCAGCTAGTACTATAATAAAAACACACCTGAGCTTCAAAATATGATTTGATGTCTGCAGTGAAATTTTATGGCGGTTCTTTTCTTAGAACATTTTAACCCTCTAACTGCCATTTTTATGGGTCATTTTAGTCCTTTTTCAAAAACTAAACATAGAAGTCTAATAAAACGTCAATTTAGAGGGTTAAAATGTTCTACAAATATTTCCCTCATAAAATTTCACTAGGGGTTGTCAAATGTTCAAAATTTGTGCGACATGTGCATAGTGCTTAAAAAGGGTGAAGTATAAATAATCAGTGTTTGTTATTTTTTTTTTTACCAAAGCATTGTTAAAAAATATCGACAAAAAATAGTGCAAATATACTTTTGAGCTAAAAATGATGTTCTGATGTGTTTTATAAAATTTTATGATGATTCTTTTCTTTGAACAAATTAACCCTCTAGCTCCCGTTTTAAGGGAAATACAAAAAAGAAATACAAAAAAGTTTATAAAAAAGGCAGTCAGAGGGTTAAAATGTTCCACAAATATTTTCTGCATCAAAAAATGGTGATCACGTCCAAAGTATTAAACAGATATAACTAAGACTTAGCATATTTACTTGTTGTTGCCCTAAGTAGTTTGGTATTGCATTTGAGTGAAATTGGTTCAGTGCACTGCAGTGGTTCAAAAGTTATAACCGAAAATGTAAGAACACCTAGAAAATTGTGGTACATTCAACATAACCTAAAAACACAAAATGCTTTAGTTCGGCTGCTAGTTGACACATGTGAACAGAATTGATCACCGAATGGTATTTAAACAAGTGCAAACATACTTTTTTTTTTCAAAAAAAGAAAAACATTTTCGTCGAATTTTTTTTTAACAAAAATTTTTTTTCTCGTTTTTTTTTGCAAAAAAACTTTTTTACATCGTGGAGGGTATTAATACATTTGACATAGTCGAATTTAACTTTTTTACTTGTTTTTTTTTATATTTCGGCCAAAAAAAAATATAAAAAAAAATTTTAATCCTTTAAAATTTTTAAGAATTTGATGCAGAAAATATTTGTAAAACATTTTAACCCTCTAACTGCTTTTGTTTATAGACTTTTTTGTATTTCTTTTAAAAAAGGATAAAAATTACCCTTTAAAACGGGAGCTAGAGGGTTAATTTGGTCAAAGAAAAGAAACATCATAAAATTTTATAAAACACATCAGAAAATCATTTTTAGCTCAAAAGTTTATTTGCACTGTTTTTTGACGATATTTTTTAACACTGCTTTTAAAAAAAAAAATAACAAACATTGATTATTTATACTTTACCCTTTTTAAGCATTTTGTGCATGTCGCACAAACTTTGAACATTTGACAACCCATAGTGAAATTTTATGAGGAAAATATTTGTAGAACATTTTTTTAGTTTTTGAAAAAGGACTAAAATGATTCCTTAAAATGACTGTTAGAGGGTTAAAATGTTCTAAGAAAAGAACCGCCATAAAATTTCACTGAAGACATCGAATAATATTTTGAAGCTCAGATGTGTTCTTATTACAGTATTGTTGACGTTTTTCAAACGCCATATATAAAAAAATAAAAACATCAGGGGGCTATAAAAAAGAAATCCGAACTGACTTTGCAAAACCCTTTGGTGATTTTGTCCATTTGATGGTCTACTTTCATATAGCGTTGAAGCCATTGAGGCTCATTTTTCTTGTTGCACAGTGTTATTATCGTGGTATAAGAAAATATTTTTGTTTTAATGGAACTTGCCCATTAAAAGTTATTTTTTATTTTGAGATTTCAAGCAATTTTTATTAATATTTTTGAAATACCGAAATTGTTTTTTTCATTAATTTTTTTTTCATCAATTTTTTTTTTTCATCAAAAAATTTTTTTTTCATAAAAATTTTTTTTTCATCAATTTTTTTTTTCATAATTTTTTTTTGTTTGCATCAAATTTTGTTTTTATCAAAATTTTTTTTCATAAATATTTATTTATCATATTTTTTTCATCAATTTTTTCATCAATTTTTTTTATCAAATTTTTAGCGGCGCAAATTCATATTTAGGGGGAAAAAAGAAGGGGGCAGACAAGGCCATTTTCAGTTTTTTTCGTTTATCTCCTATATAATGCAAAGCAATCTAGTCATGTTACATACCAAATGAACCTATACACGTGTGCTTAGAACGTGTCCAAACATGCACAACTTTTTGTCATATTGAGTAAAATACCAAAATTTTAGCACATTTTTGTTAATAAGTCGAAAAATATTAACGTCATTTGCCCGTTGTTAGCACCACGAGATAGCTATTTTTAATACCTTTAATCTGATACTACACATGCCTATATTAATTTTGTTTAAATAGGCGTAAATCGTAAAAAACTGAAAAAGGTCAATTTCCCCCATCCAAATCGACCCCCATAAAAATTATTTTAGGCCGCTAAAAAAAAAATACGTGTCAAATTAATTTTCGTTCTTAACAACATATCCAAATTTCATGAAGATCGGAGGGTGACACCAGGGAGACTTCCCTTGTAAGTCTAAGCTTTTCGCCTAAAAGTTTTCCATTTGTTTATCAAATGTACATAAAACAAGTGAGAGTGTTATAATCTTTGGTGCCGAATCTTTTATACTCTCCAAAATGTAAAAACACTTTTTCGCACTCACTTACGAAATGTACAGCTCTTTTGGTTGTTTAATGGGGTCCTCTACTGATATTTCAATTAGTTTTGCATGGAATAGCAAAGTAATATAACATTGTTTTTTCTAAAAAAAACTTTTCTTTGGCAAGTTTACCCAAATCTTCCGCAAAACATTATCATGATTTAATGTTTTGGGCAAGAGTACAAAATTCGCATCATTTTTCTTTCACATCTTGCATTATAAAGATTTAAGCATTTAAATTACTAATTCTTTTGTAAAATTTAATATGTTAATCAAACACTTATAAGCTCTTTTGTGTGTGAAAAAAATAAACATTTGTCATTTTTCCTTTTTGCTGAAAGACATTTAAATTTTTTTTCAATTTTGCATTTAACATTAACTGTTATTTTTTTTTTTGTTTTATGTATTAACATAAAACTTTGCTTTACGAGTATAGCAACTGATGCAATTTTTTCTTTTATTTTTGGAAAATTATTTTTTTAAAAGGATATGTACAATGCATGCATTGGCATGTATGTATGTTCCTTTTTATATCTCTGGAATTTCAAAGGATAATCTGCTGTTGTGGCATGTTTAAGCATTTTTTTTTATTCTTTCCTTTGAGAGTATGTAAATGCATTTTCCTAACAAAAAAAAAAAAAAAAACAGAAAAAGAAATTGGTTACCAAAAAAGAAATAGAAAAAAATCCAATTTTCCTTGCTTTTGTTGTGTTTGGGTATTATCTTTTCGTCAGTAATATGGATTTTCACCAAAAATCTTTTATGAAATATTAAAATTTTATGAAAATATGTTTGTATAAACAGAGAATTTTTACCAAAAAAAAAATGTATTTAAGAATTTCAATAACTATTTTAATATTATAATAAATTTTTAAGGTTTTTTATAAAATGTTTGCTTAACAAATAGATTAAAACAAAAAAAAGTATTTATAACATTTGTTTAAATAAATTATTGGAATTCCTAAGAAAATCCTATATACATTAAGATTAAAAATGTTTTTTTCCTTGTCTGCAAAAATATTTTGTTTTTAAATATATTTTTGAAAATAACACTGTGCTAGAATTTTAAACTCTTTTTAACATGATACGGTTTTCAGGCTGCTGTCTAATTTTTTTTTGACGCATGACGCCACTTCAGTTTGATGTGGAGGTGACAACAAAAAAAAAAAGAAAAACAAGAATTACTGTTTTCATTTACTTAAAACCAAAAATGTTTGAAACTTGTGGTGAATACAAAATTTGTTCACCAGCTGGTGAAGTAATGTAATTATTTTTCATCCAAAAAAAATTTTGTTTTTAAAATTTTTTGTTAAATTTTTTTTTATCAAAATTTAAATTTAGTCAAAAAAAATTTAACTGAATTTTTATTTAATTCGTTTTGATTCCATAGTAGTTATTTCTGAGATGGGGAAATCTTAAAAAATCAAGTGACAAAATAGGCTAATTGTAAATGCTTTCGGAATGTGCCATACTTTTAGGTGTTTAAAGAAAAAAAAAATATTACATAGCATAAATTTAAGGATGATTTTAAAATAATATATTTGTCAACAACAACATTTAATAAAACAATATAAGCCTTATTGAAATTTATATTTATTTACTCAAACAAAAATAAAAATTTATGGTAAAATCTCTCAAATTTCATGAAAATAGAAAATATTTAATTAAAATTCTGTTTGTGTATGTTAAACGCGTACTTTAATAACCTTATCAAATCTGATTACACAGTGATACAAAATCGAACTTTCGGAATCGGAATGGGATGAAACCAAAAGCAAATGAAAGCTGGCGTTTTCCATAACAAAACCCTCAAGGCCTTTTTTTAGGTCAGAGCTAGATTTGATTTTACACGCATTTAAAGTTGGTGATTTTAAAACATTTAAAGTCTTTGTGTACTAAACATGTCCTAATTTAAAGGCCCCTGGTGGTGCCCTTATTGGACATGTAGGGTCCAGTTTCCAAACTTAAGCTCAAAATTACTTCATCTATGACTGGTATGAATTTTGCTGCAATCGGTCCAGTACCGATTTACTGAATAGCCAAATTATTAAAATAAACCACTGTACACCGTAGCGTATGATGTTTATTTAAAGGCAATTATTAACCCTTTCCGTGGATTTGTCGAATATATTCGACATTACAGAGTAGTACGTTTCTACGGACTTTTACAGTATAATAATTTACCGTTAGTATTATTTTTTTTGTTTTAAATGAAAGAGAGACACTTTAACTATAAATAATTGTTATCTTATTATGTCTTTGATTTCTTTTCATATTTCCAAACGAGTTGTTAAAAAGTAGTCACTAATTTTGTAAAAATAACAAAATTTAAAAAGCAAAAAATAATATTTGGAGTAATCGGACTATATCGATAAAATTTATAAGTATCAATACATGTGTAAAAAAACGTTTTCTGAAAAATAAAATGTAAAAACATAATCTGGGTACCTTTGGGGATTGTTTTTCCGATGTCGAATATATTCGACATTTACCTTCAGAGGATGTTTTGTTATACCCTCCAACCACAGTATGAAAGTATACTCAATATATCATTCCGTGTGAAACGGGTCGATATTTCGGTCGCGAACCTCTTAAAGTATATAATATATTCATTATTGATTCTAAGACATTCTACGAATGTCTGTCCGTCCGTCTGACATTCCGCCTGTAGTTAACAGGCTGAAAAGACAGTAAAATTGTGAACATATGGTCCAATTTTGTGGGATTTGGCATGGAAGATAAAGCCAGGCGCCTTGAGATAAAACAAAAAATGATTTTGTAATCATTGATAGGCCTAAAGTGGTGCGAATGTACAGCGAAAGCATTGGCGGTGTAGATTTATTAGACCAAATGATACAATATTATCGAATTAATATTCACACCATTAATTGGACACTACGAGTCACAATGCACTTTGTCGATTTGGCAATTACTGCAGCATGGATGGAATATCGTCAAGACTGCATCCGAAATAGTATCCCGAAAAATAAAATCCAAGATTCAATGAATTTTCGGATCCAGGTTGCCCAAACTCAGCTCGCCACTGAACAAGAATTTGTGCCACAATCATATGAGCCGCGGAAACGGGAAAGACCTTGGAAAGAACATTTAAGAGGACACCCATCTGCATCTAAATCTACTCATTTGGACAGTAGCGACAGCTCAGCCATCGCTGATTCAATGCCACCACCGCCCCAAAAAAGAAAAAAGTTTTTCAAAAAGTACCACCACAAGAGGTTTGCCTTGACCAAAAGAGGCATATCCCAGTTTATGTACAATCTAAATGCGCAGGTCGGTGCAAGGCACAAGGTTGTGACAAAAGCTTATTTATTATTTGCAAAAAATGCAATGTATTTCTTTGCGTGAAGAGAGTTTCGAATTGTTTTGAAAATTTTCACCAAAATATGTAGTTAATAATTATATTCAAAAAGTTAATTTTGTACCTTTTTACTAATTTTGTTTTTTTTTTTCAACTAAAAATATGAATAAAAATATTGATTTTGCTAATTTTGTTTTGTTTTTTTTTTCAACTAAAAACATGAATGAACAGTAAAGACATATTTTTTCTTTTATTATTATGTATGACGATAATTGGTATCTTCGGAGGTTAATGTCGAATATATTCGACATTCTCTAAAAGCCACAGGGGCTGCCAAAGACAAAAACTAATATTTTTCCCGGCTTCAGCGTCTTGATATTAACCTAAATACAAGTTTTCAGATTTTTAGCTCGACAAAAATTATTTTTGACCCTGAAAGGGTTAATATAAATCACTAGACACCGTTGCGTATGATTGTTATTTAAAGGCAATTACAATATTAATCATTCGCCACTAATACAGTTTTCAAGCATTTATTATTATAATTATAATAAAAGTGCACTAACTTCAAATGCGTGTAAAACAAAATCTAGCTCTGAACTAGAAAAAAGCCTTGAGGGGTTTGTTATGGAATATATCAACTTTCATTTGCTTTTGGTTTCATCCCATTCCGATTTTGGGTGTTGCACTGTGTTATCATCGAACCATTTTTGGACTTAGGTCCCATGTGAAAATTTCACCCGATATTCAGTTGAAGCGGTTTATTGTCAACAAAAAGAAGCCTATTCCACTCAAATTTGATTTGAGAGTGCTTTTTACACTTTTTAAAGACTTGACAATATACAGATCTAATCAGTCCATATTTGAACTTGGGACCCATTTTCCGACTTTAATTTTCTTACTTATTTTCTATTTGACTTAAAAATAACTCATAAGTCATTTTAAGCCCCTACTCCCACGCCTTCCCTAAGTTACAGGGCATTAAAGAGCGGGCCTAAAAAATAATTTTCCCATACAACCCAAAAATTTTTTTTTTTTATTTTTAATTATTGTTTTACTTGATTAGCTCCCATCTTTCTAACTATTCTAAGGATGCCCCCCAATATTTTTTTAACCCCAACATTTCCTCAAAACGTATCTACCCTCTATCTTGAATCATTAAGGTGATCCCCATAGATTTTTTTTATTTTTTATATACTTTTTTTTATAAAATCAGCTCTTCCGCTCAAATGGTGCCTTCTAGAGGGGTGAAATGTAAGACCGACCTCTTATAATTTTTCTCCACTCCCTAAGATAGCTTCCATACAAAAGTTACAGTTTTAAAAAAATCCAGCGAATTTTTAAGAGTTCAAATTTTCATTATGGAACAACATTTTCGTTTTTATGCAAAACGTTATGAAATTTTGTGTTTAAATAGTTCTTACTAATAGAAATGTGAGAGCGAAAAGAAATTTTATGATTTGATGCATTAAATACCCCAATTCCCAATTTCCTTTCGCAAAATTTAAAAAAAAATTTATTTTTTGCAATTTTTGATGCCACGCCCACAATAAAGCATCTAAACTTGTTTAAAACCATTTGGCACACATTATTTTTTAACTATCGAAAAGCTACTATTATAATAAAAAAAAAAAAAATTTAGAAATTTTTACACAAGTAAACGATTTAATAGCACATGTATTTATGTACAAATACATAAAATTATGAACTTTTTCATAGTATTTATGAAAAAATGTTAAGTATTATGATTTATTCATAAACACTAAGTAGAAATTTAAAAGTATTATGAAAAAGTTTATAAATTTAAAGAATTTAATGATTTTTATCATAAATAGTATGAAAGTTGTTCGTTGGATTTTTTTTTTTTGTGAGTATTGTGTAAACTTTTAATAAAAATTTATTGAATGTATGCCCAAAAATTTGAGAAAATAGCTCCCAATGAAATAAGTTCCAATGAAATAACTCCTAATGAAATAAATCCCAAATAAAATGAAATATCTCCCAAACCAAAAAAATGAAATAAGTCCCAAAAAAAATAAAATAAGTCCCTAACAAAAAATGAAAGAAGTCCCAAAGAAATAACTCCCAATAGAAATGAAATAAATCACAATTTTTTTTTAATATTCAATTTTAGCTCTTTAAAAAAACAAATCTCTGAAGTGCCTACAATTCCTACTCAACTTTTTTTGGGTTGCAGCTTACTGACAAACTGATTAAATTTCTTTTAATGTTTGAATGATATCAGTATAATATTTCATGCAATAGCTAACTTATCGCAGGTCCCTCTGGCGGCTGCGAGAAGAACAGAAAATAAACTCCATAAAAATATGAACTCATATTAAAAAAATATATAAATCATCTTGGTTAAAACAGTTAACAAGCCACGCATAAAACTTGAAAGCAGATTCCTAGAAGCCTTTTAGAGCTTCCAGGATTCTGTATAATAATAATCTCTTGGAAAATTTTTTCGCCTGCGCGAAAAAATCCATACGCATTCAAATCTTTTCAAACATATAATCGTATTCCAACAACATATATTTCAAAATAAAGAAAAGAGTGAGTGGGTTGTAAAAGACCGAAAGTTCGTTTCGCCTACACTTTAAATAATCTAATGTGCCCGCCAAACCAACAGGATCCTAAAACTTCTTATTACACCGGTTGCGGATCTTCAGTTTGCCATACAATACCTCTTAATTTTCATAAATTAAAACCATTGTTAGAAGAATTCGAAATTTTTCACAATTTTTTTTGGATTTTGGTTGACATTGGTGTACTTCTGAGTGAATGGTATTCTGAATTTATTTACAAGATCATTCAAAAAGCATTGAAAAAGAGTTTATTCTAATTCGAGGTCATTTACTTTCCCCGTAATAAATTAACTTTTCCTGAAAATAACTTAAGAAAATATCTAATTTTTCCCAGCAAAAAAAAGCATTACTTAGAACAATGATAAAAAGGACTTCTACTGCTTCGGGAGTAGTAAATATCTACTGAATATCTCATTACATTTTCATATAGTTGTCGCAGCAAGTAAGTAGTTGTTTCAACTCGTTTTTCAGTACATATGAAGTGGTCTTCATACTATTCTATAACTTTGAACTTTTGACTATACTTATTAACCACTTCATTGCGAATGCATAATATTGTATATTAAAGAAGTAATTAAACAATAAAATCAACTGAAAATGTCAGTTAAAAGAACTACTTTGTAAGTTGTTTTGGGGTCAACTACTTTTTCAGTTAAATTAACTAACAATGATAGTTATTTTAACTGACAAAAAACAACTGACTTATGTAGTAAAAACTACTAACATTTGTAGTCAAAACAATAAAAATGTAGTAAAAATAAAATAACAAGCGCGGGTACAAGGGGGGGAAGGGGAAATTACCCCCCCCCCCAGACCAAATTTCAAAAAAAAAAAAGAAAAAAGAAAGGAAAAGAAAAAAGTAGGAATCGCATACGACTCGTTTTAAATTAAACGACTCGTTTGAGCTCATCATTCTATTACCATATAGTGTCATTTCGTTGTAATGGAATAAATACTAAACGAGTCGTTTAATTTAAAATTAAAAGACGTGTATGAGAATACGGGATTATAGCACATTCGCATTGCTATGGTAAAACACGGTTTAGTTGAAACATTGTTTTATGATTCGTTTAACCATAGTTTTTGATAGCAAGAAACATTAGCCCTGTTTTCGCGTAAACGTTTATATTTTAACATTAAAATTTTTAATTTTTTTGGCACCACTTTTGTTGAATGTCAAAGTTTATTTAAGCAAACACGGAAAAAAACATTTTATTTTCAAATGCGAACTTTTTATCGAAACTTAAATTTAATGCCAATAATTATAAAAGTTAAAAATAAGCGTGGATAGTTTAAAATTTGTATAGGTGGGCGTATATACGGTTATGCGAAAACAGTGCTATTGCTAAAACCGAGTTTATAATAGTCATAAACTTGGATATTACCAAAAAAAAGCTGTAGGAAAAAGCTATAGAAAACAAAAATCAAACCTAATATTCTGAATTTTCATGATATTTCCTTACTATACGTAAGAAGCTTAATATAATTTATAAATACATTCCTTAATGGAATTATTTCATGTAATTTTTAAATATAAAGCATTTGTAAAATAACCAATATTTATTAAATAATTATTGATAATTTCCAAATTTTTTAATGAAGTTTTAAAGTGGAGATTTCTTTAGTGAGGAAGTGCATACTAGGGTGGCTCGTTTTTGGGCTTTTCTCTCTGATCAAATTCTAATACCCGCCAAAAGTGTCGGTCCCCTAAGGGTAACTCACATGCAAAATATCACTCCGATCGGAGTTTATCTTCTGTCTCCACTTTGAGCCTCAAAATTGGGGTTTTCGCAAAAAAGGACTTTAAAAAAAAAAAATAAAAATAAATTAAGTTTTTTTATTAAAATAATTAAAAAAATATATTTGTATCATATTTGATCGTAACTACTTAAATATGAAATTTAAAGATTTTACGGTATCATTAACCCGTTTAAACTTGATACCAAAAAAATGGCATGATTTTGGGGGCGTTCTCAAAACACATTTTTTCAAAATTTGAAAATTTTATTAAAAAAAAATTTTAAATATGCCATTTTTTCTTTCTGAATTCATTAAGAACTCCTTGGAGAAGAAAAATGTGAAATATGGCGGATATCCGTCGAGCCACTTTTCGGGAATCGCGGGGGGAAGTTAGCGGATTTCAAGGAAATGTTGGTTTTATCAATAATTTGGATTAATAAAATCTTATAAATTTCATTTTTGTGCAAATTAACGGTTTTTTGGTGTCGTGGCATTCTATTATATAACTTTAAGTCTGTCATGAAATCTTACCGATCTAGGACGTCTTTAACCCACATTGGCTGGGGGTCAAAAATGACCCCCGAATAAAATTTGAAGTTTAGATCTTAAATTTTGTGCTATAAACAAGTATAAAACAGCTTTTGTGTTTTTTACCCCAACTATTATTTCGTATTATTATATTATCTTTAAAAAAATCGTTAACCCTTCTTGGCAGGGGGTCAAAAATGACCCATTCAATAAAAAATATATATTTTGTTGATTTCAAAAAATTCAAGCACTATGCCTAAAAGTTTTTGCCGGGGTCATTTTTGACCCCTGGCCAATGTGGGTTAAAGATATCTTAAATATGTGAGATTTAAGGGCTGGTTTAAAGTTATCTAATAGATTGCCACAAATTAATTTTATATGAAAAAATATATACTTTTTATTGAATGGGTCATTTTTGACCCCCTACCAAGAAGGGTTAACGATTTTTTTAAAGATAATATATTAATACGAAATAATAGTTGGGATAAAAAACATAAAAGCATTTTTATACTTATTTATAGCAGAAAATTAAAGCTCTAAACTTCAAATTTTCCGCGGGGGTCATTTTTGACCCCCAGCCAATGTGGGTTAAAGACGTCCTATACCTGTAAGATTTCATGGCAGACTTAAAGTTATCTAATAGAAGGCCACGGCACCAAAAAACCGTTAATTTGCACAAAAATGAAATTTATAAGATTTTATTAATCCAAATTATTGATAAAACCAACATTTCCTTGAAATCCGCTAACTTCCCCCCGCGATTCCCGAAAAGTGGCTCGACGGATATCCGCCATATTTCACATTTTTCTTCTCCAAGGAGTTCTTAATGAATTCAGAAAGAAAAAATGGCATATTTAAAATTTTTTTTTAATAAAATTTTCAAATTTTGAAAAAAGGTGTTTTGAGAACGCCTCCAAAATCATGCCATTTTTTTGGTATCAAGTTTGAACGGGTTAATGATACCGTAAAATCTTTAAATTTCATATTTAAGTAAGTACGATCAAATATTATACAAAAATATTTTTTTAATTATTTTAATAAAAAAACTTAATTTTTTTTTATTTTTTTTATTTAAAGTCCTTTTTTGCGAAAACCCCAATTTTGAGGCTCAAAGTGGAGACAGAAGATAAACTCCGATCGGAGTGATATTTTGCATGTGAGTTACCCTTAGGGGACCGACACTTTTGGCGGGTATTAGAATTTGATCAGAGAGAAAAGCCCAAAAACGAGCCACCCTAGTGCATACTAATGTCTATATTTGGAAGTGGTGCAAGCCATAATTTATGACATTATATATCAATTTTTGGAAGTTGTTTAAAAGTATCTTCATTTGAATAATAAATCAGGGGTTAACTGCTTTTTTTGGAGTACTTCAGAAGTGGGTTGATTTGGACTACTTCCCTTATTTTTTGCTGGGTTATTATTTTTAATAAAAATTAAAGAAACTTGAAATTCAATAAGTTAAATTTTTATTTTCATAATTTACTCTCAAACTGTTGGGAATTATTTCATTAAAGTAGTTTGGGAGTTATTGCATAATGAAATAACTCCCAAACTTAAAAATGAAATAACTTCCAAAAAAAATGAAATAATCCCCGCAGATTTTCATAATGAAATAACTCCCAAATCGTATAGAAATTTTTGGGACTTATTGCATTATTTTTCTTGGGACTTATTTCATTGGGAGTTATTTCATGGCGCCTATATTGTATGTTTTAAAGATATAGAACAATTTCATAAAGATGATTTAAAACTTTCATAAAAATGAGAATTTAAAAAAATTAAAACCATAAAAAAAAAATTGAAACATTTATTTAATTTACTCAAATTTTTTTAAAAACTTTTTGATAAATTTTTAATTGCGTCAATTAAAAAATTACTCAATTTTTGTTTTTAAATTTAAACAAGTGATTACTTAAATTTTTTTCCTCCATATTTTTTTCTGTGTGCATTAAAAAATAAATTTCTGCCGCACTTTAGTTGTTGTTCCAAACAAAGCTTTAGCAATTAAATGCATTTATTTCCGTTGTCGTTTTTTTGTTGTATTTTTTGAAAGAGAGAGGAGTGCTTTATAATATAAAGTTTATATTGTCAATTTAGTTTTGTTTGTTTTTAATTACAAAAAGTTTAATTTTGTTTTCTTTTTTGGTAAACTTTGATTTATAACATTACTAAATTATTACAAGTTTTCTCTAAAATAGTAGTAGTTGTATGTATTTAAGTTTGAAAAATAATTGAAAGTGAAAAAGACAAGAGAACATTATTTAATTTTTGAGTATGGTTCTCTTAAATTTATTAAGACAACAAATGCTGGTAGATTTGTTAAAATTGGGTTATCTTATTGCACAGAAAATAAAATCGTCAACATTAAATCAACAAACAGAAATTGTAAATCAACCAAACATGATATTAACCAAACATTAAATAAAAACGGCCGCCTGTTAGTCTATAATACAAAACTTCGATTTTGTTTTCAACAAACTCAGTCAAGTAATTTTATTTCAAAATTATTTTATCATGTCAACAAATAGTTTTTGTGTTTGTTGAATTTCTTTATTGAAAAAAAAAAAAATGAAATTTTTTACGTTTGTCAGATCAACAAATTGTGTTTGTTTAAATTCTTTGTTAAAAAAATATTTAAGATTTTGTACGTTTGTCAATACAAATAATAATAATAGAGATTTATTACAAACTCGTTTATCAATTTTTAATTTTTTTTTTTTTTCAACAATCAATATTTACAAACGTTAGTTGATATCACAAATTTCCGTATAGGAGCACTTTCAGTGAAAAACTTAATTGTATTCACAAATATGGGGGTCAATATAACAATTCGTTTTTTTCTGTGTAGCATTGTTTGTAGAGTTTACAATAAAATTACTTAATATGATAAACTTGTTAAAGTGCATGATTAAAACATTATTGCATACTTTGTAGTGTTTTTCTATTAATAAGTTTAAAGTACACTCAAAATATTTTGTAAGTAAATTCAACTGAAAAAACGTTTAAAATAATCGTTTTTCCTTTTAAAAAACGGACTACTTATATTTCATTTAAAACAACATACTATTTCAGTTATTTTTAAACGTTATTATTTGACTAGATATTCCGTAAAAACAAATGATATTTCCGTTATTTTAACTGTTTACAATTTTTTATTTTGTGGAGTAAAAATATTTTTTTTTGAATAACAAACTACAAAATCCGTACTTCTGTAAAATTATACGGTATAATCAGTCGGAAATAATTTAACTGATAAAAATATTTTTCCGTAAAGTTTGTAGTTTATTTTTTTAACAACTGTTTAAATCGTTCAATATTTTAGGTTCCTTGAAAAACAAACGATAAAACGTTTAAAACAACTTAAACTAAAAACTTTTTGAATAACCGTAAAATAGTTACTGTAAAACTTTTCTGGGTGTATAGTTTTCGGGGGTCTTAACCATGTTAGGTTATGATTAAAAAAAACACAAAATAATTTCAAATATTATTCTTAAAGTATGCTAAAAAGAGCTAAAAAACTTTTACTTAATGCATGACTTGTCCGAATACATAAATACCCTACAAGATGTCAAAAACATATTTCATTAAAATGAATTTAAGATTTAGAGATTTTATTTTTTTAGCATTAAAAAAATATAAAAAAAAATTTGGCTAGAAAATATTTATATTAAGCAAAATAGATTTTTAGTAATTTTTGTAAAAATTATTTTTTTTTTAATGTAAAATTTTTTGAGCAGGTATTTATTTTATTTCGTTTTTTAGTGTAGAAATGTTTTTGAATTACAAAAACATTCTAAAATATTTTGGTGGCTTATCTTTGTCATTAAAAGCGTGTTTAGTATTTTTCAACACACAAATTAAAAGTTAAACCAATATGGAATTCAATGGTTTCCGCAAAACTTCTGAACCACTAAACCGATTTTGCTCCAATTTAATACCAACCAACAAGGAAAATTTCGAATATGCAAAGCTTCAAAAGTTAGCGTGTTTCTAACAGACATACGGACGGCCGTGCTAGATCATCTTAAAATTGATCGGAAATCATATATACTTAATGGGTTCTATATCCTCTTTTTTTATGTGTTACAAATGGAATGACAAATTTATATACCTACATTTACATTCTGTCACTAAAGTGGAGAGTATAACAATGTTTTAATTAACATTATTATGAAAATATAAGAAATGTATTTCAACTTTTAAATTAACGAGGGATGTTTAAGGATACATATTTTGTTTACAAACTAGGTCAATGATATACAAAGTATAATGAAACTGTCTTTAAAATATTATTTTAAGAAACAAAAAAAAAGGAAGCTGTCTGACTGTCTTAAGTCAAGGTACACGTTGTAGTTTAAAATGAATACAAACACAACTTTATTGCATAAAATATTTAAATTTAAGGTATATAATTAAGTCGGTCAAAATTATAAAAAAAAATTTTTTGTTTTTTAATTTTACAATTAAAACAAATTATTCGTTATTCGACCTATTTTGAGATAGATTACTCCAGCTCGAGGTCACGTTTCTTTACTAATTATTACGATGATATTGTCAAACTAAAAATTTTCAAGAGACTTTTTATAAAGTTTCTTTTAAATGGAGATGGTATAATTGGGCATTTCGTTTTTAATTTAGAGCTGTTTTATGTTGTGTATTTAGTACATAAATTCTCATTATGTCTATTTATACACAAACATAAGACTTTATGTTTTGCCACGAATTGTCAATTTGCTAAATACTCTTGACAATGGAATTTGACAAATTCCGAAACTCGTGTCGAGTAAGTCTTGCAAAACGACCATTCTAATCAATTTAAAACAAACTAACTTTATAAATAGTTTCTTGAAAATTGTTACTTTGACAATATCATCGTAGTAATTAGTAAAGAAATGTAACCTCGAGCTGGAGCAATCTTTCTCAATTTCCCACCTTTCTCAATTTCCCACAAATTAACAATAATTTATTTTCAATACAAATATATTTGTGCCTCAAAAACCAAAATGCTTTATAGAAAAACTACCTTCATGGCATATGGTTGCATTACAATTACCAAATATACTTCACTTTATCATTTATTTAATCGCTCATTCTTTGAGAGACAGTTAACAGTCAGGAAACAAAAAAAAAAAAAAAGACAAAGAGAAAATATACTAACAAGAAAACAAAAGCTTTTAAATGACAAAAAAGGTTTTTCTGCATTTACAGCATGCGACCAATGTATTATGAAGTATTTAACCACAAATATGAATTAATTTAACAGTTAATGAGAATAATAGCGAATAGACCATTTGTAGAATTTTGTAGTGGACATTTGAACCGCACCTTTCACCCATTTGCTCAGATATAGTAAAGCATTCAAAAGAGAATTTGCCAAAAATTCCACTTAAATTTCTGCTTAAATAAAAAAGAGCGAATATTCATAGAATTTTGTTGAAATTTAAAAAAAAAAATTTAACATGATAATGTTTTTAGGCTGGTGTCTAATTTTAAAAAAGTTGCAGAACGCCACCTCAGTTTGACTATATAAGCTAACAATTAACGAAAAAGAAAACAAGAATTACTACACTAAGAAAATTAAGTCATTAACTGCTTGTAGGTTATTTTAAAAATTAATCAGTTAAGTTATTTTAAAAGAAAAATCATTAATTTTAATATGGATTTCTTGTTTTCTACTGTTTTTGTTTAAAGTTTAAAAAAAATAATTTACTGTCTTAAAACTGAATTTTCTGTTACATTCAATTTCGGCAGTAAAAAATTTCTTCTATAGTTTTACTGTATTTCAATACAAAATAAGTGAATATTCACTAGTTTTTTAATGTTTTGGATAGTCATTAAAATAACATTAAAAATTGACTGTAATATGTTTTTATTTTAAACGAAAAAATGGTGGACTGGTTTTTTAAATAAAATTTCATTTGTTTTAAGTGAATATTCACTGGAATTTACCTACATAATTTTTTGAGTGTATTCTCATTTTCTTAAAACCAAAAGCTTTAGTAACTTGGGTGTGTAACTTGAATAATAATTCACCTCGTGGTGAATAAAACCATTTTTCTCCAGCTAATGAATAAATAGTAACATACATTTTTTTCAACAAAAAAATTTTTTTTTCATAAATTTTTTTTTCATTAATTTTTTTTCATTAATTTTTTTTTTCATCAATTTTTTTTTTTTATTAATTTTTTTTTTTCATTAAATTTATTTTTTCATTAAATTTATTTTTTTTTTTTCATTAAATTTATTTTTCATAAAATTTTTTTATCCCACCAAATTTTTTTTTTCATCAATAATTTTTTTCATCAATTTTTTTTTTCATTATTTTTTTTTTCTTAATTTTTTTTTTTTTATATTTTTTTTCATTTAATTTTTTTTTTATCAAATTTTTTTTTCATAAATTTTTTAGTTTTTCCATCATTTTTTTTTATTAAATTATTTTTTTTTTTATTTTTTTTTTTAAATTTTTTTTTTTCATAATTTAATTTTTTTTTTGTTGTCATCAAAATTTCTATAATTTTTTTTTCTTCATCAAAAACTTTTTTTCATCAAACATTTTTTTTCACCAAAAATCATTTTCCCCTTTTTTAACAAAACTACTTTTTCAACAAGTCTAAACTTTTACATAAAAATGTTCCATTTGTTTATCAAATGTACATAAAACAAGTGAGAGTGTTAAATTCTTAGGTGCCGAATGTTTTATACTCTCCAAAATGTAAAAACACTTTTTTGCACTTATTTTTGCACTTGTTTACTAAACGTACAGCTCTTTTGGTTTGGACTGCATCTTGTTTTCCTCAGACAGATGGACGGATGTATATAGCTAGAGTGTCTTAGAAATGGATCAATAATATATAAACTCAATGAGGACCTCGACTGATATTTCATCTCGTTTTGCAAGGAATAGCAAAGTAATATAACAGTATTCTTTCTAAAAAAAAACTTGCTTTGGCAAGTACACCCAAACCTTCCGCAAAACATTATCATGATTTAATGTTTTGGACAAGAGTACAAAATTCCCAGGCATTTTTTTTCTAAATTTCTGTTTTTTTTTTTCTTGACATTGGAAACAATAAGTAGTAACACTACATGATACAAAATAATTTTTCAAGAATTAACATTTAACTGCATGAAACTGCATCTTGACAATTTTTTTTTAAAAAAAAGTTTTATTGAAAAAAAAAAAAATAAATTATGAAAAAAAACTTTGCAAACCTTTTAATATTTTTTGTACACTTAGAAGAAAAACTCTGTCAAAAAATCTGGAAATCAGCTTTTAGTTGGAGTTAGCAAACTTAAAGCAGGTTTTTCTGCTGAAATGGATATTTAAATGAAATTCTCTGTCATTTTGTAAACATAGCAGAAATCAGCAGATATTATTTTGCTAATTTTAAAGAAATATTTACACTTAAAAAATTATGTCATTAACTGATTGTAGTTTATTTAAAAAGTTGTACGTTTAGTCGTTTTTAAAAGAAAAAACATTTGTTTGATGTTCAGTTTTTATTAATGACTGCTTCTATCCCTTGTTTCAAAAATAACACACTAAAAAATAAAGACTTTCATTAACATTTAATTTTTAAAGTCATTTATTTTTGTTCTGTAAGTAAAAACTACTGATTATTCTTTAAATTTTTAATGATTTGTGTAAGTAATTTTTTTTAAATTGTTGGTATTTTTTAATGAGATATTTTTTACCTACACAAGTAGGTTATTTTTTTGAAGAAAAAAAAATTATGTTATTATATTTCTAAAAATAATTAAAAATTATTTATACACTCAAAATAAATTCTCTGTCCAATCAGCAGATAAATCTGCTGAAAATACACCCATTTTGAGCCATATGAGAAATCTGCTGATTTTAGCAGACACGGTTTGCTAAATATCTGTCATAAGAGGTGAATAAATATAACAATAAAAAAAAAAAAAAAACATACGGCGCCAGCCAGCATCGAACTCGCCACCTTCCGATTTGAAAGTACACTTCTTAACCACTACGCTACGGAAGCTTATACTTTTATCTGGCGTTTTAGTTATTAAACATGTGTGACATTTTACTATGTTTATACTGATTTTGTTTGCTGAATTTCATTATTTTGTTAAGAAATTTTTTTATATAAAAAAAAAAAGCAGAACAGATTGTCAGCAGATTGCTCTGCTGAAATCAGCAGATTGATCTGCTGAAATCAGCAGAAATATCTGCTGATTTTAGCAGAAAAATCTGCTGATTTTAGCAGAAAAAATCTGCTGATTTCAGCAGAATAATCTGCTGATTTCAGCAGAACAATCTACTGATTTCAGCAGATCAATCTGCTGATTTCAGCAGAGCAATCTGCTGACAATCTGTTCTGCTTTTTTTTTTTATATAAAAAAATTTCTTGAAAAAATAATGAAATTCAGCAAACAAAATCAGTATAAGCATAGTAAAATGTCTGTTATTTTCTTAAACTAAATGACAGAGATTTTACTAAAAATATCCTTCTCAGCAGAACAATCTGCTAAAAGATTGCTAATTCAAATTGAAAGTCGTTTTACAGATTTTTTGACAGAGTTTTTCTTTTGAGTGTAGAAATATAAAAACATGTTTGTATTAGGTGACTTTGGCACGATGGGTAGAGTGTCTGGCCAGAATGTAGTTGATTGCGGGATCGATTCCCCAAAATTTAATTAAAATTTTTTAAAAAAATATTTCAATAGAAAATTGTAAAAAATAACCTACGAAATCATTAATTTTTATTGTTTTCGTAGGTTATTTTTTTGGAATTTGTTGGTAAAAATAACAGAACTATCATTAATTTTTAATGTTTTCGTAGGTTATTTTTTTCGAATTTGTTGGTAAAAAATAATGAAGAAAGCGTAATTTTTAATGTTTAATGTTATTTATTTTAGAAAATTTTGTCAACAGTAAAAAATAAATGTTGATGTTTGTTAAAACTAATGAATAATTACAGGGATTGTTTATTCACTTGTTTTAAGTGTGTTTTTCATTTGTTTTTGCCTACAAAATATTTTGAGTGTAGTTATCCTGTTTCCAAAAAAAAATTCTAACAATAAGTTTTTTTTCAAAGATAATTAAACAAAATAAAAACAAAAAATTTTATTTAAAAACATCATTATTAAAAAAAGCAAGTAAGAGTGTGAAATTCGGCTGTGCCGAATTTTTATACCCTCCAACATGTAAACAAATTATAAAAAAAAAAATTGACAGGGGTGTTTTTTAGGGGGGAGGGGCAAGGTGGGGGAGGGGTCGGTGAGCTGGGGGAATCCTTGGCCCTCGCGGTATATGATTACAAGTTAATTTTTGTCTTCTTTGTGCACTAAAGTATTATAGTTTTATAATAATTTAAACTAATTTTTATCCACGCCCTTAAAAGAGGGGCGGGCAAAAAAAAAGGAAAATTTTTTAATCCGCTGGGTCCAAGCGCAGGACTTTAAACTTCTGCGAACATAAAAATGTTTCATTTGTTTCATAAAAATACATAAAAACGTCTAAAAAATTGGCATTTTTAAGTTCCCCCTGGCCCGATTTAGTATATTTCCGAACTTGACCCGCCTAGGACCATAAGACATATTTATGCCAAACTTGAGGGGTCTAGCTCTTTTATTTTGGACTGCATCGTGTTAACTACAGACGGACGACGGACAGACGGACGGTTGGACGGACGGACGGACATCGCTAGAATGTCTTAAAATCGATCACTGACCAATAACAAATATACTGTATGGGGTCCTCGACCGATATTTCGATGCGTTACACACGGAATGACAAAGTGAGTATACCCCCATACTGTAGTTGGAGGGTATAAAAATCAAGCAAGCTTTAGCAAAAAAATGAATCACTTATGCAAAAATTCGAGAATTTATGTAATTTTTTTAACTCATGCTCACTAAAAGTTGATAACAATGTGCCACGACGAAAGATAAGAAAGATAACCGAATACGCCCTTTTTTTTAAGTTCATAACTTCAACAGAACTTTTCTAATCTTTACGAACGCGTGGACAGTGTGACAGAAAATACTGAAAATTTTTGAAAATCCCGGAAATATCCCGAAAATCCCGGGATCCCGAAATCGGGATCCCTAAAATTTTTCTTCAATCCCGACTCCCGGGATTCAGAAAAACCAATCCCGATTGGAAGCCCTACTACCGCACACAGAAAAACAAAGTTTTGCTGTAGACTCATTTTCAACTAATTTGTTGTTGTATTAACAAAAAATTTAATTGTATTGACAAATTGTGTTGTTGAATAAAATATCACTTATTTGCTTTGTCAATACAATTAAATTGTTTGTAAAAACAACAACGACTCAATTGAAAATAATACTATAATACATATTTTGCAGGCCTTTTGCAAGCATTGATTTTATTTTTTTTTTATTAAGAATTACCATATAATTACAAATTATTTACTAATTTTACCTAACCGAGAACTGGTAACAATGACCTTCTTCTCGTTGTAGCGAATCAGACCAAGGCCTCTGGTGGGAATCGAACCCACGACCCCCAGACTCATAGGCTAGCACGCTACCAACTAGCCTACTGGGGCGCCTAGCATTAATTTAGTTAATCCAAATTATAAAAAATTTTCCATACTTTGGTCAAGTACTGTAGTATTTAAGTTTAAAAAACAAAACGAAAAAACATCAACTTTACACTTAAAGTGTTAAAAAAATATTTTTGACTTTATCACTAAAAATGGCATGTATGCATATGACAACTTTTTATAAATGACAACTACGGACTACTGTCATCTGAACTTCTACAACACCAGACAAACACTCACGTTGGCACACAGACTATTATTGTTTGTTGGTGAATTGTGTGCATTTTACTCTAGAATACGTTAACATGTATGTGCAAAAAAGAACTGTATATATGTATGTGTAAGATATTTCATCAACGGGAAACGGATATGTTGTTATAATATAAAACGTTTTTTTTTTTTTTGTAATAAAAACGCATTTCATACGGATATTGTAGTGAGAAGGACATATCGAGGGCTTATGTTTAAATGGTGAAAATATGCAGTGTTATCAAATAACAAAGCATACTTTTAGGCATTAGAAAAATTGAAAGATCTCACGTTCAAATAGAATTTCGATTGCTATCGACTACGAGAATTATAAAGAAAACATATTCGTTGTGTCAAACGAATTTATTTCAGTTGCGAGTAGCAACATTTTTTTTAAAGCAACAAATGTTTTGTTGTTATAAACGAATTACTGTTGTCATAACTAATGTTTTTTTTCACATTCAAAAAATTTGGTGGTTGCAATAGAAACATTTTCAAACTCGGCTGGCATAACGGATTGCTTTTCTCCGAAAAAATTATTTAAAACTAAAAATATATTTCTAAACATTGTTTTGTTGTCTGTCTTGAAAAAATTTAACTTTGCAGATATCTGTTTTTAAATATAAGCCCTCGACATAAATTTTTAAATGATTTTTTTTTTTGTTTTTATAAATATTGTTATTAAATTTATGTTTTCATTTTATTTTTTTTTAATTTCATTTCATTCTTCATTCATTTTATATATTTCTTGTATAATTGTTTACATGTCATCAACTTTTACGTAGATTTTTTTTTTTCACTTTATTTTAACGACGAATTGTTTTCAAGGCCCAGGAGCCCAAGTGGGTTTTCAATGAATGTATATGATATTAATATGACACTTGTTAAAAAGTAGATTGTAAAAAGCCAGCAGCCGCTGTAAATGCGGTTAAACATATTTTTGTATGAAAGACATTAATCATATAATTGTGGTTATACATATATACGAATTCATACATAAATTTCATTTTTATCAAAAAGCCAATTATAAGACAATGAATTAATGAATAAATGTGATTGTGTCAAAATTTGAAGATAATTTTTATTATAATTATGGAAATAAAAATAATTATGTAAAAAGAGGATATATTTAAAAATATATATAAATGGCGTAATAACAGACTGTATAGCTTTTAATGAGGTAAGGCGGCTGGAGGTCAAAAGAAAAAATGCAAAATAATATTAATTAATACATTTGGTTTTTTTAATAGAAAAGAAATATGTACATATTGTCGGTGCGCCAACAAAAACCGCTATGTGTTTTTTAACATTTTTCAAAGAGTGTTAAAATATTTCTTTCATAATTATTCAAATAATATTGCAAATTTTCCATTTCTGTTAATTTGAATTATTAAAAAGAGCGTAAAAGTACCAAATTTAGCTGTTATTAAAGTCTCTTCAAAAAATTTTGAAATACACATAGCGGCTCTGGTTGGCGGATATTTGAAAAATAATTTACCCAAATAAAATAATAAGAGTATAAAACAAGTAGAAAAGTTAAATTCGACTTGGCCTAATCTACACTCAAAAAAATAACTTAGTCAAAATATTAGTAAAAGGTGTTGTAATTTACTTCAACCAAACTTTAGCAAAAAAAATTGTAAAAATTTAACTTTTACAGTTTTTTTTGGCAATTTACTATTGTTAAAATACAAAAATTTTGTGGTACTTTTACTATATTTTCTTGCTAGTTCTTTTTTTTATTTTACTATAATTTTAGCAAAAATATTAGTATTTTCCTTAAAGAAATGGTAATACTTTTTATTTTTTTCTTCGTTTTAAAAAAAAAAATGTTTAAAGTGTTCTAGTGTAAAAAAAAACTCATTGCAGATTGATGATGCTGCCAACACCATAGCAAAGTAGCCATCCATCAACTGCATGTGCGCTCAAAAATAGGCTACACAATTTTTAGTATTTTTTACCATATTTTTTGGTAATTTTACCATATTTTTTGCTAATTTTATATGAAATTTTTTTAAAATTTTCCACCTAAATTGTTAATAAAAAGTTGATAATTTTGAAAAATAATTTTTTTAAAATGTTAACACATAGTTAGATATCTAATCTTTAATATCCAAAAGTTTTTTTTTATTTTTTTTTTAAGTACATGTGAAAAAAATTAAAAATTCGAAAAAAAATTGTTAATTTTTTACAAATTTTACATGAAAATGTAAGAAATTTCTTGTGTAGACTACTACGCAATTCTCATTTGTTCTACTTAAGCTAAAAAAATGACGCAAAAAATAAAAAAAGTGAAGTGTTGTTCTTTAAGTTTTTTGTTTAAAGTGTTTAAGTGAAAAAAAAATCATTTTGGATTTTGATGTTGTTGGAAGTCCAGTTACTGCAACTACAGCTGCTGAGAAGTAGGCAAAAGAAGATGCTGCCACCATCAAGCCGAAGAAACCATCCAACAACTGAAGTAATAGTTGATGCTGCTATTACTACATTTAAAGAACGTGGTGCTCAAAAACAGGCAAACATTTTTTTAGTATATTCACCAAATTTTAAATCAACTACTAACCAGAGAAAAAAAAAATACTAAATAAAACAGTTTTTTTTACCAAATTACAAATTTTTTTTATCTATTTCAATTTTACCATTTTTTTTGGTAATTTTACCATATTTTTTGATAATTTTACAAGGTTGATTTTTTACAAAAATAAAATGGTATTCTTGTAATTTTACCATTTTTTTCCTAATTTTTTGATTAGCAAAATGGTTTTGCTAATATTACCAAAATTTTTGCAACGTCCAAAACTACAGATTTTTTTGCTAATTTTAACCATTTTTTTTGCTAGTTTTACAATATTTTTTTTTTGAGTGTATAAATACTCTCACAATAAATTTTCTAACGAGAAAAAAATAACATATTTGATTAGAAATATTTTATTTTGTATAAAAAAACTTTTTTTTAAGTAATTTTTGAATAATGCCTGCGAATTTTGTACTCTTGTCCAAAACATTAAATCATGATAATGTTTTGCGGAAGATTTGGGTGAACTTGCCAAAGCAAAGTATTTTTTTTAGAAAAATATATATTACTTTTCTATTCCATGCAAAACGAATTGAGATATCAGTCGAGGACCCCATTAAGTTTATATGTATATTAATGATACAGACAATAATATATAACACTCCAGTTATATACATCTGTCCATCTGCACTGAAAAAAAAGACATAACTAAAATTGAGGAAAAAATGTCTTTGAAAATTTATAATGAATTTCCTAAAATTTAGTTAAATTTAACTAAAAAATGAGAAATTTTCTTAACTATGAGGAAAAAAGTTTAGTTCATTTACTTATAATTAGTTCATAGTTTTCTTTAAATGGAGTTTTTAAATATTAGGAAAAAAATTCTTACTGCCAAAGAAATTTTCCACAAATCTAAGAAACGTATCTTTATTTTTAAGACATATTTCTTAAAAAACAATTTAGTTCAAATTTAGTTAAAATTTACTAAAAAGACATCATCGTATTTCTCTTCTTTGAATTGAGGAAGTGTACTTCTTAGAATTTAGTGAATAACTTCTGAGAATTTAGTAAATAACTTCTTAAAATTTAGTTAAAAATTCAAAATGGCGATATCTCGAAAACTAAGCGAGATAGAGCGAAACGGAAGAAATTTTCAAAAGATAGACTGCAAAGAAAAATATGGAATAGCCTAGCTCTGCGTATCTGTCGGGGTCTCAAAACCCTAATTTTAGATCTAAAATTTGAAATTCCCGAGATTTTATATATGCACATATCTCGGTAAATACTGCCAACACGAGAAAAGTTCCAACGGTATTTTTTTAGCTCTTGACTCGTAGAACACTTCCGCAGACTACCCGAAATTAATTAAATTAATTAAATTAATTATACCCGAAATCCCACCGAATAATATTTTTTGAGTTATCCAGTTTTTAAGATTCTCAAGACCCTATTTACCGTATCTCAAAAACTAAGCAAGGTAAAGCGAAACGGACACAAGTTTTGGGTCAAAATCTATGGGGACCCTTAAAGAACCCAACGGGGTCTCGAGTTAACAGGGGCTGGACCCATGGGGTCCGAACCCATGGGTCCAGGGTCTAGACCAATCTAGTTTTAAAATGTGAATGATCTAAAGTGTAATATAATTTTTCCCATTTTCTAGTTAAAATTGGCTTAAAATTAATTAACTTTGTTTTCCTTATTTTTGGGAAATTATGAACTAAAACCAAGAAAAAAAATCTTTGGAGCCAAATCATTCCCTCTTTTTCTTAAAATTGAGTTAATTTTCCCAGATTTTAGTTCACTTTTTTTTTGAGTGTGTCTGTGGAAAGCAAGATGCAGTCCAAACCAAAAGAGCTGTACATTTGGTAAATGAGGGCAAAAATAAGTGCAAAAAAGTGTTTTTACATTTTGGAGAATTTAAAAGATTCGGCACCTAAGAATTTAACAACTCACTTGATTTACGTACATTTGATAAACAAATGGAACATTTTTATGTAAAAGTTTAGACTTGTTGAAAAAGCAGTTTTGGTAAAAAAAAGGGGAAAATGATTTTTGGTGAAAAAAAATGTTTGATGAAAAAAAGTTTTGATGAAGAAAAAAAAAATTTTCCAAATAAAATTTTGATGACAACAAAAAAGAAATTACAAAAAAAAAAATTATAAAAAAAAATTGATGAAAAAAAAATGAATGAAAAAAATTGATGAATAAAAAAACTGATGAAAAAAAAAAAAATGATAAAAAAAAAAATTGGTGAAAAAAAAAAATGATGAAAAAAAAAATTAATGAAAAAAAAAAAAAAAAAATTGATGAAAAAACCAAAAAAAAATTTTGGTTGAAAAAAATTTATATTACTTTTTATTCACCAGCTGGTGAAAAATGGTTTTATTCACCACGAGGTGAATTATTACCCAATTAACTAAAATTTTTGTTTTCTTTTTCGTTAATTGTTAGCTTATAAAGTCAAACTGAGGTGGCGTACTGCAACTTTTTTAAAATTAGACACCAGCCGAAAACATTATCATATTAAAAAAAAAATACTTTTTTTTTTGAGTGTAAATTTTTTTTTGAGGTAAAATTTTTTTCGAGTGGATATTTTTTTAGTGTAAAATTATTTTTATGTGGTAAAACAACCTTGTTAAATATTTTTATGACTTACCAATATTTTTAAAACATTTTTAACGGGGTTTCAACACGTTCATTTAATGTGAAACTAATTTTAAATTCACGGTTTTGCTAATAACTTTTGAACCATTAGACGAATTCGGCTGAATTTCAATACGAGCTAGGCCAGGGGAACGACAAATATATTTTCCTAGCTTTATCATACTAAGAATTGCCTTTAGAAAGTAACCATGCTTTTTATATCGTAAATTCACGAAAAACCCTTACCGAAATTCAGTCTTTTATCTATAACTTTTGAACCACTACACCGATTTCACTGGACTTCAATACCAACCTGACCCGGTAAATGACCAACATATATGCCAAATGTCAGGAGCCTCCGTAAAGTCTTTCAAGAGTTAGCGTGTTTTCAACACAAATAGAGACGGACGGACGTCGCTAGATCGTCTTAAAATCGATCGAGGATCATGAATATATATACTTTATGGGGTCCTAGAGTAATATTTCGAGGTGTTACAAGCGGAATGATAAACTTATATATGGGCCATGTCAAATCGCATACTTTGAATTTTTTTTTTTTTTAGATTTTCCCAATTTGTTTACAGTTTTAAATACCCTTCGAAAACTCATTCGTGGTAAATTTTCAGATTCTTTAGATGACCCGCTCAAAAGATATCGAATTTTTAAAAATTGGTAGTTTGTTCCTTTACTCAAACTTCTTTTACTCATAACTTCTTGAATAATGGTCCAAATTTAAATTTTTTTTTTCAAAATTTTTGTTTTTTTACGTAGTTTTTAAAAAAAAAATCCCGAAAAATTCTTAAAAACGCTCTAGTATGCGATTTTTAAGTTTTAAATTTAAATCTCATTTTTTAAAATGTTTGTATTCTTCGATTTTTTTGAAATTTTTTTGTGTAAAACTTCTATCGATTCTACAAATTTTTTGCCCAGGAGGATCGTGGGATAACGATTATTACTATTTTTTTTAAATTTTTTGAAAATTTTTTTTGTAATTTTTCAATCTTTAAATCATTTCTACTGCTCCAATGGTGTGTCATAGAGGGGTAATTTCCAAGACCGACCCCCATTAATTTTTACGTCTTAACATTCTTTGGAACAAACTAATACCCTATCTCCAATTTCTAAGGGGGCTCCCACACAAAACGACATTTTTTTAAATTTGCTCCAACCGCTCTAACTGCCCTAATAGTGCCCTTAGACCAACAAAATGTATGACCGACCCACAATTTTTTTTAGTACAAACATTTTTTCTGAACACACCTACCCTCTATCTGTAATTGTTAAGGCGGTCCCCATACAATTTTTTTTATTTTTTGTAAATTTGTTTTATTTAATCAGCTTCTACCGGTCCAATGGTGCGTCCAAGAGGGGTCATTAGTGAGACCGACCCCATTCTTTTTTACCCTACAACATTTTTTCAAAATATACCTACGCCCTATCTCAACTCCCTAAGTAGGCTTAGGGAGTTGAGATATCCAACTGTTATTTGTATGGGAGCCTACTTAGGGAGTGGAGATAGGGCGTAGGTATGTTTTGAAATGTTTTAGGGTAAAAATAAATGGGGGTCTGTCTCACTAATGACCCCTCTCGGACGCACCATTGGACCGGTAGAAGCTGATTAAATAAAACAAATTTACAAAAAATAAAAAAAATTGTATAGGGGCCGCCTTAACAGTTTAAGATAGAGGGTAGGTGTGTTCAGAAAAAATGTTTAGACTAAAAAAATATTGTGGGTCGATCATACATTTTGTTGCGCTAAGGGCACTATTAGGGCAGTTAGAGCGGTTGGAGCAAATTTTAAAAAATTTCGTTTTGTGTGGAAGCCCCCTTAGAAATTGAAGATAGGGTATTAGTTTGTTCCAAAGAAATGTTAAGACGTAAAAATTAATGGGGGTCGGTCTTATAAATGACCCCTCTATGACGCACGATTGGAGCAGTAGAAATGATTTTAAGATTGGAAAATTACAATAAAATTTTTTAAAAAAATTTTAAAAAATAGTAATAATCGTTATCCCATGATCCTCCTGGGCAAAAATTTGTAGAATTGATAGAAGTTTTACACAAAAATTACAATAAAATTTTTTAAAAAAATTTTAAAAAATAGTAATAATCGTTATCCCACGATCCTCCTGGGCAAAAAACTTGTAGAATTGATAGAAGTTTACACAAAAAAATTAAAAAAAAATCGAAGAGTACAAACATTTTCAAAAATGAGATTTAAATTTTAAAACTTAAAAATCGCATACTAGAGCGCTTTTAAGAATTTTTTGGGATTTTTTTTTTAAAAGTACGTAAAAAAACAAAAATTTTGAAAAAAAAAAAATTTAAATTTGGATCATTAGTGAAGAAGTTATGATTAAAAGAAATTTGAGTAAAGGAACAAACTACCAATTTTTAAAAATTCGATATCTTTTGAACGGGTCATCAAAAAAATCTGAAAATTTACCACGAAGGAGTTTTCGAAGGGTACTAAAAACTGTAAGCAAATTGGGAAAATAAAAAAAAAAAGTTTTTCAAAGTGTCCGATTTCACATGGAATGCCCCATATATATGTGTTATAACTTTCCTAAAGCTTTAACGAATCGAAAAATTTTACACATACGTAAAAAAACCTCTCACGCAAAAGGTGCACCAAAAATAAAGTGTTTTAATACTAACTGAAAGAAAAGTTCCAAGTTTGTTTTTTTTGTATTATAGTGAAAATTATAGTCAGTCAAGAGCGGTCATAAAAACATAGACCGATGAATTTCAGGCAAAATTTTTATACGGGAAATAAGTCTAAAAATGGTAAAATTTTGATAAGAGGTAATTAAGTTACCGATAAACCAGTTCAATACCTACACCAAAATTTTAATCAAATAATTCATATTTTAATGTATTTTTAGAGATTTATGTGAAAATTGGGCAGAAGTAAAAATGGTCCGATTTCGTTAACATTTGGAGCAACTATTTATACAAAATGAATAAACCAGACAAATTTCGAAGGCATACCTATTGAAATAAGGTTATATAATGATGTAATAATACCACTTTTTCCAAAAAGTGCCAAAGTGAAACTTTGGCATGACGCCCAACAAAAAGTTTGGGAATCACTGTATCAGATTATATTCGAGTTCATATTTGAATGTAATATTTTGATTTTTGTGATTTTCCAAATGCTTTGCAAACTTTTAACAGTTCCTTTTTTTCCTACATTTTTCATCTTGTTTGTTTAACATTCTAACGCTCAAATTAAATTTGTCGCATTATGTACAACATGCATTTTGTATTCAAATGCAATGATGCGCATGAAGTATAGTACATAGTTTATGATGTTTAGAGGATTACGACATACTACATACATACTATGTTTTTGCATATTATTGGCTTAAGTACAAAAGGACTTAACTACGGGTTTTTTGTAAAGAAAACTTAAAGAAAACTCAGATTCTAAGACATTTTTCTTCTAGAAAAAGTCTCAGCTTCTGAGACATTTTTCTTATAAAAAAGTATCAGCTTCTGAGACATTTTTCTTATAGAAAAAGTCTCAGATTCTGAGACATTTTTCTTATAGAAAAAGTCTCAGATTCTGAGACATTTTTCTTATAGAAAAAGTCTCAGATTCTGAGACATTTTTCTTATAGAAAAAGTCTCAGATTCTGAGACATTTTTCTTATAGAAAAAGTCTCAGATTCTGAGACATTTTTCTTATAGAAAAAGTCTCAGATTCTGAGACATTTTTCTTATAGAAAAAGTCTCAGATTCTGAGACATTTTTCTTATAGAAAAAGTCTCAGATTCTGAGACATTTTTCTTATAGAAAAAGTCTCAGATTCTGAGACATTTTTCTTATAGAAAAAGTCTCAGATTCTGAGACATTTTTCTTATAGAAAAAGTCTCAGATTCTGAGACATTTTTCTTATAGAAAAAGTCTCAGATTCTGAGACATTTTTCTTATAGAAAAAGTCTCAGATTCTGAGACATTTTTCTTATAGAAAAAGTCTCAGATTCTGAGACATTTTTCTTATAGAAAAAGTCTCAGATTCTGAGAAATTTTTCTTATAGAAAAAGTCTCAGATTCTGAGACATTTTTCTTATAGAAAAAGTCTCAGATTCTGAGACATTTTTCTTATAGAAAAAAGTCTCAGATTCTGAGACATTTTTCTTATAGAAAAAAGTCTCAGATTCTGAGACATTTTTCTTATAGAAAAAAGTCTCAGATTCTGAGACATTTTTCTTATAGAAAAAAGTCTCAGATTCTGAGACATTTTTCTTATAGAAAAAAGTCTCAGATTCTGAGACATTTTTCTTATAGAAAAAAGTCTCAGATTCTGAGACATTTTTCTTATAGAAAAAAGTCTCAGATTCTGAGACATTTTTCTTATAGAAAAAAGTCTCAGATTCTGAGACATTTTTCTTATAGAAAAAAGTCTCAGATTCTGAGACATTTTTCTTATAGAAAAAAGTCTCAGATTCTGAGACATTTTTCTTATAGAAAAAGTCTCAGATTCTGAGACATTTTTCTTATAGAAAAAGTCTTAGATTCTGAGACATTTTTCTTATAGAAAAAGTCTTAGATTCTGAGACATTTTTCTTATAGAAAAAAGTCTCAGATTCTGAGACATTTTTCTTATAGATAAAAGTCTCAGATTCTGAGACATTTTTCTTATAGAAAAAAGTCTCAGATTCTGAGACATTTTTCTTATAGAAAAAAGTCTCAGATTCTGAGACATTTTTCTTATAGAAAAATGTCTCAGATTCTGAGACATTTTTCTTATAGAAAAAAGTCTCAGATTCTGAAACATTTTTCTTATAGAAAAAAGTCTCAGATTCTGAGACATTTTTCTTATAGAAAAAAGTCTCAGATTCTGAGACATTTTTCTTATAGAAAAAAGTCTCAGATTCTGAAATATTTTTCTCATTAAAAATGTCTCAGATTCTTAGATATTTTTCTTATAGAAAAAGTCTCAGATTCTGAGACATTTTTTTTATAGAAAAAGTCTCAGATTCTGAGACATTTTTCTTATAGAAAAAAGTCTCAGATTCTGAGACATTTTTCTTATAGAAAAAAGTCTCAGATTCTGAAATATTTTTCTCATTAAAAATGTCTCAGATTCTTAGATATTTTTCTTATAGAAAAAGTCTCAGATTCTGAGACATTTTTCTTATAGAAAAAAGTCTCAGATTCTGAGACATTTTTCTTATAGAAAAAAGTCTCAGATTCTGAGACATTTTTCTTATAGAAAAAAGTTTCAGATTCTGAGACATTTTTCTTATAGAAAAAAGTCTCAGATTCTGAGACATTTTTCTTATAGAAAAAAGTCTCAGATTCTGAAATATTTTTCTCATTAAAAATGTCTCAGATTCTTAGATATTTTTCTTATAGAAAAAGTCTCAGATTCTGAGACATTTTTTTTATAGAAAAAGTCTCAGATTCTGAGACATTTTTCTTATAGAAAAGGTCTCAGATTCTGAGACATTTTTTTATAGAAAAAGTTTCAGATTCTGAGACATTTTTTTATAGAAAAAGTTTCAGATTCTGAGACATTTTTCTTATAGAAAAGTCTCAGATTCTGAGACATTTTTCTAATAGAAAAAGTCTCTGATTCTGAGACATTTTTCTTATAGAAAAAGTCTCAGATTCCGAGACATTTTTCCTATAGAAAAAGTCTCAGATTCCGAGACATTTTTCTTATAGAAAAAGTCTCAGATTCTGAGATACTTTTCTTATAGAAAAAGTCTCAAATTCTGAAATTTTTCCTAAGTATCAGATTCTAAAAAAATTTTCCTGTAAAAAAATATAGAATATTAAAAAATTATTTAATAAAACATCGTTTTACTCACAACTTCGCTAAATCTGACTATCTTATTAAAAAGTTAAGTGTTTTTAAAAAATAAAAAAATAAATTGAAGGTCGTTTAGAATAAAAAAAACTTAAGACAAGCTAACACTTTTTTCTATTATATTATTTTTTTTTGATAAAATAACTTAACTTTCTTTAGCTGTCTTCAATTTTATACTAACACAAAAAAAAACAAAAAAAATAACAACCAAATGATTGATGATATTAATTTTGACTGTAAGACTTTGACAGCATAATACACAGTTATTTACAAATACCTACAGAAATTTAACATCGAACAAACATCCTTTTTTTTAAATTTGTTTTCTTTCCTTTTCTTATCGACAAGATAAAACACAAGTTTATGTATAGAATGAAAATCCTGTTGAACATCAATAGTACTTAAATGCAGTTGAGTTTGAGTTGTTGAGTATGATGATGATAATGAAGTAGAAGATTTTTTAGGTTAGAATTTTCTAGCTTTATCGTTTTTGCTGGCTTTTCTATAAAGTGGCTAATTTAAGTTTCAATTTATCACCGACGTTTTTTTTTCATTTTTTGAAGGATTTGGTTTTTGTGAGTTGCTGCTGTTTAGTTTTATTTTTCAACGGTTTAAAAAGTTTATCAGGTCTTTTGCATAAAAAATTTATCAATGTCTTCAATTTTGTTTTTAAAAGGTTATTGTATTTATTTGTTAGAAAATATGAGTTAAGTAAAGTTTTTTGTTTTTGAAAGATTGAGTGGCATTTAAAATTAAGGACAGTCCTTGCAGGTGATAATTTTTTTTCGTAGTTGGTTGCTTGTGTTAAGTGACCAAACACTTTATAATGATAATGCTGCTGTATTTAGGTTTAGTTTTTGTTATTTATAGTTTTTTTTTTTTGGAAAGAGAAATTAATTTTGTGGATAAGGGTTTGATGTTGTTTATAATATAAAATACACCTGTACCTGAATTTGCAATATTATATATATATATTTTTTTTTTAAATTTTAAATTTTTGCAAGGATTTAAATCACAGTTGATAGTGTAATTTTTTTTAAAGTTTTTATTCCCTAAAGATCTCTTTAAGTTCGGAAATGGGCAAAATCGGAACAGGGGAATAAAGTTTCCTCTTTAAGAACTTAACCAACTACTTATTGTTAGTGATAGACAAATACTGCATATATTTTTAAAACAAAACAATTAAATATGAAGTGGAAAATTAAAGCTAACATTAATTATTTTAAATTTATATATGTAAATAAAAAATTGCATTGTGTTTATATTGCGTTTTTCCTGTAATGCGTGATTCTATTTTGTTCCTGCAAGCCTCCAATGAATGGTGATGTTAATACCAAATTATTTGTTGTTTTAGTTTGGCTGCAGGTCGTTGAATAAATAAAAAACTTTTGATTTTTATTTAAATATTTTTATTATTCCCAATATTTCAATTACCGTCGCTAATCATCTTCGGGGGTCTGAATAAATACACAAAACAATTTTTATTATTATTAAACAAAAAACAAACATAATATATTGACGATAATTACATTTAAAAATAATAAATATCACAAAACTTATTTTTACGCCTGTTGTCCCTCTGATTGGATTTCTGTAAAATATGTTAAACCAGAGCTTCGTCTCAATTACTTGGTAAAAATAGTAATTTTGGTTAAAAAACAATTAAGAAAAAAATTTTGATAAAAAAATTTTTTGATAAACAAAATTGTGAATAATAAGTTTTTGATAAAAAAAAAATTGATAAAGAAAATATTAAAAAAAAAATGTTGATAAAAAAATAAAAATTCTTAAAAATAAGTTTTTGATGAAAAAAATTTATAAAAAATTTTTTTTTGATGAAAAAATGTTGATAAAAAAATAAAATGCTGATAACAAAAAAAAACAAAAATTTTTTGATAAAAAAAGACAAAGGAACAATTTTTAATGAAAAAATAAACGAAAAATAAAAATTTTGATTAAAACAAAATTGAATGACATTAAAACAATTTTGATGTAAAAAAAAATTTAATCAAAATAAATTTGATAATATTCTTATAAACTTCAAAATGTGATTTTAAGGGGACAAAAATAGCTACCGGGGACTATTGGCACGTTTCTTATAACTATTGAATTAAAAACCTCAAAATTCTAAAATTTATTTAATAATAAACATTTTTTAGAATAAGTTTAAACTTGGTAAAAAAAATAATTTTGGTCAAAAAACAATAAAAAAAAAATGTTGATAAAAAGAAATTTTTGATGAAAAAAAACTTATAAAAAATTTATGAATAAAAAGTTTTTGATAAAAAAAAACTTGATGAGAAAATAAATGTTTAGGAAAAATATTAAAAAAAAAATGCCTGCGAATTTTGTACTCTTGCCCAAAACATTAAATCATAATAATGTTTTGCGGAAGATTTGGGTGTACATGCCAAAGCAAAGATTTTTTAGAAAAAATAATGTTATATTACTTTGCTTTTCCATGCAAAACGAATTGAAATATCAGGCGAGGACCCCATTAAAAAACCAAAAGAGCTGTACATTTCGTAAGTGAGTGCAAAAATAAGTGCAAAACAGTGTTTTTACATTTTGGAGAGTATAAAAGATTCGGCACCAAAGAATATAACACTCTCACTTGTTTTATGGACATTTGATAACCAAATGGAAAATTTTTATGATTTTTTTTCACGAAAAACAAAATTATGTTAAAAAAAAATTAATGAACCCATAATTTTTGGTGAAAAAAAAATTTGATGAAAAAAGTTTTTGATTAATTTTTTTGATGAAGAGAAAAATTTTTTTATGTAAAAAAAATTGATGAAAAAAAAATATGAAAAAAAAATTTTTTGGTGAGAAAAAAATTGATAATAAAAAATTTATTAAAAACATTTGATGAAAAAAAATTTATGAAAAAAAATATGATAGCAAAAAATTTACGAAAAAAAAAAAATTTATGAAAAAAAAAAAATATGAAAAAAAAAAAAAATGATGAAAAAAAAATTTGATGAAAAAAAAAAAATTGATGAAAAAAAAATTTGATAAAAAAAAAAAGATGAAAAAAAAAATTTTATGAAAAACAAGTGAGAGTGTTAAATTCGCCTGTGCCGAATCGTTTATACCCTTTAAAATATAAAAAAAAAAAATAAGAAAAAAATTTTGTCAGGGGCGTTTTTTTTAGGGGTGGGGCGTGGGTTGATGGGGTCAGTGGGGGACGTTGAGAGCACCTTGTTTCATTTATTTAACAAAAATACAAAAAAACATGTAAAAAAGTGTATTTTTTCAGAGGTTTGTTCAGTTCTTCAAAGGGGAACTTTTTTCCCCCTGGCCCGATTTTGCCCATTCACGAACTTAGCCTGCCTATGAACATGAGACATATTTGTGCCAAACTTCAGGAGTCTAGCTGTTTTATTTTGGACTGCATAGTGTTATCTACAGACAGACGGACATTCATGGAATGTCTTAGGATCGATCATGGATCAATAATATATATACTTTATGGGGTTCCCAACCGATATTTCGATGCGTTACAAACGGAATGACAAGGTGAGTATACCCCCATACTGTGGTTGGAGGGTATAAAAAAAATTTGATGAAAAAAAAAGTTTATGGAAAAAAAAAAATTGACGGGAAAAAAATTGATGAAAAAAAAATATGATGAAAAAAAAAAATCATGAAAAAAAAATTTAATGAAAAAAAAAATTTGATAAAAAAAATGATGAAAAAAAAGTATGATGAAAAAGAAATTTATGAAAAAAAAAATTGATGAAAAAAAAAATTGATGAAAAAAAAAAATACTTTTTATTCACCAGCTAGTGAAAATCGGGGTTATTCACCACGAGGTGAATTATTATCCAAGTTACAAACCCAAGTTATTAAAATTTTTTGTTTTAAGAAAATGAAAATAATAATTTTTGTTTTCTTTTTCGTTAATTGTTAGCTTATATAGTCAAACTGAGGTGGCGACCTGCAACTTTTTTAAAATTAGACACCAGCCTAAAAACATTATCATGTTAAAAAAATTTTGATGAAAAAAAATTCATAAAAAAGTTTTTGATGAAAAAAATTCATAAAAAAAGTTTTTTGATGAAAAAAACATATTTTTTTTTGATAAAAAGAGACAAAAAAATAACCTGATATGAATTACACTGTGCTACAAAAAAACAAAATTTTTTTTTTTTTTTCAAATGAGCTAGGTTGTAGGTCCCGTCGAAAAGATCACAAAAATGCCCATCAATCTTGCCACCCACCCTCAAATTTTAAGTTTTTGTCAAAAGAACTTTTATTCTTAAAAAACCACGTGTAACTCAGAAACGTTTTAACCGATTTCAATTTTTGAACTGTTTTGGATAGACAAAAAATACAAATTTTATGTACGTCAATACATATAAGGAAGATAAGTATTGATTTTTTTCAATAATATCTAATTTTTTTGTTGTATTTTGAAACTTTTTCGAGTTTTTTGATTTTTTTCTGGCATAGTTGATTCAACAACATTCATATTTTTAAAATCAGTCATTAAGAAAATTTAATTCTAAATACGATGAGCTTTATTCGGAAAAAATTGGATGACATTTGACAGAGTTGTGACAATTTTTCTAAAAAAGAAAAATTTTTTAAAAAAGAAAATTTAGAAATCACCATTCGGATAACCCGAGCAAACAAAAAATAAAACGAACATCACAAGAGGTCACGTACCATAATTTTATGTGTTTTAGTGTGCTGAATCCGAATTTGACCTTGAAAGTGCTCTATCGATTAAGTTTTTTGACATAACAATTTATGTTAAATATCTCAAGAACCTGAAGAGATAGAACAATTCTAAGGCAGATTCAGCGACCCAAAAATCTTTTGCAGTATTGCACATGACCTCTAATGATGATTTTTTTTTTGCCTTGATGAACTCTGTCAATTGTTATCGGATTATTTCAGGATAAAGCTCATTGTATTCAGAATTAAATTTTATTTTTAAATAATTTTATAAATACTGAATGGCAATTTTTGTTCATTTCACCTGGTTCAATTCATTTTTCGTATTTCTTGGGTTATTTTGCACTTCGGCGATTTTTTATAAAGTTTTTTGTGCGATTTTGTCTACAGTTAAATTATATAGTTTATCGTTTTAAGTCCACAATTTAAATTTCTAAAACTTTAAACACCCTGTTTTATACACTGTGTATTTTTATCGATTCCTGTTTTTAATAATTTTATTTCCCATTTTTGGTGTTTTATTTTAGTAATTGATATTTTTTATATTCGCTACTGCCTAAACGATATTCAATTTTATTGACATTTTAATTGAATTTACTATCTGACTGTATTTTACGACATGTTAATTGTTGTTTAATATATGTTGTGCTAACAACAACAACAACATTAACACCAACAAAAAAGAACACAAAAACATAAATACATATATTTAGGTATTAAAAATACATAAAATATTTTGTGCTAAAATATTTAATTACTTCGTTTAATTACGTAGCTAGTCTGGTATGTTAGCATTCGACAGTAAATATATTTGTCTTAGGAATTTTCTATTTTCATTATGTGTAATATTGGAATTAAATGTATTTATGTTTTTATTGAAGAATTTATAAAGCTATGGATTTGTGAAATTTAATCATTTTGTTAGGTATTTGGTTTATTATAGGAATTTATGAGTCAAATTTGGTTAATTTTGTTAATTTTTAATTAATATGACCTAATATGGATTTCGTTTTATTTAATAGTGGTCATTTGAGCACTTAGCAAAAAAAAATATTAAAAAAATATTGAGTGTCGGTCATACATTTGACTCGTCTAGGTGCATCTTTGGGCCAGTTAGAGCGCGGGGAGAAAATTTTATAAAAATGGCATTTTGTATTGGATCCCCTTTAGGAAGTAGAGATAAAGTGTAAATTTGTGTAGAAGGAATGTGAAGGGTGTGTAAAAATTAATGGGGGTCAGTCGTACAGTGCACTCCTCTAGGGGCGATTCCGTGACAACCAGGGTAAATGTCATATATTCCCGTGTAAAAAAATAAAAATATCAAAACATATCTCTTTTGATAAAAGCATATACGGGTGATATATAAACGGATATAATCAGATCTACTCCATATATCGTCGAACTATATTCAATAAATGCCAACTCTTAAAAGCTTACTTTTCAGGAGAGCTAAAAAACTAGTTATTTCGCATATTATTGCAAAAATAAACAATGTATCTTCCACAAGATGGTTTAAATATTCTAAATAATTTTTACCTATGCAAAAAAATTCATATTTTGCACTTATTTGCGTATTTTTCAGAGATGGCATTTATTACTATATCAAAAAACAAATATTTTTTTAGATATTATTTTGTCGGAAAATAAAAATAATTTTTTTTTTGAAAAATTTTTAATAATTTTTTTTTTTGGGATTTTGTTATCTTTAGTACGGTAATTGCAAAAACTAAAAAAAAAAATAAAAATCTTTGCATATTTTTAAAAGTAACAAGCTCTGAAAGCCTATAATCTCAGGGTGGTTAACTTTGGCACTCTGTAACTCACGCCTTATTGAAGAAGGATCACTCCAAACTAGCTATTTTGAAAGCTTATACTATTGACTGTATTTGCCCCACTCATAATGTTTAAATCTGATGAATAGTTTGAAAGTTACATGTGTATAACCAATTTTTTGTTTTTTTTGCAACCACTATTTACCGATATTTTCAAAATTGCAATATCTCGAAAACTAGCCATTAGATATCAAAATCTTTACCGTATTCGTGTTCAGCATGGCAAATGCAATTTATATCACAGATGAGCATTGCATAGGGGAGCTTTTTGCCATCGGAAACTCATTTTGTTCAAATTTGAGTTGGCATATTTTGAATATAGGTTCACGATATACTCATATCTGCTTTAGATATTTTTTGATCCGTAAATTGAGTCTATCTGGCATATATGGCATATATGAACAGACACTTTTAGATATGTTCATATACGAGGCATTCCACACCAAATGTCCCGCTACAGAAAAACATGTGTCACGTAAATTTCTGAATAGGTTGTTTGGATAGCCCTACATGGAACTAAGAAAATTGCGTTTTTGGTTTTTCAAATTTTTTAAAAACTGGGCTTAGAAGGCGTGGTCAAATATTGGAAAAATGGTAAAATTTGTGGCGAGTTGCCTTGATTTAATATTTATCACATTAAAACGAAATGCACCACAATCTCAAAAATTTACATTTTTATAAAGTTTTGTATGGGCTATCGATTAATTTTTTTTTTTTTAAATTTTCAGAACCAGTTCTGAAATTTTCCATATTTTAAAAAAGCCAATTTATAAAAAATCTGGCCACTTTTTTTTTAAAAGTTTAGATGTTTGTCCATCCACACAAAAAAAATCAGAAAAACTTTCGTCGTTTTTTTCGTGAAAATCGCATTTGAATTTTAAAATTCATAACAATTTTGTAATTTGCTTGTATTTCCTTGTTTTAACGTTGCGAATGAGTAATATCAATTGTATTAATATTACTCATACACTCAAAAGAAAAACTCTGTCAAAAAATCTGTAAAACGACTTTCAATTTGAATTAGCAATCTTTTAGCAGATTGTTCTGCTGAGAAGGATATTTTTACTAAAATCTCTGTCATTCAGTTTAAGAAAATAACAGACATTTTACTATGTTTATACTGATTTTGTTTGCTGAATTTCATTTTTTTTCGAGAAATTTTTTTATATAAAAAAAAAGCAGAACAGATTGTCAGCAGATTGCTCTGTTGAAATCAGCAGATTACTCTGCTGAAATCAGCAGATTGTTCTGCTAAATTCACCAGATTATTCTGCTGATCTTTGCAGATTGTTCTGCTAAAATCAGCAGACTTTTCTGCTAAAATCAGCAGATATTTCTGCTAAAATCAAATTTCTCTGCTGTCGAACAACACACATGTTTAATAGCTAAAACGCCAGATAAAAGTATAAGCTTCCGTAACGTAGTGGTTAAGAAGTGTACTTTCAAATCGGAAGGTGGCGAGTTTGATGCTGGCTGGCGGCGTATGTTTTTTTTTTTTCTTGTTATATTTATTCACCTTTTATGACAGATATTTAGCAAACCGTGTCTGCTAAAATCAGCAGATTTCTCATACGGCTCAAAATGGGTGTATTTTCAGCAGATTTTTCAGCTGATCGGACAGAGAATTTATTTTGAGTGTACGATCTGTTGAAACAAGAAAATACAAGCAAATTACAAAATTGTTATGAAATTTAAAATTCACATGCGATTTTCATGAAAAAAACGATGAACGTGTTTCTGAATTTTTTTGTGTGGATGGACAAACATCTGAACTTTAAAAAAAAATTAAAAAAAAAAAAAAGTGGCCGGATTTTTGATAAATTGACTTTTTTAAAAAATGGAAAATTTCAGAAGGGTTTCTGAAAATTTTGAAAAAAAAAAAAAATTTAGTCGATAGCCCATACAAAACTATAAAAGAATGTACATTTTTGAGATTGTGGTGCATTCCGTTTTAATGTGATAAATATTTAATTCAGGCAACTCGCCACAAATTTGACAATTTTTCCAATATTTGACCACGCCTCCTAAGCCCAGTTTTTGAAAAATTGAAAAACCAAAAACGCAATTTTCTAAGTTCCATATAGGGCTGTCCATACAAACTATTTATAAGTTTACGGGACACATGTTTTTCTGTAGCGGGACATTTGGTGTGGAATGCCTCATATTGCATTCAAGAAATTTTTTAAAAAATATCAAAATTTTTTCCCCAGGACCTTTTTAAAGAAATTATGGCGATTTTCCATTTGAACTAAATTTGAAACAAATCTAATCATTTATTAATTTTGATCGGTGGAACGGTTTAGAGATATCGCTATTAGAAATTTGCAAAAAACATGGCAGTTTTTTCCTGTGACGCGCCCTACGAACTTTTGTATTAGTAAAAAATTTCCACCAAAAATTTGGACATTTGAAAAATAAAAAAAATAAAAAACTTGCAACACATTATTTTTTAAAATTTTGGCATTCTGAACACAAATATTAAAAATAAATTCTGGAATCGTTCGACCGTTTTTCGAGATATCGCCATTTTATGGATTTATTATTATTATTTATAATATAATTGATTTTTCATCAAGATAAAAAAAACTTTTGAACCAACATAATAAAATTAATTTAACAATTTAATAATTAACAATTTCAAAAATATATTTTCCTTGAAATTTTTTTAATTTTTTTTTTTTATTTATTTTTTTTAAATTTGTTTTCCACCTTAATGTTTATATAGAGAAATTTCAAAAAAAAAAAAGTGTCAAGCTTCCGGCTTAATCAAAATCAGTTTCAAAATTAAATCCTCTACATCACAGTTTACAAGCAATATACTGGTGCATGTGAATAAATGTTGTTTTTTAACAAAAAAAAAACGCTATACAACTAAAACCTCTAAAAATGTTAACAAGTAAAACTATTTGCAGAGTTGTTAATATATGGGGCATTCCATGTCAAATCGGACAATTTGAATAATTTTTTTTTTTTAATTTTTCCAATTTGTTGACAGTTTTTAGTACCCTTCGAAAACTCCTTAGTGGTATATTTTCAGATTTTTTTGGTGACCTGTTCAAAAGATATCGAATTTTTAAAAATTGGTAGTTTGTTCCTTTACTCAAACTTCTTTTACTCATAACTTCTTCAATAATGGTCCAAATTTCATTTTTTTTTTTTGTTTTTCAAATTTTTTATTTTTTTACGTACTTTTTAAAAAGAAATCCCAAAAAAAATCTTAAAGGCGCTCTAGTATGCGATTTTTAAGTTTCAAAATTTAAATCTCATTTTTGAACATGTTTGTACTCTTCGATTTTTTTTATAAATTTTTTTGTGTAAAACTTCTATTGATTCTACAAATTTTTTGCCCAGCAGGATCGTGGCATAACGATTATTACTATTTTTTAAATTTTTTTAAAAAATTTTATTGTAATTTTCCAATCTTAAAATCAATTATACTGCCCCAATGGTGCGTCGTAGAGGGGTCACTTCCAGGACCGACCCCCATTAATTTTACGTCTAGACATTTCTTCGGAACAAACTATTACCCTATCTCCAATTTCTAAGGGAGCTTCCACACAAAATGACATTTTTTTAAATTTACTCCAACCGCTCTAACTGCTTTACGAGTGCCCTTAGAGCAATAAAATATATGACCGACCCACAATATTTTTTTAGCACAAACATTTTCTCTCAACACACCTACCCTCTATCTTTAACTGTTAAGGCAGTCCCCATACAGTTATTTTTTTTTTTGTAAATTTGTTTTATTTAATCATCTTTTACCGGTCCAATGGTGCATCCGAGAGGGGTCATTAGTGAGACCGACCCCCATTTATTTTTACCCTACAACATTTTTGTAAAACATACCTACGCCCTATATCCACTCCCTAAGTGGGCTTCCATTCAAAATTACATTTTTATAAAATTAGTTCCAACTGTAATTTGTATGGGAGCCTGCTTGGGGAGTTGAGATAGAGCGTAAGTATGTTTTACAAAAATGTGGGAGGGTAAAAATAAATGGGGGTCAGTCTCACTAATGACCCTTCTCGGACGCACCATTGGACCGGTAGAAGCTGATTAAATAAAACAAATTTACAAAAAATAAAAAAAAATATATGGGGACCGCCTTAATAGTTAAAGATAGAGGGTAGGTGAGTTCAGAGAAAATGTTTGGACTAAAAAAAAAATGTGAATCAGTCATACATTGTATTGCTCTAAGGGCACTCGTAAAGCAGTTAGAGCGGTTGGAGCAAATTTTAAAAAATGTCGTTTTGTGTGGGAGCCCCCTTAGAAATTGGAGATTGGGTATTAGTTTGTTCCAAAGAAATGTTAAGACGCAAAAATTAATGGGGGTCGGTCTTATAAACGATCCCTCTATGACGCACCATTGGAGCAGTAAAAATGATTTTAAGATTGGAAAATTACAATAAAATTTTTTCCAAAAATTGTACAAAATAGTAATAATCGTTATCACACGATCCTTCATGGCAAAAAATTTGTAGAATCGACAGAAGTTTTACACAAAAAAATTTCAAAAAAATCAAAGAGTTCATACTAGGGCTGTCAGTTTCGAAATCCCGAAATCCCGGGATTTTTGTCATAAAATAAATCCCGAATCCTGGGATTTTAAAGCTCAAATCCTGGGATTTTTTGAAATATTAAAAATGTATGAGAATTTATTTTTAAAAATCAAGCTTTGTTCAATTATTTTTACATTTACATAAACATATTAAAACGAAAACATTTTTAATTTTCAATGTAGCTGGTCACGAATTTGGCTGAGTTGAGAATTCTACCCAGGCTTGCTGAATAAAAGTCCAACGCACTAGCCATTAAGCTACATTCACGAAGCCCCTTGACCAAGTTTGCAGGTTTTGGGGAAAATTTTCTAAAAAACCAAAATTTTGATCGAAGGGCTCCACGATTGCGATTGACCTTAAATTTGTACCACATAAGTTTAGGCGTAGGAGAATAAAAATTTTCCCGGACGTTCAAAATTGGAAGAAAAACTTTTTTATACAAAAAAATGCAAGTCTAATGTATTATATTATTACTTTTCTCCATTAAATGATTTTATTATTTAAAATTTTCTTAAAATAAGTTTTAAAATTATACAGTGCAACAACGAAAATCGAAATGGGATGAAACAAAAAGCAAATAAAAGTTGTCATTTTCCATAACAAACCACTCAAGATTTTTTTTTAGTTTATTGCTAAATATTTAATAATAATAATTACTTGAAAACTGCATAAGAGGCGTATACTTAATTTTTTAATTGCCTTTAAATAACAATCAGAATAATTAGAAATCATTTTTGTAATAATTTCGTTGTAGCGAAATCAACCCAAGGGTTTTCGTGGGAATCAAACCTACGACAATCTGCTTAATAGGCTAGCACGTTACCAACTAACCCACATTAGCCCCCTTAATATTCACAATAAAATTGAAACATAAAGAGTCAACTATTTTTTTACTTTTATAATCAAAGAAATTTAGTCCCGAAAAATTCCGGAATCCCGAAAAATCCCGGGATCCCGAAAAATCCGGGGATCCCGGGATTTCGATTTTCAAATCCCGAATTCCGGGATGTTAAAAAACCGATGTTAGGAGTAACAGAATTTTAAGTAAAGGAACAAACTACCCATTTTTAAAAATTCGATATCTTTTGAACGGAGCATCAAAAAAATCTGAAAATTTACCACGAAGGAGTTTTCGAAGGGTACTAAAAACTGTCAACAAATTGGGAAAATCTAAAAAAAAAATTATTCAAATTGTCCGATTTGACATGGAGTGCCCCATATGTACATATATGCTACTACTACTATTTTTGTTTTAACAACAACATGGTAATCAGTCAGTTTAATTAATTTCCTCATATGTATGTGTAAACAAACAAGGATATACAAATACAAATAACAATATTTGGACCGGAAATTAAGTGTACAACAAATACGAACAAAAGTAGACAATACAAATAAACACTTATGCTACAAAAAATAAACAACATAGGCACAAAACAGTTAGCAAGGCTTTTTTTGTTAGGTTTTAGCAAGTAACAAACATACACATTGTGATGATGAAAATGGTAAAAGTTCCTAAAATACTGTTGAAATTTAAGTTTTCATGATATGGAATAATTTAAAAAAACTAATTTAGTGAAAATGCTCTATTTGGTCGCGCCGAATTAAGAGAGTCGTAGTTTAGAAAATTGTCTGTTTTAATGTATTTATTTAAGGGCAAGTTTTTCAAATGTCGATTATATATTTGTTTAAGCAAAGTTTAAACTACAAACTCAGATAAGGTCTTACTTTATTTTGGCTCACAAATGTGGCTTGGATAAACAAAGGTAGAAGAAGAAAAAACTTTTTTCCTTTTTTTTCAAAATGTATGTCTCCATAATTTTATAAAGAAAAATAGAACACAAAAAGATGTCTAGAGAAAACTTTTCAATTTAAAAAAAAAAAAAAATAAATATTTGGCTCTTTGTGTAGGGTATAAAAACTTAAAAGAGCTCCCAACAATTTCAAAAAATTAATTGTGTAGTAAGCCATCACCTTTTCATAAAATTATGAAAATAAATTTAACAAATTTTCAAATTTGCCTGCAATTAATAAATAAAACTACCCCTTTACTTAAGTTTTACTCGTTGTCGCAAAAATAATTTTGTTCTCTGACCATTAAAGCAGTTTCCTTATTACTGCTATGGCTTTTCAAGTTTTACCAACCGTAGTAGTGCATATAATTATAACACGGCAACTTTTGCATCTTAAGAAACCCACTGAAAAAAAGACCTTGTCGTATTACAAGTATCGCTGATACTTATACCTGTGGTGTAGTTAATTGCCATTTTTCTTATTTTTTTAAGTTGTTAAAGTATGGCGGAAAGTAAAGTTGTTAATGTGACCAATGTTTTCATTTGTTAGCTCCAGAGAATGGTTAAGGAATATAAATAAAGAAGCATGACAAATTTTTTTTTTTCTCAAGTCGACACATTGCTGTTGTTAATGTACAACATACACATGGGCCTTGAATTACGAAGAACATGTTTTTCAAATATTTAAAAAAATACTTCTCTAAAAAGTATTTTTGCATTTTGATATATTTGTATTAAAATGTCTTGAAGCATTGTGAAGGGTTTTCATGAATTCGGGCACTCCAATTTAAATATTTTACTTGTTACAACTGTAATATTAAATAGCATGTCTATGAATTTCCCTGTAAATCGAGGGCTGCTAAGAAAATGCTGCCGCTCTGTAGTTTTATAGAGAGTTCGTATAAATTATTCATTGCAACAATGCAATAAATTATTCTTTAAGGTAAAGATGGGAGTAACTTTTTTAAATCTAAATAACTTAAGTGGTTTAGTATGAAAGCATTTAAATATATATCTTTAGAACGGAGTATATCAGTCATAAAAAGTTCGAATTAAACAAAGTTTGAGTTAAACGAAAATAAATTTTTTTCCTACGGTCAAGAAATTAAAAATGAAAAAATCTTAGACATTTTTTCTTGACTCTTATCCCAGCAAAAATAAATCGAGATTTTGGCGATACAGCATCTTTTTATAACACACCGAAGCGCATCCAAAGAGCGCTCTTGAGGATGCAGTAAAAGTAAGGGAAAAAAATTTAAATTTTTTTCTAAGATTTTTTATCTAAAACTTATAATATAAATTATTTTTCGATAAAAATTTACACTTGCTTTCCTTTTTAATATATTCAGCACTTTTTGAATGAAAAACCACGAGTTTTGGACAAAGACACATGATTTGACTGCATCATTATTGCGCAATTATCGGCGCTGCAAAAAGTGCTTCAATTTCATCTTTAACACATTTTGAATGATGATAATAAATAGGCCAGATTTTAAAAGATTTTTTTAGTATTCAAAAAAAAAAAAAAAAAATGAGTACCTACACCATTTCCACTTTAATTTCAGAAAATAAATATTATATTACAAAAAATTTCAATTACATTTCAAAAATGTTCAATTATATTTCATAAATTCCCATTTATAATTCAAAAATTTCCAATTATATTTTAAGATTTTCCAACTGTATTTCAGATATAGTCAATTTTAATTCAGATTTTCCAATTGTTTTTCAGAAATAGTTAAATGTGTTTCATCTTTATTCTGCTTAAATCAGCTCTAAAAAGGTACATGAATTCACTGCATCTTTATAGCGCTTTTATCAGCGCTCCAAATTGACGTGATTTCAGAGCATCTTAAAAGCGCTTTTTCGGTGTATCCAACTAGCGCTCTAAAGTGTGACATCGCCTTAGAGAATCATGCATGAATTCAGCAGGTTTGGATGCGCTCCTTGACTCAAGTTTCCTTTCCAAAAGCTGCTGCCAGTTCAGCAAAATATCTGCTGGGATGTCTTGAGACACACTTTCATTTAAAATTTAAGGATTAATAAAAAACGTTCACCAAAAAACCTAGAGTTTAACCGATGGTAGTCATGGGTTAAAATGGTCGGATTTGACTCAAGTAAAGTTAACATTAAATTCAGTCATAAGAGCTATAACATGCACACAGAAAAAAATATTTCCAATCGAATTTTTCAGTTGTATCAAGTTAATAATTCGGTTATCGCTACTATTTTTGGATGTGATAACCGAATTTTGTTGTTGTTTTAATTGAATGTCTGTTGTATCAACCGAATTTAACTGAGACTACCGATATTCAATTGAGACGACCTATATGAAAATGTATCAACCGATTTTTAGATGTATTAACTGAATTTCAGTTGGAAATTTGCAAATTTGTTTTCTGTGTGTGGTCATTGGAAAAACATTTTGCGATTTCCGTTTGCAACACCTCGAAATATTGGTCTAGGAAACCATAAAGTATAGATATGGGGCATTCCAGGCCAAATCACTCACTTGAAGAACCGACCCCTTTCGATTAACTTTTTTTGATATATTTTAGTACGTATTAAATGTCACTTGCACTCAAATTTTCAGCTTTTTTTACCAAGTTGGAGTTGAGAATCAATTTTGTCGATTTTTAGTTTTGACCAGTAAAAAATGTTTTGTTTGTATTTAAATGTAGTTTTCGAAAAAAAATATGAAAAAATTATTCGAAGTAATTTTTACTTATTTTTAAACGTTTAAAAATTAAAATCGAATTTTTGAAAAAGTCAGAAACTTGCGATTTTCTTTTTAAAAAAGTCTAAAATTCTAATCTCAATTACGAAACTTTTAAGCCATTGAGCGCAACTCTACTTACAAGGGAAGTCTCCCTGGTGTCACCCTCCGATCTTCATGAAATTTGAATATGTTGTTAAGAACGAAAATTAATTCGACACGTATTTTTTTAGCGGCCCAAACTCATTTTTAGGGGGGTCGATTTGTACGGGGGAAAATTTACCTTTATCAGTTTTTTACGATTTACGCCTATTTAAACATAATTCATATAGACACATATTAAAGGTATTAAAAATACCTATCTTGTGGTGCTAACAACGGGCCTAAGAAGTTAATATTTTTGGACTTTTTAACAAATATGTCCTAAATTTTTGGTATTTTACTTAATATGACGAAAAGTTGTGCATATTTGGACATGTTCATAGCACACGTAGATAGGTTCTCGAAAAACCTTTCATTTGGTATGTAACACTACTAAGTTTCTTTGCAAAATATAGGCAATAAACGAAAAAACTGAAAAATTGCCTGTTCTTCCCCCTCCTTTTCACCCCCTAAATATGAATTTGGGCCGCTAAAAAAAATACGTGTCCCTTTATTTTTTCTGCTCTACAAAATAAAACCAATTCCATAAAGATCCGCGGGTGACACTAGGAAGACTTCCCTTGTTAGTTTTCGGTACTAATTAACGTATATAAATTGAAGAGCAATCGGAGTGTAAGCTATGGAATACCTTCCTTGTGAATCAATTTCGTTGAAATGCAAACTGCCGCGAGTTTGCATTTCTCGGAACAAACTAATACCCTATCTCCAATTTCTAAAGGGGCTCCCACATAACATGATATTTTTTAAATTTGCTCCAACCGCTCTAACTGCCCTAAGAATACCCTTAGAGCAATAAAATGTATGACCGACCAACAATATTTTTTTTAGTACAAACACGTTCTCCGAACACAACTACCCCTATCTTTAACTATTAAGGGGGTCCCCATACAATTGTTTTTATTTTTTGTAAATTTGTTTTATTTAGCTTCTACTGGTCCAATGGTGCATCCAAGAGGGGTCATTAGTGAGACCGACCCCCATTTATTTTTACCCTACAACATTTTTTTAAAACATACCTACGCCCTATCTCCAATCCCTAAGTAGGCTTCCGTTCAAAATTACATTTTTATAAAATTTGCTCCAACTGCCATTTGTATGGGAGCCTACTAACGGAGTGGATATAAAGCGTAGGTATGTTTTAAAAAAATGTTGTAGGGTAAAAATATATGGGGCCGGTCTCACTAATGACCCCTCTCGGACGTAGCATTGGACCGGTAGAAGCTGATTAAATAAAACCAATTTACAAAAAATAAAAAAGAATGTATGGGAACCGCCTTAATAGTTAAAGATAGGGGGTAGGTGTGTTCAGAGAAAATGTTTGGACTAAAAAAATATTGTGGGTTGGTCATACATTTTATTGCTCTAAGGGCACTCTTAGAGCAGTTAGAGCGGTTGGGGCAAATTTTCAAAAATGTCATTTTGTGTGGGAGCTCCCTTAGAAATTGGAGATAGGATATTAGTTTGTTCCGAAGAAATGTTTACAAGCAAAAGTTAATGGGGGTCGGTCTGGGAAATGACCCCTCTATGACGCACAATTGGAGCACAATTTTCAAAAAATTTTAAAAAATAGTAATAATCGTTATCCCACGATCCTACTGGGCAAAAAATTTGTAGAATCGATACAATTTTTACACAAAAAAATTTCAAAAAAATCAAAGAGTACATACATTTTCAAAAATGAGATTTAAATTTTAAAACTTAAAAGTCGCATTTTTAAGATTTTTTTTAAAGTACGTAAAAAAACAAAAAATTAAAAAAAATATATATATTAATATGTGGACCATTATAGAAGAAGTTATGAGTAAAAGAAGTTTGAATAAAAAAACAAACTATCAATTTTTAAAAATTCGATATCTTTTGAACGGTTTATCAAAAAAATCAAAAAATTTACCACGAAGCAGTTTTCGAAGCGTACTAAAAACTGTGAACAAATTGGGAAAATCTAAAAAAAAATTATTCAAAGTGTACGATTTGACAAGGAATGGCCCATATTTCGAGGTGTAACAAACGAAATCAAAAACTTATAAAATCCCCCTATCACTAGAGTGGAGGGTATAAAAATTTGGCTTGCATCACATATATTTATTAATTTTGATGAACTAAACAATAATATCAAAAAAATCGGTCGAACGGTTTTCAAGATATCGCTATTTGACGTTGGTAAAACATTACGGTTTTTTATTACGGTAGAGAAATAAAAAAATGTCAAATATTTTTGTTCAGGAAAATGGACATTTTGATCTTCTTTTCGAAATTGTTTATTGAAATTTCTATTAAAAATTATTTTTTTTCTCTAAATTTCACATGTTTATAATTTTATCTCAAACATTTTCACAAAAAGAAACGCTTAAGTAAAGTTTCAAACAAAAAAAAAATATTTTTCATTTATTAAGCTCTATCAAATATCAAACAAAAGTTGGTGATCCGCCAGTTAAATGTCCCATGGACTTACCTATACATTAGAGTGTCCCTTATTTTGGAAATGTTGGAAATGTTGAGACGGTACCCCCTCATTTTTTTCCTTTTGACTAAAAAATAACTCAGGAAAAATTTTACGCCCCTACGACCACGCCTTCCCTACGCGACGGGGCCTTAAAGAACGGGGCCTTAAAAATCATTTTTCCATACAAACCAAAAAATTTTTTTTTTATTTTTAATTTTTTTGTTATTAATTATAATATTACTTGGTTAGGTTATTCACGATAAAAAATTTGATTTTGGTGGGATGAGGCTTTCAGTTCTAAAAAATTTTTCGAAAAAAAAAATTTAGAGCTTTTGGGGTCCTACAGTAAAAATTTTCTAAAATTTTTTTTTTTTTTAGTTTTGACAAGCAACGGTTTTAGTTGTAATGTTGCTTTTAATGATATATATTCATAAAAAAATATTATTCATATCTGTGACATCTTGATCGTGTACCGAAAAACATCAAAAATGCATTTTTTACCCTTTTTTAGATCACGATAAAGAGGTCACAGATAGGAATAATATTTTTTTATGAAAATATATCATTAAAAGCAACAATTCAACTAAAACAGGTGCTTGTCAAAACTAAAAAAAAATATTTTTTAAAAAATTTTTACTGTAGGACCCCAAAAGCTCTAAATTTTTTTTTTCGAAATTTTTTTTTTTAGAACTGAAAGCCTTATCCCACCATAATCAAATTTTTTGTCGTGAATAAGCTAACCAATTAATATTATAATTAATAACAAAAAAATTTAAAATAAAAAAAAATTTTTTTTGCTTTGTATGAAAAAATGATTTTTAAGGCCCCGCTCTTTACGGCCCCGTCGCGTAGGCTCACGCGACGGGTTACTCACGTGAGTAACTAAAATTTTTCTCACGCTCACGAAATAATCACGCTCACGAAGACTCACGAAATTAAAATGAACAAATTTTTATTTTACTTTTTTGATTTCTTGGATAAAAAGTAATAAATTTCTTAAAAACAAACATAAAAATTTATCAAATCACAAATTTGTATTAATTACCCTCTAAATTTAATTATGATGAAAATTTCTTACTTGTTTTCTGTTTAAGACAGCAATATACAATCACGCAAACTCACGAAACAAAAATTACTCACGCACGCTCACGCACGAAACTATTTTGTTTAATCACGTGCACTCACGATCACGTGAGTAAAAATAATTTTTACTCACGATCACGCGTGATTCACGCGTGAATCACGTGAATCACGAAAAATTCGTGTCACGCGCGCATCTCTAGTATACAGTATAACAGCACAGAGAAAACAGTTTAATTGTGCCAGCCGAATTTAGAGCCAACTGCATGGTTTAATTACAACAACCGAAATTTTCGGTTGCGATTACCGAAATTTATTTCAATAAACAGAAGTTAAATTTTCAAAGCAAATTTTGGTTATCACAACCGAAAATTTCGGTTGTTGTAATTAAACTATGCAGTTGGCTCTAAATTCGGCTGGCACAACTAAACTGTTCTCTCTGTGAGGTCATTAGCATTTTCTAGATAACCACATTCAAAATTAAACCACATTTAAATGTATCTAAAATGTCTCTCCTAAACTCATAACATTTCCCCTTAAAATAGGAATTAACATATAATTAACATATTTCAAAACATTTTCGAACTTTCATAGATAAAAAACTTTGAAAAATAATATATTTTTTCTATAAAGGAAAGATACTTTAAACTTGACAGAAATGTGGGTCAAGTGTAGAAGAAAATTTACCCCTTGGGGATGTTAATTCTTTTATCTATGATATAAATAGAAACATCACCCCTTCTGTTTGAACTATTACTCACAAAAAATAAAAAAAACATATTTTCGAAAACATACTAAACTCTCTTTTCATGTAAACATAATTTTTTCAATATTTTCTTATTTTTTTCGAACTTGTTTACCATACTCTCTTGCTGTACACATTTTTTTCTCTAATTTTTTAAAAGCAGTCATAAAATTAACATTAATGTTCGAATTTTCTTTTTTACTCTCACATTGTTTAACTCATTTCCTTTGAGAACTATAGTGTGGAATCCACACTGTGGATTCTATATGTTAAGAGCTCTTGACAATGAATATTGCTATTAACATAAAGATTTACACGCAAGTTATCATAGATTTAATGTTATGCTCGTATATAAAAGTAAAGAAGTACTTACTTAACAATGTTAATGCGATAAAAGAATAATCACAACATACCTGTAAAGAAAAGAAGTGTAAATAAATGTTAAGATTTAATGATAACAGCAAAAATATGAGAGGGTGCAAAATTTAGATTTTTAATATATAATTTGTATAGGTTTACGATGCGTATGATTAATATACTTTAATTTAAATGGTGGGGAGCGTATGATTGATATTTAATTACATCAAATAAATATTACGTATACGTAATTTAGAGTTTTTATACAACCCTATTAAGGTGATTTTACATCATATTACTGGCAAGGGAAGTCTCCCTAGTGTTACCCAACGATATTCACGAAATTAGGATATGACACGTATTATTTTTATATTTAGTATTTAGCGGCCTAAACTCTAATTTAGTAAGTTCGATTTGTACGGTGGAAAGGTGATATTTTTCAGTTTTTTACGACTAACTATTATTCAATCCAAATTAACATGGGCATATTTTGTCTCGTGATACTAAAAAGTCGAAAATCGAAAAGTTGAACATTGGGGTCGATTTAGCAATCGATTGTGCCATCGGTTTTTTGAAAGCTTTTGTCATTATGAAAATAAAGTTCCACTACGACATACCAAACAAATTATTTTCAAGGCACCCAAATTCCAGTTTTTTACTTTTATCAACTTTTATTTTTAAGATTTTCTTATTAGGTAATAAAAACATTCGGCTGATTTGATTTTTAATATTTAATAATATTTATAAATAATGATATTATTAAAAAATTTGATTAGAGCATTATTCTAGCTCGAGGCCCAAAAATATTTCTATTGAAGATATTGTCAAATTAGAGTATTTTTAATTTATTGCTTTAAAAAAGTTACTCATCTCATAGTATATCTGTACTGATCAGTTTCACCCCCACTCAGGGATCTTCAGCAGATTTTAGAGAATAATTGTTGGTCAATCAAACATCAAACCAGACATAACATTTCATATATCTCAGAAGTTAAATGAGAAATACTATTATGAAGGATTAAAACTAATCCACCATCGGCGAATAATAATAATAATAATAATATTTTACAATAACAACAGTACCTAATTAAACAATAGTGTTGGTAGAATAAGTCTAAGCATTTAAATACTTTTTTGTAAAAAAAATCGAGTGTAAATTTTTTTTGTAAAATTTTTTTTGAGTGCAAAATTTATTCTCGAGTGAAAAAAATAGTTTTGTCTGTAAAAACATTTTTGAGTTACAACAACACTTCGTCAAATGTTTTTGTTGCATACCATTGTCATTCAAACAGTGTTTTTCAAAATATGAATTCGCAAAAAACCGAAGGTTAAATTAACGGGTTTGCTCATGACCGGGAGAACGACAAATGTATATGCCAAGCTTCAATAACCTAAGAGCAGGCATGTAGCCAGGATTTTTTTTTTTGTGGAGCCCAACATTTTTTTTCAATTTCTTTTTTTGTGTTTTTTTTTTGTTTCAATGATTTGGAGCCTACAAAGCATTAATTTTTAATTTAAAGTAAAAAAAATTGAAAATTTATGACACTTTTCTTTAAAAATTCTTAAATTTAAACATATTCTCTGATTCTAGTATATTTTTTTTTAATTTAATAAAAAAATATGTAAAAAATCAAAGATTTAAAGACATTTTCGGAACGAAAAGTTCCTTGAATTGATGCAAAATTTTTGAGTTACTTTTACATTTTTGAAAATTTTAAAATACCAAGACATTTTTACTAAAGAAATATTTTTACTATACTGTTCTTATAGACAATTTTAAAATTTTGAGACACTTTTCGTACAGAAAAACTCTATAATTCTGAGAAATTTTTTCATGTAGAAAAATTCTCATTATTATAAGACATTTTTATATAGAGAAAATTTCAGATTTTGAGACGTTTTTCGTATAGAAAAGTTTTTAGATTCTGAGACATTTATCGTATGGAAAAATTTCTCATATCTTTGGACATTTTGCTTACAGAAAAGTTCTCAGATGCTGAAACATTTTTTATCTTAAAAAAATTTTCAGATTCTAAGATATTTTTCGTACAGAAAAATTTTCAGATTCTGAGACATTTTTTGTATACAAAAAATCTCAGAGTATGAGACATTTTTTTGTATATAAAAATTCTCAGATTCTGAAACATTTTCCGCGTAAAAAAAATTTTTTGAATTTAGATTCTGAGACTATTTTTAAACATAAAAATTCTTAGATTTAGAGACATATTAGTAATTCAAAAATGTCTCAGAATATAAAACTTTTTCTATAGGAAAACTGTTTCAGAAAATGTTCTCAGAATCTAAAGTTTTTCTATAGGAAAGTACTGTAGGAAATATGTCTCAAAAACTAACCCCCAGTTTCTGTAACACGAACGTCATTCGTTCGTGACGAATTTGTGAGTATTTTGTTATTGTAACAAGAACAAAATACATGCAAATTCGTCGCAGACGAATGGCGTTCGTATTACAGAAACTGGTGTTAAGTCTTTTTTTTAAGGAAAAATATCTGACTTTTTCTTCAGAATCTGATACTTTTTCAAAAGAAAAATGACTCAGAATCTGATACTTTTTCTTTACGAATATTTTCTCAAAATCTGAAACTAGGAAAAATGTTTCAGAATGTAGGACTTTTTGTATAGGAAATATGTCTTACAAGGGAAGTATCTCAACCCTTATGAACCGATTTGCATGAAACGTAAAATATATATAAAAGAGACAATTCTAAGGTTGGGGTGTCTCAGCTTATCGGCCATATCAGGGATTTAGGGGTTCAAAACATAGGTCAAAAAATGGCGAAAAAATCGTATTTTGGATTTTTCAGCCATTTATTTCTTAGAAACTATATGATGTTTACATATGAGAAGAAAGGTTTTTTAATACCTATCTAACGGTGGCATAACCTTGTAAAAATTTGGCTTCGTTAAATACTTTTTTCATGAAAATGTGTAAATTTTGGGGGGTTTTATATGAAGACGTAGACCTACGATGTCCATATGAGTATGAAATAATCCTTATTAAATTTAAGTCGACACGTATTTTTTCTTTAGAAGATATTCCTGTTAGTTCGGGAGTTATCGAAATTTTCCCGGAGGTCCACATTGTTTCATAAGGGGACAACAAAATTTTGAAACTCTTATATGGCCGATAAGCCGAGACACCCCAACCTTAAAATCGTCTCTATTATACATATTTTAAGTTTCAGGCAAATCGGTTCATAAGGGTTGAGATACTTCCCTTGTTAGAATCTGACACATTTTTTATTGCAAAAATATTTCAGAATCTATACGAAAAATGTATCAGCATCAGAAAATGTTTCTTAACGAAAAATTTTCCAAAATCCGAGATTTTTCTATACAAAAAATATCTCAGAATCTGAAAATTTTTCTACATGGAAAATGTATCAGAATCTGTGAGTTTCTTTATACGAAAAAATTTTCAGAATCTTGTTATTTTTTATACGAAAATGTCTTAGAATCTGAGAATTTTTTTTTTTTAAATAGTCTCTGAATCCGAAAATTTATCTTTAAGATAATTGTCTCAGAATCTGCGAATTTTCTTACACGGTAAGTGTTTCAGAATCTAAAAATTTTTTTACACGAAAAATATCTCAGAATCTGATAATTTTTCTATACAAAAAGTGTCTCAGAATCTTAAAATTTTTCTATACGAAAAATATCTTGGAATTTAAGAATTTTTCTACACGAAAAAATTTCTCAGTATCTGAGAATTTTTCTGTAAGCAAAATGTTTCAAGATATGGAAAATTTTTCTATACGATAAATGTCTTAGAATTTAAAAACTTTTCTATACGAAAAGCGTCTCAGAATCTGAGAATTGTTCTATACAAAAAATTTCTTATAATCTGAGAATTTTTCAACACGAAAAAATTTCTCAGATTTATAGAGATTTTCTGGATGACAAATGTCTCAAAATTTTAAAATTTTCTTTACGAATAATGTTTTCAATTTAACAATAAGTATAGTAAATAGCGATAGAGATTTATCATTTAAATTCCCTTTGCTTTTGGTAGTATAGGGTTTTTATCTTTGCTTAATTATCTGATAATGGAATCTGAAAAATTCCAAAACCCGTGTCGATTAAGTCTAGCAAAAATAAGCAACATAAATAAATTTAAAACAGAAAAATTATTTTCTTGAAAATTATTCTATGAGAATATCATACACTCAAAAAAAATACGTTAGTAGATTTACTAATTTTTTTTTGCTAATGCTAGTTAGCTAACTTTTAGCAAATTTTTTGTTGAGATTAGCATGTTAGCAAAAAATTCTTGTAAATTTCATTTGGCACATTTGCAATTTTAAACAAACTTTGAACTAATTTCTTTTGCTAAATTTGAAATTGAGTTGACAACATTTTTACAAGATTTTTTGCTAACATTAAATGGTAAATTTTTTTTTATTTTCAGAAAACTTAAAATGGCGCTATCTCGGAAACTAAGCCAGATAGAGCAAAATGGAGGCCATTTTTGGTTCTCGGGCTCTCCATACTATCGTCGGTCCTCTTCACATGTGTGGACCCTAATGGGTCCTAACTTTGGATCCAAAAAATTTTGCATTCCCGAAAATTTTAAAATGCTCATATCTCGGTAAATATTACCGACACAACAAAAAGTCCAAAAGAATTTTTGTAGCTCTCAACACGTAGAACAAGACCGCAAAATAACCAAAAGCTCTCCGAGTAATATTTTGAAGTTATCGAGTTTTTTAATTCTCAAGACCCCAGTGGTCCCCTAAAATCACGTATCTCAAAAACTAAGCAAGGTAGAGCGAAACGGACATAAATTTTGGATCAAAAACTATGACGATTTTTAAGGAACCCAACTAGGTCTAGGCCCATCGGGGTCTGGACCTATTGGGTCCGAACCCAATGGGGTCCTCAAATGTGTATGAACTAAGTTAAAAAAAAAATCAGTTAACTAATTATTGGCAAAACATTTTTGCTAACTTTTTGATTGAAAGACCATTGTTGCCCTAATGCGACTGACCAAATGAGTTCTGCATCCTTAAGAGCAATGTTAGAACTTTACTCTCGACTTATTTTTAAGTCGCTATCACATCGGGTTAATCAGCTATGAGTTGTCAAAAATGCCCAAAACACCAAATTTTTTGAACTTTAACATAAATTTTCTCAAAAATCTGATGTGATGGAAAAGTTTGGAGACCAGTTTTGTGATCACTAGAACAATTGCAATTAGCTGTGAAAGGTTGCTTCCCAGTTGCATCAAGTTTTGGAGGAAAATTTTAAAAAATCCAAAAGTTTGATTAAAAGGCTTTACGGGTTAAAATGATTGGACTTGACACGAAGTAGCTTTAAATGAAAGTCTGTCTCAACCTCTATAAAAGGGTTAAGGGAAAGAAATTTTATCTTTTTTTTAAATTTCGTTAACGTATGAATAAACAGCCATTTACAGCAAATTTCAAATAGCGATGTCTCGAAAACCGTTTCACTGATATTGTTTTTTTTTTTATATTCTTGTTCAGTGCATCAAAGTAAATAAATATGATGTGTCGCAGGACATAATGCCTTCAATAACTTTTCAATAAAAAAATTACATAAAAAAATTTAAATTTTGCATTGAATTCTAGTGTAGTTTATCTTAATATTTCAACAATTCATTGTGATTCAACTAAAGGCTTAATTTGCGAACAATTTTATATTTTTATTTTTTTTTTTTTTAAATAAACCAATATGCTGACAACTTTTTTTCAATTCAGTAAACACACATTACACAACAACAAAAAAAAAACACACACACACATATTCACATTTTAATTTGTAGTTTTCAATTTTAGCATTTAGTTTTTTTGCCTAACCAATCTATGTGTAGTTTACTTAGTTTTCATTTGTATATTTTAACATTTTGTTGTTACAGTTTTAACCTTGAAATAATAGACAATTTATAAAAATAGAAAAAAAATCCACTGAAATGTTAGATAGCTTGTTTTCTGTATAATACACTATGGTCGTAAAGTATGTCAAATTTTTTAGCGATAATTTTTAATAACACAAAAAAAAATAAGATTCTAACCTAAAAACTGGACCAACTAATCCTTATGTAATTTGACCTCCTGAGTTCGATTCCGCCATAGAATTGAATTATTTCGTTGTGTTTTCCAGTAATTTACAACAAAATTCCGCAAAGTGAACCTACCGAATTTGTTTGCAAATTTGACCAACAATAAGTTAAAAAATGCCTGCGAATTTTGTACTCTTGCCCAAAACATTAAATCATGATAATGTTTTGCGGAAGATTTGGGTGTACTTGCCAAAGCAATCTTTTTTTTTAGAAAAAATAATGTTATATTACTTTACTATTCCATGCAAAACGAATTGAAATTTCAGTCGAGGACCCCATTAAAAAAGCCATACATTTCGTGAGTGCAAAAATAAGTGCAAAAAAGTGTTTTTACATTTTGCAGAGTATAAAAGATTCGGCACCAAAGAATATAACACTCTCACTTGTTTTATGTACATTTGATAAACAAATGGAAAATTTTTATGCGAACAGCTTAAGAATTGGTGAAAAAGTAGTTTTGGTAAAAAAAATGATTTATTTTTCACGAAAAACAAAATTATATTAAAAAAATTTAATGAACCCAAAATTTTTGGTGAAAAAAAATTTTGATGAATTTTTTTGAGGAAAAGAAAAATTTTTTTAGTATAAAAAAAATGATGAAAAAACATGAAAAAAAAATTGGTGAGAAAAAAATTGATAAATAAAAAATATTATAAAAAAAATTTTGATGAAAAAAAAATTTGATGAAAAAAAAAAATTATGAAAAAAAAAAATAATTTTATAAAAAAAACAAAAAAAATTTATGAAAAAAAAATTTTAGATAAAAAAAAAAAAAAATTTTGAAAAAATTTGAAGAAAATAAAATTTGATGAAAAAAAATTTGATGAAAAAAAATTTGATAAAAAAAAATGATAAAAAAAGTTTGATGAAAAAAAAAAAAATTTATGAAAAAAAAAAATTCACGAAAAAAAAAGTTTGATGAAAAAAAATTGATAAAAAAAAATTTTTGATGGAAAAAAAATTTGATGGAAAAAAATTGATGAAAAAAAAAAACATTTGATGAAAAACAAAAATTTGATGAAAAAAAAAAAAGAATTTGACGAAAAAAAAAAATTTTTTTGTTGAAAAATAATTATGTTACTTTTTATTCACCAGCTGGTGAAGAACGTTTTATTCACCACGAGGTGAATTATTATCCAAAGTTTTTAAAATTTTCGTTTTAAAAAAATGAAAATAGCAAATCTTGTTTTCTTTTTCGTTAATTGTTAGCTTATGTTGTCAAACTGAGGTGGCGTCCTGCAACTTTTTTAAAATTAGACAGCAGCCTAAAAACATTATCATGTTAAAACATTTGATGAAAATAAAAAAATTAATGAAAATGAAAAAAAAGTTGATGAAAAAAAAAATACGAAAAAAAAATTTTATAAAAAAAACAAAAATTGACGAAAACAAAAATTTTATGAAAAAAAAAAATTTTGTAAAAAAAAAATATTTTACGTTTTATTCACCATTTGGCAAAAAACCTTTTTTTCACCAGCAGGTGAGTTATTATCCAAGTTGCAAACCTTTTCGGTCTTAAGAAAATAAAAAAAGTAATTCTTATTTTCTTTTTTGTTACACTCAAAAATAAACCTTGTCAAATTACTAGAAAAACTCTCGTATTCCCATTTCACCAATACTTGACAGTTTTCCTTGTTTTTTTTCGATAATTTTCGATCAAAATTTAAATTTTTTTTTGGGAATTTTACAGTTTTTTTGTAGTTTTACAGTTTTTTTGTTATTTTACAAATTTTCAAGATTTTTTACAAAAAAAATGTAGTTAATTTACGAGAATTTCTTGTTAGTTTTATTTCGCCAAAAAAAGTTGTAAATTTACAATTTTATTGGTAAAAATTTTGTAAAGTAACAAAAAAGTTCGTTATTTTTACTAGGAATTTTCGTAAAATAGGAGGTAGCATTACCGTTTTTCTTGTAATTTTACAAATTTCCAAGATTTTTTACAAAAAAAAATCTAATAAATTTACGAGAATTTCTTGTTAGTTTTATTTCGCCAAAAAAAGTTGTAAATTTACAATTTTACTGTTCAAAATTTTGTTAAGTTACAAAAAAAGTTCGAAATTTTTACTAGGAATTTTTGTAAAATAGGAGGTAGCAAAAAATTTAGTAAAATCACGAAACCTGCTTGTAAGTTTTATCGCATCAAAAAAATTGTAAATTTACAATATTATTTGTAAAAAGGTTTTAAGATTACAAAATTATTTGTAAAAAGCTTGTAAAATTACAAGGAATTCATGTCAAATAGCAGGTAGCAAAAAAAAAAGTTACCAACTTTTCTTGTCATTTAACAATTTTTTTTAGTGTAATTTGAGCCAAATAATAACGCATTCGATTACAACTCCGGAGTGTTCGATTTTGATTGAAGGACACTACGGGTTAAAATGATCTGATCTGGCTCAAATTAAGTACCCAGCAAAACTTTGGTAATGGGTAGTGATTATATAACACATTACCAGGTAATGTATATACCTTATTAGTAGCATTATTTTAGGATGTCTTACCAAACATTTGTTCCACATCGTATTATTTTAAAGTAAAAAATAATGCATTACTAATAATTTGCTACGTAATGCATGATTATTGGAAAAATGTATTTCATATTTATTATTTCTAAACATTATATCATGGATGATTTATATTTGGTTACATTATGTATTATTTGAAAGTTTGAAATAATGCATTATTTATAATTAAATGCATAATGCATTACAATAACATAAAAAATAATTATTTTATAAAAAATGCATAAGTTTAAACTAGAGATGGGCTCACGACAAGAAGTTTCTAACAACACACACTCACTAGCATATTATATCTACTTACACTCACTTACAATCACGTGAGTAAATTTAATACAAAATTACTTTTTCACTACTCGTAACACCTTATATATTACGTTCTGGTATGCTATATGTAGTTTTACACTTTCGAAAGAAAACACTTCTACTATTTTTTAATACATTTATTTAAATTCATTTGTTAAAGTTTACTGTTTATTAATAATTGATATTATAATCTTCGCTTAAATATTAATCTTATTTATTAATATTTTTTATATGAATAATAGTTTAATTAAATAGATATTTATTATTTCGCTTTCACTTATGTCCGTTTATCTCAACTGCAGTTTGATGACTGTCCTTCTCCCGTTCTCTGTCTTCTAAATTAATTCGGTCCGCTTCTCCTTCTCCCGTTCTCTGTCTTCTAAATTAATTCGGTCCGCTAGTGTCAATTCCGTTTCGTTCGTTCATCATTTCCTTTCTCTGTCCTTTAACCCTCTGTGAACGTCTTAGCTTAACCCCTTCGGATCCCACATATATTATATACCTTACTCGTAACCTATAAAATATCATATATTTTACACCTTACTGGTATTCTTTGTTATAAATTTATGACTTATTTTATACCTTACTGGTATTCTATGTGATAATGTGAATGCATTACTTTGAGTCTCATCGCCTGTTAAAATCATCAATGCTGCAATGTATAAAATAAGAGATCATATACCTTATTTTATACCTTATTTGGTAATTTAAGTTTTGCTGGGTATAAATAAAAGTTAGTCTCAAGGTCTCTAAAAGTGTCTATTCAACTAAATATAAAAATTGTTATTAAAAAATTCCTTGAACGTACGAAAAAACCGCCATTTTTACAAATATCAAATAGAGATATCTCGAAAACCGTTGAACCTATTTCAAAATTTGTTTAAAATTTGTGTTCAGTCCGTTTATGTATTGAAATGGCGATAACCGCCAGAATGTTACACAGATTTGACTGTAACTTGACATATTCATTTCTCGCTTCGTGCTTCGAGAGCTATACTAGGGTGGCTCGTTTTTGGGCTTTTCTCTCTGATCAAATTATAATACCCGCCAAAAGTGTTGGTCCTCTAAGGGTAACTCACATGCAAAATATCACTCCGATCGGAGTTTATCTTCTGTCTCCACTTTGAGCCTCAAAATTGGGGTTTTTGCAAAAAAGGTCATTAAAAAAAAAAAAAAAAATTTTAAGTTGTTTTTTATAAAATAATTAAAAAATTATTTTTGTATAATACTTGATCGTAGATACTTAAATATGAAATTTAAAGATTTAACGATATCATTTACCCGTTCAAACTTGATATCAAAAAATGGCATGATTTTAGGGCCGTTCTCAAAACACCTTTTTCAAAATTTTAAAATTTTGTTAAAAAAAAATTTAAAATATAAATTTTTTCTTTCTGAATTCATTAAGAACACCTTGGAGAAGAAAATGTGAAATATGGCGGATATCCGTCGGACTACTTTTCGGGAATCGCGGGGGGAAGTTAGCGGATTTCAAGGAAATGTTGGTTTTATCAATAATGTGGATTAATAAAATCTTATAAATTAAATTTTTGGGCAAATTAACTGTTTTTTGATGTCGTGGCATTCTATTAGATAACTGTAAGTCTGTCATGAAATCTTACCGATGTAGGCCGTCTTTAACCCACATTGGCTGGAGGTCAAAAATGACCCCCGCAGAAAATTTGAAGTTTAGAGCTTAAATGTTTTGCTATAAACAAGTATAAAACAACTTTTGTGCTTTGTACCCCAACAACTATTTCGTATTAATATATTATCTTTAAAAAAATCGTTAACCCTTCTTGGTAGGGGGTCAAAAATGACCACCTACCAGGCAGGTATTAGAATTTGATCAGAGAAAAAAGCCCGAAAACGAGCCACCATAGAGCTATACCCGTCATTAGGTTCAAAAGTAATGAACAAAAATATTAGGGCACTTCGAAAATGTATGTACATTCCACGTAACGAAACATACACAATACTTTAATTGAAATATGTGAACAGAGTTAGACACATAAGTGAAGTTAACAAAAACAAAGATATTTGTTTGCCCCAAAATTTTTTTCGCCATTTTTTATTTCAACAAAATTTTTTTTTTTCTCCGCAAATTTTATTTTTTTTTTTCAAAAAAAAAAATTGTTTTCTTAACAAAATTTTTTCACCAAAACTTTTTTCAAAACAATGTTATTTGCAACTATCTTTTTACATTGTGTAGAGCATCCATACATTCGACAATGCCGAATTTAATTTTTTTACTTGTTTTTGTTAGTGTTTTAAGTTTGGTAAAATTAAAAATATCAACTTTGAATTAACATTCAATCGGTAAAATAATGTTTTTTTAAGTAAAACATTTTCTTAAGTATTTTTAAATTTAAATTACTTCTCCTGCAAAGTGTTAGCATAACTTTCAGTGTATAGTAAATTAAAAACTCATCTAAATAATAAAACGAGAATTGATAGTTGAAGCCTCAAACCAACCTCCGTAACACTGCAGGACAAGCGCGCGTACTCATTTAAAATTGTTGCGATTCTATTGTTTATTGTATGGCTATGAAAGTGTATTAGTGTATGTTTCTGTGTGAATATTAAAACAAATTTGTATTTGTATATGTGTGTGTATGTGTGGCTGTGTGTAGTATCATAGTTAGTATACCATGTATTTTTGCACAAATAAATGACACAGCAATTGTTTGAATAATTTTTTTTTTTGTTTTTGTGTTCGCTTACAACAACATTTACATTCACTTGTTCATACAAACTGCTACTAACTACTACAAGCTTTCCAATCAAAAGTATGTATGTTTGTCCTTGGATAAATTTTCATTTTCAATTTGCACGACAAATTGATTATTTTCATTGGCTTATATTTTTTTTTTTCTTTTTTTAGTTGATTTTTTTATATATATTTTTTTTTTTTTGTTTTCTTTTAATATTTCTCTCTATCTCTGATATATTTTTTAGTATATTTTTATTTGCATTTCTGATATTTTATTTTCAATTATTTGCAAGAATGATTATTTGAAGAGAAATAAAGAATTTAAAATAATATTAAAATCCTTTAATAAGACTGTGCAACAAGTTTGGTGGTGAACGCGTGTATCTTTAATGCAGGCGCGTAAGGAAAAGGGAAAAATGGAAAGTGAAAAAGAAAAGGGAATAACCCGAAAATTTTTTTCTATAAAAATTAATGTGCTCGATTCTGGAATACGATTTCGCCATTCACCTAATCTGCAAAAAATTTTTATAGAAAAAAATTTTTATAGTACTTAATTCTTCTATAAAAATTACTAAGAATCTTTCAAAGCAAGAATTTTTCTTTGTCTTTGAAATTTTTTTTTTTTTTTTTTTAAAAGTTGGATAATTTTTCTAAATGAAAAATTTGGCAATTTTTCTGTTGAAAAAATTTCAGAATTTTTCTGTAGAAAAAATTTCAGAAGTTTTCTTTAGAAATAACACAGTACAACACTAAACAAAACTACTGGGTTCCGATGATTGATTTTGGTAGAGGAGACCAAAAAAAAAAAATATACGTGTATCTGCGTTTTAAAAGATCACATCGGAATTTTATTTTAGAGGCGGTTAAAGTTTCCCAGCTTTGGCCTGTTCTTGAAGCATATCGGTATATAAAGCTATGTTTTTTTACATCTAAGGTGTAAGCTATGTTCAGCAACTTTGTAAAAACTATTATGGTAAATATTTTTGTGAAACATACAAGCTAACTCCCTCCACATAACTGTAATTTTTAGCTCTATTCAAACAAATCGTTTAAATCACCCCTAAAAAGAGCAGGGCGGGAATAAATTGTTCTACAAAAACGTTGCCTATAAAATTTTACTACATACGTCAGAGCACACCAAAGACCAAAAATCAACACAAATACCAAAAAAGAGTCAAGTTCAAGATTGCGCATCTAAAAATTATAAATAAAATTAACCCTTAGTGGGCAATCTTGCTCCAATTACACAGTGCTACACAAAAAAAATTACAGGGTTCCAACGATTATTTCTAGAAAATTTTCAGAATCTGTTCTGAAATTTTCCAATTTTTACAATAGTCAATTTATCAAAAATCCGGCCACTTTTTTTTTTTTGAAAAAAATTTTTTTGAAAGTTTATCAGCCTTACCACAAGAAAATAAAATACGTTTAAAATGAGCTTTTAATTTTATTTCCACACAAATACTTAGTTTTTGTTTTTAAAATCGACTTTCAAAAAATGTACTGCAAATTTGAATTTAAAATAAAACTTTTGTTAAAATATACTTTTTGTTTTCTTGTGGTAAGGGCCTATATGTTTGTCTATGCACACAAAAAAAAAATCAGACATGTGTTTTTCGTTTTTTTCGAGAAAAATTTGAATTTTGAATTTCATAACAATTTAGTAATCTGCTTGTATTTTCGTCTTTCAACGTAGCGTAAGAGTAATATTATGCAAAAATTTAATACTCATTCGCAAAAGTATAAAATTGTTATGAAATTTAATGTTCACATGTGATTTTCTCAAAAAAAAAAAAAAAAAAAACTAAAAACACATGACTGAATTTTTTGTGTGGATAGACAAACATATAACTTAAAAAAACAAATAAAAAAAAGTGGCCTGATTTTTGATAAATTGACTTTTTTTGAAAAATGGAAAATTTCCGAACAGGTTCTGACAATTTTCCAAAAAAAAAAAGAAATTGGCGATAGCTCATACAAAACTATACAAGAATGTAAATTTTTGAAATTGTGGTGAATTCCGTTTTAATTTAATAAATATTTAAACAAGGAAATTCGACACAAATTTTACAATTTTTTTCAATATTTGACCACGCCTCCTAAGCCCAGTTTTTGAAAAATTGACAAACTAAAAACGCAATTTTCTTAGTTCTATATAGGGCTATTCATACAAAATATACAGAAATTCACAGGACACATGTTTTTCTGTAGCGGGACATTTGGTGTGGAATGCCTCATATATGAGCAAATTCATGGGAGATTTTACTGACGGATCACCGATTTTGTTAATTTTTGGTTATTTGATAGAGCTTCGTAAATTATTGAAAACCACATTTTTCTTTTTCCGTCAATACTTTGGAACACATTTGCGCTTATAACCCGTCATACGTTCTAAAAAAACTTACAAAAACAATATTGTTTATAAAATTATACAGATTTAAAATTAAACTTAAAAAAAAAAAATAAAAAATAAAAAATGTTAAAAATTTCAACATAAAATTTTAAAAACCATATTTGAATGTCCTTTTTTGGCTGGGAAGGACACCATCGATTTGCAAAAAGAAAATTTTGTATTAAAGTTTAGAATGACCTATCAACGCTTTTAAAATTTCATAGAGGTGTTTTTTCGTATTTTTGAGCAATAAATTTTCAAAGTTTGCTAGAAGCCAAATATTTGATTTTTGATAAAAATCTACGGGTTAACTCCAAAGTTATGACTACACAGTACAAAACTGATTTTTTGCCGAAATTTTGAAAAAAAAAACAAATATTTGGCGCTCTAACAGACTTTGAAAATTTATTGTTCAACTTCTGATTAATTTTTATTAAAAAATAAAAATTGTTTTATTCGACCTTTAAAATATTATATTTTGAGGATGTTTATTCTGGCTCGAGGTCATTATTTTCTTTAGTAAAATAAAAATTAATCAGAATTTTAACATAATGGTTGGCACGCCATAGTGACGAATAACCCTAATGTGGTTATTACATTCGCAACAACAAATAACATATTGTTGTAGTCCATTGGACTATCATATGTAAAATGTTTTAAATATTTTTGTTGGTTATTGACAATCGTTGCCTTACTAGTATAGTACAATTTTTTCGTCTTTCTAATTCACATTGTGGATAGAGTCGAATATGTTCTTATACTTTAGTTTGTGCACAAACGATTTGTCATTAGACTCGTTTGCTACTTTGTAGTAAATCGTTTCTATTTTTGCTAAATAATCTTGACAATGGAATCTTGACAAATTCCGAAACACGTGTCGATTAAGTCTTGCAAAAATGACCAACATAAATAAATTTAAAACAAAAACAAAATAATTTTCTTGAAAATTATGCTATGAGAATATCATGGTTTTAATTAGTAAAGAAAATAATGACCTCGAGCCAGAATAAACATCCTCACAAAATATTTGTAAAATATTTTTTTTTTTACTTTTTTCGGAATTTTCCGATATTCAAGTCAAAAGATTTCCCCAAAGACAAAAGACCCTGACCCTTAGGCAAAATTTTCCTGTAATAAAATCTTAAATACGAAAACATTTTTTTACGATTAGTAAAATGTCTCAGAATAGAAACATTTTAAATAGGAAACGTTTCTCAGAGTCTAAAAATTATACTTCCAGAATCAATTTTCTATAAAAAATGCATCAGAACATGATTTCTATAAATAAATATATTTTTCTATAAGAAATAGGGGATAGATTTTGAATTTTTCTAAGGAAGTTTTGAAAAAATATTGATAAAATTTAAAAAAGGTCCATTTTATATGAAAATATGCAAAAATATGCATTTATATCAAAATATGCAAAAATATGCATCTACAAATCAATGCCATTTTATTGCAAATTCTTTGATTCGGATAGGTATTTAATTTATGTTATGTTTACAATGCTGAGTAAAAATATGCATTTTCATGAAAGTACTTGCCCTATTGATCGATTCTAAGACATTCTAGTGATGTTCGTCTGTCTGTCGTTCTGTCTGTCTGTGGAAATGTTGACCACTGCCAAAGTATTTATCAGATATGACAAAGACTTAGCATATTTACTTGTTGTTGTCCTAAGTTGTTTGGTATTGCATTTGAGCAAAATCGGTTCAACGGTCAAAAGTTATGAAAGAAAATGTAAATTCAAAAAATTTTGGTAAATTCAACATAACCTAAAAATACAAAATGCTTTAATTCGACTGCTGGTTGACACATGCCAACAGAATTGATCACCGAATGGTATTTGAACCAATACAAACACATTGTTAAAAAAAAATTTTCGCGGAATTTTTTTTTCACCCAAAATTTTTTTTTTTCATTTTTTTAAAATTTTTTTTTTTTTTGCAAAAAATGTTTTTTACATTGTGGAGGGTATTCATACAGTGTTGGAAAAAATAATAGGGACGACGAGTTAAAATTTACTAATTCGTTAAAAACTTTTTCATAAATGTCTCATTTTTTTAGCTTCAACTGAAAAATGATCAGTAATTAAACTGGATTTAATAATCTGTATTGCTTTTTACTATTCTCCTTTAATTTAATTTCTTATTGGCAGAATAGTTAGAAAAGTAGTGAATTTATCTGGAAAAAATAATAGGGACGAAATGCCTAAAATTAAATAAAAATTATTTTGAATGGTGTTTAACGTTAAGTTTTTAAATAATATTACTAAAAAGTGCAAAAAATAATTAAAAATAATAAATCTGTCCATTTTGGAATTATTTTAGCCTTTTTTATATTCGCCAATAATGTAGGAGTATGTACATTATGCAACACAACTGAAGAAGAAAATATAAATCACTTCCTTGGAAAATGTCCAATCTTAAAACCTTATCGAAGAAGATTTCTTGGTAAAACTAGCTTAACTCAAGATGAAATAATTAATATTTTGAATGGTGGAAATAATGCAAATTGGGATAATTTAGTTAGCTACATTGTTAGTGCCCTTTCGTATAGATCACTTATATTAAATGAATATCAATAATTGTACAACAATTCTTATTTTATTGTTTATTACTTACTCAACACTTTTGTAAATTAAAACATAAGCACCAGAAATAACTCAAAATAAATCAACATTGTCAACGACTCGTCACTGGAGCACAAAACTCATTTTCAAGTTCATAAGATGACATAAAAGGGGTCTTTTTTGAATAACAACCAAGAATTTGGTCAAATTACTTTGATGTTTTTCGGTTTCCACCCCTGGTTTCGGGTTTTTCCTTGAGCGAATCGCTTTAAATACTTTGTTTTTGGAACACTTTATTATTTGGACACTTAACATCATCGATATTCCATCCGCTTTTAAGCTAAAAATGTGTTTTCGCTCAAAAAACGTACAGTGGGCACCCGTACCCATTGGCCTACACTATTGGCGAATATAAAAAAGGCTAAAATAATTTCAGAATGGACAGATTTATTATTTTTAATTATTTTTTGCACTTTTCAATAATATTATTTAAAAAATTAACTTTAAACTCAATTCAAAATAATTTTTAATTCATTTTAGGCATTTCGTCCCTATTATTTTTTCCAGATAAATTCATTACTTTTCTAACTACTCTGCCGATAAGAAATTAAATTAAAGGAGAATCGTGAAAAGCAATACAGATTATTAAATCCAGTTTAATTACTGATCATTTTTCAGTTGAAGCTAAAAAATGAGACATTTATGAAAAAGTTTTTAACGAATTAGTAAATTTTAACTCGTCGTCCCTATTATTTTTTCCAACACTGTATATACGGCCATTTACATCTCAGAAGACGTTATGTTTTATGACCCCAGTTCTACCCGTAAATTCTCTCGATATTAAAATGCACTTTAAAACTAAGCCAAACAACACACTTTTTTTTAAGATTAAACTTAAAACTAGAATTAACTAACATTTTCAAAGTATTTAAATTTAAAACTTTCTTATGAATTTTATATTTGCTAATGATTTTATTTTAATAACAGCGAAAAAAAAACTTTTTAATTCTATTAGTTAAGCACAATCTGCCTTAACACAATTTTCAGGGGGAAAAATAAGAAAAATATTTTCTTAACCCTAGGAGGATCAGGGATTTTTTGGCGCTAAATGGTAAAACTAGGTCTGCACAGACCTATATGGGATTTATATGGGAATACATAGGCAGATATTCTAAAAGTGTGTGAAAATGTGTTTAATGCTAGGAAAAAGTCTAAATGAACAATAAAAACATATTATGTAGTACATTTTTCAGGTAACAATTTACCTTATTTTATTAATTATAGCTTAGAAAATTAAGGGCGGATTTTACAGTCTAAACTAAGTTCTAACTTAAGTAAAATCTTAGTTAAGATTTATTTAAGTATTTTTTATTACTTAAGTTAAATTCGATTTTTCGGTTTGTACTTAAGTTAAAAAGAAAATATGCTAAAAATATGGTAACACAAGGTATTTATTTTGATTTGACAATTCAAAAAGAATACAAAAAAAAATAAAATAATAAAAACATACAAAAAAAAAATTATGTAAAATAACGAAAAATCGCACAAATGCTGTTTTTTTCCTTTAAAATCTTTCACCGTGGGTATTGTTAGAACCATAACATTTTAGAATGCGGCTAAGGGCATCATTAAAGAATACTCCACCCGCTTTACTTTGGATTTGCACACCAACAAACGTCTCCATGAAAATGTTGCTGTTATTTCCACCAAAACTTTTTTCGATTACGATTATGTTACCTATTTGATAGGAAATCTCATCTCCGCAACTCTTAAATAAAAGGTATTTCCATAAAGTTGACTGATATTACCATAAAAAAAAAAAATATTGTTTAAGAAATGTTAAAGCATTGGATATGGCCCATCAAGTGGGTAACATAACCGGTAATCTTAATTCTTGTTGGAAATAACAGCAACCTTTTCACGGAGACGTCTACAACATTACATGGGCAATCAGACGGACGAACAGTAGATCAGTATTCTTAAATGTGGGTCTGGGACAAATAATTTGGGTAATTACAATCTTCATCACATACTATTTTGATACCTGTACCACAGAGTGGTGTAGGTTATAATCACTCAATTGCTCTTCTTTTCCAATACAATCATCTGCCTTGGGTCTTGTTAAAACCAAAACGACCAAGGCGCTAGGGTCATCATTGAAAAATGATCCACCCGCTTGACTTCGGAAGTCCACACCAACAAACGTTTTTATAATTTTCAACAAAATCTTGAGGAAAAAGATTGGATGTTACCCATTTGATGGGTCATCTCCGCCAATCTCAAATTCTTTACAGATTTTTATTTATTTATTTTTTTCGATATGATGGAAATATCGCGAAATTTGATGGAAATACCTTGAATTTGAGAGTGGCGGATGGAGATTTTAAAGGAAAAGAAGAGCAATTGTTGGAATTTTTGTTTTTTTGTATGTTTTTATTATTAATTGAATTTTGTTTTGTATTTTTTTTTTTGAACTGTCAAATCAAAATAAATTACTTAAGTAAAACTTAAGTTATGATATTAGATGACTTAAGTTTTACTTAAGTAGATTTTTTAAAATAGTTTTTTGGATTTAAGAAATTTCTTAGCTTAAGTCACCACTTAGTGCTGACTGTAAAATCCGCCCTAAGTCTTGGGACGGCAAATAAGGCACGCGTATCTGGCATTTGAATGCTGTTGATATATCGGATTTTTGCAGTACATGCAGTGAAAACGAGTTTTTCGCAGTTTTTTATCAGTTTTATAGCACATCGAGCACGATGGTCGAGTTGAAGAGGAAGCGGCATGGGCTGGTTGATCATCTATCGGTGGGCCTCCAACCTCCTGCAAAAAAGGTGAACAATTGATTTTATAAATTGAATTGAAAGAAAAAATTAAGTGCTCACCTCTACATTGAATAAGGCCATTGCCTGTTTGACGTGTTGAAAACCTCGAACAATTGGATTTTTTGCTCTCTGCTCCATGTGAGGGATCACCAGCTGTTCTGCCAACTCCATTAGGAAGACACGTCTTCGGTCGTTCCTCTTGACATGTCCCAATTTGTCATGAACGACAAAAGCAGCCAAGCCCGCCACGTCCAACATGTTAAAAAACAATGCTAACAGCCATCGGTTTGTGCAGCGTTTACAAGTGTAACCGCCAACCATCTGATCCATGGTGTCCACTCCGGATTTATACTTATTGTAGTCCAGAATTTGAAATGGTTTCTTCGATGGCTTTGATGAATCGACGGTGTTTTTATAATGTTCGGTCGAGATGAGAACCACAGCTTTTTTCTTTTTTGGCACGTATGAGCATAATGCGATGTCATTATTATGGTAACCGAAAACTGTGCTGAATACATCTCGATTTGGATCCAACATCTCCTTCGGTATGCAGGCTTTGTTTTTGCGCATGGTGCCTACATATGCCAAACGTTTTGTCATCAAACCCGCAGCCAAATCATAAGACGAGAAAAAATTATAGGCATATACGGTTCGTCCAGATCCGACATATTTTTCGACCAATTTTAGAACAATGTTCTCGCCTTGATTTACAGCACGCTCTTCATTAGGCTGTTTCCCAACATAAATTATTCCTTTCAAAGGATAACACTGCGTGACAAAAGTGACCACTATTTTAGAAAACAAGAGGTACGACCATCATTTCTATATATTTCGGACATGCTGAATCGAATGGCGTACTCCGTTTTTCGATGTATGGTAACGTTTTCTTGCAAAATGTCGTTAAAGATTTGCTGATTTCGGGCCAGTTTTTCAACAAAAAATTTGCAAAGTTAATGATTTTTAAATTGTATGGCATGGAAAATAGAGATATGATTTGTAGCAATATTTCTTATGCCAATTTGGTTTAAAGCTTTTCATCTTTAGCTCTTAAATTCGCGAATTTATAAATTTTTTGAGGTTTTCGCGAAATTAACCGCCAAGTTGGTCTTTGATTAAAAACTTGCTTTTAGTGAATCAAAAAGGCATCCCTAACAGTACTAATAGTGCACAAAAAACAGCTATGTTATATGGACCATCATGCTGAAAATCGCGAAAAACCGTTTTTTCGTATATGCTAGCATCACTTTACGAGATGATTTAAGACTCCATCTTTTAGTATATAACGTGGGATTCTTAAACAATTAACTGACCAAAAATTTGGCCAAAAAAGTTTTCATTTGCAAAAGTTATCTTAACAAAAACTATTATTTCAGTGTTAACCCTAAAATAATTATAGTTTTTGTTAAGATAACTTTTGCAAATAAAAACTGTTTTAGCCAAATTTTTGGTCAGTTAATTGTTTAAGAATCCCACATTATATACTAAAAGATGGAGTCTTAAATCATCTCGTAAAGTGATGCTGGCATATACAAAAAAACGGGTTTTCGCGATTTTCACCATGATGGTCCATATAACATTGCTGTTTTTTGTCTACTATTCGTATTGTTAGGGATGCCTTTTTGATTCACTAAAAGCAAGTTTTTCGTCAAAGACCAATTTGACTGTTAATTTCGCGAAAACCCTAAAAAATTAAGAAATTCGCGAATTTAAGGGCTTAAGATAACAAGCTTTGAACCAAATTTGCATAAGAAATATTGCTACAAGTCATATCTTTGTTTTCCATGCCATAAAATTTATAAATCATTAACTTTGAAATTTTTTTTGTTAAAAAACTGGCTCGAAATCAGCAAATCTTTAAAGACATTTTGCAAGAAAACTGTACCATACATCGAAAAACGGAGTACGCCATTCGATTCAGCATGTCCGAAATATATAGAAATGATGGTCGTAACTCTTGTTTATTTTTTAGTGTTCCGCAGTGTAATTGACCATAGACGGCATAGCTGTTGGGCCTTACGGTTCGTTTCACGTACAATTATACTGACGATCTCGGGTGATATTAGCATTTTAAAAATTGAAAAATCGCATAATCCTTGGAACCGGGCCTTCATGACCCATGGTGACGCAATTGTGCGCACGATGTCTACCTGTGGCCGGCGGAGCACTAGACCAAAGCTTTCCATCCTTTGACCGGTAGTTTATAATCGAGCTCGACGAACATGGCTCCTCGTCCATATTGACGTCTTCGAGCGCTTCATAGGCAGCTGATGCGGCTTCATAGAAATCTTCTATATCATCATCGTCATATGGAACCTCGGCTTCTATAACGATATCTGTCTCAGCATCGGAAGCCTCATCTCCTAACACCGGCATATAATCAGGATCAGTGTCGTCGTCGTCTTCGAATGGATAGAGCTCATCGGCCTCTTCTTCTGCACCGGCCAACCATGCTCCTAACATTTCTTGCATTCGAATCTTCTCTTCTTCCGATAAGTTTTGATATCTTGTGGTGCAATTTACCACGTCCATCATATCATCATCGAAACTAGATGATGATGACATTTTTTTGTGGAAAAAAATCTAAAAAATTAATTTCAATAAAAACTCACAGATGTTTACAATTCAAATGCTACTGCTCAGACCAACAAGCTGATCGGTTCAAAGCGATAGGGCGCCGTCCAGGCTTATTTCTTACTTTTTTGCATTTCTTACAGCTTTTTTTAAAAAAATTATGAAAATATGAAATTTTGCCGATATTGCGCCGCCGCGGAGGAAAATTGATACCCCCGAAAATTTCGTGTCTGATTGGATGCCCCCTGCTATATTAACCCGTTACCTGCGTTCTATTAAATTTTTGGGTTCGAAAATAGTTTCTATCGCATGCCACACCATTCATATTACACATAGGTCTACACAGACCTAGTTTTACCATTTATGACTATTTTTTTGTAAACACGAATAAAACATAAAATAAACCGATTAGGGATCTGATATTGTGTTATTGTGTTCTCAAGACCTGCTCCTAGGAAGTCATGGACGGATTAGTCTCTAACATGCGAAACAATAAAGTTATCCACACTTTAATATGCAAAAGGTCTGCACAGACCTGGTTGACCATCCTAGGGTTAAAGAAAAAAAAAGAAAAAACAAGCATTGGAAAAGTTTTCTGCTTTAACGAATTATTTGTTTTAAAAACATTTTGTCGCAATGGTTGGTTGGCTCGCTGTTCCTTTAGTTTGTTATTTTTTTTTTTTTTTTTTTTTTTTTTTTTGTGGCCAACTATGAAAAATGCATTTTGCATAAAAACAATTTGCGTTTTTTTTTTTTATATATTTAAGATTTTTTTTCTGCTAAAAAGTTATGTTTACACAAGTAATATTTAAACTAACCGAAAGGAAACGGAAAAACTAAACACTAACAAATAAGTACCTAAAAAATGTTAAAGGCCATCATATACAAATACATGTAAAAAAGGAAAAATAAACTTAAGCTTTTTATATGCACGAAAAAAAATGAAAAGACATATTTTTTCCGCCAAAATGTGTAGAAAAATATGGATTAACAAACTTTTTTTTCTTATATTTAACTTTCATAAAATTAGATATAAATTTTTGAGGATTTTCTGTGGGAGTTTTCAGTTTTTTTTTTTTTACTAACCTGAATTTGGTTGTCCATTGCTATTTGGTCTGGCTGATGGTGCTCCGTCACGGGCTTCTACTTCCAAAGCATATGCTCCCTTTTTCTCTCTATCGAATACAGTTTTTGTGAAAATTTCTCCACTTTGTAAATTGATTTCAAAAAATTCCTTTCCTTCGTTACGCGGCGAATCAACAATGTAGTAATAAACCTGTAAATAAAATTTAAAGAAAAAAAAGAAAAATATAGTTACAGTAAAGTTTAGCTCCTAATTTTTCAAATTTATTTTCGTAAATGTATTCTACAAATTTCCAAGTTTATTTAACAAAAAAAAAAAAAAACTGTAATGTTACAAAAATAATTTTAGTACCAGGATTTCTTGTTGTTTTACAAACAAAAATTTAATTTTGCAACACCACTTCCAAAAAAGATGAAAAATTTTAAGAAATCTCCATTAAAAATAATTTTAGAATAACAGAAATGTTGATAATTTTTTTAAAAATTTCTTAGTCCAAACAAGTTTTTGTCAATAATTTTTTTTTGTGTAAGAAATTTATTAAAAAAAATTATTTTATCTAAGTTCCGAAAATTCTATTGAAAATTCTATTGAAAATTTTCCAATTCGCGGACTCAAAAAGTTTTTGTCAATATTTTTTGCGTTTTGTTGTTAAAAAGTTTGTTAATATTTAATGCAATTAGGAAATTTTTAAGTCTCCAAAAAATTGTTGAAAGTTTTCTAAATCCCGGACACAAAACTTTATTAAAAAAGATTTTAGAAAAAACAAGTGAGAGCATTTAATTCGGTTGTGCCAAACATTTGATACTCTCTCAACATATAAAAAAGCTACAAAAAACTTGGCAGAGGCGTTTTTTTTTGTTTTTTTAGGGGTGGCCTATCGCTATTACGTTTCAAGATATATGCACCTAAATGTTCAAAAAAACACAGCAATAGCATTTTAGCAATATTCACACATTTATGTGAAGATGTCTCGAAAACTAATAGCGATAGGCCAGTTCAAAGGTGATATATGGACTCAGCACGTCAAAAGCATTCAGAAAAATTAACTTTGGTACCAGAATCTCAGAGACAAAAAAAAATATTTTTTTTTTCTTAGGGAAAATACACCGTTTTTTCTTTCCAGCCACTATGTTTCTATTAATACAAAAAGTTCTAATGAAGACTCCATCCTGAAAATTTAAACTTAATTAGAACAGGTAACCCGTAATAAGATATATTTTTTCCAAAATTTTAAAAAATATCGGTTTTTGAGATATAGCTCTCCAAAAATTAAGGTTAAAACCAATTACTTTTGACCTTTTTGAAAAAAAAAATATTGGCGAATGCCATTTTAAAGCCTGTATCTTTACCTATTATTTGCAACCTAGCTATTACCTGTATTGTTATTACTTTTCGATTTTTTTTTTCGTCAATTTTTTTTTCATAAATTTTTTTTTTATGATAAAAATTTTTTTTTCCTCAATTTTTTTTTTTCATCAAATTTTGTATCCAATGTTTTTTTCATTAATTTTTTTTTACGTCAAAGGTTTTTTTACATCAAAATTTTTTTTATCAATTTTTATACCCTCCACTTAGTGATAGAGGGTATATATAAGTTTGTCATTCCGTTTGTAACTCATCGAAATATCGGTCTGGGACCCCATAAGTATATTTATGATCACCGACCGATTTTAAGACATTCTACCGATGTCCGTCTGCCTGTCTGTGGAAATGGTGATCACGGCCAAAATATTACACGGAGGTGACTGAAACTTTACATACGTAGAAAATGTAAGGACACCTCAAAAATTTTAGTACATTCAACATAACCTAAAAATACAAAATGCTTTAATTCGGCTGCTGGTTGTAATATGTCAACATAATTGAATACTAAATAGTATTTAAACAAGTACGAACATATTTTTTTGACAAAAAAAGAAAAAAATCGCGGATTTTTTTACCAAAATTTTTTTTTTCGCGGAATTTTTTTTTCGCTGAATATTTTTTTCAAAAAAACATTTATTTTTTTTAAAGTAATTTTCTTTTAAATAAAGTTTTTTGCAATAATCTTTTAGAAATTGTGGAGGGTGTTACTACATTCGGCAAAGCCGAATTAACTTTTTTACTTGTTTTTACACATTTTTTTTTTGTTCGTGAAATACATTTTTTTTACCAAAACTACTTTTTCACCAAGTCTAAACTTTTGACCTAAAAATTTTTCGTTGGTGTAACAAATGTAAAAAAAAGCAAGTGAGAATGTTAAATTTTTCGGTGCCAAATCTTTTATACTCTCCAAAATGTAAAAACACGTTTTTGCAATTTTTAAAATTTTTTTTCTTCATCAAAAAATTTTTTCCTAAAAATTTTGTTTTTATAAAATGTTTTTTTACCATAATTTTGTGTTTCGTGAAAAAAAATATTTTTTTTTCCAAAACTACACCAAGTCTAGACTTTTGACATAAAAATTATCCATTTGTTTAACAAATGTACAAAATACATGTGAGAGTGTTAAATTCTTCGTTGCCGAATCTTTTATACTCTCCAAAATGTAAAAACGCATTTTTGCACTTATGTAATACACTCATTTTCCAAATTTACAGCTCTTTTGGTTTGGACTGCATCTTGCTTTCCACAGTCAGATGGACGAATGTATATATGTAGAATAGGGTGGCAGCTGTTTTGGAAAACTTCGAATTTCAAGGAGTGCACCCCTATTTTTTTATATTTGGCCTAAAACTGCTATGCTAAAAATTTCAGCCGAATCGGACAACGCTAACGTGCTTTTCTATCTGTTCTGAAATTTTCAGAGATGTGTTTTGCCTTGTTTTCGAGAAATCCAATGTCAAAGTTTGCAATATGCTAATTTTATACGATAATGGTGTATTAAACGTGTGCGTATGAGTAATATCAATACTTAAAAAATATTTTAAGAGGCGATGGGAGCGTAAGTTTTTATTTACGATCACGCACGCTAATGAAAGAAAAAAAAATATTCAAGCACGATATTTTATTTTTGTTTTACTTACGCTCACGCGTACATCGTGGCCGTGACTTATTTTTTCTACTCACGCGTGCGTGAATGAGCGTGAGCAAAATAAAATATCGTGCGTGACTAAATTTTTTCTTTCATGAGCGTGCGTAATCGATATTAAAAACTCATTTACCATCCCATCTCTATTTTAAATATTGTTTAAGTGATTTTATTATTCATACGCACACGTTATATACACCATTGACATTTGATTTCTCGAAAACAAGGCAAAACACATCTCTGAAAATTTCAGAACAGATAGAAAAGCAGTTCAACTTTTTTTTAAAAAATTTAAAAAAAAAAATTGCGGCATGTTTTTTGATAAATAAAGTTTTAGTTTAAATTTAAAAAAACCCAATTTTTATTTTTTTAATCGATAGCCCATACAAAAATCTATAAAAAGAACTTTTGTCTTAAAGACTTTACTGTGTTTCACTTAATTTGCATAAATATTGAAGTAAAGATGCTCAGGCAAAAAAAGTTAGATATATTCAATTTTTGACCACGCCAACTAGGCCCACTTTTTGAAAAAAACTTAAATTTTATTTTTGTTATTTAATAGTACCCAAAGAGCGAAAACTTTGCAAAAGATTTCATATTGACACGACACAACTTTTTTTTTTGCAGAACATTTGGTGTGGAATGCCTCATATATGTTTTAGGATTACAAACAACAAAAAAACTCAATCCAATATTAACCTTTAAAAAATTTATTTAAATTTAAATTGCATTTTATATGAGTTTTCTACTTTTTATATGCTCCACTTTAGTGATTATTTAGTAAAAAAAATATAAAAGTTTGTCATTCCGTATGTTACACATCTAAATAATGTTCTAGTACCCCATTAAAGTATATTTATATTCACAATCCTTGATCGATTTTAAGTTGATCTTGCGATTTCCAATTTGTCTGTCTGCTGAATTCCTGGTTTTGGCGATAATACTAAACCGATTTAAACGATTGAAACACCTAAACTTGCATAATTCTCACCTGCACTCACAAAAAAAAAAACCTTGTAAAATTACAAGAAAAATTTGTAACTTTTTTTTTAGCTACCTCCTATTTGACAAAAATTCCTAGTAATTTTGCAAGCTTTTTACCAATAATTTTGTAATCTTACAAGGTTTTTACCAATAAAATTGTTAATTTACAAATTTTTTGACACGATAAAATTTGCAAATTTACTAGATTTTTGCTACCTCGTATTTTACGATAATTCCTTGTAATTTTACGAGCTTTTTTACCAATAATTTTGTAATTTTACAAGGTTTTTACCAATAAAATAGTAAATTTACAGTTTTTTGGCGCAATAAAAATTACAAGGTATGCTCGTGAAATTACTAATTTTTTTTTTTTGTAAAATTATCTTGGAAATTTGTAAAATTACAAAAAAACTTGTAAAATTAAAAAAAAAAATTAAATTTCGATCCAAATTTGTTTGTTAAAATACAAGGAAAACTGTCAAATATTGGTAAAATGGTATTACGAGACTTTTCCTAGTAATTTGACAAGGTTTTTTTTGTGTGTGTAGATGGCTATAAAATTCTAAAATTAATATGCCAAGCAACCCAAAATTTTAAAATGCTTTTTCCCGACTCATGGTAAACATGTTTGAACGAAATTTGATTTAAGTATACATTTTATTATTCGTAATATTTTTATGGTCATTTTGGTATAAATGATTGCAAAATCGGTCGAGGAAATAGTTATAAGAAAATCAAGATATTCAAAGTGGAATGCTTTCATTTTATTTTGCTAAGCAAACTTCAACTACAACAACTACAAAATGGGACCCTTGTAGGTTTGTTGGTAGCGTGCTACCTTGTGAAGCAGGGGTTGTGGGTTCGATTTCCATTAGAACCGTAGGTCGACTTCGCTACAACGTTACCAGTTCTCGGTTAGGTTGAAATTATTTAAAAAAAAATAAAAAATGTTGTTGATGTGGTAAAGCAGAAAAAAATGATTTGTCTTGTGCTTGCTGTTGTATAGCGAAAAAATTCAAACAATTTATAATAGAGCCAGACAGATCAGAATAATTCTGAAATAATATAAAAAGGAAAACTAAAAAAAAATAATAATAAAACGGATAAATGCGAAAAACAAAAAAAAATTATATAAACAACAAGTAAAAAAGTTAAATTCGGCCTTTTTTAAAAGGAAATTACTTTTGAAAAAAAAAAAATGTTAAAAAAAAATTTCCGCAAAAAAAAAACTGGTAAAAAATTTTTTTTTTTTTTGTGTCAAAAAATATGTTCGTACTTGTTTAAATGCCATTTGGTGTTTAATTATGTTCACATATGTCAACCAGCAGCCGAATTAAAGCATTTTGTATTTTTAGGTTATGTTGAATGTACTAAAATTTTTGGGATGTCCATACATTTTCGTTTATAACATTTGAACCCCTGAACCGATATCGCTCAAATGCAATGCCAAACTTCTCGGGAGAACTTTCAATAAATATGTTAAGTTTCAGTCATCTCCGTGTAATATTTTGTCCGTGATCACCATTTCCACAGATAGACAGACGGACATCGCTAGAATGTCTTAAAATCGATCGGGAATCATGAATATATATACTTTAAGAGATCGCAGACTGATATTTCGATGAGTTACAAACGTAATGACAATCTTATATATACCCTTTATCACTAAGTGTTAGGTATAAAACGGCGAACGTGTAAAGGGCATATTTGATTCGGCCCATATGAATAACTTTGTAACTTGTTCTTTCTTAAATTCTTTATTCATTTATATGTTAAATTTTTTATTTCTACTTGCTCTTATCTTTTCACAAAGAAGTGCTAATTAGTTTTTTTATCCGTTTATTTTTTTTTTTTTTTTCTTCTATTTTTAAAACATTGAAATTTCATTTATTTAATCAGACTTATGTTGTCGTATATCTTTATATTCAGTTTTATTTTATGTTTTTTTAACATTTTTCTTTAACAATACCGAGTTTAGCCAGCAGGATGCCTTTGTGGTGGATTAGTTCCTTTTGCTAGAAATTTATATTTCCCTTTCTTCTGTATAAGAATGTTTCTACAAAGGCACACTCAAAAAAAAAACTGTAAAGTTGGCAAAAAATTTAGTTAAATTTAACTAAAAAAACACCTGATTTTGAACCTACTAAATTTCTAGTTAATTTAACAAAAAATATTTAGTTACCTTTTCGTAGAATGAATGTAGCAAAAAAACAGTAATTTTAACTAAAAATTCAGCTGAAAATTTCGTAACATTTTTTATTAGGTGAATTTTTTTAAAATAAAAAAAAAAAAATATTTTTCACAGCGTTAAGTTCAGCTTAAGTAGGACTAATGAGATTTGCATAGGAGGCTACACAAGAAATGTTTAAAATTTTCGACTTGACAAAAATGTTACAAAAAATCAGCAAATTAATTAGTAAAAATTCGTAAACTCAGTTTTAAAGTCAACAAAAAAAATTAATTCCAAATTTGTACAAAACTAGTATTTTCGTAAATCGAACTTAACTAAAAAAAATAGTTAAAACGCTGATTTTAACTAAAAATTTGCTAAAAAGCCAGTAAACTCGAGTTAACAAAAAAAAGTTTGTTAACTTTACAGTTTTATTTTTTTGAGTGCATAGTTAGCTAAAGGTGTTTAAAGGAAGAGTAAGTAGTCTGAATTTTTTAATTTTGTGGCCATTGAAAAAAAAACATGAAAATATAAATCTTGTGGAAAATGCATGTTTAAATTAATGTTTAAAAATTGCCTTGAGGTGTTCAAACGTCAACTGAAGGATATAATTTTTTAACACGAAATTCAGCTGGGACGAATAAAAAATACCCTACATAAAATCTTGAATAATAAAGTACATATATAACACCGCTCAACAAATAGAAGGTTTTTGACTCCGGTTTGAAGTTTGATTCAAAATTGTTAAGGATTTTGACTCGCTGATTCCAAATCTGTGCTCCAAATTTTTCAATCACGTCTAGAATTTTAATTATTCACGGTTGAAAATGCGGAAAAACGCGATTTTTGCCTTTTTTCAAAGCCTACACAGCAGCCACTGGGTGGAATAAAAATCTGGTATAAAGCGTTAGAGTAGAATGGAACTATGATCTCAAATATATGATAAAAAAAATTGATGTTATTGCACTATTATTGGCCAAACATGTATTTTAAAAAAACACTGTGAAAAAATTTGAAAAAGCACCATTTTTAAAATGCTCTAAAACAAAAACCAGATGATCAATCTTTACTGTGATGAGCTCAAAATTTAGGCAAAGTTCATTCTTTATTATAGACTTTAAAACCTATTAAAGATATCATCCGGTTTATACGAAAAATAACACAGAAAACTTAAATTTGTAAAATATTTATTTTTTTAAGTTTTTCTTTGAAAAATATCAAAAAAAATCTTTTCTTTTTTACAAAAATGATAATTTTAACAGTATCATTTTAAAACGCAAGTGTAACCCAACCAAACGCAATAATTAGAAAAAAAAAATCTTTTCTATGTTGGAGACCATTGACAAATTATACTTTTGCGCTTTATACCAGGTTTATATTCCACTGAATGGCTGCTGTGCTGGCTTTCAAATAATGCAAACATCTTAATTTTTCGCATTTTCAACCAAGAATAACTAAAAATCTGGACGTGATGGAAAAATTTGGAGAACAGATTTGGAATCAGGAGATCAAAGTCTACTAAAATTGATCACCAGAATTCAAACCGGAAAATGAGTGTTGAGCGGTGTAATTTATCAGTGATGGATTCTAATACATTTTAGAGATAGATGTCCCTCTGTCTGTTGAAATGATGATACAGAAATTAACAAAATGTTAACTTTTGTCCAAAACATTAAATCATGATAATGATTTGCTGAAGATTTGGGTGTACTTGACAAAAAAAATTTTTTTTAGATAAAATAATGTTATATTAATTTGTCAATCCATGCAAAACAAATTGAAATATCGGTCGAGGACCCCATTAATTCAACCATTTCTAAGACACTTAACTGTCCATTTGTCTGTGGAAAGCAAGATGCAGTCCAAACCGTTAATTATTACAAATTATTTAAGAGTATAAAATATTCGGCAAAAAATAATTTAATACTCTCACTTGCTTTCTGTACATCTCTAAAGCAAATGGAACATTTTCATCTTAGAAGTTTAGACTTGTTAAAAAAGTAGTTTGGTGAAAAATAATTTGAAAAAAATTTATGAAAAATGGCTGCGAATTTTGTACTCTTGCCCAAAACATTAAATCATGATAATGTTTTGCGGAAGATTTGCCAATGCAAAGTTTTTTTTTAGAAAAAATAATGTTATATTACTTTGCCATTCCATGCAAAACGAATTGAAATATCAGTCGAGGACCCCATTAAAAAACCAAAAGAGCTGTACATTTCGTAAGTGAGTGCAAAAAAGTGTTTTTACATTTTGGAGAGTATAAAAGATTCGGCACCAAAGAATATAACACTCTCACTTGTTTTATGTACATTTGATAAACAAATGGAAATTTTTTATGCGAAAAGCTTAGACTTGGTGAAGAAGTAGTTTTGGTAAAAAAATGATTTTTTTCACGAAAAACAAAATTATGTTAAAAAAAATTTAATGAACACAAAATTTTAGCTGAAAAAAAAAGGTTTTGATGAATTTTTTTGATGAAAAGAAAAATTTTTTGATGTAAAAAAAATTGATGAAAAAAAAAATTTTTGGGTGAGAAAAAAATTAATGAAAAAAATATGATAAAAAAAATTTTGATGAAAAAAAAAATTTTTTGTTGAAAAATAATTATCAAGTGTGTTTTAGTTTTTATTAAATAATAGAAATTACTTCTTTATTCCACCTTTTAATTGTGCAATGAAAATGAGTTTATTCTGAGGCCTCGAACCAGAATAAACTCTTTTTCATTGAAAAATAATTATGTTACTTTTTATTCACCAGCTGGTGAAAAACGGTTTTATTCACCACGAGGTGCATTATTATCCAATTTACAAACCCAAGTTATTAAAATGTTTGGTTTTAAGAAAATATAAATAGTAATTCCTGTTTTCTTTTCCGTTAATTGTTAGCTGAGTTGGCATCCTGCAACTTTTTTAAAATTAGCCACCAGCCTAAAAACTTTATCATGGGTGAATCCATGTCAAACCGCACAGAAAACTGTCATTTTCGGATTTGTCACCTCCGATTTTAATGAAATTCGCAAAAAATATTTCACATGCGTTGTTTCCATAAAATGATTACCTTACAAGCTCCAAAAATTTCTAGTTTTCGAAATATGGCGTCTTGAAAATTGGCAAAAACGTCAAATTTTCAATAAGGTGCACATACAAAGTCACCCATAACTTTAAAACTATAAAACCCACAATTACCAAATAGGTACCATTTGAAAGCTAAAAGGATTACCTTAAAAGTAACATGCACAATTTTTTCTTGTAATGAAAGGTCAAAGGTCATATTTCAATGTTTTATGATCAAAGACCTATATCTCAAAATCCGATATTTTTAAAATTCTCAAAAAAATATATGATAACAATCAAGTCTTTCCCTACATTTGTATCGAAATTTCAGGGTGGACACTCATATGGTTCCAAAGTTACAGAGGAAAACGTGCTCGAAGGCAAGGTTTTTTCTACGAGTTCAGATGAAAAATATTGCACAAACAAAACAATATACATAGTCGTAAACAAAGGTGCGGGCCTAGAACAAGGCTTAATACTTTTTATGTATTTTGAGTTATATTGTAGGGGTTTTCTTGTTCTTTTACAAGGAAAGTCCTCGAAAGTGAACATACCTGATTTCTTTGAAATTTATACACAAGCTAGAAAAAACAAATCTAAAATCAACCAGTCTGAGCTTGTCGGCCTAAATTCAGGTTAAACGGGGCTAAAAATTACCAATTTTCAGTTATTTTAAAGTTTAGGTACTTTATATTGATGCCACATATAACAGATCGGATTCATTCGAAACCTATATTCTTCCAAAGTAGGGAAATAGGAATGGGGTAGGGGAACCGTATGTTCAAAGCGGAATAAAGCTCATAAACAAGAATATAAGCAAGCATAAAAATGGTTTAGAAATGAAAACACTAATGTTTTGAACTTCTTTGAATATTTGCCTTATTTTATTTTGGACACACTAACAAAGATATTTTTTTTTTAAATTCGGATGAAACCCGACCTGTTAGATAAACTGCCAATAAAAAATTCATGTGATTGCTTAATTTAAGTAGAAAATAGTACCAGCAATGAATTTGTATTACAAAAACTATATAGTTTAACAAAAAACTATACATTTTTAACAAAAACAATTATGCAACAAATAAAATGTCTCAAACAGACCAGGCTTTAAAAACTGCGAATAACTATCGTAGTTTGTAGTTTAGTTTATTTCTACTACACAAACATTGCAGTAGCTTGAGAAAAACTAACTGCACAATTTTTTTTTTGCACACAAAGTGTAGTTTTAGTTTTTGATGAACTACCAGTTATTCCTATTGCTACTGCTCACATAGGCAACAAAAAACAAAACTACACAAGCAGTGGAAGTTAAAAAGTTGAATGTTGTGCTGACCGCCACTAGTAGTTTTTACTTCGTGAAAATAGTGCACAACTTCGTAAAAAATTATAAACTGTTAGTCTTTCGTTTATTGACTACACAACAGCTAAACATATAACTACATTGGGACTGTTAAATTGAATTTAATGTACTTGTTTGACAAAAATAACATGATTTATATAAAAATAATACATTTTTAACAACGAAATGACGCGAAAATAAATTAATGGACGTATATTTTTTTATTATTTTTATAAAGCAAAAATTAATTAAATAAATTAAGCAAAATTAAAAGAATCAATTCTAAACTAAAAATAGAAAAACACATTTAAAGATTTTAAAACAATACGGATTTTTATTTCATTTAATATTTTAATATTTTAACACTTGTTGTATTTAAATTTTTTTTGATCGCTAAAAAGTGACAAAATTAAATGTTTTTGCACGTTCTTCACAGTATCATAAAAGAAAACTTTGTGTTATTTTTTTCTTAAAGTTTTTTTTCCACCACCGATTTGGTAAACACGTGTTAAAAAGGATATTTGGATTTCCCGCCAATGATATGAATGTCATAGAAATACATAAAAGTATATGAAAAATAAATTTACCTGTGTTTTCACGTGTTGAAGTGGCTGTATCGCAGTATAGGCTGCAAATACAATATTTGCAAATAAACAAAAAAAGGTTTAATTTTTTAAACCTGTTTTGTACAAATGTGACAGATGGACGGACATATCATTGAAAAAATGTGTATAGCTGTGTAGATCACTTAGGTAAAATTATAATAAAATTCACTGGAAAAAAATTATAAAAACATTTTTTCGTTCCTAATTTAAAATTAGGGTGAATAATGTTAAAAACAGTCATAATGAATACCAACTTATAACTTTTTCTAAGACAAAAAAATTCAACTAATATTAAGTAATAAAAATAAATTTGATTCAATAATGTTTCAATTGAAAATGGTTGCTTTACACATTATTTCAAAACTAAAAATTTGATGAATAAATTCTTTGTATAAAAGACCTGGGTTTGTTTATTTAAATGTCCTTTTAGTTTTAGATTATTTTTTAAATTCAATTTGTTTAATCAAAATGTTTGTACTTCAAATAATGTGGTGATTAATACCCGTATTGTGCGGTCTATTTTGTTTACTTAATCTACAAAACGTTCTTTTCTAAAATTCCATTTAAAGAATTAATTAACTTGAATTAATTCAATAATTAAAATTTATGAAATAAAAATTAAAATGTTGAAATAAATTTTCGAAGGTCAGTCTGAAAAAATTAAACAAAAATTAAATTCAATTTTTAATTTCAAATTTAAAAAAAAATAAAAATTATGTACTCCAAAAATAAAGTAATTTATAAAATAAATGTTTTTAAAAAATATTTTTTTTAAATACGTTCAAAAAGACTTATAATTTCAAAACAAATTTTAATAAATATGGTAAACATTGATAAAAAATACTGAACATTTTATTTTTCTTTTATATATGTATACTGAAAAAATTCTAACAACAACTTTGAACAATACACATTTCTTTTGTGTCGCCTGAAGTCATTGTTAAGTTTTTTTTTTAAGACAACAACAAGAAAAACTCTCGTTATCTTCGTTTCACTAATAGTTATTGCTTCGTGTTTCTTGAGAATGACTGCAGTCTTGTGTGTTGTTTTCAACTGCTTGCTTTTTTTCAAAATTTAAAACTACAACAAAACTATCAACTGAAGAGTTAAACAATTTCAAAAAAAACTACTGCTATAACTACACTACCAAAATGTGCGTGTTGTAGTAGCAGTAGCAAGTGAACGACTCTGAGTTTTGTTCATTTTTAAAACTACACTATTCGTTGATTTCAGTTACTACTGCTTCTGGCAGTTTAGTTATTCTAACCCTGAAACAGACGCCAACAATTTTTTTCAAATGAAACGGATCTGATATATAAAGCGTCAATGTACTTAAAAGTAAAAATTACTAAAAATCGGTCATTTTTGACTCCCGTTTAACCCTTTAAAACTAAATTAAGACCAATAAGCTCAGACAGGTCGATGTTAGATATTTGTTGTCTTTCATGGGCATAAATTTCAAAGAAATTACGTATGTTCACTTTGAAGATTTTCCTTGTAAGAAAACAAGAAAACCCTACGATAAAATTCAGTTTTGATAGTGAAATCAAATTCAGGAGGTCGAAATATTAATAAATAATGGGTTCAGTTTTTAGATCCGTCCTATTGTTTGTTTCCTGCTATGCTGCTTCGTGTGTGTAAGCTTTTGCATATGAACTCGTAGAGAAAATCTTGACTTCGAGCACGTTTTCCTCTGTAACTTTGGAATCATATGAGTGTCCACCCTGAAATTTTGATACAAATGTAAGGAAAGACTTGATTGTTATCATATATTTTTTTGAGAATTTTAAAAATATCGGATTTTGAGATATAGGTCTTTGAACATTAGACCTTGAAATCGGACCTTTGACCTTTCATTACAAGAAAAAATTGTGCATGTCACTTTTAAGGTAATCCTTTAAACTTTCAAATGGTACCTATTTGGTAATTGTGGGTTTTATAGTTTTGAATTTATGGGTGACTTTGTATGTGCACCTTATTGAAAATTTGACGTTTTTGCCAATTTTTAAGCCGCCATATTTCGAAAACCGAAAGGTTTTGGAGCCAGAAAGGTAATGATTTTAGGAACACTATCCATTTGCAATATATTTGGCAAATTTTATTTAAATCGAAGGTGAAAAATCCGAATGCTGTGTGGTTTGAGCTGGATTTGCCCTCATGTTAAAAAATTTTAATTTTTTCCATCGAATTTTTCAAATAGCTTAAGGCAAATATTCGTTTACACCTCCTTTGAGCCCAATCAGCCAATTTTAACTCATAGCGCCTTGCAATCAAAATTTGGTGAACATTTTCTAAAAAGACAAAACGAAGTCTCGAACCCATTCGACCGATTTGAAAAATTTTTTCAGTGCATTAAAATTAATAAATGCATTAAAATTAATAAATTAATAAATAAAAATAAATTTTTAGAAATTCAAAATTTTGATCTCTTATATTAAAAAAAATATTTCATACAAATTTGAAACTGTAATTTCTTAAGAAATTGGAAAAAGTATTCACATTCCCAGCAAAAATAAATCGAGATTTTGGCGACACAGCATCTCTTTATAGCATACAGAAGCGCATCCAAAGAGCGCTCTTGAGGATGCAGTAAAAGTAAGGGGGAACAATTTAAATTTTTTGTTAACATATTTTATATAAAAATTATAATATAAAATGTATTCAAAAAATTTAAATTTTTATTTCCAAAATTTTTTAAAGCTTTTCAGAAAATTCCATTTGTACCCAGTTGTACCCAGTCGAGCCATCCTCAGTGAAGGAGCGGTGACATGTCAGAGTCACTGCTGACATCCACAAGACATCTCTATGTACTGGGTTGAGGACAGTTTCATACAAATTTTCAAAATGTCCTCACTCAAAGTCAGCAGTAGTAAGGGCTGACCTTCTGGGGGCATGTCACCTAAGACTTCTTTGGGGAAATGTCTAACATAGATCATGCGAAAATACAAAAAATTTTCTTATTTCCTTTTGTTTTTACTTTTATCCATTCTCCTTTTTAAATTATCTTTCTCATATTTAAAAAAAACTTTTCGCCTTTTTTAGTCCCAACTGGATTTGAACCTGGAACCTTCAGTTTATTAGTCCCACACCAAACTACTTTTTCCAAACTTTATTTTGAAAATTGTTTGTCTATTTAAATTTTTTATTCTACTTGTTAGGTTTTGATTATATTTTAAATAAATCGATAATATTGCCATATTTTTCTTGAAAATTGGAGAGTTGCCCAGATTTAAAATTCTAATTTAATATACTACTATTCTGAAGACATTTCCTTTTAGACGTCTTATAGGAATTGTCCGCACTCTTAAAGCAAACATTCAGTTCTGACAGTGTTAGGACATGTCATCAAGGATTACCTTTGATTTGTCAGAACCTGAAGACATTTCCTCAAGGAATCACTGTGGAAATTTCCTCAGTGACACATTTTCCAACTGGGTATTTCAAAAATTTCTGTTAAGATTTCAAAATTTTTTAATAGCTATAAAGAAAATTTTATTTTAATTAAAAAAAAAACCATGTATATTTAAGAAATGTCCAATTGTATTTCATAGTCAATTGTAATTCAGATTTTCCAATTGTATTTCATAAATAGTCAAATGTATTCATTCATCTTTATTCTGTTTCATTTCTGCTTTATTCTGCATCTTTATAGCGCTTAAATCAGCGCTCTAAAGAAACGTGATCAGTGCATCTTAAGAGCACTTTTTCGATGTATCCAACTAGCGCTCTAAAGTGTGAATTCATGAATTCAGCAGGTTTGGATGCGCTCCCTAACTCGAGTTTCCTTTCCAAAAGCTGCTGCCAGTTCAGCAAAATTTCTGCTGGGTTTTGTTTATTAGAAAAACCTCTTATTTTTAATATTTATTTAAATTTAATCATACATATCTTCTCAACTAAAATGTGTAACGGATTCTTGGAGGTGTGAGAAAGGAAATCCTTTCAATTTACTTAAATGTATAAACTTTACAAAAAAAATTGAAATATCCTTTAAACAAAATAATCATAATTTGTTCTTTCTTACTGAACTGAACCTTTTTTTTTTTTTTTTGTTCATAATAGTGTAAAAAGTAAGTAAAATTTATGCCAAGACTGACAAACAAAAAAACAAAAACGTAATAATAATAATTAGCATTTTGTTAAGTACACAAGTCGTCAGAAAAAATCCTGAAAATTTGCTAAATCAGCGAACTAACAAAAAAATAAAAACAGAAAACAAAAGGGAAAAATCTTCATGAATAGTAACAAAAAAAAAAATAAAAGCTTATCACCTTAACTTACACATGGATGAATATTTTCATATTTTTTCTAAATTATAATATTTTTCGTAAATAAGAAAGAAAAAATTAAACAACACAAAAAAAGGTGTTACTAGGCATAATGGATTTATGAATTTGTTTTTCTTTTCCAACGCCATAATAAGTTTACATAAAGCGCGATGTCGCAGCAGTTCACAGTTTTACGCTGCTATAGCACTTACCTGATTATTTGGAAAAGTGCCATCCTTATCAATGGCATTCACTTGTGTTACTTTTGTGCCAATTGGTTCACCTTCTAACACCGTTTCCTGTTCACGTTCAGTGAATAAAGGAATTTCATCATTAACATCTTCAAGCATTATATAAACCGTTGCTTCTGATGCCAATTGTTGAGCACCATTATTCTAAAGAAGGGAGAGAAATAAATATTTAAATTTAATTTATTAAGTTACACAAATAAAAGTTTAGAAAGCTTAAAGTAATTAGATAAATATTTATTTTGTGTGAAAATTGGGTGTAGCAACACATAATAATTGTTTTGAGTGCAAAAACATATGCTGTGTTTTTCAATTTCTAGGACTTATGCTTTAAAAATCGAAAACTTTTTAAAATTTTTAGTATGATTGTTTCGTAAGAAGAGTAAATTCCAAAGCATAGTTTCAGGAAAACCGAGAAAACTGTCCATCAAAACTTGTTTCTTTCCTATAATTCTACACACAAAAAAAAAACTTTGTTAAATTACTAGGAAAAGTCCCATAATCCCATTTAACCAATATTTGATAGTTTTCCTTCTTTTTTAACAAATCGAAATTTAAATTTTTTTTTTGTAATTTTACAATTTTTTTTGTAATTTTACAAACTTTCAAGATAATTTTACAAAAAAATCAAGTAAATTCACGAGAATTCCTTGTAATTTTAATTGCGCCAAAAAACTGTAAATTTACAATTTTATTGGTAAAAAGCTTGTAAAATTAAAAAATTATTGGTAAAAAGCTTGTAAAATTACTAGGAATTCTAGTAAAAAAGGAGGTAGCAAAAAATCTAGTAAAATTACGAAACCTCTTTTTAAATTTTATCGTATCAAAAAATTTGTAAATTTACAATTTTATTAGTAAAAACCTTGTAAAATTACAAAATTTTTGTTAAAAAAGCTTGTAAAATTACTAGGAATTTTTGTCAAATGGGAGGTAGCAAACAAAAAAAGTTACAAGTTTTTCTTGTAATTTTAAAAGGTTTTTTGTTTGAGTTTAATTCGAATAATTTTCGACATTTTTAGGAACATTTTTAAATTTGTTTAAAATTATTCTTAATTTACTTAATTGTTTCAAATTATGCTTAAAAAAATAAATTAAAGTTTTATCAAAAACCTCGAAAAAGTGACGCAGAATTCCAGTTCGCTTTGACCAAAATAAATAAAATAGGAACTGTTTTTATTTTCATAAAACCAAAAAGCTTGGTTACTTTTAGAGATGGGCGCGTTAGTGACTTTTGACTCACATTCACTTACGCCCACGATAGCAATTTCTCAATCGCGCACTAACGAGCATCCATTCGATTCTTATAGTCAGTGAATGCTTTAGATTTTCCAAATCAACATTGAATGTAGTCCATGGAATGCATTCGACTGAATAGAAAAAATGAATGCATTCGATTTCTTGTTCACTCGATTTAAAAAAAATCTAATGCATTCGATTGTTATCGTTCCATTGCGAATGCAATCGATTTTTTTTTTAATTTTTTTTTTTTAAAGTTTTTTATCATTAGAATGTGAAAAAAAGATTTTTAAATTCTCAAGACCCTTCAGGGACCTTAAATTCCAGTATCTCGGAAACAAAGCAAAACGGATCAAAATTTTGGAATTAAATCTATGCCAACCTTTTAGTTTTCAAAATACAGAAACTTAGGTGCTTTATCGGGTCTTGAGAATTTTAATAACTGCGTAACTAAACAAGTAAGAAAATTATAGTCGGTCAAGTCCGACCATATAATACCCTACACCAGTGTTTTTGGTCCATAGTTCAAATATGGATCTATCTTTTGTCAAATCTTTAATAAAAAACCATCACAAACTAAATTAGAGTGACATACGCTTCTAACTGTTGCCAATAAACCGATTTAACTGAATATCGGGCGTAATTTTCATATAGGGCCTAAGTCAAAAAAATTTCCGAATATAATCAGATTTGGAAAGGTTATTAAAGTACTCGTTAAAAACACACAAACCAAATTTTAATTAAATATTTTATTTTTTCATGAAATTTGAGAGATTTATGTGAATATTGGGAAGGTGGTTTGTATGGGGGCTACAAGAAGAACTGCTCGGATTTCTTTAAAATTCGGAATGATTATTCGTGAATACAAAATACGTCTGCATGCTAAATTTCGAAAGAATATCTATTATAATATGGTTATTAGAGTCATTTGAGTTAAAAATAAAGATGAACTTTGTATGAGGGCTAGGCCTAAACATGGACCGATTTTTTCCAATTTAAATGGGCCATGGGAGGCTTAAGTTTCAAATTTCAAGTAAGTTGATTGAAAATTGCGACCTGTATCGTGCTCACAACGTTTAGATGGACATACGGACGGACAGACATCGCTGAATCGTCTCAGAAAATGATTCTGAGTCGATCGGTATGCTTGAAGGTGGGTCTAGGACCAATATTGCGAATAGTTCCTAACATCAGCACAAACTCATTATACCCTGTACCACAGAGTGGTGTAGGGTATAAGAACTGTGTGGTCGTGTTACACGAGGAAAGAGCTAGAAAAATGCTTTTGGATTTTTTGACGTAGAATTCAGAAAAATATGCGCATTTAAAATTTTTCGGGAATAACAATTTTTTTAGATTCAAAATTTGGGTATATTGGGGTCGGCACATGTGAAGAGCGTCGGCGATACTATAGGAATTCTAAGGACCAAAAATTGGATCCGTTTTGCTCTATCTTCCTTAGTTTTAGCCAGTCGATTTTTCAAATTGAATGAAAAGCAAATCGATTCGCAATCGAATGCATTCGCAATGGAATGCATGCGATTTTTAAAAATCGGATGCAAAATAAATCAAATGCATTCCATATTTTTAAATCGAATGAGTCTAAAGTGAATTCAATCAATTCGCTAAAATGTGATAAGGGATTGCAATCACAAAATTTTAATTTGGAATGCAAAATCGAATTATGGAATGAAATTTTTTGAAGCTCTGCAATCAAGTACACAAAATTGTGTCTCGGTCAGACTCAATCGTGATCACATGGGAATCACGCACAGAACTGCTCATGAGCCCATCTCTAGTTATATGATTTGTAACTTGGATAATAATTGACCTACTGGTAAATAAAAAAAAAATTTCACCAGCTGGTGAATAAAACGTAACCTAGTTATTTCTCAGCCAAAATTGTTGACCTAATTTTTTTTTTTCATTAAAAATTTTATTAAAAAAATTTTGTTTTTTCAGCTTAGACTTGGTAAGAAAAAGTCTGCGAATTTTCTACTCTAGCCCAAAAAAAATTTTGATGAAAAAAAATTTCATGAAAAAAAAATTATGCAAAAAAGGTTTTTGATGAAAAAAAAATTAATAAAAAAAAAAAAATTTGATTAAAAAAAAGTTTTTGATGAAAAATAAGTTTTAATTATAAAGAATTCATCAAAGTTTAGTTTTTTCATAAAAAAGTTTTTTTTTCATCAAAAATTTTTTATTATAATTTTTTTGTTTTTTTTATAAATTTTTTTTTTCATTCAAAATTTTTAATCAAAAAAAAAAGTTTTTTTTTCATCAAAAATTTTTTTTTATAAATTTTTGTTTTTTTTGACTCCAAATTTTTTATAAAATTTTTTTTTCATTCAAAATTTTTAATCAAAATTTTTATTTCATCCAAAGGTTTTTTTCATCGAAAATTTTTTTTCATCAATTTTTTTTTACAAGTCTGAACTTTTTACTTAAATATTTTCCTCTTGTTAAACAAATATACAAAACAAATTAAATTTCTAGATCTAACTTAGCGTTTTTCAGAGGTAAGTTTAGTTCATCAAGTCTATTTAAGAAATATACCAGCCTATGATCCCATGACATATTCGTGCTAAATTTCGAATGGAAAGTTCTTTCGGTTTGGACTGCAATGAACTTTTCACAGACGGACCGACTAGAATGTCTTAAAAACCATCATGGATCGGTCCTCGACCGATATTTCAAATTCGTTTTGCATGGAATGACAAATGATTATAATAATAGTTTTTATCCAATGCTCAAGTGTTTTTATTTATTATTTCCATTTAATTACAAATCATTTTTAAAAATTTCAACATAACCGAGAACTGTAGCGTTTTAGCAAACTCGACCAAGGTTTTTGATAAGAATCGAACCCAAGGCCCCCTCTTTCACAGACTAGCACAAAAAAAAACAAAGTTTGGCAAAACATTGTAAAGCTTTAATGTTTTGGGCGAGAGTATAAAATTCGGTCGCCTTTTTTTTTATTTGATGACAAGTTTACTGTACCTCTAGTACATCCGAATTTAACATTCTCACTTGTTCCCATTATTTTTGAAATTTTTTGTAAAAACTTTTTTTTTTCTATGCAAATATTTAGGCAGAGCGAAAATCACTTTTTCCGTTTTTTTGGCATTTTTCTTATACAACTGATTGTGAGTTAAAAAAATGTTCGAAATTTTTAGAAATATTTCTAAAATTGTCGTAAATATTTTTTTTTGCTTTGGTCCTAAAAGCATGCAATCCGTTTTTACAAAAATCATTGAAAACCGATTGACTCATTGTCAGTGGTACAGTGACAATTAGAATGTGTTTACTTCCATTCAAATAATTTAAATAATAATTTTAAAAATAATTTTAAATGGATTATAACATCCTCTAATGTCATCTTTAAAAGTTTAAATGAAACAAAAATTTTAATGTAATTAAAACAGATTGAACACTTCCCAGCAAAACTTTGGTAATGGGTGGTGATTATATAACACATTACCAGGTAATGTATATATCTTATTTGTAGCATTATTTTATGATGTCTTACCAAACATTTGTTCCACAACGTATTATTTTAAAGTGAAAAATAATACATTACTAATAATTAGCTACGTAATGCATGATTATTGGAAAAAATGTATTTCATATTTATTATTTCTAAACATTAAATCATGGATGACTTATATTTGGTTACATTATGTATTATTTCAAAGTTTGAAATAATGCATTATTTATAATTGAATACATAATGCATTACAATAACATAAAAAATAAATATTTTATAAAAAAATACATAAGTTTAAACTAGAGATGGATTCACGACAGAAATTTGTTAATGACACACACTCACCCAGGAGTATATTTTATCTCGCTTACAATCACGTGAGTAAATTTAATACAAAATTACTTTTTCACTACTCGTAACACCTTATATATTACGTTCTGGTATGCTATATTATATACCTTACTCGTAACCTATAAAATATCATATATTTTACACCTTACTCGTATTCTTTGTTATAAATTTATGACTTATTTTATACCTTACTGGTATTCTTTGTGATAATGTATATGCATTACTTTTAGTCTCATCGCCTGTTAAAATCATCAATGCTGCAATGTATAAAATAAGAGATCTTATACCTTATTTTATACCTTATATGGTAAGGTAAGTTTTGCTGGGTTGTGATAAAATGGGGTAAAATTTAAAAAAACAGTTAAATTTTTTTGTTTGAAAAAATATATTTCATCATAAATGCATGTCTATGCATGATATTTTCTTGTGTGAAAAACAAAAAAATATTGTTTTTATTTTTATGCATGATATAACTATAACATTTTTACTATTTTTTTAATAAAAACAATGGTTTTTGTGCAAAATATAAAAAAAAAAATAATATTAAAATTTTATTTCTTTTTTTATAAAACAAACAGAATACATAAACGTTTGGCGTGAAAATTATGGCCATCAGTCAGGCAAAGGAAACAGGAAACAGATTTATAAAAAAATTAAAATTCTTTTATAACTTTCATTAAAAATAAAAATTTGGGTATATTTAGTTTGATATTAAATTTGTAATGAAAATAATATAATTATTTAACCTCAAAGCAACTATCACAAACGGTATTTAACATTAGGTAGAGTCAAATATACCACAACTTTCACATGTCTTCAAGTGTCTTATCCCACAAGGAAAGTATATCAACCCTTATGAACCGGTTTGCCTGAAACTTAAAACTTCCAGGCCAAATCGCACATCTTCGGACCCGACCCCTTCGATTTCTTTAATTTTTTGGATATGTTTTAGTTCATATTAAATGCAACTTGCATACCAATTTTCAGCCTTTTATTCAAAGATGGTGAATTTTTAAAAATGACGATTTTTTCAAAAAAAATTAAAAAATTCAAATTTTTAATTAATTTTGACCAGTAAAAAATATCGATATTTAAAAAAAACTTGAACAACATTTTGTTGATATTTAAATGCAGTTTTAGAAAAAACAAGTGAGAGTGTTGTTCCGAATCTTTTATACCCTCAAAAATGTATAAAAAATAAAAAAAAAAAAATTGTCAGGGGCGTTTTTTTGGGGGGCGGGTGATGGGGTCAATGGGGGACTTTAAGAGCACCTTCCCATCGCGATAAATATACCAAATGTTTCATTTATTTAACAAAAATACAAAAGAACATTTAATAAAAAACTATTTTTTCAGAGGTTGGTTCAGTTCGTCAAGGGTGAACTTTTTTCCCCCTGGACCGATTTTGCCCATTCGCGAACATAACCTGCCTATGAACATGAGACATATTTGTGCCAAACTTTAGGAGTCTAGGTTTTTATTTTGGCCTGCATTGTGTTATCTACAGACAAGCGGACTGACGGACGGACAGACGGACATTCATAGAATGTCTTAGAATGGACCATGGATCAATAATATATATACTTTATGGAGTCCCCGACCGATATTTCGATGCGTTACAAACGGAATGACAAAGTGAGTATACCTCCATACTGTGGTTGGAGGGTATAAAAATATGAAAAAATTATCATATTTTTCACTTATTTTTTACGTTTAAAAAATAAAACCGAGATTTTTAGAAAAAGTCCGAAACCTTCGATTTTTTTTTTGTAAAAAACTCTAAAAATTGTGATCACAATTCGTTCTATTTTTTTTTTTAACTTTTGAAAATTTAATTTTTATACCCTCCACTCTAGTGATAGAGGGTATATATAAGTTTGTCATTCCGTTTGTAACACCTCGAAATATTGGTCTAGGACCCCATAAAGTATATATATTTATGATCCTCTATATATCCGTCCGTAGAAAACACGCTAACTTTTGAAAGACTTTACAGAGGCTACTGAAGTTTGGCATATATGTTTGTCATTTACCTGGTCAGGTTGGTATTGCAATCCAGCCAAATCGGTCCAGTGGTTCAAAAGTTATGAGCAAAAGAGTAAATTTCGGCAAGGGTGTTTCGCGAATTTACGAGATAAAAAACACGATAACTTTCGAAAGACAATAATGAGACTACTGAAGCTTGTCATGTATATTTGCCGTTCCCCGGGTCTGTTTGGTATTAAATTTCAGCTCAATCGGTCCAGTGGTTCAAAAGTTATAAGCAAAACTCTGATTTTCAAATTAGTTTCATCTAAAATGCCACGTGTTTTAACAAGTTTGAAAAGCATTGGTAGTAACTAAACAATGCTTTTCAAACTTGTTTAATTTTAAAGCAATGCTTTTTAAGTTTGTTTAGTTCTAAAAGCATTGGAAACTTAAAAATTACACACGAAAAAAAATTAACACTCAAAAAAAATTTTACACTCAAAAAAAATTTTACACTCAAAAAAAAAATTACACAAAAAAAAATTTAGTTTTCTTTTTTTTTACAAAAATGACAATATTTTGTGTACATACGTACGTGCATTCACTCAGAAATATTTTTACAGTAAAAAAAACATTACACTCGAAAAAAATTTTACACTCCCTAGTAAAAATCATTTCGTATATAGCCATGTATAAATTTATACAAATATATCTTTTTATATATACTGAGATCTTATTATATTTAATTATATAAAAAATCAATCAGATAAGACCAAATTTCGTATCAAATTATATAGAATTTGATATAACTCCCGATAAAATTTTATAAAATTTGATACGAATTTTGGTCTTATCTGAGAAATTTTTTATATAATTTTATATAATTAGATCATTTTATGTAAAATTAGATATATTTGTATCAATTTATACATGGATATATACAAAACCATTTTTACTAGGGCTCAAAAAAAAATTGTAATTTTTCTTTTTTTAAAAAAAAAGGCAAAAAAAGAGTTTTTTACTCAAAGTAAAATATTTTACATACAAAAAAATTTTACACTCAAAAAAAAAATTACACAAAAATTTAGTTTTTTTTTTTTACAAAAATTACAATATTTTGTGTACATACGTACGTGCATTCATTCATAAATATTTTTACAGTAAAAAAAAACATTAAATTCGAAAAAAAATTTACACTCAAAAAAAAAATTAGTAATTTTTCTTTTTTTTTTAAAAAAATCTTTTTTTTTAAAAAAAGGCAAAAAAAGAGTTTTTTACTCAAAATAAAATATTTCTAATCAAAATTGTTAATTTTTTCACGTTAAAAAATGTACTACCCTTAAAAAAAATGCATTGTGGAGGGTATTCATAGATTCGGCAAAGTCGAATTTAACTTTTCTACTTGTTTTTACTCTGTTTTATTTTATATGGTGCTGCAAAAAAAAATAAATTTGGTAGATATCGACCTTTACTTACCCTAGTTATATTTATTTGGGTGTAAAAATACGTCTCACAAACATTTAGGATGATCAGACATGGGTAAGGCATGCGGCATCAGCCTTGAAATTTAAACAACGGATTACAAGGAAAAATATGATTTTTTTTCTGTTTTCTCTGTTTTTTGTTATTTTAAATTTAGTTTGAATGTCAAGTGGTTGCAGAATTCAGATAATTTTTTCAGAATTCTCCGATTTTCAAGTCAAAAAATTAGCTCCACGGCAAAAGAACCCACCCTAATTCTAAGCAAAATAAAAACACAATTTTCCTGTAATAAAATCTTAAATTCGAAAACATTTTATTTCTTTACGATTAGTAAAATGTCTCAGAATAGGAACATTTTAAATAGCAAACATTTCTCTGAATCTAAAAATTATACTTCCAGAATCAATTTTCTAGGAAAAATGCATCAGAATATTATTTCTATAAATAAATATATTTTTGTATAAGAAATAGTGGATAGGTTTTGAATTTTTCCAAGGAAGTTTTGAAAAAATATTGTAGAAAATTAAAAAAAAGTCCAATTTATAAGAAAATATGCAAAAATATGCATTTATACCAAAATATGCAAAAAATATGCAACTACAAATTAATGCCATTTTATTGCAAATTCATTGATTCGGATAGATATTTAAATGCATGTTATATTTACAATGCTGAGTAAAAATATGCATTTTCATGAAAGTACTTGCCCTAGTTATAACAGAAGTGTGTATTAAAAAAAAAACATTTTTAACGCCTATCCTCTCTATCTCCATACAGACATAATTTTTTTAATTTTCCAATTTTCAACTGAAACTCAGTTCATGCAACAAAAACTCGGATGCTTACATTGACCTATAGGTAGTCAAATTAAATATTGGAAGTTCCATCAGATTTGAGTTAATATGAGTACTTTGTAATTGAAACAACAACATTATTAGATTCCCGGGTAAAAATGAAATATATATGATCATATATGAAGATATATAGATCATATATGGATTAAATATAACCATATATTACCATATATGCCTCCATATATGTTTATATATGCTCGGATCCGTAAATTGGCCCGATATGGGCTCATATCGGGCCAATTTTCGGATCAGATCATATATAAACATATATGGAGGCATATATGATAATATAAGGTTATATAAATCCATATATGATCCATATATCTTCATATATGATCATATATATTTCATTTTTACCTGGGTTGTCACTATAGTTTTTATATTCGACGCAATCAAACTTTTGGCTGAAACAGCAATGTTTTAACATGATTAGAGTGTACCGTCATAAAGGATTTTTCCTGTTAGCGTAAATTTGTTTTATTTAACATGCATTTTAAATTAATATCATAGCCATTTGGTTATTAATTCATTTTCCTGATTTATAAAATATTTTACAAAAAAATTATAATTATTCATTGATTATAAAATAATAATTAAATAAAAAAATATCTGCTATATTAAAAAAGTAGGTATGTATTTAATTTTTTTATCAATATTTTCCTTTAACAAACAAAAAGTTTTATAAGCAATCAATAAACAATCGTTCATTAAAAAATCAGTGTTGGTATTTAATAATAAACATACAGTAAAAGCTTGACATTGCAGGAAGGACAATTTTCGAACAATTTGTATATTCAGCATACAGCTGCTAAAGTATTACCAGTTTTTATAAAACGTTTTGTTTCCGAGTTTTTTTCATAAATCTTTATGAAATATAGACATTTTCAATGAAACCCATACATTAATAGCACGCTTTATCTGAATGGGTTAATTAAACGGTTGACTCTGGCTGTCTATATTATTGGCCTTACAACAAAATATAATTAATAGATTTTTTTTTTTATATATTTTTAATATTCAATAACCAATTAAAATATCATACTGAAAACGAGAACAATTTAATTAAATTGTATTTTGCTGATGAATATGAAAACAATGGAATTTTTTTATCAATTTTTACAAGAAAGCTTTTTTGTTATATTAAAAGATTTTTACAAATAAAGTTGTAAATTTACAACTTTTTTGTGAGAAATAAAACTTACAAGAAATTCAGGTAAATTTGTTAGATTTTTTTGTAAAAATCTTAGAAATTTGAAAAATTACAAGAAAAACTGTAAAAATACAAAAAAAAAATAAGTTTTGATCGAAAATTACACTGTGCTACAGTGAAAAAATACTTTTGATGTGACATAGTATAGGTTGTTGGTCTTGTCGAGTATATCACAAAAATGCCCATTAAACTTGCCAGACACCCTCAAATTTTAGAGTTATTGTCAAAAAACGTTTTTTTGGAACTTATCTCATTAAACCTTGTGTAATTCAGAAAATTTTCAACCGATTTTAAATTTTTAAACTGTTTTGGATAGAAAAAGGATAGGGCTTTCCATGTGGTTAAATTGGTCAATACGTAAAAGAAAGATATTTATTGATTTTTTCTACAAAATCAAATTTTTTTGTTATTTTTTGGAAATTTTTCGAGTTTATCGATTTTTTTCTGCTATAGTTCGTTTAACAACCTTTATATTTATGAGCGTTTTTTAAGATAATTTAATTCTTAATACGATAAGCTTTGTCCTGAAAAAATCGGATAATAATTGACAAAGTTGTGATAATTTTTCTAAAAAAGAAAATTAAGATTTTGCAGGAAATCGCCGTTCAGATAACCCAGGCAAAAAAAATAAATTTATCATAAATGGTCATGTACAATATTTTTAAAGGTTTTTGGTGCGCTAAATCTGAATCTGGCCTTTAAATTTCTCTATCTCGTCAGGTTTTTGAGATATTTAACATAATTTGATATATCAAAAACTTAATAAGATAGCGCAATTTCAAGGTCAAACTCAAATTCAGGAGGTCAAAAACCTTTAAAATAATGATACGCGACCTCTCAGTATGTTCGTTTATTTTTTTATTTTTTTTGCCTGGGTTATCCGCACGGCAATTTCATGTAAAATCTTAATTTTCTTTTTTAGAAAAATTATCACAACTTTGTCAATTGTTATCCGATTTTTTTGGCATAAAGCTCATCGTATTCACAACTAAATTATCTTTAGGAACACGTTTATTAATATAAATGTTGTTGAACAAACTATAGCAGAAAAAAATCGATAAACTCAAAAAATTTTCAAAAAATAAAAAAAAATTTGATATTGTTGAAAAAATCAATACATATCTTTCTTATACACTCAAAATAATCACTCTGTTAAATTACAGAGATACTCTGCTGAGCCAGCAGAAAATACCATAGATTTCCAACCAACAAGATTTTTTGTTATTTTACGAAGAAAACTCTGTAAAATGATTTCGATCAAAAAAAAACTGTAAATTTACAGAATTATCTGTAAAATACTGATAAAACCAAGAAGAATTTTACCAAAAAACTCTGTAAATTAACAAAGTTTTAGTTAAATGCATTTATGAGTTCAAAATTTTACAAAAAAAACTGTAAATTTACAAAGTTTTAGTTAAATCCATTTTATGAGTAAAACTTCTCTGCTTCAAAAACATTAATTAAAATTAAATTTATTAAAATTAAAATTTTGTTAAATTTTCCCGCTTTAATGCTTCCAAATTGTAAATTTACTTTTTTATTTTTGTAAAAATTACAAGTTTTTAGCGAGTAACTCCAATTTTACAAAATTTTGTTTTTCGGTCACAAGAAAATACGAAGTATTTTCTTAAAATCTGTATTTCGACAGATAACTTTGTCAAATATCTGTCGAATTGAGATTACAGTCATTTTACAGAGTATTTAACAGAGTAATTATTTTGAGTGTATGTATAGACCATTTCAAACACATAAAAAACCATATTCTTCTTCTATCCAAAACAGTTGAAAAATTTAAAATCGGTTGAAAAATGTTTAAGTCACACGTGGTTTAGTGTGAAAAGTCCCAAAAAAACGTTTTTTGACAATAACTTTAAAATTTGAGGGTGTCTGGCAAGTTTGATGGGCATTTTTGTGATCTTTTCGACGAGACCTACAACCTTAACTACCTCATTTTAAAAGTATATTCGATTTTGTGTTTTTTGTAGCACAGTGTTTTAACAAATAATTTTCGATCAAAATTTATTTTTTTTTTGTATTTTTACAGTTTTTCTTATAATTTTTCAAATTTCTAAGATTTTTACAAAAAATCTAACAAATTAACCAGAATTTCTTGTAAGTTTTATTTCTCACAAAAAAGTTGTAAATTTACAACTTTATTTGTAAAAATCTTGTAATATAACAAAAAAGCTTGTAATTTTAACAAGAAATTCTCGTAAAATAGGAGGTAGTAAAAAATCTAGTAAAGTCACGAAAAAGCCTTGTAAGTTTTATCGCGTAAAAAAAATTGTAAATTTACAATTTTTTGATAAAAACCTTTTAAAATTACAAATTAGTAAAAAGCTTGTCAAATAACAAGGAATTCTTTTCAAAAAGGAGGTAGCAAAAAAAAAAAATAAGTTACAAACTTTTCTTGTAAACTTACAAGGTTTTTGTTTGAGTGTAATAAACTCCATTAATCATTTAGAATTTATTTAAACATGACATTTTAAGCCTATACTCTTGCGAGTTATTAATTATAATGAAATCTTTAATATTTCATTTTTATAATCACTATAATTATTATTAGTTTTTGTGGTGTGAATAGATTTGCAATAATACGGGCTTTGTTTTAAAAATGTCCCATATTTAATCTAAAAAATTAAAAAACAAAACCAAAGCATTTAATTAAATTATGTTCAAACCTAATAAATCTGTCAATAAAATGTTCATTTATTATTTGACCAAAAAAAAAAACATTAAATGCAAATAAAAGTTCTTTTGAAATAACGTATACGAAGCAAAAAAAAAAATGTTAAATGTCTGCATAATGAAAAACATGCATTTAAATTTTTAGATTGACCATACAATGAGAATACTGCAGGTTAATTGGATAAGGAAGTTAATTCAGAACTTGAATTTAAAAACTATTTTTCGAACTAAATTTAATAACGATTTTTTATCAGAGATCATAACTGTTATGAGCAAGGAGAGGACTTTCATGCAAATGAATGTTTTCTCGCTTTGGTCATAGAACAGCATAAACCAAATATCTTTGCGAATCAAAGAATTTGCTTTAAAATGGCATCGATTCGTTAGTGCATGTTTTTGCATATTTTGCTTAAAATTCATATTTTTGCATATTTTGCTATTATTTCGCTATAAATGCATATTTTTAGGTTCTTTCATATATAAAATACTTAGTTTGGACAACATTCGTTTTATGATTTTTTTAAAACAAAAAGTCACATATAACTGTTATATTTTGTCTAGGTTTTTAATGAATTCAAGGAATCCGATTGAGTTGAAACTTTCACAAATATATTTTTGATAACATTAACATCTTTTGACCGTTAAGTTTTATAAATATTCTGAATTTAATATTTTTTTTTTCTAACAAGAACAGTACCTTTCCTGTTCTTTCGGATCATTTCGAAAATTCTACAAATTGTGAAGGAGTTTAACATAAGGGATGCATATTTAGCGGAGCTAAAGTGAAGTTTGTAATAAAGATAAAAAAAAAATTAATAATGTTAATTAAACAATTAGTAAGCTTAAACTTTAATCAATACTACAAACTTATTAAACAATATATTCATATCAAGTTAAAAAATTTTTTAGTTTTTATTTTACGGTTGTAAATTGTTGAAAAATTGTTTCCCTTTTCAAGTAACTCCGTTGTGTTTTCATATAGATATTTATAAAGCAAATATATCTTTATATACATATATATATATTATAAATACTATATAAATATTTATAAACATTCGTGTATAGTATATGAATTTATATGCTTGATATAATATCTAGAATAATTTCATTTGAATATAAAACAAAAAAAATAAATTTACAGTGGAACATTGTTATAATGCCCTAGATCTATAGCACAGAGTTTAAGCGGTCCCAGTTTTGAAAATAAATATCTGGGGAACATCAAAGTTTTTTAACTTAATTAATACAATTTTATGATTATTTAAATTATTTGTTAATAATCTCGCACCCAAAACGGGACGGGTTAAAATGAAATTGACTTTTTTGATCCGTTTGGTCCAAGTGCAGGTGAATAAACTTTATATTGTATAATAATGTTTCAATTACTGACCAGATATACTATGTAAAAAAAATTAAAAAATTGTGTTTTTCTAGGTTAGTTTAAGTTTTTCAATGGGAAAATTGTTTGCCCTTGGTCTCAGAATCTTCCTGCCGATGTAAGGACGTTCAGTTTTCTTAAGAAAAGTTCCAAAAAAAAAAAAATATTTTTATCAAAAAAAATTTATTTTGATCAGAAAAACTGTCAGATTCTAAAAGATTTCCTTAAAAAAAAATGGTAAATATATATTTCCTAAAGAAAAACAAAGATTCCAAAAACATTTTCCCGTCTTTTAATTACACTGTGCTGCAGTGAAAAAATACTTCTGATGTGACATGGTATAGGTTTTTGGTGTTGTCGAGTAGATCACAAAAATTCCCATTAAACTTGCCAGACACCCTCAAATTATTGAGTTATTACACTGTGCAACAAGAAAAATGAGCCTCAATGGCTTCAACGCCACATGAAAGTAGACCATCAAGTGAGCAAAATCACCAAAGGGTTTTGCAAAGTCAGTTCGTATTTCTTTTTTATAGCCCACTGAAGTTTTTATATTTTTATCAAAGGCGTTTGGAAAACGTCAAAAATACTATAATAAGAACACATCTGAGCTTCAAAATATGTTTTGATGTCTTCAGTGAAATTTTATGGCGGATCTTTTCTTAGAACATTTTAACCCTCTAACTGCCATTTTAAGGGGTCATTTTAGTCCTTTTTCAAAAACTAAACACAGAAGTCTACTAAAACGTCCATTTAGAGGGTTAAAATGTTCTACAAATATTTTCCTCATAAAATTTCACTAGGGGTTGTCAAATGGTAAAAGTTTGTGCGACATGCGCAAAGTGCTTAAAAATGTTTGTTATTTTTTTTTACCAAAGCAGTGTTAAAAAATATTGACAAAAAACAGTGCAAATATACTTTTGAGCTAAAAATGATGTTCTGATGTGTTTTAAAAAATTTTATGATGATTCTTTTCTTTGACCAAATTAACCCTCTAGCTCCCGTTTTAAAGGGTCATTTTTGTCCTTTTTTAAAAGAAATACAAAAAAGTCTATAAAAAAAGGCAGTTAGAGGGTTAAAATGTTTTACAAATATTTTCTGCATCAAATTTTACTAGGGCACGTCTAAGACAGAAAGTTCGTCCATCATATAAAAAATGCTTAAAAATTTTAAAATATTTAATTTTTTTTTTTATTTTTTTTTTTGGCCGAAATAAAAAAAAAAAAACAAATAAAAAAGTTAAATTCGACTTTGTAAAATGTATTGATACCCTCCACAATGTAAAAAAGTTTACTTGCTAAAAAACAAAACAAACATTTAAAAAAAAATCGACAAAAAAAATTTTTTTTTTTGTAAAAAAATATGTTTGTACTTGTTTAAATACCATTCGGTGATCAATTCTGTTCACATGTGTTAAGCAGCAGCCGAATGAAAGCCGAATACAAAAAATCCATAAAAAAGGCAGTTAGAGGGTTAAAATGTTTTACAAATGTTTTCTGCATCAAATTTTACTAGGGCACGCCTAAGACAGAAAGTTTGCCCAGCATATAGAAAATGCTTAAAAATTTTAAAGTATTAAAATTTTTTTTTATATTTTTTTTTGGGCCGAAATATAAAAAAAAAAAAACAAGTAACAAAGTTAAATTCGACTTTGTCGAATGGATTAATACCCTCCACGATGTAAAAAGTTTATTTGCAAAAAAAAAATAAAAAAAAAAAAACTGCGAAAAAAATTTTTTGATAAAAAAAAAAATTCGACGAAAATGTTTTTTTTTTTTTAAATATGTTTGTACTTGTTTAAATACCATTCGGTGATCAATTCTGTTCACATGTGTCAACCAGCAGCCGAATTAAAGCATTTTGTGTTTTTAGGTTATGTTGAATGTATCACAATTTTCGAGGTATTTTTATATTTTCGTTCATAACTTTTGAACCGCTGAACCGATTTCGCTCAATTGCAATACCAAACTACTTTTTTTTTTTTATTTCGGCCAAAAAAAAAAAATAAAAAATTTTAATACTTTAAAATTTTTAAGCATTTTCTATATGCTGGACGAACTTTCTGTCTTAGACGTGCCCTAGTAAAATTTGACGCAGAAAATATTTGTAAAACATTTTAACCCTCTAACTGCTTTTTTTATAGACTTTTTGTATTTCTTTTAAAAAAGGACAAAAATTACCCTTTAAAACGGGAGCTAGAGGGTTAATTTGGTCAAAGAAAAGAATCATCATAAAATTTTATAAAACACATCAGAACATCATTTTTAGCTCAAAAGTATATTTGCACTGTTTTTTGTCGATATTTTTTAACACTGCTTTGGTAAAAAAAAATAACAAACATTGATTATTTATACTTGACCCTTTTTAAGCACTTTGCGCATGTCGCACAAACTTTTACCATTTGACAACCCCTAGTGAAATTTTATGAGGAAAATATTTGTAGAACATTTTAACCCTCTAAATGGACGTTTTATTAGACTTCTATGTTAAGTTTCAAAAAAAGGACTAAAATGACCCCTTAAAATGGCAGTTAGAGGGTTAAAATGTTCTAAGAAAAGATCCGCCATAAAATTTCATTGAAGACATCAAATCATATTTTGAAGCTCAGATGTGTTCTTTTTATAGTATTTTTGACGTTTTCCAAACGCCTTTGATAAAAAAAATGAAAACTTCAGTGGGCTATAAAAAAGAAATCCGAACTGACTTTGCAAAACCCTTTGGTGATTTTTGTCCACTTGATGGTCTACTTTTATATGGCGTTGAAGGCATTGAGGCTCAATGCGATAACCCAAAATTTGTTGCACAGTGTTATCAAAAAACGTTTTAAGTGTTTTGGATTGAAGGAATTAATTGTTTTGGAAAGGATAGGGCTTTCCATGTGTGTGAATTTGACTACACATATAAGAAAGATATCTATTGATTTTTTCTATAATATCTAATTTTTTTGCTATTTTTTGAAAATTTTTTGAGTTTATCGATTTTTTCTGCTATAGTTCGCTTAACAACCTTTGTATTTATGAACGTATTTTTAAAGAAAATTTAATTCTGAATACGATGAGCATTGTCCTCAAAAAATTAGATAAGAATTGATAGATTTGTGATAATTTTTCTAAAAAAGAAAATTAAGATTTTGCAGGAAATCGCCGTTCAGATAACCCAGGCAAAAAAAAAATAAAATTATCATAATAGGTCATGTACAATATTTTTAAAGGTTTTTGGCGAGCTGAATCCGAATTTGACCTTTAAAATGCTCTATCGCGTCAGGTTTTTGAGATATTCAATATAAATTGATATATCAAAAACTTAATGAGATAGCCCAATTTCAAGGTCAAATTCGAATTCAGGAGGCCAAAAACCTTTAAAATAATGATACGCGACCTCTCAGTATGTTCGTTTATTTTTTTTATATTTTTTGCCTGGGTTGTCTGAACGGCAATTTCATGCAAATTCTTAATTTTCCTTTTTAGAAAAATTATCACAACTCTGTCAATTGTTTTTCAATTTTTTCGGCATAGAGCTCATCGTATTCACAACTAAATTTTCTTTAAGATTACGTTTATAAATATAAATATTATTGAACGAACTATAGCAAAAAAAAAATCGATAAACTCAAAAAATTTTCAAAAAATATCAAAAAAATTAGATATTGTTGAAAAAATCAATACATATCTTTCTTATATGTGTGGATCAAACCACACACATAAAAAGCCCTATCTTTCTTCTATCCAAAACAGCTAAAATCTTGAAAATCGGTTGAAAATTTTTTAAGTAACACGTGGTTTAGTTAGAAAAGTCCGAAAAAAAAAGTTTTTTGACAATAACTTTAAAATTTGAGCATTTTGATGGGCATTTTTGTGATCTTTTCGACGAGACCTACAACCTTAACTACCTCATTTCAAAAGTATATTTGATTTTGTGTTTTTTGTAGCACAGTGATATTAATCTTTTTCCTCAAAATTGAAATCCTTATAAATAATGGCGCCCAACATGGGGCTCTTGTTACAACATAAAACACATATACAATTATAACAGCATGGCAAACGGGTGCAGAGATTTAAATAGGTTTTTCCCACTTACTACGTTTCACCATAAAGATTCATATTGTTAAAGATAATTAAATTTTATATTTTTGCAGTGATACCGTATATCAATCAAAATTACAAGATTACAGTCCCAGATTGAAAAATATTTTAGTAATTTCATTCTTCGTTTAAAAAGGACTTCTTGTATTCGTAATACCAGTGTTTTACTGTATACAAAATATATTTTATGAACAAAACCTCATATTTAATTACATATCGTTATATACAGTAAAATGTTTTATTTCAAGAAAAACCAAATCAACACTCACAAAATTAAATCTAAATAATATACAAATATAAAATGTCCATTTACTGCATTAGAGACATAATTAAAAAAAAACGTGATTTTTGAGTTAATAATGAAGAATTATAGAATTATTCATTATGTCATGCACACCACTTTTCAAACAAGATTAGATTTTGTAAAATGGGTAACGGAAATTGGGTTATTTAGAGCTTTAAAAATCGTTAACGCAGAAATCCTCGCTGATCCTGTTTCCGAGTTACTGCAAAATAATTACACTGTTCGACAACAAAAACCTCCCAGTGAAATATCCAACTGATTCATATAGACTTTGCTCTCCTGATACGAAATCTATCACCAAAAATTTTTCTAGCACGTTCCGTTTTTTTTAGAAATTTGCTGTTAAAAAGCCAAAAACCCAATAATTGTGGGTCCACTGTTACATATTCTTACGTTGCTTCCAAAAATCGGACTGGATTTCATATAAAATGAACCTCTTGATTCCAAAACTGCAATCCAAATTTTTCTAGCAGGTTCCGTTTCTGAGATATTCGCGTTTGATTTTTTTTTTCACGCGAATAACTCAAACCCAAATATTTCCAAATCGGAACATGCTAGATGCAGTTTTGGAATCAAGAGGTCTATTTTATTTTAAATAAAGTCCTATTTTTTCAAGCCACGTAAGAATATGTAACTGGGGACCCCTATTAATTGATTTTTTGACTTTTTAACATCGTTTATCTCAAAAACGGTGCAAAGTCAGATTAATTAAGTTATGTCACTATTGTAGTAAATAAGCGATATGCATATTTTAATAATAATGTGCATTTATGTTTAAATAGTGCAGGTACGCACACACACACACACACCGATTCAATTAAACAAAAATTTCACACAAAATAAATAATTCATTAGTTTGATAAATTTTATGAATATTTTTAACATTATACACACATATTTATTGTTAATAAATTTTGTTGTAATTAGTAAAAATATTGCAAACTCACCTCTACACGTATGGTTAAATTATATTCCTTTATGCTTTCATAATCCAGCGGATGATTGACTTTTATATCTGCCCATGTATCACCATTATCCGGTCGTTGTTGTAGATAAAATGTATGAAATTTATTTGTTTGTGCCGTTGACCCAGGCATTAAACGATAAAATACCGTAGGATTGCCTTCTATGCCCGAACTGATAATGCAGAATTTTTTTGCGAGAATATTTTGAAGAAAATAAATAATATATTAGTTTAAGAATTTTTTGGAAGTGATTTTGTTAAAGGAAATTTAGCACTTAAAATTTTGTTAAAATAGGAAATTAGAAAAACAAAATTAAGATCAAAAATTAAAGGAAAAAAATAAAGCAAACGTTGTTTGAAAACTCAAAGAATTTAGGAATTTTAAAAAGAAAAACAATTTTTATACCCAGAAAACTTTTTGAGATCCACAAGATCACTGTTGACTACACGAGCTCGAAACATAATCTTTGACATAGTTCATGAACTCTTTTCATGATCGAGAACCTAGTTGCAATTTTTATATTATTTTTATATTCGAAAAATAAATTAAACAACTTTCAGTTTGAATTAGCAAAATGCTAGCAAAGTTTTTCTGCTGAAATTAACTAACATGGGAAGTCTCGCTGGTGTCACCCGCCGATCTTTATGGAATTGGTTTTATTTTGTAGAACAGGAAAAAATATATTAAACAACTTTAACACGTATTTTTTTAGCGGCCCAAATTCATATTTAGGGGGTGAAAATGAGGGTGGAATAAAGGGTCAATTTTCATTGCGTTTATCTCCTATATTATACAAAGAAACCTAGTCATGTTATACACCAAATGAAAGGTCTTTGGAAAACCTATCCTGGTGTGCAAAGAACTTGCCCAAACATGCACAAATTTTCGTCATATTGAGTAAAATACCACAATTTTTGGACATTTTTGTTAATAAGTTGGAAAATATTTACTTTTTAGGCACGTTGTTAGCACCACGAGATATGTATTTTAAATACCGTTAATCTGATACCAGATTAATCTGATACCGTCTGAAGATAGCAGCAATAAAGAAAAATACGATTATTCAGAACCGACGCTTTAAGGTAGAAAAACTAAAGGATCCTACCATTCAGAATAATTTCACTGTTGCATTAAGTAATGCCGCACAAAACCTTTTCCAAGATAACTGCTCAGATTGGAGTACCATCAGTAAGACGTTTCACGACGCTGCCGAACAAACCCTAGGACACAAGGTGCCTAAGCGTAAGAAGTGGATATCGGATAATACTTGGAACCTTATTAATGAAAGAAGGGAAATAAAGAATGGTGTTAATCGTGCCAAGACGAGATTAAGTAAAGAGGAATGGCAACAGAAATACAGTTTAGCCAACCGTTTAGTTAAGAAAAGCGCTCGAAATGATAAACGTGAATGGATGAATAAACTAGCACTTCAGGCCCAAGCTGCAGCCGACACAAATCGTACTAGGGATCTGTATAAGACTACACGTGAATTATCAGGAAGAAAAATGTGTGCAACTAGGCCTCTTCAAAATACAAACGGTGAACTCACAACATCAAAGAACGAACAACTACTAATATGAACAGAATACTACTCTGATTTACTTTCAAATCCTGGCCCTGCCATAGATATATCGTGCGACTGCACTAATCATACCATAAGAAACGACATCTGTTGCGATTGCCCAGGTCTCCCCGAAATAGTTTCGGCCATCAAATTGCTTCGTAGCAACAAAGCCGCTGGGCCTGATAATATACCACCTGACTTATTAATGGCGGACGCAAATACAAGCTCTCGTTTGATTTTTCCGCTAATAAAGAAATTCTGGGATTGTGAAAACCTACCCAGTGAATTAAAGGAAGGCATTATTGTAAAGCTTAAAAAAAAAGGAAATCTAACGGAGTGTAGAAATTGGAGAGGCATTACATTACTTAACTCGATAACTAAGATACTGGCTCACATAATAAGCAAGCGGCTCTCAGATTCTTTAGAACCTCTGTTACGTAGAGAACAGGCTGGATTTCGTCCTCGCAGATCAGGCATTGATCACGTAAATAGCCTTCGTATCATTGTGGAACAATCTGTTGAATTCAGAACTCCATTATACCTTGGGTTTATAGATTTTGAAAGAGCGTTTGATACCCTACAACATGAGGCTATTTGGAAGGCATTGGTTTGCAAAGGTGTTCCCCAAAATATTATTAATATGGTCAAGGGGTTATATAACGACGCCAGTTGCCGAATTTTGCATGAAGATCAAGTGGAGAAAGAGTGATGATTCTGACTGGAGTGCGACAAGGCTGCGTATTGTCTCCGCTGCTTTTCAATATAGTACTGGACGTGACGATGAAGAACGTAATGAAGAAGTCTGGCGGTATTCAATGGGGTATGCAAGGCAGTCTGGGTGATTTAGACTACGCTGACGACATTTGTCTTTTATCTCATAAGCACACTGATCTATCTTTGAAGTTGCAAGCTGTTAAAGATCATGTTGCAAAATCAGGTCTAAGGATCAATATAGCAAAAACTAAGATTTTATGCATTAACGCCAACCCACCCCAGAACTTTACTATTTCTGGCGCAGAAATCGAAATAGTAAACTCATTTTGTTATTTAGGCAGCATTATTAATAACAACGGCGGAACAAGAGAATATATTAACTCTCGTATAAAGAAAGGACGCGCAGCATATGGAGCATTGCAAAATGTATGGAGTTCTCCGTTAATTTCAAGGATGACCAAAGTTAAAATTTTTAACTCCAATGTGAAATCTGTCCTTCTTTACGGTTGCGAGACGTGGAACGCTGCTACAGCAGAATTAAAGGCTCTACAGGTATTCATTAATCGATGCCTTCGAAAAATCTTACGAGTTTTCTGGCCAGCGGTAATTTCCAATAATACACTATGGCAGTTGACACGGCAGCAACCAATTCAGAAGGAGATATGCTTGCGTAAATGGAGGTGGATAGGACACACATTAAGGAAGCCACATGATGACATAGCCAGACAAGCACTGGATTGGAATCCACAAGGAAGCCGTAGAAGAGGAAGACCATCAAATACGTGGAGAAGACTTGTTGAAACAGAAGCAGCTGGTGCTGGTCGAAGTTGGAATGAAATAAAATATATAGCTTTAGATAGAATAGTTTGGAATAACTTTGTTATGGCCCTATGTTCCTCCTAGGAATAAAAGGAATAAATATATATATAATATATAATCTGATACCAAATATGCCTATATTAATTTTGTGGTAACAGACGTAAATCGTAAAAAACTGAAAAAGGTCAATTTCCCCCATACAAATCGACACCCTCTAAAAATGAGTTTGGGTCGCTAAAAAAAATGTCAAATTAATTTTCGTTGTGAACAACATATCCCACTTTCATGAAGATCGGAGGGTGACATAAGGGAGACTTCCCTTGTAAGTTCTCTTTCATTCAGTTTTAAAGGTTTACTTCGTAAGTCATGTTTTATATCACACTTTTAGAAGTTTGGAAATTGAAAAATTATTGCATTGTTGTCCGTCAGCAAAAATGGCGCCCAAAGTGGGGGAATAAGTTACGAGCAGAATAGTAATTGTGAACTAGTTATAATGGACTAATTTCTCTTTTGTTCAGTTTTAAAACACTTCTGCTTTGGTTTGAACACTGTTTTTGACCGAGAGTATCCAGTCTGTTAAAATCATCAGATTTCCATTCCCCAAAATGGTGTATTTTTGTAATCTATGTTCGATTGGACAGAGGTTCTGTTTAAAGTGGAGATACCAAATTATTCACTTAAAATGGAAACAAATTTTTTAATCTGGATAGTTATTGAATTATGATGCAATTTCTTTCAAGGAGTTCAGTCAAGAGGTTAGCTTTATCAGCCAAACTTTACATCATACATTAAAAGTGTAGAAATAGAAGAATTATAGCGTCCGTCAGCAAAAATGGCACTCAAAATGGCGCAAAGGCTACGATTTTATAAGAAAAGTAACTTTTGATGACAAAAAAAAAATAGTAATAGTATATCTTGGAACTTTTTTATAAAAAAATTACTAAATCGGTACCTTTTATAAAAAAAACACTTTTGTGGTACCTTTCATAAAAAATATTATTTTGGTACTTTTAAAAAAAAAAATTAACTATTTTGATACTTTTTATAAAGTAACATTTTGGTACTTTTTATAAAAATATTATTTTAGTACTTTTTATAAAAAAGCACTACGTCGGTACCTTTTAAAAAATATATAAAAAAGTAGTTTCTTGCACTTGTTATGATTAAAAGCAGGGTTGGCAACCGATACCCACCTAGAATAACGGTATTTGGCTATTGTACCACAACCAATAAAGATATGGACATTTTCAAAAGTGATTATGAAAGCTGATAAAATTTCTAGTATTTTAAATGTGTAACTTTGTGTGTCTACCGGTTCGTTTAAGTTATATAGGCCAATACCGATATAATACCGTTTCAAACGGTATTATAAAGGTATTGACCTATATTTCGAAAACGAACCGGTAGAAACACGAAGTGACACATTTAAAATACTAGAAATTTAATCAGCTTTCATAATCGCTTTTGAAAATGTCCATATCTTTATTGGTTGCGGTACAATAGCCAAATACCGTTATTCTAGGTGGGTATCGGTTGCCTACCCTTAATTTAAAAGCTCCAAAACAGTGGTCTTTAAAAAAAAACACCAAAAGAGTACTTTTCAAAAAATAAAAAAGTACCAAAAAAAAACAGTTTTTTATAAAAAGTACCAAAATAGTACGTTTTTATAAAAGGTACCAAAATAGCACTTTTTATATCGTACCAAAATAGTACATTTTTAAAAATTTTTTATAAAAAGTATAAAAATATATAACACATTTTAATATTAAGTAAAATATGGACATAAACATACTTTAAAAAAAAAAGTACCAGAAAAGTAAATTTTGAAAAAACAACCACAATAGTACTTCCTCATAAGAACCCAGCAAAACTTGGGTAATGGGTGATGATTATATAACACATTACCTGGTAATGTATATACCTTATTTGTAGCATTATTTTAGGATGTCTTACCAAACATTTGTTCCACAACGTATTATTTTAAAGTGAAAAATAATGCTTTAGGGCCATTCCAGAAAATTTAGCTTAAATTTTAGTAATTTTTGGAAATGGTGTCTCAGATTAATTTGAACCTTGACACATAGATAGCCCTCATAAATATGATATACTAGCTGACCCGGTCCGCGTTGCTGGCCCTAAGAAAACATCGATTCTGTTTTCTATTGCATCTCGATCTTAATATACAGTGTCGGATAAAACTAAAGCATGGGACCGGGTCTAGAAGTAGCCCTTATTTCAACCTTCGGTTAGCACTATCTATAGAGAAATCTGTAAAGAAACAGACAGGCGAATCGTTAATTATAGTACATAGGGGCGAGTAATTTTACGCATTCTTATTGAATCGTGGCTTTTAATATAGCTAAAGTTGCAAGTTGCGTCCTCGGTAAGTACTATCTATGCTGCAAATTTAATGAAATCGGTTTAGCCGTTTTTGTGTGATTGCGGAGGAGGAAGAAATAAATTTTATTAAATAAAAAAGGGAGTCGTATTTTTTACCCCTTGGCCGAATCGCGCTCTATCATGAACTATAGTTCCAGCTTGGTTAGTATTATTAGTAGTAAAAGATAAAATAACGTTGAGTATAGCATAAAGGGGCTAGGCAACTTACGCCTCTTTGTCGAATCGTGTTCTTATATGTCCAGTAGTTCCACCCTCTTTTAGCACTATCTGTGCAGGAAACTCATTAGGATCGGCTTAGTAGTTTTTGCTTTATTGCGAAAGTGGTAGGAATATATTATTTTTGGTCTTTTTGACCAACGCTCAGGAGATGTACCCTATAAATGAAATTCATTGTATTTTCGCACCATTTTACAATTATAATTTTATATATGGCCTACACATGCAATTGATTAGCACTACCTTGATTAAAAACGCCAAGAGAATCGGTTCAACTGTTTTTGCATAATTGCGATCGTAGTGTAATATGGCCTAGTTCCGCACTCCGTTGGTACCATCAGTGCTTAAAATTTAATTTTTATCGTATCAGCCGTTTTGACATTATTGCAAAACATGCAGAAATATTTTCAATTCAATACAAAGGGGCGTGCCATTTTACGCCCCTTTGTCCAATAAGGCTCTAATTTGGCACATAGTAAGTACTCGATTAGTACTATCTTTGGTTTAAATTTCATCAAAATTGGTTTATTTCTTTTTTATATACAGATGTCAAAAGTGGTGCAATGTAAAAATTCGATTTTGCCACGCCCCTCCGCCCACAAACAAAGAATCAAAAATCTGATCACACAGTGTTACTACCGAGGCTATTCTAAATTTTCCCTGAAGATTTCATTAAGATCGGTCCAGCCGTTTTCGCATCCATAAGAAACATACATACAGCCGTTTTTGCATTATTGCAAAGCATGCAGAAATATTTTCAATTCAATACAAAGGGGCGTGGCATTTGACGGCCCTTTATCCGACAATGCTCTAATTTGGCACATAGTAAGTACTCGGTTAGTACTATCTTTGGTATAAATTTCATCAAAATCGGTTGATTCGTTTTTTTATATATAGATGTCATTATTGGTGGAATGTAAAAAATTGATTTTGCCACGCCCCTCCGCCCACCGACAGAAAATCAAAAATTTGACCGCACAGTGTTACTCCTCAGGCTATTCTGAATATTCCCTGAAAATTTCATCAAGATCGGTCCAGCCGTTTTCGAGTCCATACGGAACATACATACACACATACATACATACATACATACATACATACATACATATACACATCCATTTTTATATATATAGATGTACCATATATCGTTTTTTTACATTTGATGCATTTAACGAATTATGGCGGGTCAAAGATTGACTTTTTAAGAAAAATTAAGAAAAATACATCACGTTTAAAGAGCTGTAACTTCTTAACCAATGACCCGATTTTCACAAATTTAGGCTCATATGAAAGCTGGGGTTCTTCTTTTAGAAAATATTTCTAAAATAACCAAGTTTTTTTTACAGAAATGACGCAAAAATGCAAAAACATTTTTTCTTTTCGATTATTAAAAAAAAACACATCTTCGATTTTTTTTAAAAAAATTCTGGTGAAAAATAACAATGTTTTATATAACATATTCAAAATTCAGAGTGGTATCTCCATGGGATCAAAAACTATTCTGTTTTAAGTACGAGGTTCTCATATTTTTCCCATAGAAAATTTAAATTTCTAATGTTTTGAATGTTTTCAAAATTTTAATAGTATAATTTTCTTTGAAAATTTAAATTTTTATATTGAACAAACATAAAATTTTAATTTTCTAAGGTAAAATTTACGAACTTCGTACTAAAACCAGAATATTTTTTGATCCCATTGGGATCCCACTCTGAATTTTGGATATGTTGTACAAAACAGTATTGTTTATCACCAAACTTTTTTAAAAAAAAATCGAAGATGTGTTTTTTTAAATATTTGCAAAAAAAAATGTTTTTGAATTTTTGCAACACTTCTGAAAAAAAACCGTATGCTTTTGAAAATATTTCCTAAAAGAAGAAGAATTAAGCTTTCATATGAGCCATTACTTGTGATAATCGGATTACTAGTTAAAAAGTTAGAGCACGTTAAACGTCATGTATTTTTCTGACTTTTGCTAAAGAAGTCGAACTTTGACCCGCGATAATTTGAAAACTACAGCAAATTTTGAAAATCCAAAAATGCAACATATCTCATATAAACGTGGATATCTATGAGCCAAATTCTCAGTGGCGTCCAAAGGCATGTTTCCGAACAGTGGGGCGAAAATTTTTGGAATTACCCTTTACTAATAATTTGTTACGTAATGCATGATTATTGGAAAAAGTGAATTTCATATTTGTTATTTCTAAACCTTAAATCATGGATGACTTATATTTGGTTACATTATGTATTATTTCAAATTTTGAAATAATGCATTATTCATAATTGGATGCATAATGCATTACAATAACATAAAAAATAAATATTTTATAAAAAATGCATTATTTTAAACAAGAAATGAGTTCACGACAGGAATTTTCTAGTGACACACAATCATTTACGAGCATATTTTATCTACTTACACTCACTAACAATCACGTGAGTAAATTTAATACAAATTTACTTTTTTACTACTCGTAATAACTTATATATTCTGTTCTGGTATGTTATATTTTATACCTTACTCGTATGCTTTGCTATAAATTTGATCAATTATTTTATACCTTACTGGTATCCTTTATCATTATGTGGATGAATTACTTTGAGTCTCATCCCCTGTTAAAATCATCAATGCTGCAATATATAAAATAAGCAATCCTATACCTTATTTGGTGATCTAAGTTTTGCTGGGAAGTACCAAAATAGTTATTTATTTATTATTTTTTTAAGTGGTACTTTTTTAGAAAAAGTACCAATATGGTACTTTTTTAGAAAAAGTAGCCATATAGTACTATTTTGGTACTTTTTTCTCAAAAATTTTTAGAAAAAAAAAACAAAATATGTAGTACTTTTTGATATTAAGTACTCTTTTGTGCCCTTGTTTATAAAAAAAAAATCGTGGTACTTTTTATGTGATTTGTTTTTCAGGTAAGTAAAATTTACTTAAATTTAGCAAGCTTTAATTTTTTTTTGTTTTCTGGGTTAATATAAATTGTTTAACTTAAGTATTTTATTGTTATTTTTTTATGCAAACATTTGCTTTATTTTCCTTCACTTTATTTAAAAATACAAATCTAAATTAAAACAAAATAAAGAAAAAATAATTAAATCTATAATAAAACTAAAAACGCTATTACTTTTTTTTTTTTTTATTTCGAAAGCAAAATCAACAAAATATTTTTTTAAACGAAATCAAATTAAACATATTTTAATTGAAAATTAAATAATATTATATATTGTTTATATAATAATTGAAAAAATAAATATTTGTATGTAAAAAACATAATAACAAAAATTGCACAACATGCGACATAAATAAAATACAAAAAACCTGTATTTATGACGCATTGTTTAGAGTATAAACAAAAATTTTAAATTTTGTTTAATTTATTTTTTATGTAAAAAAAAGTGCTCGAAAAAAATGTTTTTTTGTGAAATATATTATAAAATTTCAACAAAGTGCTTTAAAAAAGTTTTGCAAAAAAAAACAACTAAACACAAATTGAAACATAAAAACACATTATTTATAAACCATACAAAAAATGTGTATGTTTTTTGTAAACAATATAAAATGAAAAACAAATGTTTTTTAATTGTTATAATTTATATAACACAAAAATATGCAAACAAAAAAACGAAAAAGGCTTCAAAATTCAGATTGCCTTTTTTATTGGGTATAGTAGGTTGGTTTTTTTGTTTTTGGGATAAAGGATCATAATTAAAATAATATTAGGAGTAAAAATCATAAAAACAAGAATTTTTTATTGTTAAAAGCAACACATGTTAGTGTCAGTAATTTCATTTAAAAAAATATATGTATACAGAAAAAAATCAAAACACTTTCAAAAAAACATGTTGTTGATTTTGAACAAAAAAAAAAGGAACTGGGATTAAAAAAAATTAACTTAATATGTTGTTTTTTGTTTATGGAAGAATAAGGATAAGGTTTAAATTTTTTAAGGATATTTTTATTTAATTTTTTTTTTTTTGGGGAAGGTAATGAATTTGTTGTTGAATGATTTAAATGTTTTTAATGATTTGTATGATATTTTTTTTTTTTTAAACAAAAAAAGAAAAAAGTGTGACAAATGGGTGGATTTCTGGTTTGATCTAAAAATTATATTTAATGGATGTTGGTACTTATTAAATTTATATAAAAAATTTTGAAAAATATACTTAGGTGTTAACATAATCTATATAAAAGTTAGGAAATAGATAAATTATTTTTGTAAAATAGTCCATAAATGGTAAAGGGTACTTTCCACTATCACACTTTTCCATTATACACATCAAAATTTACCAACTTCCTAAAGATTTTTGGATTCTTTTTTGATTGAAACCTAGTCGTATCTAATAAGTGAACAATTTCTGGCCAAATTTTTTAAAAAAATATTTCGCTAACATGATGAAATTACGCTTGTATAATGGAAATGTGTGATTGTGAAAAGTACCCTTTAGTACTTACAGGGCATTTAAACCAAGTGATATATTCCTATTCTAAATGAATGCACTGAAAAAACTAATATTGGATAATAAAAATATTTTTAATTTTTCCAAATTTTAAATTTGATGTTTTTTCTAGAGTTGTGTCGTTTTCGAACGAACTAGTTCAGTTAAACTATTTACTTTATTTTTTTGATTTTACTAGATTTTTTGCTGCCTCCTATTTTACGAGAATTCCTAGAAAAAACTACGAACTTTTTTGTAATTTTACAAGCTTTTTACCAATAAAATTGTAAATTTACAAATTTTTTTAGCGCTGTAAAAATAACAAGAAATTCTCGTGAATTTAATAGACTTTTTTTGTAAAAATATCTTGGAAATTTGTACGACTAGAAAAAAAATTGCAAAAATAATGAAAATTTCGAAAATTTTTCGTTTAAAACAAGGAAAACTGTCAAATATTGGTAAAACGGGATTACAAGATTTTTTCTAGTAATTTGACAAGTTTTTTTTTTGTGTGTAGAGAGAGTTTAAAACAATCCTGCAGGAAAATCTATCCGAAATCGCCTAGTGTTTTGAGATAAATAAAGATAACTCAAAAATTAATAATAATACAGATCTCAGTCAGGTTGCAAAAAATAGGTAATGAGACAGCCCTTAAAATGGCATTCCCCAAGATTTTTTTTGAAAAAGTTCAAAGGTCATTGGTTTTAACCTTAACTTTTGGAGCGCTATATCTCAAAAAACAATATTTTTAAAATTTTGGAAAAACATATGTTGTTAAGGGTCACCTATACTACTTAAGTTTAAATTTTCAGGATGGAGACTTCATTGGAACTTTTAATATTAATAGAAACATAGTAACAGGAAAGAAAAAGCGATGTATTTTTCCTTAGAAAAAAATATTAGTTTTTTGTCTTTGAGATTTTGGTACCAAAATTCACTTCTCTGAATGTTTTTGACGTACTGAGTCCATATATGACCTTTGAACTGGCCTATCGCTATTAGTTTTCAAGATATCTGCACATAAATGTGTGAAAATTGCTAAAATGCTACACTCAAAAAATTATGTCATTAACTGTTTGTAGTTTATTTAAAAAGTTTTCCGTTTAGTCGTTTTTAAAAGAAAAAACATTTGTTTGATGTTCAGTTTTTATTAATGACTACTTCAGTCCTTAGTTTCAAAAATAACAATCTAAAAAATAAAGACTTTCATTAACATTCAATTTTTAAAGTCATTTATTTTTGTTCTGTAAGTAAAAACTACTGATTATTCTTTTGATTTTTAATGATTTGTGTAAGTAATTTTTTTAAAATTGTTGGTATTTTTTAATGAAATATCATTGGTTTTTACCTACACAGGTCAGTTTTTTTTTTTTAGAAAAAAAAATCAAAAAATTATTTATAGAAATATAAAAACATGTTTGTATCAAGTGACTTTGGCACGATGGGTAGAGTGTCTGGCCAGAATGTAGTTGATTGCGGGATCGATTCCCCAAAAATTTTATTAAAAATTAAAAAAAAAAATATTTCAATGAAAAATTGTAAAAAATTACATACGAAATCATTAATTTTTATTGTTTTCGTAGGTTATTTTTTTGAAATTTGTTGGTAAAAATAACAGAACTATCATTAATTTTTAATGTTTTCGTTGGTTATTTTTTTCGAATTTGTTGGTAAAAAAGAGTGAAAAAACTTAATTTTTTAATGTTTAATGTTATTTATTTTAATAAATTTTGTCAACAGTAAAAAATAAATGTTGATGTTTGTTAAAACAAATGAATAATTACTTGAATGGTTTTCAATTGTTTATTCACTGGTTGTAAGTGTGTTTTTCATTTGTTTTTGCCTACAAAATATTCTGAGTGTATTGCTGTGTTTTTTTTTTGACCATTTAGGTGCATATATCTTGAAAAGTAATAGCGATTGGCCAGTTCAAAGGTCATATTTGGACTCAGCATGTCAAAAACATTTAGAAAAATCAATTTTGGTACCAGAATTTCAAACACATTTTTGTCTTTTTTTCTAAGGGAAATTACACCGCTTTTTCTTTCTTGTCGCAATGTTTCTATTAAAAAATTAAAACTTAAGTAGTATAGGTGATTTTTAACAACATATATTTTTCCCAAAATTTTAAAAATATCTTTTTTTGAGATATAGCTCCAAAAATTAAGGTTAAAACCAATGACCTTTGACCTTTTTCAAAAAAAATCTTGGGGAAAGCCATTTTAAAGGATGTCTTATTACCTATTATTTGAAACCTGAATAAGATCAGTATTATTATTACTTTTCGAGATATCTTCATTTATGTCACAACACTTTTGTCAAATATATACGATTTTGCTAATTTTCAAGACCGCATATCTCAAATACTGGAATGACCAGAAGCCCCAAAAATTGGCAAAATCTCTTTTTTGTTAAAGTAAACCCCAGGACTTAATTTCATTTAATTTGGAGGGGGTGCGGTCAACTGGTAGGTTGAATTGAGGTGTTTGAGCTCACATATAAATTTATTATTTTTTTTTTGAGTTTTTGTTATGGTTTGTGCTTTTACCGAAGAAAGATTATATTTTTGGAAAATTTTCATGAACCCGGCCTTCACAAGGGGAAAGGGAGCCGTTCAAAAAAATAATTTCAACAAAATTAAACCCTTAAATTTCCGGTTATTATTCACAAAAAAAAGTGAAAAAAATATAGTGGATCAAGACCGACCATATAACACCGTACACTAGTGTTTTCCAGAATATGAATCCAAAGTCCAAACAAAGACATATTGTAAAAAACCCACACAAACCAAATTTGTGCGAAATTGATTTATATTTTTTTATTTGAGGCCAAAAATGGTAAAATTGTAATCAGATTTGATGAGATTACCAAAGTATACGTTAAACAGCTACAAACGAAGTTTTAATCTAATTGTTAAATTTTAAATGCAAAAAAAAATTGTATCTCCTTTTCAATTAAAGCGTTGATGTATTAACAAAGAATTTAATTGTACTGACAAAGAAAGTAATTGATTGTAGTATTTTATTTAACATTACAATTTGTCAATACAATTAAATTGATTAATACAACAACGTTTTAATTGAAAACAAGGTAACATATAACTTTTTTATTTTGTGTTTTGAAGGCGGTCTTAAATGAGACCTGTATCTTGAAATCTTTTTGAGATATTGGCATTTATGTCAGAACTCTTTTGTCTAATTTAAATTTTTTTTCCAATTTTTAATGAGCACTTATATCGGAACGAAAAATATCCAATTTTTTACACATGATTGTGTATGCCCAAATTTTCATAGGCACCCATTTTTCGGGATTGTTAAATAACACCGCTCAACACTCATTTTCCGGTTTTAATTCTTGTGATCAACTTTAGTAGACTTTGATCTCCTGATTCCAAATCTGTTCTCCAAATTTTTCCATCACGTCCAGATTTTTAGTTATTTATGGTTGAAAATGCGAAAAATTACGATTTTTGCATTATTTAAAATCCTGCAAAGCAGCCATCCAGTGGAATACAAATCTGGTATAAAGCGCAAAAGTATAATTTGTCTAATTTGTATAATTTGGTCTCCAACATAGAAAACATTTTTTTTATTATTGCGTTTGGTTGGGTAACACTTGCTTTTTAAAATGATACTCTTAAAATTATCATTTTTGTAAAAAAGGCAAGGTACCTTAGTTTTTTTTTGATATTTTTCAAAGAAAAACTTAAAAAAATAAATATTTGACAAATTTAAGTTTTCTGTGTTATTTTTCGTATAAAACTTTTGCCTAAATTCTGGGCTCATCACAGTAAAGATTGATCATCTGGTTTTTGTTTTAGAGCCTTTTAAAAATGGTGATTTTTCTAATTTCTTTCAGTGTTTTTTTTTTTTAAATACATGTTTGGCCAATAATAGTGCAACAACTTAAAATTTTTTTGGATCATATATTTAAGATCATAGTTCAATTCTACTCTAACGCTTTATACCAGATTTTTATTCCACCCAGTGGCTGCCGCGCAGGGTTTCAAAAAAAGGCAAAAATCGCGTTTTTTCACAATTTTAACCGCGAATAATTAAAATTCTAGACGTGATGGAAAAATTTGGAGCACATATTTGGAATCAGCGAGTCAAAATCTTTAAAAATTTTATATCAAACTTCAAATCGGAGTTACAAACCTTCGATTTGTTGAGCGGTGTAATTCTAGATAACAGATCATAAATTGTTTAAAGTTTTTTACAACCCGAGTAAAAAAGATTATATATAATTTTACTTATTTTTATATAAACATATATTATTTGATAAATTTATACGTAAATTGTTTTGCTATCATATAAGATTATATATATTTACACTTCGTATTTTTTTCTTATATAAAATTATATAAAAGAAAATGTTAAGTTATACATAATAACATATGATTAAAGTTAGTTTATATAATTACATATGAAATATAAAATTCTGTCTGATTTTTTATATAATTTAATATAACAAAATATTTGAAGAAATTTTATATAAAACTTTATGCAACTTTTTTCTGAATCATATGTAATCTTATATGAGTAAAATTAAAAAAAAATCTAAGTCCTTTATATATAATTTGATATAACTTTTGAAAATTTTTCTAAGTCCAGAAAAAAATTTTTTTTTTAAGTTCCAAACCTAAACCTTAAACATTTGTTCTAAAAATTTTATATGTTATTATATATAATGCAAAATTTATGAAAAAAATCTAAGTTCTTTATATATAATTTAATATAATTTTTTTTGGGATTTTTTTTTGGATTTTTTTTTATTTAATTATATATAATTGCATAATTTTTTCTAAAAAAGGGGCCAATTTTCGCATCAAATCATATAAAATTATATTAAAATCACATCAAATTATATCAAATTTAATGCAACTTTATATGGTTTTATCGACTCATTTTTCGCATCAAATTCTATATGAATATATATGATGTCTTTATATAATTAAATATAAACATATATAATCTTTTTTACTCGGGAATTTAAAAAAACTTAAAAGAAACATATCACTTAGCATATCTTCCCTGTTTGAAAAAGTTTTTTAGAAAATTTTCTGCATTGTTGAGAACTAAAAAATATATTTAATTTTAAGTACTAGTTCAAATTAGAGGAACAACTTATTATCTGCTCTGGAGCTGCATCTGGACACATAAAATCCAATGTTGTTTCTAAATTAATATTATCAAGTTTTGCCAATTTATATTTGGCACTTTTGAGGCCGACGGTAGTGATTCGTGCTATGACTCAAAACTAAAAATCTAACGTTAATATAAACGTTATATTAAATATTTTTTAATGGTCCTTCGAACCGCGTGAGAACAATGATGTTTTTTTTTTTTAAATGTGAGTATAAGTATCTTCTGTATCTATTTCTTATAACCTGCCCCATATTTAATGAAAATAGTAGACAAAACAATTCATAAAGAAAATATAAAACAATGCAGAAAATTTTCTAAAAAAATAAATAAAATAATGTTGAAAATCTATTTAAACGAAAACCTAAGATAAAAACATGTGTATACTTAAACTACATTAATCCTTTTCTTTTTGTTACTAATGTGATGATGTTGCTATTATTCTTTTTTTGCTGTTTCCTTTCTACTTAAACTGCTTCAGGTGTTGGTGATATAATATTAGTTCACGAAAAAAAAAATCTACCACATGTGTTAATGCGTTTGGAAGATGATGACTTTACATGTCGTTGGTTGAAGTATAAAAAGACTTTACAGAAATTTTCAGACAATCGTAATACGCTCCAGTGGTGTTTAAGCTCACTTCAGACTACAATACTGAGTCGTAAGAAAATACGTATCTTTAATAATACGAAATTTTCTCATCTTGTCAAAAAATCTTTTAAAAAATCCTTTGCGTATTTACACCATTACATCTTAAATATTATCAAAACAAATACAACCCTGATCATATGAACAGCGTATACGTTTTCTCATTTTTAGAGAAATTTCTAAAAATGAGAATACCTATCCGCTTGTCATTGTTCAATCCGTATTTCTCTTGGTTTTATACCGATTTGTGTTTACACCATTCTATTTTATAGGTTTTACACAAAATTTTTGACAGATATTATTACAAATATTATAGTCTGAAGCCACCTTTAGTATTATCAGGCAGAGAAGAAACATGATTACGACAACTATAATTGAGTGATTGATAACTTTATCATAATATTATTGCAGCGATCTTGATTTTCGCGATTCATAATATGATAAAAACTGTAATTTTATAATTGTTGAAGATAATAGTATGATTGTCACAACAAATATATGATCATCCTATGATCCTTTTGCTGTGCAATCATGTTCCAAACAAGTTTTTTCTCTGTGTGATTAATACGGGGAATTCGATTTTATTTTTAACCGTAAACTTGTTTAGACTTTGAACCAGTGTTGCACGATTTATATTCTGTTATAAATCGGTATTTTTGAAACAGAGTTGTATTTAAGATTATTTCACATAGATCGAGCATTAAAATAAATTAAAAAATCATATATATATGGTTCATTTCATTTATTGATCCTGTTGCCTTTTAAAAGGACTTCAAAGTTCAACAGGATTAAATTTTATAAAACCTTTTTTTTAATATTTATACTTATACTAGGATGTCACTACTGATAGCAAACGAAAGAGAAGGATCTCCCCTTATTTTCCTATTTTATAATTTTTACCTATCAGGAAAAAGGAAGTAAGTTAGAACAATTCAAAACTTTACTTTTCAATATCATTAAAAATGTTCAAGATAATATTTTGATACAGTTTTCAAAGGACTTTATTCACATCCTTTTATCCTGATATGGCAAAATAAAAAAATTAAAAAATTAGGGGAGATCCTCCTCTTTCACTTATCATCACCAGTGTCATCCAAGTACAAGTACAAGTAGTAAGTTAGAAGTAAGTTAGAACAATTCAAAACTTTATTTTTCAATATCATTAAAAAAAGTTCAAGAAAATATTTTGATACAGTTTTCAAAGGACTTTATTCACATCCTTTTATCCTGATATGGCAAAATAAAAAACTTAAAAAATTAGGGGAGATCCTCCTCTTTCATTTATCATCACCAGTGTCATCCAAGTACAAGTACACATATTTCAGAAAAATTTTACAAAATCGATCCTTTAAAACTTTGAAGTCCTTTTAAAATAAAACAGGATCACGAAATGAAAAACTGTAAATGCAGTTTTACTCCATTTGATCTGTACTTTCACCCAGTTCATGTTTAATATTGTTTGCCGAATGGTGTAACATGTCCTTGACTTATAAATATGTCCTTTTATGGTTCAACCAACGAATTGCAAGTATTTAACAAAAAAATCTCTTATACTTAAACCTAAAATACTTTTGAATGTTCAAACATTATACTCTAACGTGTTATTCTTTAATAAAAAAATAGTTCTACCTCAAAATTTTAAAAGTGTTAAGTTGTTTTCATTATTTTTTTGTATATTACTTACAATTGTCATAAATACTTAAGAGTATGTTTAAGTATAATCTATCATTACATTTAACGACTAAGGATCCTAGTTTTTTTTTCAAGCTTTTAGTTTGTTATAAGGTGAAAGTATTTTTAAGGAAAATAAAAATCTTAAAAAATTATAAAAAAGAAAACAATTTGTAAGAAAAATATTGTGCCAAAACATGAAAGCTTACAAAGTGCTTTTATAAAACTGTTGTGCAAGTGCAGAGTCTAGCTAGATTTTTGGGGTTTTCTAAAAAATATTTAAATAAATACCTAAAATGTCTGGTTTAAAAAAAAAAATCATTAACATTAACATTAACATTAACATTAACATTAACATTAACATTAACATTAACATTAACATTAACATTAACATTAACATTAACATTAACATTAACATTAACATTAACATTAACATTAACATTAACATTAACATTAACATTAACATTAACATTAACATTAACATTAACATTAACATTAACATTAACATTAACATTAACATTAACATTAACATTAACATTAACATTAACATTAACATTAACATTAACATTAACATTAACATTAACATTAACATTAACATTAACATTAACATTAACATTAACATTAACATTAACATTAACATTAACATTAACATTAACATTAACATTAACATTAACATTAACATTAACATTAACATTAACATTAACATTAACATTAACATTAACATTAACATTAACATTAACATTAACATTAACATTAACATTAACATTAACATTAACATTAACATTAACATTAACATTAACATTAACATTAACATTAACATTAACATTAACATTAACATTAACATTAACATTAACATTAACATTAACATTAACATTAACATTAACATTAACATTAACATTAACATTAACATTAACATTAACATTAACATTAACATTAACATTAACATTAACATTAACATTAACATTAACATTAACATTAACATTAACATTAACATTAACATTAACATTAACATTAACATTAACATTAACATTAACATTAACATTAACATTAACATTAACATTAACATTAACATTAACATTAACATTAACATTAACATTAACATTAACATTAACATTAACATTAACATTAACATTAACATTAACATTAACATTAACATTAACATTAACATTAACATTAACATTAACATTAACATTAACATTAACATTAACATTAACATTAACATTAACATTAAATAGCGCAAAGGACTGCTACGTAAAAAATCTTTTTGGCAAAGCCGACCGGTGGATTTTACCGGTTGGATTGGATGGTTACTCAGAAAAACTTTTACAACGGTGACAGGACATAAACCCAACGGACATTATCCCCATAACGGAAATGGGGATTATGAACGAATACACGGTTTTTAAAACGGTCATAATCCCAATGAGGATTATGTACGTTTCCTGTTGGGATTACTAGGGAAATTTTTTCGGTCATAACCCCCTATCATATTATGGGTACTAAGTCCAAGGCAAGTTCGGCCATAATCCCCATTTTTTGCGGCGAGGCACAGAGGGCCAGACAGATCGATTTCCGGCCAAAAGTACTTATTTGTAAATTCTCAAAAAAATGTTTACCAGTTTGTTGGGCATATATAGAAGCAGGTTTTCTGAACTTATCTTTTTAATCCAATTACACCCTTTCCTTTGACGGGTCTTCAAAGTTAAAAAGGTTGTTAAAAAAATTTTAAAAGTTGAGATTCTTTTTTAATTTTTTTTCCAAACTTCTATTGCTAATGTTAATTTTTTTGTTTCAGTGGCTCAACCTTATATATAAGCCTTTCTAACGAAAATAACATGGACAAATATAACTCATTTGCCTGGCAGCAATTTGCGTTTTTTGTGAAAAAAGTTATAATTTTTTAGCTATTTACCTCGCGTCGAAAAAATCCTCAGCGATCCTCAGTTCGATACAATCGGTCTAGATTTTTTTTGATATAGAATGGATCCATATCTTTCGAAAAAAGTTGCCCAAACTTGCTCAAAATGATAAATGGCGAAATTACAGCTATATATGCAGTGGTCCGAGATTTGTTTTTAAAAAAATAATTTAACCCAAAATAATGTTTTACAGCTTGAATAGTTTTTTTATCGTCAGAGCGTGCCTTAAGTATAGGAAAAAACAACTATCTACATTTCTAGTTTTTTGTAGAATTATGGAAAATATCAGTTACACCATTTCCAATTAAATTCAAAGATTTTTTTATTGAATTTCCAAAATAAAGAAAAAAAAGTGAATAATTTGTCGTCACAATTTCCAAAAGCTTTTCTGAAACTAAGTAAGTCATTTACACCATTTCCATATTTATATCAAAAATAAAAAAAAAAATATATATATACAAATCATGTGCGTAGATTTAACTTCAGACACTCTTAATACTCTTAAAACTAATTTTTAGTTAGATCAGATAAAGTTAAAAAATCTAGTCGCCATATTGTTTCCGCCATATTGAATTTTATCAGTTCGATTTTAAGATAACAGACCCAGAAATTTACTAGGCCACACTTTCAGCTAGCTTCAACAAAAAAAGGAATATAACTGTTTTTTAATTACTTGTAACAAACTTTACTAATATGTAGTCCGCCATTTTGTTTTTCAAAATTCGCGTCAGTAATTCAGATTCAGTAACTCCAAGACCCCCTTAAAACAAAATTTGAGTTAAATCGGACAATTATAAAAAAAATTTGTTCGCCATATTGTATGCGCCATTTTGAGTTTTTTCGTTTTTAGTTAAATTTTGAAATCAGCAACCCCGATATACTCTAGAAGCACATTTTCAGCCGGATCCAACAACGATAAAGACTTTTGGCCGGAATTGGATCATTCTATATACTTTAAGAAGCATATTTAGTCCGCCATTTTGTTTTTCAAAATTCAGAGTAACAATTCTTATTCAGTAACTCCAAGACCCACATAAAACAAAACAATATGGCGGACAATTTTTAAAAAAAAATTGTTCGCCATATTGGATCCGCCATTTTGATTTTTTTGGTTCTAAGCTAAATTTTGAAATCAGCGACCTCGAATTCCTCTAGAAGCACATTTTCAGACGGATCCAACAACGATAAAGACTTTTGGCCGGAATTGGATCATGCTGGCCCTGTGTGCGAGGGTGGGTTTAATGCATGGAGTTTATAATCCCTAAGCCTGGCCGAAGGCCAGCTAAGTAGAAAAACTTTTAAGACAAAAAAAACTATTACATTTTTGGGATTACGACCGACAAGTAGAGTGGACCTAATCCCTGTAATATGGATTATGCATTCAAAAAAATATGACAGTATATTCCACTGCAAAAGACAGTTAAAACAACTACATTTGTTGTTGCTTAGGCGTCTACTACATTTTATGGGAAAATCAACCAAAAAATATTGTTTTTAACTATTGATTAACAACTACAGAAAACGGTAAAAACCAATTCGTTTTTCTAGACATTTCTAGAAAAATATATTTTTTATAGACTAAAAGCAAATGCATAAAACAACTGTTACTACAATTTAGTAATTTTATGTATTGTCGAATGCATAAAAGAGTTGTTTGAGATTTTTCATACAAAAACAACTGAAATTGTAGTTGAAAACAACTACTACTTCTTACTACACAAACCACCGTCATGTTGTAACTGCAATAATTTTGTTAGTGTGGCGATTTTTAATTGGGATTATGCCCAAATTATTTTCGGTCATAGTCCTCACTACCATTATTGGGATTATGGTCATAATACCAACAACGGAAATGGGGATTATGTCCGCGGGGACTATATCCCCATGCATTCTTCTCAAAAAAGCTTTATTTAGCGAAGACAATTGAATGATTGCATGCATTTTTAAATTCCTAAGACCGGCCGAATGTTGGTTATGCAGAAAAATTTTTAAGTGCGTAATTTTTTTGTAAATTATTATGTTTGCCTTAAAAGTTTTCATGTGTAAAGCTTTTTTGTGTCTGTAAAGTTTATTAATTCCGCATTTTGAACTGATATGGTTTATTTTCACCTCTTGAACATGTTGAGGGTCGCCATAAATTTTGATCTACAATTTTAGCTCCTTTCTAGCTTGCATGCTTAGTTTCCGAGACATTGAAATTTAGGTGGCCAAAAGGGTATTGTGAATTTTATAAACTGGATAACTAAAAAACTTTTACTTGGAAGATTTTCGGGTATCTCACGATAGTGTTATACGAGCCAAGAGCTATTATTCCACCCACCGGCTTCCCTAAAAATCTTTTTTGTGTCTGTGAAGTTTATTAATTCCGCATTTTAAACTGATATGGTTTATTTTCACTTCTTGAACATGTTGAGGGTCGCCATGAATTTTGATCTAAAATTTTAGCTTCTTTCTAGCTTGCATGCTAAGTTTCCGAGATATTGAAATTTAGGTGTCAAAAAGGGTCTTGAGAATTTTAAAAACTGGATAACTAAAAGAACTTTTCTGGGTAGGTTTTAGGGTGTCTCGCAATCGTGTTATACGATCCAAGAGCTAAAAAGATGCTTTGAGATTTTTTTGTCGTGTCGAAAGTATTTAGCGAGATAAGTAAATTTTAAAATTTTTGGCAATGCCAATTTTTTTCAATTCAATATTAGGACCCATTGCGGTCCACACACGTGAAAAGGGTTGGCGAAACCATGGGAATTCTAAGATCGGAAAATTTGTTTTGCTCTATGTTGCTAAATCTTCGAGATATCGATATTTAAATTTAATCAAATGAATTAGTCATAAGATGACCCACTAAAGTAAGGTTTCATTGGATCAATGAAACTGGTGTCATTATGAAGTTTTTCATGAAATGGATGAAAGTATTCAATCAGGGGCGTATCCAGGATTTTATTTCGGTGGGGGCCCAACATTTTTTAAAATTTTTTTTACAAAAAATTTACATAACAGCACATGTTTTAGAATTTTTCTTGAACTGAATGTAACACAATCAGATTCCTCATTTTTGTGTAAGTTTAAAACTGTTGGGGGAAAAAAATTTAAAATTTTTTTTATTTTAAAATTTTTTGAGAGACAAGCCTTTTTTTAATAGTGTGAATTGTATCAGATGCAGATACATTTTTACAAAGAAGATTATCAGAATCAGAATTTTTTTCAAAGAAAAGTCTACACACAAAAAAAGTTTTCCAATGTATGATTTTCATAGTATTTATGAACAAATTCATACAATTTATTAACATTTCATAATATTTATAAACTTTTTCATACTATTTATGAAAAATGTTGAAAAATTTTTAAATATCAAATATTATGATTTATTCATAAATACTATGAAAAAGTTTATAAGTATTATGAAAAAGTTGATAAGTTGTATGAATTTGTTCATAAATACTATGAAAGTCGTTCATTGGAAACATTTTTTTTTGTGTAAGATTCTATGACAATTTCCAGTTAAGACAGTTTTTATTATAGAAAAAGTCAAAGGCTCTAAATCATATTTCCATAGAAAAAGGTTTCTCGGAAAAAAGTCACTTTAGAAAACGATTCTATAAACATATTCATAAAATACTTTTCCAAAAGAAAAGACTCCGATTGTAAGACATTTTCCCAAAATCTGAGATTCTGAAACATATAAGAAAAATAATTCACATTCTGTGACCTTTTTAAAAAGAAAACAGTATAAAACAGTCATAGATTGTAAAATATTTTTCCTAAAGAAAAACTCTCGGATTCTGAGAAAATTTTCCTATAGAAAAAGTCTAAAATTTTTAGACATTTTTCCTATAGAAAAATTTTCTAATTCTGAGACATTTTCCTATAGAAAGTCTGAGATTCTTATAGAAAACATCTCAGATTCTTCGACATTTTTCCTATAGAAAAATTCTCAGATTTTTTGCATTTTTCCTATAGAAAATGACTCAGATTTTTAGACATTTTTTCTACAGAAATTTCTTAGATTCTGAGAAGTTTTTCCTATCGAAAAAGTCTCAGATGCTTAAACATTTTTCCTATAGAAAAAGTCTTAAATTCTTAGACATTTTCCTATAGAACAAGTCTCAGATTCTGACACATTTTGCCTATAGGAAATTGGCAGATTCTGAAACATTTTTTAGATTCAGAGACATTATTCCTATAGAAAGTTCACAGATTCTAAAACATTTTTCATATAGAAAAGCCTCAGATTCTAAGAATTTTTTTATAGAAAAAATCTCAGATTTTGAGACATTTTTCATGTTCAGAGACATAATTCCTATGGAAAGTTATCAGATTCTGAAACATTTTTTATATAGAAAAGAATTTTTTATAGAAAAAGTCTCAGATTCTGAGACATTTTTCCTATAGAAAAAGTCTTAGATTCTGAGAAAATGGCTAATATCATAAGACTTTATTCTTATAGAAAAAGTCTTAGATTCTCAGACATTTTTTTATAGAAAGTTTTACATACATAGATTCTGAGACATTTTTTTTATGAAATAGGCTCGTTCTGACACATTTTTCTACAAGACAAAGACGCATTTTAATATTTGACTACAATTTACTTACAATTAGATCCATTTTTTGTATACATAAAGTTTCAGGCTCTAAGATATTTTTTCATTAGAATCTTAAGTTGAAAAGTTTTAAATTCTAAGGAAAAAAATTCAGAGTTTGAGATTATTTTAACAGAAAAATTTTCAATTTCAAACATTTTTCTTTCAAAACTTTTGGATTCTTGTTTTTCGAATTTTCTTAAGAAGTTTTTTAATATTGTACTTATTTGATACCAAATCCTGAAATTTGTGAAATCATTTCCACTATACGCCACTGTATTCAATGATTAAAGGTTAACAAGTAAGAAAATTATAGTCTGTCAAGATCGACGATATGATACCCGCAACAGTGTTTTCCGCAAAATGGGTACCCAGTTTAAGCGTGGATCGATCTTTCGTAAGATCTTTAATTAGTGTAGAAAACACACAAAAGGAAAATTTGACTGAAGTTGGCTTATTTTTGTTGCTAATAGACCGATTTTACTGAACATCGGACAACATTTATATGTGTGTCTAAGTCCAAAAAAAGGTCCAATCATATATTATTGAATTGATTAGGCCACCAAAGAATACATTTAACCCCTACATACAAAATTTAGATCAAATATTTCCTATTTACATGAATTTTGAGAGATTTATGTGCATATCAGGAGGGTGGTTTATATGGGGACTACAAAAAGAACTGGTACGATTTCATTGATACTTGGAATGATGATTTGCGAATACAAAGCATTTTTTCTGCCAAGTTTCAAAAATATACCTATAACACCGTCCGACAAAAATTAAAAAAAATTCGTTGAACACAAACTGGATAATATATAATATCATTCTTTTATCCTGTTTCCTTTTAAAAGGACTTCAAAGTCTTAAAGGATTAAATTTTATAAAATATTTTTTTAATATCTGTAGTTGTACCTAGGATGCCACTATTGATATTGATTGATAGAAGAGGATCTCCCCTAATTTTCCTGTTTTGATATTTTTTCAGGAAAAAGGAGGTAAGTTACGTCCATTCAAAAATATGTCCTTCAATATCATTCAAAATTTTTAACAAAATATTTTGATAACGTTTTCAAATGACTTTATTCACATCCTTTTATCCTGTTATGGCAGAATATAAAAATGGAAAAATTAGGGGAGATCCTTCCCTTTCATCTGTCGTCATCAGTGTCAGCCTAGGACAATTACAAGTATTTCAAAAATATTTTACAAAATGTATCCTTTGAAGTCCTTTTAAAAGAAAACAGGAAAACGAAATAAAAAACTGTAAATGGAGTTTTACTCCATTTGTTCTCTACTTTGAGTCGTATGTCATCCGGTACATGTTTAATATTGGCCGTCGGACGGTGTTATAATACGGTTATAAGTAGGGATGAGATTTCCATGCAAATGCATGTTTTTTGTCGATAGTCTAAAAACGATACCGACCAATTATCTTTCCGAATCAAGAAATTTGCATTAAAATGGCATCGATTTGTTTTTGCATATTTTGTTGAAAATGCATATTTTTGCATATTTTGATTTTAAATGCATATATTGTGCATATTTCTAACTTTGAAGTGCATATTTTTGCATATTTTGGCATGAATTAGCAAAAACACAAAACAAAAATTATTTGTTCCAAAAACTATTTGAAATTTTAAAATTTATTTTGAAAATAAGAAATTTTTTTTTTGTAAATTTTCCTAATTTCTAAAAAACCTTGCTTATATAAAGTTTTAAATGTTACTATTTAAACCTGGCGTTTTTTTTTTCTTTTTAAGAAGTTTTTCCTATGAAAACAAGCTTTTTATTGTACACATTTTATTTTTTAGTACATATTTTAAGGTTTTTTAGTGCATATTTTGAATTTTTTAGCGCATATTTTAAGCGCATATTTTCGATTTTTTAGTGCATGAAAATCCCTAGTTATAAGGGTCATTTGATCCAAAATATAAAGGGACATTTGTTGGGATGCTAGGTCTAAACATGGACCTATTTTTTTAATTGCCTTCGTCCTTGGGCCAAAGGAAGCTTAAGTTTAAAATTTCATACAAATCGATTTATAATTGCGATTTTTATCGTGCTCACAACGTTTACATGGACAGCAGATGGACAGACGGACGGTCAAACAACGCTAATTCGTCTCAGAAAGTGATTCTGAGTCGATCGGTATATTTAAAGGTGTGCCTAGGTCCAATATTTCGGATAGTTACACACATTAGCACAAACTCATTAAACCTTATACCACAGAGTGGTTCTAATAACAAATTGCTGTCTGCAATACAAATACAATTTTTTGGTGAGTTAAAGAAATTTAATTTTTTTTACGTGATTTTGGTAAACAAAGCAGAAAAATACACTTCCACATTTTTTTTAAGGACTTCACTCAAAGCAAAATTTTTCAACTGCTTCACACCGCGAATCGGTTGTTAAATATATATAAAGGAGATGATTATAAGGTTTGGGTATCCCGGGTTAACCTTTTTTTAAAAATAAATAAACCTTATATTTTTCTACTAAAATTTAAAGTTTTGGGTCCTAATTAATAACGCCTCATAAATAATTCTGAATTAAATGAATGCATAAACTAAACGGCTTTTGTAAATTTATATAAACGTTTTTTTTTTATAAAAATACTTATAATTATATAAATTACATACATAGTGCTTTATGTGTGTGTGATTACAAAATACATAATTACATGTGCTGACAAAAAAAAATTAAAAACAAACTTCTGGTGCTTTGTCACTGATCTCATTTGAAAAAAAAATTAAAAACTACTCTAATATAAAATTCAAAAAATAAACGTATTTATAATTAAAACTTTTATATTAATTTTTAACGTACTCGTAATATGAAAATATAAGGTGAATGCATTAAAATATTTATACGTTTTTATACAGGTGAGTGAAAGTGTTATATAGAGTTTTTTTAAATATTTATAGTTTGGTGCAGATGAAAACGAATATTTTTTTTTTTTAAATGGCAAGTGCAATAATGAAAGGGATTTAGGATGTGGGATACATGGGAATTATTTTATACTTAATATACAGGATAAAAATGATACAGAGAATTGGTTATTTTTTTTAAAGTTGAATTGAGAAAAAAAAGTTTATTCGCTGTTGTTATAAACCACAAGTAACAAAATAAATTTAATGAAAAAAGTTTTTTTTTTATTATTGTTAATTGCTTTTTGTTAAAAAAAATTGTAACCCTAGCTACACTGAAAATAAAGTTATAGTCTAATTAGTGGGATAATATAAATTGTGACTTTTCTCCAATTTAAATTTCTTACAAACCTGCTGATAAATCTGCTGAGACAGCAGAAAGTTACAAGGAGTTTGAGCCATATGAGAATTTCTGCTGCCGTGTATTACAAACTACATACAGGGTGTAAAGTTACACATTAAATGTATAAAATTATATACATTATGTTACTGCCTTTAAGTTCGTAAAAAAATCAAATGTGTTTAAGTTTACATTTTTAAAATCTAATTTTACACATAGTGTTCAGTTATACAAAAATTAAAAAAATCTCTTATCCATTTATTGAAGGAGAAAACTGATTCCGAGACATTTTTGTAAATAAACATTCTTAAATTTACTATATTTTTTGTCGATAAAATTTTTCCAGTTGTATATATAAAGATTAGAGTTAATTTTGAAAATTTATTCTGCGGATATCATAATTTTTTTGAAGGATTTAGGTTAGCTAAAAAGAATGCCGGTATTTTTTTGGGGAAATTTTTGCTCCTTGGGGTGGTTCAACGCATCTGAAATCGCGGATTTTAAGTTATTTTTCTCCAGAACAAAAACGGCTCAATATATCGCAAATCTGATTTCACCAATCGATTCTACAGCAAAAATTAATACAATTGTCGTTTTTTGAACTGTTAAAAAAAGTTCCAAAAACCCACCACAGAGGGCGGAAATATAAGGTTTTTCCATTTTTTTTGTAAATTAATTTTATAAATATGCAAGATTAAAGGACATTTTCAGCTTAACAAAATGGTGCCAAAATTTCCATTCTATCACAAACCGTGAAGAAGTTATTAGCTCTCAAAAATTGACAAAAGCACGTTTTTTGAGAACTTTGACCTCAATTTTCTCGAAAACATGACGTGATGGAAAAATTTAAAAACTAGATTCAGAATCAGCATCGAAATGCTAATAGAAACCAGGTTTTATGATCCCAGAATATCATCCAAAAACATCACAAAAAAATGCTCTCAATAATGCACAAAAATGCGTTTTTTGTGAACTTTGACCTCAATTATCTCAAAAACCTGACGTTACGGAATATTTTGGAAACCAGATTTGGATCAGCATTGAGAGGAAAATCGAAAACGAATGTCCAGACCGCTGACCCATCCAAAAATTTTTCAAATTTCGGTCAGTGTTTTATAACTTTGCCACTAGAAAAAAAACTTTGAAGTCTTATAACTTTTTAATGGGTGGTGATAGAAAGGTGCTTTTAGTAACAAATTTCTTAGCAAACACTGACTTGTGTGTAATAAATTTATTTAAATAAAACACAATTATTATTTACAAAAGGAAATAAAAGAATGAATAAAATTTATTTTTAAAACTCAAAAATCAAAAAACTAAAATAATAAAATCAAAGAAAATGTGTTTTTTAAAAATTAAAAAATTGAAAAGTAAATTTAAAACAAGTGTTTATAGTGTTCCCACAGACTCTTCATCGTGCATGATTAAAAAAAAAATGTAAAATTTTTTTTTTTAAAAATCGATTTTTCCGCCCCCTGCTGTGGATTATTGGAACTTTTTTTTAAAGTTTAAAAAACTTCTATTGTATTAATTTTTGCTCTAGAATCGACTGGTGGAATCAGATTTGCAATATATTCAGCCGTTTTTTCTCTGCAGAAAAATCAGCTCAAAATCCGCGTTTTCAGATGCTTTGAACCACCCCAAGGAGTGAAAATTTTTCCAAAACAATACCGGCATTCTTTTTAGCTCCCCTAAATCCTTTAAAAAAATGATGATATCCGATAAACAAATGAAGTGACATAGTCACCAAACGAACTCTAATAAAGATATTTAAAAAAATAAAAAAAAGTTGAAAGAAAGTATGAAGTGAGGTTGAGATTGCTAGAAATTAGAATTGTAGTGTTGGAAACTGTCAAAATTTATTCTGTAGAAACTATAAATATTCACATATATAAAAAACAGTTTTCATTAACAAGACAAACCGACATTTAAAATCCTACTGAAGATGACACTAACTGGGGTGTTTGAAACCGGTATAGGAAATACCAGAAATGTCTATAATTTTTAGAAATTCAATTTTTCTTCTGCATTTTTTCAACTTGAACCCTTATAACAAATATAATTAGAGCCCGTGCTCGATCTGTACTTACAGAAAAAATCAAATAAACTTTGATTAATTTTTTATGTTCAAAAGTTTCAGATTTAGAGAAGATTTTGCGATTTAAAAATTGTCAAATTTGGTTTAACTTGAAATTACAAAAGTAGATTAAAATTCAGTGTAGACGACACAATTTGCAATGCATATGTTCTGAAACATTATTTGTCTTTCACCAAAACTACATAATTTTAAATTATATTTTTAGATATTATCATTTGTATTTCTGTAGATATAAAATATATTTTTAAATATCAAAATTTTTTCGCTGATTGAAAACCTAGTCAAATGTGGCGGTGGTTTTTGTAAAGTCGAGAGATAAGCTAAGCTAGAGTGGGTGGGGATAATAAAAAAATTGAGGAGGGTACTTTTAGTCTTTTACATGCGGGCCAATAGGGCAATTTATCAAAAATCCGAGATTTTCTTTTTTTTTTTGCTATGTTAAAACAATGTTAGGTTAGTTTAGTTTGTAAGTGGCTGCTGACGTTTTACGTCAACACACGTAGACTCTGAGGTCCATTGTGATACCACGGGACCGTAATAGGTTTCCCTACTAGTCCCTGTCGTTAAACCAGTTTGAGCTTCTTATGAAACTCCTTAGATGTTGAACTTTGACATCCGACATATCAGAAAGATCATACAGCTCCCTAGATCCCAGTGTAGCAAGTCTCTGATCAGAAAGTGCCGGGCAATGGCAAATAAAGTGTTCGATAGTTTCCAACTCCTCTTCATCCATGCAACTTCGGCAAAAGTCATTCGACGGCACATTTAACCGCTCTGCGTGCTTCCCTATAAGACAGTGTCCGGTAATTATAGAAACCACCGTCGAAATCTCTCATCTTGGAAGCGATATCAGCTCACTTGTGCGCCCCTGATTAAGAGAAGGCCAAATCAGTCGTGTTGTCTCACACGTCCATCCATTTGCCCATCTTTGATTGGTCTCCGTCGCAGAACAAAGCCGTAGGTTTTGCTTGCAAGTTTCTAGAGGCATACCAACACATTCCAATTCTGTTGGAACCTGTAAGTTAGTTCCTAGTCTTGCAAGCTCATCGGCTTTGCAATTCCCTGGAATGTCTCTGTGCCCTGGGACCCATATGAGTCGTATGTTAAACTGCTTGGCCATCTCATTTAAAGACGTGCAGCAGTTAAGGGCAGATCTTGTTTTCAGAAACATTAAATCCAGGGACTTTACCGCGGCTTGACTGTCAGTAGAGATGTTGACTGCGGTTGTAGACAAGACATTGCAGCTCAACCAGTCAGCCACTTCCTTTATTGCCAGCATCTCTGCCTGGTAAACATTGCAATGATCTGGCAATCTTCGAGCCAGGCTCAATCCAAGCTCTTCCGAACAGACTCAAAAGCCCACTTGTTCGTGCAGCCTCGATCCATCTGTGTAAAAATTTATGGTGGCTCCACTACCCGGAATGTCCCCCATCCAAGACTCCCTGGATGGTATCATAGTGGTAAAGTGGCGCTTAAAGAGGCTCAAAGAGGGAGCACAGTACACATTTTGTGGTATTGTTAGCTTCTTTAATATCGCGCTATGGCCACAATCGCTGCTCCTCCATTGCAGCGTGCTATTAAGTCGAATTGCCGACGCAGCCGCATACTGCCTACCCAATATGTCCAATTGTATCAGGTGAAGGAGGATTTCTAATGCAGCCGTCGGTGTTGTACGAAGAGCACCACTGATGCACATCCACGCCATTCTTTGTACCTTCGTGATAAAGACACAGTTCGCTTTTGTTTATAAAGCAGGCCACCAGACAATGATTCCATACAGTAAAATTGGACGCACCACTGCTGTATAGATCCAATGAACGACTTGAGGGCTAAAAACACATCGTTTTCCAATGGCCCTTTTACAGGAATATAAAGCAATCGTTGCTTTTCTCACCCGTTCCGCAATATTACGCCTGAAATTCAACTTCCTATCTAGAAATACTCCAAGAAACTTGGCTCCATATGAGAAGATGTTTTCAGTGCCGTCCAGAGAAATAGGATCAAAAGCAGGAATCTTATTTTTCCTTGCAAACAAAACTGTTTTACTTGGATTAACTCCTAGACCACAGCCTCTTGCCCATTTAGACAGATCTTTCAGAGAACCCTGAAGAATGTCCCTCAATGTTGGCAGATGCTTCCCCTTTACCGCTATCGCGACATCGTCAGCATATGCGACAATATGACAACCACATGCTTCTAGAGATAGCAGCATTCAATTCAGTGCCAGGTTCCAAAGAAGCGGCGAAAGAACACCTCCTTGTGGTGTGCCCCTATTGACAAATCGATATATGACGGACGCTCCCAATTCAGATGTTATACGTCTATTGGCAAGTAGGTTTTTCACCATTAAAACGATCCCACGCTTTACTCCCAGACCAGACAATGCCAAAATTATCGAGTCTGGGATGACATTATTAAAAGCCCCCTCTGTATCAAGAAAGGCCACCAATATGTACTCCTTTACCGAAAGCGATCTCTCGATGGTACCAACGAGCCCATGCAGAGCTGTTTCCGTTGATCTACCCTTGCTGTATGCATGTTGCTTTGTCGAAAGCAACCTCGGGTCAATCACTATACGCAAATATAAGTCTATCATTCGTTCCATTGTCTTTACCAAAAAATAAGACAGACTAATTGGTCTGAAATCCTTCGGAGCTGTGTGGGAACTTTTCCCAGCCTTCGGGATAAAGACGACTCTGGTATCCCTCCATTTTAAAGGAATATACGACCAGTTGATGCATTCTGTATATTATACAGCAACGGGGCTATATAGTCCGACACTTGCTGCAACTCAGCCGGGATTATACTATCAGGTCCTGGGGATTTATAGGGCCTGAAACTTTTTATCGCCCAGATTAATGTTGGCATATTTATTATTTCCGAAGCAATTTTAGATGCTTGAATCAGCGTCATGGAATTGCCCGGAAAATGCGTGTTTAAAAGGCGATCCAGCGACTCTCCACTGGAGGAAGAGAGTCGCTGGATATCAAAATTGTTACGAAATTCAATGTTTAAATGCGATTTACTCGAAAAAACAAAAAACATTAATTTCCATCTTGTGGAAGACAGGTGACCTGTTAGCATATTAGCATTTCCATACACCAATGTGGTGAGGGTAAAGTGAGGGCTGTGGATTAGGGCTATACGTTTTTTACATTTTTTGCAAATATCAAAATTGGCATAGCACAGTCATATAGGCCATGAAAAACTATGAAGAAAAATGTTTTCACTTTTTCGAGGATGTTAAAAAAGTACACGCACCAAACGCGATGAAGTTTTAAATTACTATTTTTGTATTTTCTTTTTTAAAAATCGCAAAATGTAGCTATTTAAACTAAGATTCCGCTTTAATCGAGTCCGAAACTAAAACTAATGTAGGCGGGGAAGGTACCCATTGGGTACTACCCACCTCCCCAAAAACATTTTAACATTAATTTTAATACCAAATTACCAAACTGAGCTTTACCTAATATGTGCTTTTATTGTGGAAAATGGTTTGACATATGTTTGTCAGACCACCGATTCAGGGAAGATGACTTTAAATCTCTGGAGCAGTCTCTAGGTAGATTTAAAACCCCAGAAATGCTTCTCAAGACATTGGGAAAAAGAAGATTCAATAATCTAAACCAGCAAAGAAGTAATATTTGCGCGGAACGTGCCATTAAGGTGGTCCAGGATATTAATCCTATATGTAAATCAGCACGAACTTTAAATCTAAAGTTTATTTCCTTCAATAAATAGACGTTAGTATTTTTTAATATTTTTACTTGTTTTTAAATAAAAAATACAAAAATATTGTATTAATAAAAAAAATCTTGAGGACTTTTAGAAAATGCGTTTGGTGCGTGTGGTTTTTTTTGCAAAATGATCGGAGAAAGCGATTTTGTTTAATAAAACAACATTGTCCATCACGTGGTGCTATGCCAAAAATTTGGTTATAGCCCTACTGTGGATATTTCCACGGCATTTGATAGTGAGTAGCACGAAGCACTCGTGTCAATAGTTATTGCTTTTGGTGTCGGTAATGACTTCTCTCGATTTATTTCGAGTTTTTTCAGAGATCTAACTATTCGTGTTGTTCTAGATGGGGTCTCTTCAGATGAGTTTCAGCTAAATTCGGAGATACCGCAAGGTCCTGTTCTACCTCCTACTCTATTTCTTATATTTGTTAATGACATTTTCATTCAAACTTCCAACCCTATCTATACTTTTGATGATGACAGCAACATTTGGCATTCATTTTCCTCTGATCGCAGGCCAATTCTTACTGGGGATCAATATGAATGACACACTTAATCAGGATCTTGCTACAATCTCTGAGGTCGGGGCGAACAAGGTCGATTTTAATGCACGCAAGACCCAATGTTGTATGTTAACCCATAGAACTGTAGATTCAACATTGTCATCTGTATGAATGGTGGGGTAGATATTGAGGAAACGGACACCCTTGATGTTCTGGGCATGCGAATATAGTGCGATGTCCGTTGAAATAAGCACATTTTCCAAGTGTCGAAAGAAACATTCAAGTGTCTCGATTTCTTGAAACGCTCATAAAACTATTTTGCCCCGAACGATCTCCCCACTTTTTACACCAGCTATATGTACCGTATACAAACGAGTGCGGTGAAGCTTATTAATGACAGTAGAGTATCCAACTCTATTGAGTCTTTAGAGCATCGTCGAAATGTGGGTTGTGTGACACTGTTCTATCGATATTACCATGGGAGGTGTTTATCTGAAATAATTGAACTTATTCCCGAAGCTCGGGTATTTGTTCAAAGTACTTGCTTGTCCAGTAGATCGCATCCATTTGTAATCGAACAACCTTTGTTTTGCACAACGCGTTATAGAGAAAAATTGGTTTCCGGTCGTACAACCCGTATGTAGAATAAACTCCCCGCGAAGGTCTTCCCAGCCACTTTCAATATACAGAAGTTCAAATCAAACTACTCCCTCTTTTCTTTTTCCCACACCTTATTTTTCTGATCAACACAATGCATTGCTTTAGTTAGTGTTTTTGTATTTAAAAAAAAACCCCTGATGATGCTTTTCAAAGAGAAACGAATTATTGGAAAATAAATAAATTATTTATAGAAAATCAAAGATCTCGAGTATTTTATTTGATATATTAAAGTTAAGTTTGATTTGGCTTTTAACGCTTTACGTCAGCACACATAAGCTCGGTGGTCTGTTGTGACAACAAGTGACTATAAATCTAAGCACTCTGTTCGTAGTTCAAGTAAAAATATAAAGTAATACTTTTTCTTGGCAAAAAAAACTTGTTGATTTTTATAGTTTCATTGTAAAAAAATTTAATTTTGGATTTAGCGAATAAACTTTTTCGTTCATTTAAATATAATAAAACTAGAGAAATTAAAAATAAATTAAAATTGAGCATATTTTTTTTTTGGGGATCGAATTTAATAGTGCATATTGTGCTTTTTAACATATAATTAACATTTAATTTACATACTTTTAACATAAAACATTTAGAAATAAAAGTAAGAAAAAGGAAAAAATAAATTAAAACTTAAATTATAAAATATTTTTGTTTTTAAAAAATTCATTAAAAAAAAACAGTTGTATCAAAAATTTGTTTTTTTTTTCTATTGTATATTATTATTTTTTTTTTGTTAGTTTTAATATTCAACAGACCTGGCTTTGATCGAGACGACTTTGCCACCTACTGGCATATTTTCCTTGACATAAATGGGACCATATACAGTATGATCCCAAACAGGTGGATTATTGGCACGATCTACTACATCAATTTGAACCTCTACGGTACGTGATAAAGGTGGATAGCCTTTGTCTTGTGCCATGGCCTCTAATTTATAGGTTTCACGCTATATTTTTTTTTTTTTATTTTTTTGTTTACAACAATAGATTTATGGCATATTTTGATGATATGGTTTTAAAACGGTTTTGTAACATTCAAAAATTCAAGTTTGTTGACAAAAACCATGATGATTTTTTTAAGATTTTTTATATTTTTTTTTTGTTTTTGGTTTTATATAGTTGTTAGATGAAATTAAAAAATTACAAAATACAAAAAATTATAGTATTTTCAGGTAAAGGTTTTAATAAATTTATATTTAAAGAAATATTTTTAAAATAAAAATTTAAAATTATAATAAAAACCAACACCTATAAAACAAAATAATAATGTTATATAAACATTATTTTTTAAACAAAAAATTAAAATGTTTATGTTATTACGTATAGGCAGTGCAAATTATATAATTTTTACCTATAGGTTACATTCAAAAAAAGTCTCGATCCTAGCCTTTGTTATTATTTTCAACTTAAATATATGTATGATTTATAATAAATCGAAAATTTAACAAAAAAAAAATATTAAGTAAAAAAATTTTTGTAATAAAATTATAAAATTATATATATTTAGGATTTAGTGCAATTTTTTATATAATTTTTATATATTTTTTGTTAAGCATTACATTCATATACATAAAATTTTACTATGTATTAAATTTTTTTATTTTTTTTTGCAAAATTGTTTTTTAACATTTTTTTTTTGTAATTATTTGATATAAAGTTATTTATAATAGCAATTTACCTGTTATTATTTCATAATCCTAGCATTATATTTTTAAAAATGTGTAGCAGTATGTATTTAAAACTTAAAATTTAAAAATAAAATCTTGACTTTTGTCCTAGTAAATTTAAAGATGAAGAAACCCAACACCATTTGTTTTTTATAAGCATTTTTTTTTAATAATTTTGAGTTCAATTTTTGTTTTTAAAATTATTTTTATTTAAAGAAAAAGGAAAATATGCAGTTTTAGGATTATTTTTTTATATATGGGTTATATTTTAAGCAGAGATTCTCATAAAAAATTGTTTTGGCGAGAGTCTTACAGTACGGTAATACTCGAAGTTTTTACGAACACTGCATTTAGTACTCTTTTAAAAGCAAATGTGTTAAAAATCGAATTTTATAAATCAAAACTTAAAAATTCATAACTTTGTTGTTTTACAACTGTTTTTCTAATTTTAGCTTCTTTTTAAAAGAAGATATGAGTCTTATTTTCAACAAACCAAAAAGATTGAGAATCGGTTAAACATTTTCTGAGGTACGGTCCTTTAAGTAAAAAAACACAAATTTTCTTTAAAATTTTTTTTTTTTTTCACAATTTATTTTTATATTTTGTTTTTATTACTTAAATATTTTGTTTTTATTTTTGAAAGATTTTGAAAGATTAAAATAACTTTCCAAAACAACAAAAATTATCAAAATCGATTAAGAAATAATTGATCTACGATTTGTTTTGTGATAACACCCCAGTGATAAAACACACACATGCGTCCAAAATTTTTAAATTGTGAATCCAAATATTTAAATTTTTTGTATAAAAGCGCTTCATCAAAAAGAACTCTCTTTTAAGAATTAAATATTAGTAGTATTAAATATTAATACACTCAAAAAAAAAAAAAACCTTGGCAAGTTACCAAAAAAACTCGTGATTTTACGAGGCTGTTCTCGTAAAATAGGAAGTAGGTAAAATTCTCGTAAAACTACAAGGATTTCTTCGTAATTTTGAATGCGCCAAAAATTGGTAAAATAACCAATTTTGTTGGTAAAAATATTGTTTTAAAACCGGAAAAATAAAAAAAAAATGGTAAACTTACAAGAAAAAATGATAAATATGTTTAAAAAAATGGTAAATTTACAAACCAAAATGGTAAATTTACAAAAAAAAAAATTTTTTTAAACAACATAAATCCTCGTAATAAAATCATTTTTGTCAAATAATTGTTTTTTTTTTTTGTAAATTAACTAGAATCCTTGTAATAAATTTTTTAAAATTTTGTCAACTTTTTTTTAAATATTTTTCAATAAAAATAAAAGAAAATTGTCCGGGACTTGGAAAATTAAAAAAAAAAAAAAATAGAAAATTTACAAAAAAAAAAAAAAAAAATTTTTGTTAAACAACATAAATCCTCGTATAACATAATTTTTTGTAGTATAACAGTTTTATTTTGTTAATCAACTAGAGTCCTCGTAATAAAAACTTTGTTGTAAAATTACAGTTTTTTTTTTTGTAAAATAACCTTTCAAAATGGTAGAATACAATTACGAAAATAAATTTGCAAAATTACCAATAAAACTGTAGTTCTCGTCTGAGCTAAGTACAAGATTTTTTGTTAAAACACAAGGAAAATTGTTAAATATTAGAAGAACGGGATTACAAGGCATTATACCAGGCGTTTTACAATTTTTTTTTGAGTGTATACAAATATATAAATAATATTAATAAATATTAATATTTAATTCTTAAAAGAGAGTTTTTTTGATGAAGCGCTTTTACACAAAACCAAAAATCGGAGTGACTTTAAATTCATTATCGACAAATTTTCAAACAAAATGCTACATTCCTTTCAATCTCTATAAAGGCAGCTTTTTGGAGGGTGTTTGGAAGGCACTTTTACAGCTTAAAAAAAAGTGTGTTTTACAAAAATTTAGAATTTAGAAGCACAGGTTCGAATCTCATGGCAGGCTAGTCTGTTGATAAAAAAAAACATATATAGAGTTTTTCTAGCAAATATCAAATAATCAATTTTATGTAAATGCCTACTGAAGACGTAGAAGTGGCTACAGAAACCATGATCTAGGGTAAATCCACATTTAATTTAATCTTTAGAAGATACAATTTTCTTCTTTGATCAAAAACACAAACAAACATTTTTCATGTTTGAATAATTTTAGACTCTTAAAAGAGTGCACCCAAAAAAAAATATTTTTTTTTTTTTTTTGAATCTTAGGACAGTCTTATTTTGGAGGGCTCTAAAAATTGTGCGCTAGGATATACCACTAGAGTGAACTTTTCTTCAGCTTTTGATTTTATCAAGTGTCCGGACAAATTAAAAATTATGTGGTACGAATCTGAGGATTAAATTGCATTAAACAAACCCGGTGATCAAATTTTTGGATTTTTGAAAATTTAAAAAAAATATTTCTTGCTTACATAATATTTACATCATATTTATATTTATGATGTAAATATTAATAGAATTAAAATCGGTCGAATGTTTTTCCAGATGTCGCTACTTGAAATGTTCAAAGAATAAGGGTTAGGCACATGGTCAGAAAATTACAAAAAAATCTTAGAAATTTTTTTCTTCACTCCTTCATAGAGCACGAGACAAACTTTCATGTTTTAGAAAATTTTCACTAAAAATTTAAGGCTTTGATCGAATGATCTGATTTGACTCATATCAAGTTTAATAAAAAAATGTCTCATAATCTGAGATAGTCAATAAAAAAAAAATTTTAAGATTTTATAAAAAAACCAAAATTTTTGAAAAATGTTTGACAAATTTAAATGGTTTTAGCTCGGAAACTGCACGGCCGATTTTAGAAATTTTTTTGATATTGGCTAAAATTCACAAAAATTACACCGTCCGGCACACTTTGTAAACATGGACCAGACCGATAAATTCTGAAAGTAAGGCTGATAATAAAATACAAGTGGGCAATTCCAAAAACTTTCGCCCCTTCACTGAAAATTTGATACGAAGATAGCCAAATGTCTGTTTTAGCAAAAGTGAGAAAAAATACATCACGTATAACATAGATGGGACTAATTAATTAAATGGACCAATTAATTGATGGTTTAATTACCTTTTAATTGATGTCAATGGTAATGAAATTTTTTTCATTACCATTGGTTGTATCAATTGTACCAATTAAATTACTTATCGATGTAATTACTAATGAAAATTAAAAAAAAAAATAATTACCATTGGTATGGCATCACTTAAAAAAAATAATTACCATTAGTAAAAGTCGTCACAATATTGTCAAAATCGTTAATATTTGGAAATATCTGTTGTTTTTTGTTATATGGTGTTTTAGTTTTTCACATTTTATAAACCAACCCACACGTTGATTGCCTTTGTATAACACAATATTTGAAATTTTTATTTGCGTTTTGTTTTTTGTCTTTGACATTTTCATATTTTTTTTTGTAAAAACATACTTTGATGTTTAAATTTATAACTTTTCAAAAAAACAAAAATGTGCAAACCAATTGTTTTGAAACCAATTATAATTGGTGTTTTTCAACAATTGGTGCATTTCATTACCATTAGTAATTATTTTTTCAATTAAAAAAATTTAATTACCATTAAACGGTAATGAAAATTTTTTCATTACCATTGATATCAACCAATGGTAATTAAATTTCAATGGTAATGAAAAATTCCCATCTATGACGTATAACGTGCTCTTACTTTTAAACCAATTATTCGATTTTTACAATTCTTGGCCCATATGAAAGCTTAGATCATGTGCTTTTAGGATATATGTTCAAAAGCATATGGCTTTATTTAAAAAAGTTGCAAAACTACAAAAAAAAATTTTCTTTGCGAATAATTAAAAAAACACATCTTCGATTTTTCTTAAAAAAAAATTTGCTGATAACTTATAATGTTTTGTGCAACATATCCAAAATTCCATGGATTAAACAAATATTCTGGGTATAAGTACACAGAAACAAAAAAAAAAACTTTTTCATTAAATTTTTGAACTTTTTCATAGTATTTATGAGAAAACGTTAAATAGTCTTAATTTTCACATATTATGACTTATTTATAAATACTATGAAAAAGTTTATAAATATTATAAAAAAGTTAATACATTTTATGAATTTGTTCATAAATACTATGAAAGTCGTTCATTGGATTTTTTTTTTGTGTGTAGTACGAGGTTAAGAAATTAGAAGTTTTTATTTACTAATTCTGATTAATTTTTATTAAAAAATAAAAATTGTTTTATTCGACCTTTAAAATATTATATTTTGAGGATGTTTATTCTGGCTCGAGGTCATTATTTTCTTTACTAATTAAAACCATGATATTCTCATAGCATAATTTTCAAGAAAAAATTATTTTTTGTTTTAAATTTATTTATGTTGGTCATTTTTGCAAGACTTAATCGACACGTGTTTCTTGACAAATTCCGAAACACGTGTCGATTAAGTCTTGCAAAAATGACCAACATAAATAAATTTAAAACAAAAAATAATTTTTTCTTGAAAATTATGCTATGAGAATATCATGGTTTTAATTAGTAAAGAAAATAATGACCTCGAGCCAGAATAAACATCCTCAAAATATTTATTTACTAATCTTAAAAATTTTAAAAATTATACTTGTTAAATTTTGTAAAACTAAATAGTTTAAAATTTTCCAAGGGAAAAATATGAGAACCTCGTACTAAAGCGAGAATATTTTTGGATCCCATAGAGATCCCACTCTAAATTAAGGGTTATCACCAAATTTCAAAAAATCAAAGATGTGTTTTTTTTAAATATTCCCAAACAAAAAATTATTAATTTTTGCTACTTTTCTTTTATAAAACCTCATACATATAAAAATATTTTCTAAAAACGCAAGAGATATGAATTTTGAAAATCGGAAAATTGGTTAAAATATTAGAGCACGTTTTACATGATGTATTTTTCTCACTTTTGCAAAAAAAGTCGAACTTTGACCTACCATAATACGGTAGGCACACCGAATTAAAAAAAAGAAATAAAGCAACATTTTCATAGATCAACAGTGTGTAAATTTTCAATTAAATTTGAAGACAACATTTCCAAAAACTTATATCAGCTCTAAATATTTTGGAATTTTCCACGTGTCTTAAAGTTTTTCTATATGAATTAGCGTTTTTGCAAAAAACGTCAATAAAAAATATGTGTTTTCCAAAGTATTGTGAAATAAGTCTTTTCGTATTTACCGTCTGTCTATCTCCCATTTTTAGTATTTTTTTCAAATACATTCATTGAACACTACTAAAACGGGCGTTAAAAGTGTTAAAATTTGTATCAATGATATTTTTCATTAAATATCACTAGGTCTGTTTAAAGCCACAAAATATAAGTAGAACATTTTAATCCTCTAACTGCCTTCTTTTGTATACTTTTATATTTTTCTTTTGAAACGAAAAAAAATTACCACATAAAACGGGAGCTAGATGAAATTTATAAAACACTTCAGAACGTCATCCTAGTCGGCAAAAAAAATCAAGCCTGACATACTGCTGACTCTCCCTTTATGAAATCGCTGACATCTTCATACAATTTTTCAAAATGTCCCCAATGATATGTAGTTGGTCAGCGGTTGTTTAAACGAATTGTTGGTGACCACCGATACCGGTGGACACTGCTGACCAACTGCAGACATGTCATTGTATGAAGATGTCAAAAGTAGAATTCTTTATATTTTTTATTTCTAAGCATTTTGTGCATGTCTCACGAACTTTCAGCCTTTGAAACCTTATGAAAAAATATTTTCAGAACATTTTAACACTCTAAATGGAAGTTTTATTAGACTTCTGAGTTCAACATTTGAAAAAGGGCAAAATTACCACAAAAATTATATTTAGAGTGTTAATAAGTTCTAGACTTCGAATAAAAACGTGATCAACAAAACACTTAACTTGATTTCATGTGGTTCGGAAATTTTCATGTGAATTGAAAAGTTGTGAAAGACAGAACAGAGGCCTAAGTCATCAAAAAGATATTCAAAGTAACTTTGCAAAACCCTTTGGTGATTTTCTTTATTTGATGGTCTTCTTTCATTTGGCATTGGAGCCATTGAGGCTCAAGGCGGTGACCCAAAATTTGTTTCCGAGGCCTTGAGAGATATCTTGAGATATGACGGGACCCTTGAGCACGAAGAATTTGGCACCCCGCTGACGAGAAAAAAAATTTTTTTTGTATGTTTTTATTATGGGTTAATGATTAAATTTTTTTTGTGGGAAAAAAAGTTGCAGAATTTGAAACTTTTTTATAGGAAAAATGCGTCAGAACCTTAAACTTTTTTTATACGAAAAATTTCTCAAACCTAAGACCAATTTTAAACGAAAAATTTTTGAGAATCTGACACATTTTCTGTACAAAAATGTTTCAGAATCTCACACTTTTCGAAAAATGTCCCAGAAATTTAAAGCTTTTCTATACGAAAATGTCTTAGAATCTCAGACATTTTGTATAAGGAAAATATCTCAGAATCTGAGACTCTTCTATACGAAAAATGTCTGATAATCTTGAATTTTTTCCAAACGAAATATGTCCTAGAATCTAAGAGCTTTTCTGAGACTTGTAGCAACTTCAACATTTAAAGAAGTTTCTTAGAATCGTAGACGTTTTTCAAAAGGACATTTTCTATGCAAAAAATATCACCCAATCCGAAACTTTTTCTATACGAAATTCTGAAAAATTTTCACAACATCTGTGTCTTTTTCCATACGAAATATGTCAAAAAACGTACAAAAATGTCTCAGAATCTGAGACTTTTCAATACGAAAAATATTCTGATTCAGAATCTGAGACTTCCTCAATACGAAAAATGTCTCTGAATCTGAGATTTTTTTATGCGAAAAATACCTTAGAATCTGAGACTTTTTTTAAGAAAAAAGTCTAGATAAAAAATGTTTTAAAAATAAAACGGATTTTTTGTGTAAGCGAATTTATTGGCATTCCGGAGACCCCGTGAGGTCTGGTGACCTGTTCACGTGCTCAGTGTGCCCTAATGGTAAAGACGGCACTGTTTGTTGCCCAATATTATAGGCACAGACTAATACAGACTCGACATAAGTGACAGGTGTCAAAAAAGTAGTTCTGAACCATATGGTTAATATTTTCTAATTATTCTACGAATTAGGTTAGAAAGAGAAAACTGATATAACGCGCCATAAGAAAAATGGATGCCAGATCGGTTTTTGTTGTTTCACTCACTCCTAAGTCGTAGAAAGTGTTGCCATGTTAGCGTAAAACGGACTAAAAACCGCTGTGTTTTCTCCTAAAATCGCTTAGTTTTTCCCGATTTTTTCTTATAAAACTCTACTGTCGAGTCTGTATTTAGTCTGTGTTATAGGTGTTAATTTAATTTAAAATTTGTTAAAGGTAAAACACAGCTATTGCACTTACAATCAGTTGCGTTGCTTATAGTTGGCTCCTTAAAATATGCCTTATAAAGATTATAAAAAAATTAAAAAAAACACTTAAATAAAAACAGGATGATTCAAAAATTGTTTAAAATTATTTCTGTACAAGATGTATTAATGTCGCCTATTTAAAGGATGATTTTTTTAGCAGTTCTTAAATTATGCACGCATTATTTTATAAAATTTTCACCATTAACTCCCTTTATAACTGCATATTTTCCTTTTATTTTAACAAACAAAAATATTCCAATTATAATTTACCTTTTTACCAATTTTGTAATTTCTTAAACAAACGTTATTAATAATAATGTGGTATAAAAATAATTTAATGTTAAAAAAAAAGTTGGGGGAAAACCACAGCCAATTTTAGAATCAAGTAGAATGTGTTTATGCATGTGGATAATTTATGTATTTTTTTTTTCATAATTTTCAAGGGAAAACAACATAGAGTACGAGTAAATATAAATTCAAATGATGGGAAATGACAAATGCAAAATTCAAAAATCTGTTATTTTGCATTTTACTCAAAAAATTTTAAACAGTATTAAAACTGTTCTCAAAAAAATATATAGTATATCCTTAAGAATTAACAGAAAGAAACCCTTATTTCCATACAGGGTTTTTTTTTATATAATTGTGACAAAAAACTACGCGAAAAATGTCATAAGAATTTTGTTGATTTAGCTTAGACACCAACCAACCATATGGGGGTAGCAGAAAAAAACCAAACACCAAACATGCTGAGACAAGAATTTTAAAAAATAACCCAATTTTTCGTAGGGGTGTTTTTATTAACAAAATTTCCCCATATGGTATGGTAGTTGATGGCGGTGGTGAATAAAAAAAAAATATCCATGTCTTGTTTAGCCAATGTTTAAAAAATGCCAGCGTTTGTTAAAAAATGTTAAAGGAATATAGAGAAAAAAGTGTATAAGAATTAACGGGATATTTTATAAAAAATCTTATCCCGTTATGTTATACAAAGCTTAACATAATGTTAAATATTATTTAAAGAAAATTAGTAAAATGTTATGGGAAAAAGAAAATAAGTTTTTTTTTTTGTTGTTTATAGCAAAATTCTATTAAGAGTTTGATACTGGTTTATTTTTGGTTTAGTTTTGTATTAGTAATGGCTTTTTTTTGGTAGAGTAGTTTTAGCTGTAAATACAAACCTTGCCTTAACCGATGTTACAACCGTACCCACAGTGACATTTTCACGTATATATATTGGCCCGTAAACACTCTTATCCCATATTGGGGGTTTATTATTACGATCGACGACATCTAATTCAACATCAACATCGGCGTATGATGGTGGTTCACCTCTATCAGAGGCACGAACACGTAAACGATAACGGTCACGCTGTTGATGATTTGAATAATTTTTTTTTGGTTTTTAAAATGATAAATTTCAAAAATTTTGTTTAATGTTACAAAGGAATAATAACCAAATTTATGTTATAACAAATTAACAGTGGGATATTTTTTTGTAATAAATTTAATGTTAACATTTATTATGTTATGTTACAGAGAGGATTTTAAGGTTTGTGTATTGGAGAGTAATTTATATTTTGGTGTTTTACGTTATTTTAGTTTTGTTTTTGTTTTTTGCGGTTGATGGCATGGATAAAGTGACGTTATTGTTTACGTTGTTTTTTTATCATTTACGTTATTTCAATTTTTAGTTTTTTTTTTTAAATGAAAAGAAACAGTTAAAAGTATATATAAAAAAATTAATAGTGAAATGAAAATTTTAAAAAAATATATTAGTATACATTTTATATTACAAGGATTAGGATATTAAAGGTTTGACTTTTTTTTTTGGATTATTATCTATCTATAAAATTTTATTGTTTTTTATTTCGATGAACCTAACTAAACTAAATATATTTGAAAGAAAAAAAAATAGTTTACGGTACAATTAATTTTTAAGAATTTCATTAAATAGTTTTAACAAAATAACTTATTGTTAGAGTTGAGGGTTGGTGGTATGTGCCTAAAAAGAAAACAAAGCATGGCGCTCAGATGTGAAATGTAGCCTTTACAACTGCTGCTTTGCAATATCACATTATACGCTTTAGTCCCAAAAATATATTATTAATAACAAGTGCCAATTTCTTTAAGAAAAAGGTTAGAAAAAAACATTGGTCTTCTGATCAATGAGCCATAGGAGCTGAAACACCTCAATTCAACCGACGAGTTGACCGCACCTCCTCCAAATTAAATGAAATTAAGTACTGGGGTTTACTTTAACAAAAAAGAGATTTTGCCAATTTTTCAGGCTTCTGGTCATTCCAGTATTCGAGACATGCGGTCTTGAAAATTGGCAAAATCGTATATATTTGACAAAAGTGTTCTGAGATAAACAAAGATAACTCGAAAAGTAATAACAATACAGGCCTCAGTCAGGTTTCAAATAATAGGTAATGAGACAGCCTTTAAAATGGCATTCCCCAAGATTTTTTTGAAAAAGGTCAAAGGTCATTGGTTTTAACCTTAATTTTTTGAGAGTTATATCTCAAAAAGCGATATTTTTAAAATTTTGGAAAAAATATATGTTGTTAAGAATCACCTATAATTTCCATAAGAAAAAAATATTTTTTTTTATCTTTTAAATTCTTGTACCAAAATTAATTTTTCTGAATGTTTTTGATGTGCTGAGTCCAAATATGACCTTTGAACTGGCCTATCGCTATTACTGTTCAAGATATATGCACCTAAATGTTCACAGCAATAGCGTTTTAGCAATTTTCATACATTTATGTATAGATATCTCGAAAAATTATAGCGATAGGCCATTTTAAAGGTCATATATAAACTCAGCACGTCAAAAACATTCAGAAAAATTAACTTTTGGACCAGAATCTCAAAGACAAAAAAAATATTTTTTTCTAAGGGAAAATACACCGCTTTTTCTTTCCTGTCACTATGTTTCTATTAATATTAAAAGTTCCAATGAAGTCTACATCTTGAAAATTTAAACTTAAGTACTATAGGTGACCCTTAATAACATATATTTTATCCAAAATTTTAAAAATATCGTTTTTTGAGATATAGCTCTCCAAAAATTAAGGTTAAAACCGATTACCTTTGACCTTTTTAAAAAAAAATGTTGGGGAATGCCATTTTAAAGGCTGTCTTTATTATTTGCAACCTGACTGAGACCTTTATTGTTATTACTTTTCGAGTTATCTTTATTTATCTCAGAACACTTTTGTCAAATATATACGATTTTGCCAATTTTCAAGACCCTATATCTCGGAAAGAAAAACTACCAGAAGTCCAAAATTTTGGCACTATGATTTTTTTTTGTAAGGGCCCAACTATATTCCAAGTTTCATTAAATTCGAAAGGTGTAAGGTCAAAAATGCTACTTTTTTCGGTTGAATTGAGGTGTTTTAACTCATAGCTAAAACCATTAAAACGGATGGTAAATTCCTTAAGAGAGATATAGCAAGTAAAAAAGTCAAATTCGGCCTTGCCGAATGTAGTGATACCCTCCAGAATTTCTAAAAGATTATTGCAAAAATTTTATTTAAAAGGAAATTAATTTTGAAAAAATAATGTTTTTTGAAAATTTTTTTTTTTTCGGCGAAAAAAAAATTTGGTACAAAAAATCCGCGATTTTTTCTTTTTTTGTCAAAAAATATGTTCTTGTATGTACTTGTTTAAATACCATTTTGTGTTCAATTATGTTCACATAAGTCAACCAGCAGCCAAATTTATGCATTTTGTATTTTTAGGTTATGTTGAATGTACTAAAATTTTTGAGGTGTCCTTATAATTTCGTTCAAAACTTTTGAACCGCTGAACCGATATCAGTCAAATGCAATACCAAATTGGAAAACTTCCAATAAATATGTTAGGTGTCAGTCATCTCTGTGTAATATTTTGGACGTGATCGCCATTTCCATAGACAGACAGACGAACATCGCTAGAATGGCTTAAAATCGATTGGGTATCATGAAGAGGGGGGGTGAAATAAAGCCATAGGCAATAAGGCCATATGGCCTTATTTCTCAATTCAATGGGAAATAAGGCCATATGGCTTTATTACCAACACGATTGAGCAATAAAGTCATATTGATTTTGCAACCAAAGTGGAAATAAAGCCATATCAGTTCAAAATGTGGAAATATATTTTCCCGTAAATCCAGCTACTCAAAAAAAAAAATTTAGCGAATCCGCTAATTAATTTATGGAGTTTGAAATCCCTAAGCCCGGCCAAAGGCCGGCTACGCAGACAAAATTTTTTTTTTACTATCTTTAAATTAAAAAACCACACATAAGTACCACGAACCTCCGAACTTAGAGTTGTCTAGAGGCACCAATTTTTTATTGGCAGGGTTTTTAATTTAAAGATTGTTTAACAAAAAAAGTTTTTCTGTGTAGCCGGCCTCCGGCCGGGCTTAGGGATTACAAAATCCATGCATTAAACCAACCCTCTCCGCAAAGTAAAGTTTTCTAGGGTAGCAGGCCTTTGCGCTATCAAATTTGTTATGCCTCAAAAAGGCCTGATAACCAAAATAGCTTTGGTTTGCAGAGAGGGTGGGTTTAATGCATGGAGTTTGTAATCCCTAAGCCCGGCCGAAGGCCGGCTACGCAGAAAAACTTTTTTGTTAAACAATCTTAAAATTAAAAATCCTGCTATTTAGTGGAACATTTTTTCCACATTTTCCCCTACACTTTCCGGAAATTAATGACGAGTACTTTTATAAATTATCAAATGAGTAATAAAGCCATATATGGCTTTATTTCCAACAGTGGTTGGTAATAAGGCCATATGGCTTTATTTCTCAACTCATTGGGAAATAAGGCCATATGGCCTTATTACCTATGGCTTTATTTCACCCCCCTCATGAAGATAAATACTTTATGGGGTCCCAGACCGATATTTCGATGAGTTACAAACGGAATGACAAACTTATATGTACCCTCTATCACTAGAGTGAAGGGTATAAAGGACCCATGAAAGTTCTCAAAAGCTATTTCTGCAGAAATAACAAGCGTAATAAGCGCACCAACTGTTGTCCGACGTCTCCTGCTGGCTGATTTAATCAGCCTAGTGGCAAAAAGTGTCCTACTGATCCTACGTCAGAGGAATATGACATGGGGTTAAGTTTTTACAGGGAATACTTGCTCTGTAGCGGAATTTAAAGCAATATTTTCCTTGTAAAATTTGCTGCCGAAAATATTCGCATTTTAACCCTTTAAAAGCACGTTACGGAGAGTATAAAGATTTAATATCTTTATTACACCGAATATTAAAAAAATAAACTTTCACCATTTTTTTATTTAATTTTTTTAGGACATCAGCTCGTAGCGCTCACATGGTTGCCCTTGTGGGGTAAAATTTATAACCGACACCTGTTACTTTTTCACCCCAAAACATTTTTTCAGAACTCACCTACCCCCTTCTCCACTTCCTACGAGAGCTACCACACAAAATTAAATTTTTATAAAAATATGGGGCGAAATTTTAACATCTAAATTTTCAATATGCAATCAAATGTTTATTTTTGAGAATATTGTAATGATGCGTCTTACCATTCTGCAAAGCCTATAGGGGAAAAAACAACATTGGTGGTCGAATGAGTTGCAGACGAACAGAGATTCCTGCAGAAAGCTCTTTAATAAGGCTAAATCTTCAAGAGCGGACGATGACTGGTCTGCTTGCAGGCTTCAACTTAAGAGTTATAAGAAGATGATAAGAAATGCTAAATGGGATTCTTGGAAAAACTTCTGTGGAACCATAGAAGACGTTTCGGAGGCATCCAGGCTGCACAAAGTTCTGGCTTCTTCTCTTTGCACCCTGGGATACCTGAAAGCCCTAATGGGGTGTGGTCTTCCGCAGTGGAGGGTCGCTGGATCTCCTTCTTAATACGCATTTTCCGGGCAATTTTATGACGCCGCTTCAATCTTTGGAACGTTCTGACGCCCAAGCATTTTTGCTTCGGAAAAACTAAATATACCAACATCAATCTGGGCGATTAAAAGTTTCAGGCCCTTGGCTGTATAATCTATACACAGCATGCATCAACTGGTCGTATGTATATTCCTTTATGGAGGGATACCAGAGTCGCCTTTATCCCGAAGGCTGGGAAAAATTCCCACACAGCTCCGAAGGATTTCGGAAAAATTAGTCTTTTTTCTTTTTTTAAAAACAATGGAACGAATGATAGGCTCAAATTTGTGTAGAGTGATTGACCCGAGGTTGCTTTCGAAAAGGCAACATGCATTCATCAATAGTATATTAACGGAAACAGCTCTTCATGAGCTCGTTGTTACCATCGAGAGATCGATTCGGTAAAGGAGTACACTAGGCTCGTTTTTGGGCTTTTCTCTCTGTTCAAATTCTAATACTAGCCAAAAGTGTCGGTCCCCTATGGGTAACTTACATGCAAAATATCACATCGATCGAAGTCCTTCTGTCCTTTGAACCTCAAAAAAGGACTTAAAAAAAATAATAACTAAAAGTTTTTTTATTAAAATTAATTAAGAATTGTTTTTGTACAATATTGGATCGTAAATACTTAAATATGCAATTAAAAGATTTTACGTTATCATTAACCCGTTCAAACTTGACACCAAAAAAATTGCAAAACTCCTTTGTCCAAAGTTTGAAAATTTTTTTAAAAAAAATTTTAAATATATATTTTTTTTTGCTGCATTCATTAAGAACACCTTGGAGAAGAAAAAAGTGAAATATTGCGGATAACTGTCAGGCCACTTTTCGTGTATCGCGGGGGAAGTTAGGGGATATCGAGGAAAGGTTGGTTTTATCAATATTTTAGCTTAATAAAATCCTTTAAATTACATTTTTAGGAAAATCAACCGTTTTTTGGTGTCGTGGCATTCTATTAGTTAGCTGTAAGTCTGTCATTAAATCTTACCGATCTATGACGTTTTTAACACACATTGTTAGAGGATCAAAAATGATCCCTGCAGAAAATTATAAGTTTAGAGCTTAAATTTTGAGATATAAACAAGTGGAAAACAGCTTCTCCGGTTTTTACCCCAATTATAATTTAGTAGTAATATACCATCTTTAAAAAAAAAAAAACGGTAACCCTTCTTGGTAGGGGGTCAAACATGACCCACTCAGTAAAAAATATACATATTTTTACGGAAAATTAATTTGTGGCAATCTATTAGATAACTTTTAATCAGTTCCAAAATGTAACCGTTTTAAGATATCTTTAACCAATATTGACCATGGGTCAAAAATGATCCCGTCATCAAATTTTAGGCATAGTGCTGAAATTTTTTGATATCAACAAAATATATATTTTTCACTAAATGGGTCAATTTTGACCCCCAGCAGTAGGGTTAACGTTTTTTTAAAGATAATATATCACCACGAAATTATAATTGGGGTAAAAAGCACAGAAGCCATTTTATACTTGTTTATATCAAAATAAATTTAAGCTCTGAACTTAAAATTTTCTGCGGGGTCATTTTTGACCCCCACAATGTAGGTTAAAGACGTCCTAGATCGGTATGATTTCATGACACACTTACAGCTATCTATAGAACGCCACAACATATACTGGTAATTTTCCTAAAAATGTAAGTTAAAAGATTTTATTAAGACAAATTATTGATAAAACCAACATTTCCGTGAAATCTGTTAACTTCATCCCGCGATACACGAAAAATGACTAGGCGAATATCCGTGATATTCTACGTTTTTCTTGTTCTTAGTGAATGCAGAAAAAAAATTACACCGTGTGACAATTTTTCATTTTTTTTTTGGACCTGAACAAGACCACATACACGTGAAAGAAGAGGTCGAATACAATAAAACTGCGTTCTCAGTTTTTCATTTGGTGATCTTTTCTCCATTAAAAAGGACTTCAAAGTTTAAGGGATATAAAAATTTCTAAACATTTTTTTAAATATCTTTACCCATCAGTTTATGTTAATATGGGTATCAAATTAAAGAGGAGAATTTCTAAAAATTAAACGTTTTTTTTTTTAATTTTTCAGGACCAAAAATTGTGAATAATGTTCTTTGAAAATTATATCCTTTCATATCCTTGAGAATATCCAATTTATTTTTTCCAAAAAAAAATATATGTTGAAGGCTAATGTATACTTTACCATATACAGTCGAACCCGGTTATAACGAACTCCGAGGGACCAGTAAAAATAGTTCGTTATAAGCGAAGTTCGCTATAAGCGGGGTATATTTTTTATCAACCTAGTTTTATTTCCAGAAAAATTGATTCAATTTTGTTTTATTTGATGTTTTTTTAGAAAATAAACTACTTATTGAGAAGAAATCATTAAAAATATAAATAAACTCTATTAAAATTATTATATAAACCAAAAAATTCCAACCTTTTGTTAGTTTGATAAACATGATTGCCACACATTAAAAAATATTTACCGGAGTTCGTTATAAAAAGGTAAATATACATGAAATTGAGTTCGTGGGTCCATAATAAGCAGTTCGTTTTAACCGAGGATTCGTTATAACCGAGTTCGTTATAAAAGAAGCATTTTGTGTGAAAATTGATGCTAAAGCGTCGGTACTTTAGAGTTAGTTCGTTATAACCGAGAATTCGTTATAACCGAGTTCGTTTTAACCGAGTTTGACTGTACTTAAATTTTGATGTAATAGCTTTATAAATTAAGCCTTAACAAAAAATTATATTAATAGCAGAATACTGAAAAAAAAAATTGTTGAACGATAAGGTACACAGAAAGAAATAAAAATGAATTTCAATTACGAAATTCGTTGATTCAATTAAAAAATTAATTGATTTCAGACGTATCACGAAAATGCGCATATTAATTACTCATTTTGTTTGAAAACAGTTTTAAAACTTAATTAAATTGTTAATTGAATCAATTAAAGTTTTAATTGAAAATAAAATGGAAAACCAATTAAAATTGTAATTAAATAAATATATAAAAAAAAATTAATATAAAATTGAAAATCAATAATATAGATTTATTGATTCACATAAAATTTTTAATTGAAAAAAGACCAAAACTCAATTTAATTTTAAAAGTTGAACTTCAAAAAATGCCTAAAAATAAATAAACATAGAATGTTTTTGTTTTATATTATTAAGAAATTTATTTTCTTTATTAAATATAAACACTTGGTATAGTTTTGCATAGAAACATTATAGTAGTATTTTAAAATATCAATAACTATTTAAAATTACATTTTTATTTTTAAATCTTGTTATTGCATGCATTTTTGTCGCCTTAGTAAAGTTGAATCAAAAAAAAATTGTATTATATGTCAATGTGCAAAACACAACTGTACACATTTTATTATCAAAACAATTTATCCGCAACGACCGCTCGCCTTAAAGAAAACAATAAAACTAAATTTTTTTGTTGCTTTCATGTATTCATTGGCTGCTACCACCAAAATATACAAAACAATAGTTCAAAAGTTTTTTTTTGTTGTTTTTTGCATTTTATTTTTTCATTTGCTACTAACACTAAAGCATATAAAACCGGTTTCGTTTGTTTATTTTATTTTTATTTTCAGTAAAGTTAAGAATTCAATTAAAACATTAATTGAATCAATTAAAATGTTTAATTGAAGTTAAATTTAATATCAAATCCATTTTTAATTAAAAAAAAAATCACGATATTATTTTCTGTGTAATCATGGTTTGAAAAATTTTGGAATTTCTTTTTGGACTCGTACATTGTCATATACATGTGAGACTAGAAATCGTTTATAGAAATACTCTATATTCAGTTTCTATTTTTTGACTTTTTTTCCTTTTCAAAGGACTTCAAGTTTTAGGGATATAAAAATTTCTTAAAATTTTTTTTAAATATTTCTAGTAGAAATTTTCTTCCCATTAAATTATGTCAATATGGGTATCAAATAAAATATGACGATCTCAGTTTTAATTTTTTGATTTTTTCTCCTTTTTAAAGGACTTCAAAGGACATACAATTTTATTTAAATAATTTTATTCATTAGTTTATTTGGGTATCAAATGAAAGGGGACGATCTCAGTTTTTATTTTTAGTCATTTTCTTCTTTTCAGAAGATTTCAAAATATATAGAAATTTCTTAAAAACGTATTTCAATATTTCTACCTATTAAATGAAAGAGGACAATCTGAAGAAATAAAAATTATTTTTTGTTTTAATTATCATGACGCAAAATTGTAAAATATTTTTTTCTTAAATTAAATCCTTTTATATCCTTGAGAATTTCTATTTTTTTTAAATATTAATTATATCCACAGCTTGTCCCCTTTCATTTGGGTTGAAATATTAAAATTATTTTTATGAAATTTTTACATCCTTTGAAAAGAAGAAAAATATTAAAAAATAAAAACTGAGATCGTCCTCTTTCATTTGATACATATATTAACATAAATTGATTTTTTTATATCCTTTGAAGTCTTTTGAAAAGGAGAAAATATGAAGGGAAAATTGAAATTGTCGTCTTTTATTTTCTACCCATATTGATATAAAAAGATGGGTTCAAATATTTAAATATTTTTTTTTTAATTTTTATATCCTTTAAACTATGAAGTCCTTTGATAAGGATAAAAGATCAAAAAATGAGAAACTGAGCACACAGTTTTTCTATATACGATATGTAGTTTCACGTGTATATAATAATTTGCAAGTCCAAAAAGTAATGCCCATTATTTTTCTAACTTTGATTGCTTTGTTGTTCAACAATTTTTTTTTTAATATTCGACGTTTAATATGATTTTTTGTTAAGGCTTAATTAATATAGCTTTGCAAAAAGATTGCAGTATGTGGTTATTTATATATAAGGTTTCAACATATATTTTTTTGAGAAAAATATATTGGATAGTCTCAAGGATATGAAAGGATCAAATTTTTAAAGGACAATAATTAAAATTTTTCGTGCTGAAAAATTAAAACAAAAAATTAATTTCGTTTCTAAAGATGGTCCTCTTTCATATGAAATCCATATTGACATAAATTGATGGGTAGAAATATTTTAAACATTTTTTAGAAATTTTTATATCCTTAAAATTTGAAGTCCTTTAAAAAGGACAAAAGATCACCAAATGAAAAACTGAGAACGCAGTTTTTCTATATTCTGCCTCTAGTTTTATGTGTATGTGTTCTGGTTCAGGTCCAATTTTGACTGTCACACGGTGTTATATATTTAAAAATTTTTTTTAATAAAATTTTAAAGTTTTGAAAAAAATGAGTTTTTCTGCCATTTTTATACCCTCCACTCTAGTGATAGAGGGTATATATAAGTTTATCATTCCGTTTGTAACACATCGAAATATTGGTCTAGGACCCTATAAAGTATATATATTCATGATCCTTGATCGATTTTAAGTCGATCTAGCGATGTCCGTCCGTCCGTCCGTCCGTCCGTCCGTCCGTCCGTCTGTCTGTCTGTCCGTTGAAAACACGCTAACTTTTGAAAGACTTTACGGAGGCTCCTGAAGTTTGACATATATGTTCTCCATTTACCGGGTCAGGTTGGTATTGCAATCCAGCCAAATCGGTCCAGTGGTTCAAAAGTTATGAGCAAAATAGTAAATTTCGGCAAGGGTATTTTTCGAATTTACAAGATTAAAACCACTATAACTTTCGAAAGACAATTCTGAGGGGGCTGAAGCTGAGCATATATATTTGTCGTTCCCCAAGGCTATTTGGTTTTGAATTTCAGCAAAATCGGTTCAGTGGTTCAAAAGTTATAATCATAGCAGTGAATTTCAGATTTGTTTCACCTTAAACTGTTGAAAACTCGTTAAACAAGTTTTAAAAGCATGGTGAAATACCAGTTTTGTAAAACTTGTTGTTGTTTGTTTTCTTGTGGTGGGGTGCAGTTTAGTTGTTAGACAAGTAAATATTTGTTATTGTTTTGTATTTGTTAGTGTAACTGTATGTAACGGGAAAAAATCAAATAAAGTATGTGTATGATTGAATGTTAATATGTTTTTGGTTTTTAAAGAAGAGGATGGTAATATAAAAAGAGAAAAATATGTGAAATAGTTTTTTTTGTATTACATATAGGTATAAAACAACAAAAATATTTTACAAAGTAATTTGTTACTCAAAGAAATTGTACACTAAAAAAATATTTACACTCAAAAAAAAAATGTTACACTCAAAAAAAAAATGTACACATTATTAATATTTTTTTTTTTTTTAATGAAATTGCAGACTCAAAAAAATTTTGACAGTCAAAAAACTTTTACACTCAAAAAAATTTGATTGATTAAAAGAAAGTTTGACTCAAAATTATATAGATATTTCTAATAAAAAATTTGTAATGCAATTTTTTTTAATTTTTTTTAGAAAATTACTATCAGATAACATTGTGGAGGGTATTCATAGATTCGACCAAGTCGAATTTAATTTTTCTACTTGTTTTAGTATCAAGTTTGAACGGGTTAATGATGCCGTAAAATCGTTCAATTTCATACTTACGTATTCAAAACTAAATATTATACAAAAATAATTTTAATAAGAAAATTTTTAATTATTTTTTTTAAAGTCCTTTTTGCAAAAATTCCAATTTTGAGGCTGAAGCTGGGAACAGAAGATAAACTCCGATTAAAGTGATATTTTATAGTGATACACCAATTACAGGTGTAATTCGTAAAAGACCAATTGTAATTCGAAGATTCTATTTGTTTTTCGAAGATTACATTTGTAATTCGAAGATTACATTTGTAATTCGAAGAATCTACTTGTAATTCGAAGATTCCATACTAATTCGAAGATTCTATTTGTAATTCGCAGATTCCAATTGTTATTCGTAAAAGATCAATTGTAATTCGTAAAAGATTAATTGTAATTCGTAGAAGATCAATTGTAATTCGTAAAAGATTAATTGTAATTCGTGAAAGATCAATTGTAATTCGTAAAAGATCATTTGTAATTCGAAAAAGATCAATTGTAATTCGTAAAAGATCAATTGTAATTAGAAAAATATTAATTGTAATTTGAAAAAGATCAATTGTAATTCGAAAAAATCAATTGTTATTCGAAAAAGATCAATTGTAATTCGAAGATTCCAATTGTAATTCGAAAAATATCAACCGAATTTCCATTGATCTTTTTCGAATTACAATTGGAATCTTCGAGTAACAATTGATCTTTTACGAACTACAATTGATGTTTTACGAATTACAATTGATCTTTTACGAATTACAATTGATCTTTTACGAATTACAATTGATCTTTCACGAATTACAATTTGAATCTTCGAATTGGTGTGGTTGCTTTTGAGCTTAAAATAATTCTAGTGTTAATGGTACTCATTATACACTCAAAAAAAAAAACGAACTAAAATCTGGGAAAATTAACTCAATTTTGAGAAAAAGAGGGAATGATTTGGCTCCAAAGATTTTTTTTCTTGGTTTTAGTTCATAATTTTCCCAAAAATAAGGAAAACAAAGTTATTTAATTTTAAGCCAATTTTAACTAGAAAATGGGAAAAATTATACTTCACATTTTAGAAATAGATTGGCTCTAGACCCTGGACCCATGGGTTCGGACCCCATTTAACTCGAGACCCCGTTGGGTCCTTTAAGGTTCCCCATAGATTTTGAACCAAAACTTGTGTCCGTTTCGCTCTAACTTGCTTAGTTTTTGAGATACGGTAATAAGGGGCCTGATAGGGTCTTGAGAATCTTAAAAACCGGATAACTTAAAAACTATTAATCGGAGGGCTTTCGGGTATTTTGCGGAAGTGTTCTACGAGTCAAGAGCTATAAAAATGCCGTTGGACGTTTTCACGTTTTGGCAGTATTTACCGAGATATGTGTATATACAAAATCTCGGGAATTTCAAATTTTAGATCTAAAATTAGGGTCTTGAGACCCCGACAGCTATGCAGAGCTAGGCTATTCCATATTTTTCTTTGTAGTCTTTCTTTTGAAAATTTCATCTGTTTCGCTCTATCTCGCTTAGTTTTCGAGATATCGCCATTTTGAATTTTTAACTAAATTCTAAGAAGTTATTTACTAAATTCTCAGAACTCATTAACTAAATTCTAAGAAGTACACTTCCTCAATTCAAAGAAGAGAAATACGATGATGTTTTTTTTAGTAAATTTTAACTAAACTTGAACTAAATTGTTTTTTAAGAAATATGTCTTAAAAATAAAGATACGATTCTTAGATTTGTGGAAAATTTCTTTTTCAGTAAGAATTTTTTTCCTAATATTTAAAAAATCCATTTAAAGAAAACTATGAACTAATTATAAGTAAATGAACTAAAATTTTTTCCTCATAGTTAAGAAAATTTCTCATTTTTAAGTTAAATTTAACTAAATTTTAGGAAAATTCATGATAAATTTTTAAAGACATTTTTTCCTTAAATTTAGTTATGTCTTTTTTTTCAGTGTATATAATGCAGAAGTACTGATTGATTTTCTTAACTCATTACAAAGATTTTGCTTGGTAGAAACTTTTGTAACTTTATTACTCAAGAACCGCTAGATCGAGTGACACAAAACTTAGACAATATTAGTTTAGTCAGGGGTAAGGGTTATCTTGAGTTTAGTCCCGATAGGTGGTGCTGTTGTATTGATATTTAAATTTTTGTGATATGATGTGGCTCAAATTCCCAACAAATTTTTTTTAAACCAAAATAGGTTTCAGTATAAAATTTGCGCTGTTGTCGTGATATTGAAATTTTTTGTATTTAAGGGACGATTTGGCTCAAATTCACAACATATGATTATTAAAAAAATAAATTTCCTTTCGAATAAAAATTTCTTTTCGCAAATAATTCCAAAAAAAAAGTTTTCTGATAAAATTTGGATATAGTAGATGGCGCTGAGATTTTATTACGAAATTCTATATTTCAGTGCGATTTCACAGCACTTCAAAATGTATGTAGTTTTTGCCATAATATTGAGCATGCTTAATGGACCTGATAGGTAACTCTGGGTTGAAGCTCTTTAGATATATCCGGGCAAACAAACGTTTACGGATTCAGCTAGTAGATTTATGAGAATAACTAATCAAGTATTATTTTATTTAAATACTTAAATTAATTTACAGAGAACCCAGAACCGTAAGGTGAGCCGAATTTGGAGCCAATTGAATGGCTCAGTTAAAATAACCAATTTTTTCGGTTATAACGTAAGAAATATAGTTAAGGTAACACTATAACATGACAAAAGATTTTCAAATACCTTAAACAATTTTTGATAATTTCAAACAGAAATTTGGTTGTTGCATCCAACACATACAATTGGCTTCAGGTTCAGCAGGGACAATTAATCCGTTTTCTCTGTGTTGAAAAAATTCAAAAAAAAACAATTGTACCGTAAAATACTTGACCTTAAATTTTTTCTAAAATTTTTTTGAAATTTCTTAATTAAACAACGATTTTTTTTTTATGAGGATTATTAACAACAATGACTTGTACATAATATTAATTCTGCATACAACATCGATTTAATTTATAGTATGGTAAAATGTTAAACATTGAATTTTTTTTAAATAAATCCTCAGAAAATTTACTTACAGGATAACAACCCTTTTGTTTGATAATATGAATTTTGAATCATAAAGATATTGAAGTTTTTTTTTTTACAAAATATGAAAATAAGAACAAAAATTATTAAAAATAAATTAAAATCTAAATAATAACAAAACAAAAAATAAATTTCAATAAAAGGTGCATTGAAAATAAAATTTGTAAAAAAAACCTAGATTTTATTTAAAAAAAAAAATATTTATATATTTATTGTATGCATGCGTTAAATAGCAAAAATATCAAAAATTTTATAAACAAGACTTTCAAAAATTTCAGTAGTCTTTTGTTTAAAATACAAAAACCTAAACTCAATTAATATTTAGGGGAAAGGAGAAGGTCTGGGTAATTTAAGGAAAGATTTAAGAAATAAAATAAAAAAATTTAAAAAAAAAAAAAAAAATTGCCATCAAATTTATAACAATTTTAACTAAAATTGACGATGTCTCAAAAATTGTAATTACATCGTTATACACATAATTTTCTTAATATTTTTTTATGAAAATGTCACAAAAGTTAGGTTAGTTTTTAAGAAAAAAATTAAAGTGAGGTTAGATTTGCGTTTTTTTTTTGTATATTAAGTTTAAAGTGTGTTTAAAAGGCCTGACCACAAAAAAACCTTTAAAAATACCTTTTTTTTTTTGTTTTATGAAATAAATTCTCGTTTTTCTTTTTAGTTTAAGGAAAAAATGTTAAAAAATCAATTATTTATGGTTAAAAGGAATCATTCCATATTTTTTTCTTTTATCATTTCAATTAATTTTCTTTGCCAATTATTAAGATTTTATAGGATTTTTTTTTTTATACATAAACTAAACTAACAAAAAAGTATATAGGGGGAAAACAAAAATTTCTTTGATAAAATAAATTTTTTTTTTTTTCTAAAAAAAGAAAAACTGAAAAAAAATCTTTTAAAATTCTATTACAGCATTATTATTTGTTATCAAAAATTTGCACTGCTTACTGTTAAAACCTTTAAACTGTTAGTTTTATATTAAAATTATAATTTCAAGAAATTAAAAGCAAAAATTTTCTTAATTCTTTTAGAAATTTGGCAAATTATAGTTATAAATAAAAATTATTTATAGAGTTTTTTTTTAAACTCAAATTTCTACTAATTTAAATTGTAACAAAAAAAGGTGCAGTTTAAATAACAGAAAATTTTAAATTATATTGTAATTTTTTTTACAATTCGTTAAATAATATGATTTTTAAAAAGCCGCCAAAATGGTTAAAACTCAATTTATTTATTGTTTTAATAACACGAAAATAATATAATTATAAAAGTTTGTCACTGTTTGAAGAAACTCTAATAACCCGTTATAGAATCCCTAATTTCTTATTATTTTGAACCGTTTGTTAGTAAGTTTAACAAAAAATTATGTTAGTAAAACTAAAAATTAATTACTGCAAAATTTTGGTTATGTTTAAAAAAATTAAAAAAAAAAAATATTTTGAATTTAACAAATGTATTAAAAAGTTAACACTATGACTGATGAACAGGGCCGGATTAACCATGTCGGGGCCCCTAGGCAATGCATGTCTCAGGTCCCCTTCAGTCTTTTCATACTTTCTAAGTCATATTTTTTCTACCGCAATGTAATTTTGTTCATAATTACACTCTAGTTAAAAAGAGGCCAGTTTCCTACAAATAGGGTCAATTTAAACATATTGTGTAATTCTACACGAAATAAGTTGAAATAAACTTTTTTTGAGTATGGTTCTATTGATTTAATTTTTAAAAGCGTAGTGTAGCCACTTTAATCGATATTTTTTTTAATTTCTTTGAAAAAAAATTTTAGAATCAGACAATTTTTCTTTAAATAAAAACAAAGTCAATGTTGACTAATACCGATCTAATTTTTGAAAGCGTAGTCCTTTAATTGATATTTATTTAATTACACTCAAAAAAATAAAACTGTAAAGTTAACAAACTTTTTTTTGTTAACTCGAGTTTACTGGCTTTTTAGCAAATTTTTAGTTAAAATCAGCGTTTTAACTACTTTTTTTAGTTAAGTTTAATTTACGAAAATACTAGTTTTGTACAAATTTTGAATTAATTTTTTTTGTTGACTTTAAAACTGAGTTTACGAATTTTTACTAATAAATTTGCTGATTTTTTGTAACATTTTTGTCAAGTGAAAAATTTTAAACATTTCTTTTGTAGCCTCTTATGCAAATCTCATAAGTGCTACTTAAGCTGAACTTAATGCTGTGAAAAAAAGATAAAATAAACTTAAATTTTTTTACAAAAAGTTTAGCTGAATTCAACTATAAAAAAATGTTACGAATTTTCAGCTGAATTTTTAGTTAAAATTACGGTTTTTTTGCTACATTCATTCTACGAAAAGTTAACTAAATATTTTTTGTTAAATTAACTAGAAATTTAGTAGATTCAAAATCTGGTGTTTTTTTAGTTAAATTTAACTAAATTTTTTGCTAACTTTACAGTTTTTTTTTTTTGAGTGTACTACAAAAAAAATAGAATTAGAGAATTTTTCTTTAAAAAACAATGGTTAGGAATATGATAATTTCTCTTCAGGAAAAATGTTTCAGCATCTAAATTTTTTTATTAAAAAAATTTTTTAATAAAATTTTTTTATTAAAAAAATTTCCCACAATCTATGAATTTTTCCAAAACAAATGTCTCAGAATCTTATATAGAAGAACATCTGAGAGTTTTTTATTCAAAAATTTGTATAGCAATTATTCTACAGCAAAATCTTTTAAAATCAGAATTTTAGAATCTGACAATTTTTCTTTAGAATAAAATTCTCATAATTTATGAATTTTCTATCGAAAAATGTCTCAGAATCTTGAAATTTTTTAAAAAAATGTCTGCATTTTTCTATAGCAAAATATTTTAGAATCTGAATCTGTCCCAGAAATTTAGACTCTGACAATTTCTTTAGAAAAATTTTACTGAATTTTCGAGTTTTCTATCGAAAAATGTCTCAAAATCTTAAAACGTTTGTCTCTAAATTAGAAAAAAAAAATCAAAACCAGAGTAAAAAGTACTACTATTTATTTTATAGAAAAACTCTGAAATTTCAAGACATTTTTTTATTCTCAAAATCTGAAATATTTCCAAACATTTTTGTATCGAAAAAATTTTAGATTCTGAAAAATTTTTCCTATCAAAAAAGTTCTTAGTTCTTGAAATTTTTTTTTAATTCTCAGAATTCGTTGTTGTATCTTAAATTAAAAAAATCCAAATCGAAAAAGGGGCACCGATGCACACTAACAAGTCGTTCTTAAATCCTTGGGACAAAATTTGCATTAAAAAAAAAAACACTCAGATCGTGGGCCCCTAGCCCATGTGTGGCCCCTAGGCAGTTGCCTACTTTGCCTTAAGGGTAATCCAGGCCTGCTGATGAACCATATAAAAACTAGTTATGTTAAGTCTTTTAGATGTAATAAAATTGATTATAAAAAACTAAACTTGATAACCCCACCCTTTGTACGAGAAAACTTGTCTTCTAATAGATATAAAAACAAAAACTGCATTTAACAATTGCCGACGGCAAAAAAATTAGAATATAAATGTATTCCATCAATATAAATACGCCTTTAAAAAGAATTCTGACGATGTAGAACATCGTATTCCCCGAAACGGCCTGAAAATTCAATCCTGAATATGACCGATTTTTTTAATGCAAAAACTCTATGAGTATTTGTTGAAAGAAATGACAAACAATTGATACTTGTATTGCAATATAATTATTTTATCTACAATTATATTAAAAAATAGCAGTTAGGTTTTTACGATTCTAACTATGTACCAGAAAAATACTCCTGTACTCTACAGAACATTTAGAGTACGTTAAAAATGCCTAGTTCTTAAGAATTAAAAAATAAAATATTTTTTTTTTCTTAGCCTTTCAAGTGAGCAGGACAGTTATTAAAATACATATATGACTAAAATTTGCGACAAATTTTCCTTAAAATAGTTCATTAGTTTTTCTTAAATTTAGTAAAATTTAACTGAAATTTAGGCAATTTTCCATACCATGAAGAAAAAACGTTAGATCACATACTCATAAATAGTTAAAAAAAAGTTCATAAGAAATTTTCCCTAAATATACGATAAAAAATCTTTATTTTTAGGACATATTTCTTAAAGCTAACAAAATGAAGTTCGAAAATTCAGTTTTATGACTAATTTACTACAAATAAGTTCATCATATTAATCTTCTTAGAATTTAGAATCATTTTTTCCTCAGTTTTAGTTTACAACTTATAAGGTCGATATCTCGAAAACAAAGTCAGATAGAGCGAAATAGATCAAATAATTTATCGCAAGACTTTTTAATACTCTCCACTTAGTGATAAAGGGTATATATAAGTTTGTCATTCCGTTTGTAACTCATCGAAATATCGATCTGGGACCCCATAAAGTATATATATTCATGATGCCCGATCGATTTTAAGACATTCTAGCGATGTCCGTCTGTCCTTCTGTCTGTCTGTCTATCTGTCTGTCTGTCTGTCTGTGGAAAATGCTGTCACTGACGAAATATTGCACAGAGATGACTGAAACTTAACATATTTATTGGAAGTTCTCCCGAGAAGTTTGGTATTGCATTTGAGCGATATTGGTTCAGCGGTTCAAAAGTTATGAACGAAAATGTAAGCACACATCAAAAATTTCAGTACATTCTACATAACCTAAAAATACAAAATGCTTTTATTCGGCTTCTGGTTGACATATGTGAACATAATTGAACACCAAATGGTATTTTAAGAAGTACGAACATATTTTTTTGACAAACAAAGAAAAAAATCGCGGATTTTTTTTTTACCAAAATTTTTTTTTGGCGGAAATTTTTTTTCCAAAAAATTTTTTTTCTTCAAAAGTAATTTCCTTTTTAATAAAGTTTTTGCAATAATCTTTTTGAAATTGTGGGGGGGGGTATCACTACATTCGGCAAGGCAGAATTTAACTTTTTTACTTGTTTAATTTTATTTTAAAAATTTGAAAAAATCCAAAATTTTGTTCGAAGTTTTTGAGTCATCCAGTTTTTAAGACTCGCAAGACCTTATTGGGCATATACATTTTCGTATCTCAAAAACTAAGCAAGGTAAGCGAAATGGACTCAGAAAAAATGAAATAAAAAATGGGAAAACAAACTAAATTCAAGGAAAATTAATAATGATTTATCTGCATTGCCATGTTTTCCTTCTTTTAAGTTCAAATGTTTCTTAATAATAAGGAAAGAAATTTGTTTTTACTATTATGCCAATTGGAACTAAAAAATGGAAAAAAATTGAATTCAATTTAGTTCAAACATATTTGAGGACCCGATTGGGTGAAGACCCAATAGGGTTCGGACCCGATAGGTTCATACCCCGATGGGCCCGGACTTAGTTGGGGTCCTTAAGAATCATCATAGTTTTTGATCCAACATTTTTGTCCGTTTCGCTCTACCTTGCTTAGTTCTAGTTTTTGAGATACGTGAATTTAGGGGCCCACTGGGGTCTTGAGAATTTTAAAAACTCGATAACCTTAAAAATATTGCTCGGAGATGGTATTTGACGGTCTTCTTCTAAGTGTTTGAACATTTGTTGAGTTGGCAATATTTACCGAGTTATAAACGTTTAAAAATATTAGGGAGTGACTTTTTGAAATCCAAAGTTAGGATCACACATGTAAAGAGGAGCGGCAGTGCTATAAGGGTCCAAAGAACCAAAAATGGCCTCCGTTTTGCTCTATCTGGCTTAGTTTTCGAGATATCTTCATTTTGAGTTTAAAAAAAAAAAAAATTCCCCCAGATATAAAAATTTTACTGAAATAGTGAAAAAAACTTCCTGAAATCTAAGAAGATGAACTAATTGGTAGAAAATTACGTCCTAAAACTAAAGAAGAGGAATATGTATTAAAAAAAAAAAGATTTTTTTTTATGCACTCAAAATAATCACTATGTTAAATTACAGAGATACTCTGCTTAGCCAGCAGAAAATACCACAGATTTCCAACCAGCAAGATTTTTTGTTATTTTACGAAGAAAACTCTGTAAAATGATTTCGATAAAAAAAGTAAATTTATAGAATTATCGGTAAAATATTGATAAAACCGAAAATAATTTTACCAAAAAAACTCTGTAAGTTTACAAAGTTTTAGTTAAATGCATTTTTGAGTTCAAAATTTAAAAAAAAAAACTCTGTAAATTTACAAAGTTTTAGTTAAATACATTTTATGAGTAAAACTTCTCTGCATCAAAAACATTAATTAAAATTAAAAAAAACTAAGTTAATTAAAATTTAAATTTTGTTAAATTTTTTTCCTAAAAGTTAAGAAAATTTTCCAAATTAATTAGTTAAGTTTAACGTAATTGTGGGAAAATTTATGAGCTATTTTGTTGAAAATTTTTCCAATGTTTAAGTTAAGTCTTTTTTTTTAGTGTGTGAAAAACAAATTGGCCGAGATATTAAAATTTTACTAAAATAGTGGAAAAAATTCCTCAAATCTAAGAAAATGAACTAATTGGTAGAAAATTACGTCCTCAAACTAAAGAAGAGGAATATGTCTCAAAAATAAAGATTATTGTCATATATTTAGGGAAATTTTTTTTGGCGGTAAGAATTTCTTCCATGTATTTGGGAATTCCAATTAAGAACAAGTGAGTGTTAAATTCGGCTGTGCCGAATCTATAATACCCTCCAACATATAAAAAAAATTGCAGGGGCGTTTTTTGGGGGGGGGGGGGTCAGTAGGGGTCATTGGGGGACACATAACCCCATGCTGTAAATGTTCAAAAATTCATTTATTATGCTTTTTTTCATTATTTAAAAACATTTTTAATATCCACGCCCACAAAAGAGGGCGGGCAAAAAACGATTTCTTTTTATTTCCTAAGTCCAAGTGCAGGGCCTTGAACTTTTTCTGACATCAAATTGTTGTATTTGCTTAGCAAAAATACAAAAAAAACCTGTGAAAATTTGGCGTTTTTCAGAGGTAAGTTAAGTTCTTCAAGGGGGAACTTTTTTCCCCCTGGTCCGATATATAAAAATAATGGACTATTTAACAGTACATGAACTTAAATTTTTCCTAGCACTTAAGAAAATTTCCAAACTTTTAGTTAAATTTAACTAAATTGTTGGGAAATTTATAAACTATTTTGAAAAAAAATTTTCCAAAGTTTAAGTTAAGTCTTTTTTTTTGAGTGCATTTAAGGAAAATAATGGACTATTTAACAGTATATGAAATAAAATTTTTACCTAAAAAATTGTCTAAGTTTGCAATTATTGAAGAGGAATATGAGTTTTTATCCTTTATAATTTAAAGAACGATTTTTTTGAATATAATATTTAAAAGGTCGAGTAAAACAATTTTTATTTTTTAATAAAAATTAATCAGAATTTGAACATAATGGTTGGCACGCCATGTGATGAATAACCCTAATATGGAGTATTTGTTACAACAAAAACACAAAAACATATTGTTGTAGTCCAATGGACTATCGTATGTAAAATTGTTTTAAATATTTTTGTTGGTTATTGATAATCGTTGCCTTATTAGCATGGTACAATTTCTTCGTCTTTCTAATTCTCATTGCGAATAGAGGCGAATATGTATTAATATGCTAGTTTGTGCACTAAACGATTTGTCATTAGACTCGTTTGCTACTTTGTAGTAAATCGTTTCTATTTTTGCTAAATAATCTTGACAATGGAATCTTGACAAATTCCGAAACACGTGTCGATTAAGTCTTGCAAAAATGACCAACATAAATAAATTTAAAACAAAACAATAATTTTTCTTGAAAATTATGCTATGAGAATATCATGGTTTTAATAAGTAAAGAAAATAATGACCTCGAGCCAGAATAAACATCCTCAAAATATAATATTTTAAAGGTCGAATAAAACAATTTTTATTTTTTAATAAAAATTAATCAGAATTTGAACGATTTTTTATTTAATTTAATGAATGAGACATATTTTTTTTACAAAGCTGAACAAATCGCCTTCTAAGCTAACTACTGTTAATGCTTTAAATTTTATCTCTCGGCAAAACTTTAAATTAAGCTAGAAATATTAGTTAGTTTTCTACACTCAGAAGAAAAACTCTGTCAAAAAATCTGTAAAACGACTTTCAATTTAAATTAGCAATCTTTTAGCAGATTGTTCTGCTGAGAAGGATATTTTTAGTAAAATCTCTGTCATTCAGTTTAAGAAAATAACAGACATTTTACTATGTTTATACTGATTTTGTTTGCTGAATTTCATTATTTTTTCAAGAATTTTTTTTATATAAAAAAAAAGCAGAACAGATTGTCAGCAGATTGCTCTGCTGAAATCAGCAGATTGCTCTGCTGAAATCAGCAGATTGTTCTGCTGAAATCAGCAGATTGTTCTGCTAAAATCAGCAGATTTTTCTGCTAAAATCAGCAGATATTTCTGCTAAAATCAGATTTCTCTGCTGTCGAACAACACACATGTTTAATAACTAAAACGCCAGAAAAAAGTATAAGCTTCCGTAGCCTAGTGGTTAAGAAGTGTACTTTCAAATCGGAAGGTGGCGAGTTCGATGCTGGCTGGCGGCGTATGTTTTTTTTTTTTTTTTGTTATATTTATTCACCTCTTATGACAGATATTTAGCAAACCGTGTCTGCTAAAATCAGCAGATTTCTCATATGGCTCAAAATGGGTGTATTTTCAGCAGATTTTTCTGCTGATTGGACAGAGAATTTATTTTGAGTGTAGCAATTTGCAAATTAATAGCTAAAACTTTAAATAAGTATTTCAAGACCAAAAAATGTAAAAAAAAATTAAACTAAAATCTACTATTAATTTTTATATTTATTGGAACTAATCGATTTTTTTTGTAATTTGTAATTTTACATATTAAATGTGTATTTTTACATATTTTATGTGTAAAATACGCAGAATTTCTCCTATGTAGTCATAGTGTTAACATAACAGAAAAATTAAAAGCCCAAAAAAATACCCAAAATTTTGCAGTAAATTATACTTTTTAAAAAAAATGTTAGTACTTTCAACTAAAAAGTGTTAGTTTCTTTCCTGTAGAAAGATTTTAAACATAATCCAAAAAAAATAACTTAAAATTTGTTTATAAAAACATAAATTTAAAAAGAAAATTTAGTTAACAAAAACTTACGTCAAGTGGTTTTTTCAAAACAATCCAACCAGATTCAGCTTGTATATCAAAATATTCCAAATCATTGGGATTAAAAGGTGCACTCAAACTATAAACAATAGCACCGTTATTATCAGCATCTTCATCGGAAGCCGAAACACGTAAAATATTTGTACCAATACTAGCATCTTGTTTGACGTTTTCAACATATTTCTGGAGACGGAAAGAAAAAAATTATTTAAAAAAAATTTTTGAATTATATTTATTAAACATACCTGACGATCAAATAGGGGTGGATTGTCATTAACATCGGTTATTTCTACGGTAAATGAACAAACACCTTCCAAACTGGGTTCTCCCTGATCGGTGGCCTTGACAGTTACCGATACAAATTTACCATCATCACCCTCACGATCGAATACTTTATTGGTTGACACTTCACCAGTTTCTTCGTCCACTGTAAATTTAGTACCTTTTTGATTGGGTTGTTGTACTATGGAATATTTAACCTGTAATTGAAAGGAGAAATTAATGAATTATCTGACAAAAAAACTTTAGTTCATATAATTAAAAACTTTATTGATTTAATAACAAAAATAGGGGATTTAACTATGATAAAACTCATTTTCCGAATCAAAACAACAACAACAAAAATATGGCCAGTCCATACCGACCATTTAATACCCAATAGGGTGCCAGTCCAAACATGCTAGGGGCAACACTTACAATAAGAAAATTATTGCAGTTGCTACATGAAGGTCATTTGTGTAGTAAGTAGTAGTTGTTGTTTTCAACTACAATTTCAGTTGCTTTTGTATGAAAAATCTCAAACAACTACTTTTTGTAGTCGTTTTAAAAATAATTAATAACAATTACTACATTGTAGTAACATTTGTTTTAGTTAGTTTTTTTAATTAGTTAAAATACTTATAATTTTCTAGAAATTTTTAGAAAACTGGATGTGTTTAACGGGGTTGAAAGTGTCAGATGCAGCAGGAATTTTATTAACAAACAATTGTAACCGTATAGAAGTTTTTTTTTTGTTAATTAAAAAATTCAGACAATTTGTGTTACAGTAAAAACAATTGCAATTGGAAGATTTTTTACCGTTTTTTGTAGCTGTTAAGCAATAGTTAAAAATAACAACATTTTTTGGTTAATTGTACCGTAAACTGTAGTAGACAAATAAACAACAACAAATGTAGTTGTGTTAATTGTCTTTTGCAGTGGAATCAAGTGTCATAATTTTTTGAGTGAATAACTACCCTTCATGAAAAATGTGTCTCTCGATCCGAAATCACCTTTCCCGTGACTGGTGAAAACGGGACACGTCCCCAAAATGCCTATCAGCTGACAGATGATTATTGGAATTAACACTAAACTGTCTAAAAAAATACTTATCCCGTGACCGGAGCCAAAAGTACAAAACAAATTTTTAATAAGTTCCGAACAAATTTTTAAAGTTTTCTAAGTCCCAGACACATCTTTTGCGTTTTGTAGTAAAAAAATTCGTAAGAAATGATTTTTGAAAAAAACTTAAAAATATTGAAAAAATTCCAAAATTTGTGGAGTCCCGGACATAAGCATTTTTATTTTTTTTTTCTGTGTTTTGAAATAAAAATTATTTTTAAGAAAAAAAAATTTGAAAAATTTTCTAAGTTTCGAAATCTTTGAACATTTTTTAAAGTCCCTTTTCAAAGATCTTTGCCAATTTTTTTGGAGAATTGGAGAAAAAAATTCTTAAAATGGGTTTAGATTTTTTTTTACTAAATTTCCAAGTTCCGAAATTTTTGTTTACCCTCCAACTACCGTATGGGGGTATACTCACTGTGTCATTCCGTGTATATAACTCATCGAAATATCGGATGGGGACCCCATAAAGTATTATATTATTGATCGATGATAAATTCTAAGACATTCTATCGATGTCAGTGTGTCCGTCGTCCGTCCGCCTGTCAATGAAGTCCTAACTAAAACAGCTAGACTACTGAAGTTTGGGTCGAATATGTGTTATGGTCATAGGCTGGTTAACTTCGGAAATGAGCAAAATCGGGAATGAGCAAAAGTTTCCCTTTGAAAATCTAAACCCACCTCTAAAAAAATCAATTTTTTAACGTTTTTTTGTATATTTATTTGTTAAACAATTTTACCATTTTTGTGTCACAGGTAGTTCAAATGAGCCCACCATAAACAATTTTGAAAAGTTTTCTAAGCTTCGAAAATTATCTAACAAGGGAAGTCTCCCTAGTGCCACCAGCGGATCTTTATGGAATTGGTTTTATTTTGTAGAGCAGAAAAAATAAAGGGACTCGTATTTTTTTTAGCGGCTCAAATTCATATTTAGGAGGAAAAAAGGAGGGGGGAAGACAAGGCCATTTTTCAGTTTTTTTCGTTTATCTCCTATATTATGCAAGGAAACCTAGTCATGTTACATACCAAATTAAAGGTCTTTGGAAAACCTATCGGCGTATGCTAAGAACATTTCCAAACATGCACAACTTTTTGTCATAATGAGTAAAATTTCAAAATTTTAGAACATTTTTGTTAATAAGTCGAAAAATATGAACTTCTTTGGCCCGTTGTTAGCACCACGAGATAAGTATTTTTAATACCTTTAATCTGATACCAAACATGCCTATATTAATTTTGTTAAATTAGGCGTAAATCGTAAAAAACTGAAAAAGGTCAATTTCCCCCCATACAAATCGACCCGCACTAAAAATGACAACATATCCAAATTTCATGAAGATCGGAGGGTGACACCAGGGAGACTTCCCTTGTAAGTTCGGAAAATATTTTCTCGATTGGATGTCACGATAATTTTATCAAATAAGTTTCAAAAAATTTTTTTAATTTTTTTTTTAAGAATTTCGTATTTTTTCCAATAATGGTTTTGGAATCCTAGAATAGCCTTTTTTCCAAGTCAGGAAGAACAAAAATCATATTTTGCAGTTTTAATGTAATTTGTTGTATGCACTCAGAAAAAAATTAACTAATAAATGGGAAAATTCAAGGAAAATTGATATTGATTTAGCTCCATTGCCATGTTTTTTTTTCTTTTAAGTTCATATTTTTCTTAAAAATAAGGATAAAAAAAATTTTTAATTTTATGCCAATTTAAATTAAAATTTGGAAAAGAATGTATTTCAATTTAGTTCATACACATTTAAGGACCCGATAGGGTGGAGACCCCATTACGTTCGGACCCGATAGGTTCAGGCCCAGATGGGCCCATACCCAGTTGGTTTGCTTAAGAGTTGTCATAGTTTTTGATCTAAAATTGTTGTCCATTTCGCTCTACCTTGCTTAGTTCTTGAGATACATACGTTAATTTAGGGGACCACTGGAGTCTTTAGAATTTTAAAAACTTGATAACTGTAAAACTATTATTTGGAGAGCTTTTGGGTATTTGGCGGTCTTGTTCTAAGTGTTAAGAGCTACAAAAATGCTTTTGAACTTTTTGTTGTGTTGGCAATATTTACAGATAGGAAAATTTTAAAATTTTCGGGAATGTCAATTTTTTTTAAATATAAATTTAGAACCCATTGAGGGCCACACATGTGAGGAGGACGATATAATGGAGATGCTGCATTTTGCTCTATCTGGCTTAGTTTTCGAGATATCGCCATTTGAAGTTTTTTGAAAAAAACTTGAAACTTTCCACTAAAATAGTGAAAAAAACTTCCTCATATTTTAGAAGATCAACTAATTGGTAGAAAATTACGTCTTAAAAACTAAAGAAGAGGAATATGTCTTAAAGATAAAGATTTTTTTCATATATTTAGTAAAAATTTCTTTGGCGGTAAGATTATGAAATTCCATTTAAGGAAAATAATGGTCTATTTCACAGTACATGAACTAAAATATTTAGTTAAGAAATTTTGCCAACTTTTAGTTTAATTTAACTAAATTGTGGGAAAATTAATAAACTATTTTGGAGAAAATTTTTCAAAAGTTTAAGTTAAGTCTTTTTTTGAGTGTATTGTAGCAAAATGTTTATTTTCGAGTTTTGCCAAAACGTATGAATATTTTTCCACTTCAGGGTTTTGGAGGTAAGCGGAATCCTATAAAGCCGATATTTAAAATCTAAATAGATGTGAATAACTACACCTCATGAAATCCAAAATTAAGAAGATTTGATAAAATTTGAATTTTCCACAATTTTTTAAAAAAAATTTTAAAAAAGGGGGACCCCGAGATGAAGTGCAAAAATCCTGAAACTTTAACCACATCGCTTTGGCATCTATTTTTACCAATCCCGCATAGCGCCCAAGCGAAATTCGCGAAAAAGCATTTCTCGACTCGCTCCGCCCTATTGTAGGGCTCTACTAAAAAGATGCATTTATGACAATTTCTGAAATAAAATTTTTTTATGAAAAAAAAAATTTCTGCCAAAAAAGTTTTAAATGAAGAAAAATAAGTCTTGATGGAAAAAAATTGATAAAAAAAAATTTAATAAACAAAAATTATTTTTTTTTTTCACCAACATTTTTTTCACAAATAAATTTTTTTTATTAACTTTTTTTCATCAAAATTTATTCTTCTTCATTAAAAACTTTTTGGCAGCAAATTTAAAAAAAAAAAAAAAAACAAAAAAAAAAAAAAAGGGGGAAAAAAATTTTAATGAAAAAGAGTTTTAGATGTAGAACAAAAAAATGTTGATAAAAAAAAATTTTTGATGGAAAAAAAAAAAATTATGAAAGAATCAAATGCTTTAAAATGCTCCAAATTTTTCACAATTTTTTTTGGCGTTTAAAACAAACTTAAAAAAACAAGTAGAAAAGTTAAATTCGACTTGGCCGAATCTATGAATACCCTCCACAATGCCCATTTTAAGTGATAGTAAATTTTCTCACGTGAAAAAAATAACAGTTATGATTAGAAATATTTTATTTTGTGTAAAAATTTTTTTTTAGTAATTTTTGAAAAAAAAAAAAATACCAATTTTTTTTTTGAGTGTAAAATTTTTTTTGAGTGTAAAATTTTTTCGAATTTTACATAAAAAAAAAATTTACTAATTTTTTTTTGAGTGTAAATTTTTTTTTGAGTGTAAAATTTTTTTCGAGTGTATTTTTTTTTTTGTTTTGGTATAAAAATATTTTTGAGTGACAAAAATACGTTTTAAAATATTTTTGTGACTTACCAATGCACAGTGGGGTGGATGATACCTAAAATGGCGATTAATACATAGAAGACTTAATTTTAAAATATTATAATTTTTTATTGATGAGTAATCTTAAACACATAAAAACACAGCATTTTCGAAAAAAAAAACATTGGAAAATTTTTTTTTTTAACCTGTTAGGCGCTTTATTGTTTTTCGGATATAATATCTTATTTCACAATTTTTGCTGTAACTTTGGAACAAAAAGCTTTACATTTATAAATAAAATGGCACATTATAGCGAACTTAATGTGCCATTAAAAACTTAAAAAAGTAAATATGTCGTATGTGTTTTTATTAGTATAATTTTAATTTAAAATTCGATTTTTGTTTTTCACTAAATCTCATTAATGTACAAATTTATCTCAAAAAGTCCCGAAACAGAAGACTAAAAATTTTTTATTAATGGATAATCATAATTTAATAAAACGCAGCATTTCAGAAGAAAAATTGGAAAAAATATTTTTACCTGTTAAACTTTTTTTTCTGTTTTTCGGAAAAAGCCTAATTCACAATTTTCGCTGTAACTTTGACATCAAAAGAATAAGTAAATAAATATAAAATAAATAAAATATGTATTCAAATTCTGATTAATTTTTATTAAAAAATAAAAATTGTTTTATTCGACCTTTAAAATAATATGTTTTGAGTGGGTTTATTCTAGCTCGAGGTCATTATTTCCTTTACTAATTAAAACTATGATATTCTCATAGAATAATTTTCAAGAAATAAATTTTTCCGTTTTTAAATTTATTTATGTTGGTAATTTTTTTCAAGACTTAATCGACACGTGTTTCGGGATTTGTCAGATCCCATTGCCAAGATTATTTAGCAAAAAATAAAATATGAGAATATCATAGTTTTAGTTGGTAAATGAAATAATGACCTTGAGCTAGAATAAATCTACTTAAAATAAAATATGTATTCTTATTAGCAGAGACTGGAACTTCATGCAAATGCATGTTTTTTCTCGTTAGTCTGAGAACATTGTTAATGAGTTATCTTTTCGAATCAACAAATTTGCATTAAAATGGCATTGATTTGTTATTGCATATTTTGGTAAAAATGCATATATTTGCATATTTTTGCAATAATGGTATTTTTTAGTTATATTTTGTAATATTTAAGTAAAAATTCAAGTTTTGTAAAATAATTTTGTTATAATTTTTCGCAATTTGTTTTAAATAAGTACATTTTTTGAATTTTATTTTTTATCAATGATCCCAATTTGACGTCCCGCATTTGGCGCAATTGTCCCGCTTTATGTCAACTTTTTCCATGTCCCGCGCTGGACTCCAAATTCACGCCTTTTAAGGCGTCAGAAAGGTAGACGCAGATATTAGAAATTAATCAAAACATTTTTGAAAAAAAATTTTGAAAAAAAAAAATTAAATATAAATTAACGTAAGATTATTAGATTGTTCACCTGAAGTCAGCAGATTTTTGTTCTGAACTCAGCTTATTTTTCTGATAAAATTAGCAAATCTTTCAGTTAAAATCAGCAGAATCTTCAGCTAAAACCAGCAGATTTTTCTGTCAAGACAGATTTTTCATATGGCTCAAAATGGGTTTATTTTCAGCAGATTTTTCTGCAGTAAATGTGTATACATTTAGGTACTTAATTTTGAACATCAATAGGATCTTAGAGTAAATGTTATTTTATCAATGTTATTTTATCAATGATAGTCACCACATCATTGATAAATGCATTATTTTGTCCCGCCAAATATTCGAAAAAAACTTTTAAATTTCCATCTCTTTACAAAAAAAATATTGTTTCAAACTTCTTATAAACTAATTGTTTTTTCCCGCCAAAAATTTTAAAATCCCGCCATTTTCCTAAATTTTTTGCCTTTGTCCCGCTTTTTGGAAAAAATTTCTGGCAACCTATGCTCCAATCACATCCGCATCTGTTGATAATTTAAAGAAGTATTTATTTGTCAATGTAAATACATTTTTTTTTAGGATTTTCTAAAGTAAACAATTTTTATTATTTTTTTAAAAATCTGTAAGAAATAATAATGAATTCTCTGTTATGTTTTTATTTAAATAAAATTTAAAAAAAAAAATTTAAATGCATATTTTTTAAATTTTTGTTACATATTTTAGGATTTTAAATGCATATTTTAAGCGCTTAAAACAATGTTTTTAGATGCATGAAGTTCCAGTCTCTGCTTATTAGTATTAATTCAATTTTAATCAAGTTTTTATTTTTCACTTAATTCAGTTAATGTGAACATTTATCTCAAAAATTTACAGACGAAAATTTTTAAAGGATCAGAACAGAATAATTTAAGGTCTAGTTGATGAGGTTATGTATGGTGTATCTTCATCAAAATCACTCACGCACTCATCTCTCACAAAACAAAAAACAACAAAATACCAAAAATATGGAAATTGAGAGTATTTTAACACAACAAGTAAGAGTGATGTGCCGAATCTTCTATACCATCCAAAACGTTACAAAACTACAAAAAAATTTGGGGGGCATTTTTGATAGGGGCTCGGAGGGGACGTAGGGGGCACTTTCACCCTTGCGATTAATCATTGCAAATTAATTTTTATTGGTTTTTGCACTTAAGTAATACAATTGCATTATTATTACATATTTTTTTATAACCACGCCCCAAAAAAGGGGCGGGCGTGCGTGTGCGTGATTTAAAATAACTCACGCACCCATCTCTTATAAACAGTACACTCATGAGCTGCAGTTACAACTACCATACGGAATATAAGGACAAAATATTATGAAAACAACTTGATTTTTAGTCTTTTTTTTCAAATAGATTTTTAGCAACTGGAGTTCTTTCACAAAAAAATTGATAAGTCAAAAACCGCAAACGGACATTCAGGGATTTATTAGATGAAATCATATATTTAAAGACCATATAGGCGGATTTTCACTCTTTCACAGACAAAGTTGTTGAAACTCAATATTTATATCAAAAATACCCTATTTTTAGAGCATTTTTATTATTTTTTTTTTTTAATATTTCCAAAACATATATCTAAACCAAAAAATTTTTTTTATATGCTCAAATACCTAAAGTAGACTGATCCATTAGGAAGCTCTCAATTTTAGAAGTCTTTATACAAAATATAATTACTTGAAATATCAAAATTTTCACTTTAAATCAATGCGCGCAAAAATAATAAAAATAATTGAACTTTAAACACACACTGCAAATAAAGTATACAACTTAGAACTTTGTTTTTTGCCATTATTGATGTTGAATTTTATCTACTTTAACCTGGTACCAAACACGGTTGTGAAAGTTAATGTTCATCTATTGAATTAATCGCCACTTTGGATGCATTTCACCCCTCTGTGCAATGGTTTTAAAACAGGTTTAACGGGTTTTCACCACGTGAATTTAGGGTGAAGCTAATCTGATATTCACGGTTTTGCTAATAACTTTTGAACCACTGGACCGATTTGGGTGAAATTCAATACGAACTAGGCTGGAGGAACGAAAAATATATATGCCAAGCTTCAGCATCCTCAGAATTGATTTTTGAAAGTTATACTGCTTTTTATCTCATAAATTCACGAAAAACCCTTGCCGAAATTCAGTCTTTTGCTCATAACTTTTGAACCACTGGACCGATTTCGCTGGATTGCAATACCAACCTGACCAGGTAAATGCCCAACATATTTGCCAAACTTCAGGAGCCTCCGTAAAGTCTTTCAAAAGTTAGCGTGTTTTCAACAGACAAACAGACAGACGGACAGACGGACGGACGGACGGACATCGTTAGATCCTCTTAAAATCGATCGAGGATCATGAATATATATACTTTATGGGGTCCTAGACCAATATTTCGAGGTGTTACAAACGGAATGACAAACTTATATATACCCTCTATCACTAGAGTGGAGGGTATAAAAATCTAAATTTTTCCAAGTCCCGACATTTATTGTTAAATTTTTCGTTTTGGGATGTAAAAACTATTGTAATATTTTCTTTTTTTTAATTTATGTCAAATATATATTAAAATTCAAATGTCAAAAAAAAATGTAGCTCTCTTTTGTAAATGTCAAGCAAAATCAAGCTTTTTTTAATAAAATGTAAAACTTTTTACCATTTTCGATCTGGCAAGCCTACTTGGGATCCATTTTTCGGAAAGTTGTGGTGATGGCTATTATGGTTGGTTTTGACAGACTATAACTTTCTTAATTGTTTCCTTTTATTTTACACATTTTTCTTGATAAACGAAATTCCAAAAAAAACAAGTGAGAGTATTACATTCGGCTGTGCCGAATCTTTTATACCCTCCAAAATGTTAAAAAACTATATAAAAAAAATCCAGGTGCGTCTTTTTTTTTTTGGGGGGGGGGAGACGTTAGGGGGCACCTTCGGCCTGCGATTTTTAACTTCTTCTGAGATAAGAATGTTGCATTTGCTTAGCAAAAGTACAAAAAACCCTGCAAAAAATGCGGTTTTTCTTGGGTTGGTTTAGTTCTCCAAGGGGGAACTTTTTCCCCCTTGGTCCGATTTTGCCCATTTCCGAACTTGACCTGCCTAGGAATATAAGACATATTCGTGCCAAACTTCGGAAGTCTAGCTCATTTAGTTTGGACTGTATCGTGTCTTCTATAGACGGACAGACGGACGGACATCGCTAGAATATCTTAGAATCGATCACTGATCAATAATATATATCAAAATATGGGTCCTAGACCGATATTTTGATGCGTTACACACGGAATGACAAAGTGAGTAGACCCCCATATTGTGGTTGGAGGGTATAAAAACATTTTCGGGACAGGCTTCTGTAAAATTTTTTTATGAAAAAAAATTGCTGCCAAAAAAGTTTTGAATGAAGAAAAATAAATTTTGATGGAAAAAAGTTGATAAAAAAAAAATTTAATAAAAAAAAAAAAAAATTTTACCAAATTTTTTTTTCACCAATTTTTTTTTAAACTTTTTTTTATCAATTTTTCTCGGAATGTTGTAATTAAGGCTATTGTATGGTTGGTCTTGACAGACTAGATGTTTCTTATTATTTTTCCCATTTTTTTTAGTAATTGAAATTCCGAAAAAAACTTTTCGGGACAGCCTACTACACATTTGTAGATTTTCTTTCATCAAAGAGTTTAAATAGTTTTAATTAAAGTAACATAAACGTAATTGTACTTAACTTAAACACACTAACCTAATAAAATAACGTAAAAGGATATCTAATTATAAACATTAACCCTCTAAGAGACTATGTGGCGCCTGAGGAAAACTTTTTTAATTTTTTTGTATTATTGTCTAATTTGGAAATGAAATGTTTTTTAAAACATGTAAAAAAACGTTACTCTAAGTTCAAGTTTTTCCATGAAACCTTAAACGGGTTAATAAATTTCCTATAAAACATGCTATTAAGTCTGCAAAAATTACCAAAAAAATCTATACCAAATTTAAAAAGCTTTTTATCTCCACTATTTTTTTTTTTGCAACAAAAACCATCATATAAAATCATAAAATTTACCTGTCCATTAACACCTTTATCTTCATCTGTTGCCACAACTTTAATAACTGGACTGCCATTTGGTGCTCCTTCTTCTACTTTTGGATAATAAGTACCACAATCCTTAAATACCGGCTTATTGTCATTGACATCAGTAATGAAAACCACTACTACAGCTGTAGAGGTATGTATAGTTTGGTCACCATTCACACAGCATGAACCATCATCCAATGCCGTTACATTTAGTTCATACTTATCACGATCTAATGTTATGGCCTTATTGTGTAAACGTATAACACCCGTTATTTCTTCAATAACAAATTGACCCGATGAAGTACCACCACCCACAAAACCAAACCTCACATTATCACCATCTTTATCCGAAGCCACCACCGTGGTAACCAATGTATTTGGACCAGCATTTTCATCTACATTGGGTGTATAGACTTGTTGGGAAAACTTGGGTTCTTCGTCGTTTTTGTTTTTGGTGTAAATGCGAACGGTGGCAACACCTGACTTGGAGGGTTCACCTTTATCTTTGGCCGTAACAATGAATTCATAGTAGGCATTATTGTTATCGGCATCTAATTGTTTATTGTTGACTATTATGCCATTTGAGTCGACAGCAAAATGATCATCGGATACTAAATATTCAATTTCTGCATTGGCACCTGAATCAGAATCCATAGCTTTAACACGTAGTATGCTGGTACCCAAAGGAATATCTTCATCTACATTATGTGCTTGATAATCAGGCAATTCAAATTTGGGTGCATTGTCGTTAACATCTGTGACACGTATGGTAAGCTGGAGGAAAAATAGCAGAGAATCAGAGGAAAAAGTTAATAAAAATTGTTTATAGTGTTAATTAAAAATTTGAATGTAATTGTGATAAAATATTCGAATAATTACAAAAGACATTTAAATGGAAAGAAATAAATAATTTTGAAGCACTAAATGCCTTAAGGGTTTTGTAATATAATTTCTGTAAATCTTATATCGTAAAATACAATAAATGTAACCAAGTAGAAAATACTTTCAAGTAATTGTAACTTTAAAAAATTTTGACTGAAAAACATTCCCTAAAGTAAAAAAAGCGTTTTTAATAATTAAATTGAGTTTAATTTTAAATTTAATTTAAATTTAATTTAAATTAAAATGAGTTTAATTTTTTTTGGAATTCAAAAATTTCTTTTGGGTGTCACAATTTTTTTTTTGACTCCATAGTTTGATGTTAAAGTTTGTATAGAAAAATTAATATCGGCATCGATTTTTTAAAATTAACATCGAATTCGATGAAATTTTTTCTGTAGAAAAATCAACCTCGAATTTAGTGAAATTTTTTCTTTAGAAAAATTAACATCGAATTCGATTAAATATTTCTATAGAAAAATTAACATCGAGTTCGATGAAACTTCTGCTATAGAAAAATTAACATCGAATTCGATAAAAAAAATTTCTATGGAAAAGTTAACATCGAGCTTCTATAGAAAAATTAGAATCGAATTCAATGAAATTTTTTCTTTAGACAAATTAACATTAAAAAATTGAACATCGATTTAAATTTAAGTTCGATGAATTTTTTGTATAAAAAAAAATTAACACAAATACGATAAAATGTTTTCTATAATAAAATTAACATCGAATTCGATGAAGTTTTTTTATAGAAAAATTAACATCGAATTCGATGAAATTGTTTCTATTGAAAAATTTTAATCGAGTTCAATGAAATTTTTTCTATAGAAAAATTAACATCGAATTTGATTAAATTTTTTCTATAGAAAAATTAACATCGAATTCGATAAAAAATTTTCTATAGAAAAATTAACATCGAATTCGATGATTTTCTATAGAAAAATTAACATCGAATTCGATGATTTTCTGTAGAAAAATTAACATCGAATTCGATGAAATTTTTTCTATAGAAAAATTAACATCGAATTCGATGAAATTTTTTCTATAGAAAAATCAACATAAAATTCTATGTTCTGAGAAAAATTATCGAGGTCGATGAAATTTTTTCTATAGAAAAATTAATATCGAATTTTGATAAAATTTTCAATTTTTTATATAGAAAAAATTTCATCGAATTCGATGTTAATTTTTCTATAAAAAAAAATTCCTCCAACTCGATGTTAATTTTTCAATAAAAAAAAATTAAAAAAATTTTAACAATTTTTCTGTAAAAAAATTTCATCAATTCAGGGTTAATTTTTTTATAGAAAAAATTTCATCGAAATCGATGTTAATTTGTCTATAGCAAAAATTTCATCGAGTTCGATGTTATTTCTATAAGCAGATATTTCATAGAAAAAAATTCGTCGAATTTCATGTTACTTTTTCTATACAAAATAAATTTTTCTATAGAAATTATTTTATCGACGCCGATATTAAAAAAATATTAGAAAAATTAACATCGAATTCGATGGAATTTTTTCTACAGAAAAATTAACATCGTTTCGATGAAATTCTTGCTATAGAAAAACTAACATCGATTTCGATGAAATTTTTGCTATAGAAAAATTAACATCAAATTTCTATAAAAAAATTAACATCGAATTCGATGAAATTTTTTCTATAGAAAAATTAACATCGAACCCGACGAAATTTTTTCTATAGAAATTTTTCCAATAAAATATTTTTTTAATATTTGGACTTGTCCTAGGATGCCACTATTGATCGCAAATGAAAGAGGAGGATCTCCCCTAATTTTCCTTTTTCATTATTTTTACATATCAGGAAAAAGGAGGTAAGTTACGCCCATTTAAAATTGTATTCTTCAATATTATTAAAAATGTTCAACTAAATATTTTGATAAAGTTTTCAAATGACTTTATTCACATTCTTTTATCCTGATATGGTAAAATATGGAAAAATTAGGGGAGATCCTTCTCTTTCATTTTCCGTCACCAGTGTCATCCTAGGACAATTACAAATATTTCAAAAATATTTTACAAAATGTATCTATTAAAACTTTGAAGTCCTTTTAAATGGAAACAGGATCACGAAATGAAAAACTGTAAATGCAGTTTTACTCGATTTGATCTCTACTTTCAGGCGTATTTCATCCGTTTTATGTTCAGTATTGGCTGTCGGACGGTGTAAGAAATTTAAAATCGAATTCGATATATATTTCTTTAGAGAAAAATTAACATCGAATTCGATGAAACTTTTTTCTACAAAAACATAAACATTACATTCTATAAAATTTTTGTATAAAAAATTAACATCGAATTCGTTGAAAAATTTTGTATAGAAAAATTAACATAAAATTTAAAGTAACATTTTTTATAGACAACTTAACATCGAATGCGGTGTAAATTTTTTTTTTTCAGAAAAATTAACACCAAATTCGATTAAAAATTGTGTATAGAAAAACTAACATATGGAATCTTTTATGTTGAAAATTTAACACCAAATTCAAAGTAAATATTTCGATAAAAAAATTTTGTTAAAAAACAAATAAAACTGTAAAATATTGGTAAAATGTAATTACGAGACTTTTTCTTGTAATTTGACAAGTCTTTTTTTGTATGCACAAACCGGGAAAATAATATATGAGGGCCAATCTTCTGTCCAGAATTGGCAACTAGCAATATCTCAAAAACCATTCGAAACGTTTGATTTTCGTGTTCGGCACATCAAAATTCAAAACCACTACCATATTTTTTTCATTATTCAGATAGGAAGATTTGAATATTCGCCCTCGATATAACAAATTTTAGTTTCTTATTTGACAACATGTTAGTATACAAAAAAGTTTTCCTAAAGTCTTATAATTTAACTTTTTTATCATAAAATTATTTGAAATTTTGTTATTTCTAACATTAATTTCCATAAAAAAACTTGACATGTTTAACATAAATAATTTCTTAAAACTGTAATTTCATTTTTCCCTTTACCAGAAAAATATGTATAAGTTTTTTATTGTAATTTTCCAATAAAACTGTCAATTTGAGTTAATTTTCAACGGCAATATTTTTTTTTTTGCTTCTTTTACTAACGTCTAAATAAAATTATGCATTTAAGTGCAATTGCGGGTAAAGTTTGAAAACAAATCTCAAATGACATTAAATTACCCTTGGAAAATTTACAACTTACAATTCACCAGCCACAAACTACTAAACTAATGATGATACCCAGAAAATTACAAAGTATAGAAAAAAAAAATAAACTCTACTTGTATTGAAAAACAAAAGGAAATTGGAAAAATATAAGGGAATATTGCTATGGTGGTTGTGGTGGCTGAAAAAAAAATAAAAAACGGAAGTAAACGTGCCAAGTTAAAGACTATAACTTGTTTTTAACATATTGAATTTGAAGAAAATAAAAGAAGAAAAATATATATAAAAAAAATCTATACATACCTCTACGGATGTAGAAAAACCACCAGAATCCTCAGTGGCTGTAACAATCAATGAATAAACGTGGGGTTGTCGTAAATCTTCAAAATCCAATTCTTTGGCAAGTTTAACAATACCCGAAGAGGGGCCAATATTAAATGTACCCGCACCCTGTCCTTGTGCTTTTAAGGTATAACGGATTTCTCGGTCTGCAAAAGATTTTGCTTTAACGGAAATGATGCTGCAAAGAAAATAAGAAAGAAATATTAAAAAAGTTCAACGAGGTAAATATTAATAAAGAAAAATATTGTCTACATTAAGGCGCTTTTGATATATATATTTTTTTTTTTTTGTGGCACAAACAAAGGAAACAAAAACAAAGAAATAAAAACCAAATGTCTTGAGACTAGCAAATATATATAAAAAGTCAATAAGATTATAAAAGAAAATGGAAAACAAATAAAGAAAATTCAATAAACTGCAAATATAATAAAGCATATATTTTATAAAGCAGAATTTTTGAGCATTAAACCGAACTCTACACCATTTACGAGTGTAGCTCTATTCTTAAAAATGCCTGCGAATTTTGTACTCTTGCCCACAACATTAAATCTTGATAATGTTTTGCCGAAGATTTATATCAGTTGAGGACCCCATTAAAAAACCAAAAGAGCTGTACATTTCGTAAGTGAGTGCAAAAATAAGTGCAAAAAAGTGTTTTTACATTTTAAAGAGTATAAAAGATGCGGCACCAAAGAATATAACACTCTCCCTTGTTTTATGTACATTTGACAAACAAATGGAAAATTTTTATGCGAAAAGCTTAGACTTGGTGAAAAAGTAGTTTTGTTAAAAAAAAAGTGTTTTTTTTCACAAAAAACAAAATTATGTTAAAAAAAATTTAATGAACCCAAAATTTTTGGTGAAAAAATTTGATGAAAAAAAAGTTGTTGATGAATTTTTTTGATGAAAAGAAAAATTTTTTGATGTAAAAAAAAATATGAAATAAATTTTTTTTTTGATGAGGAAAAAAAATTTCATGAAAAAACAAAAAAAAAATATGAATAAAAATTGATGCAAAATAAAATTATAAAAAAACAATGATTTTTTTTTTTTCAAATATATCGAAAATTGTTAGACCGATTTCAGAAAATTTTCAATATGCTTTATTTTTTTTTTTAATTTTTCAAAAATTAAAAATTTTGCTGAAAATCCAAAACATTGATCAATGTGTACCAAATTATGTTTAAATGAAAGTTTGTCTCAAGCTCTCAAAAGGAGTCAAGGAATTTTTTTGATGAAAAGAAAAATTTTTATGATGAGGAAAACAAATTTTTTTGATGAGGAAAAAAAATTTCATGAAAAAACAAAAAAAAAAATTTTGATGAAAAAAAATTATTAAAAAAAAAAAAATTATGAAAAAAAAAAATTCTGAAAAAAAATTGATGCAAAAAAAAATTATAAAAAAACAATGATGAAAAAAAAGTTTGATGAAAAAAAAAAATTTTATGAAAAAAAAAAATTGATGAAAAAAAAATTGATGAAAAAAAAGTTTGATGAAAAAAAACATTGATGAAAAAAAAAAATTTATGGAAAAAAAAAATTTGATGGAAAAAAAATTGATGAAAAAAATAAAAAAAAATTTGATGAGGTTTTAGCAAATTCACGAGAATTCATTGTAAGTTTTATGGCGCCAAAAAAGTTGTAAATTTACAATTTTTTTGGTAAAAATCTTGTAAAATTACAAAAAAAGCTCGTAATTTTTACTAGGAATTCTCGAAAAATAGGCGGTAGCAAAAAATTTAGATAATTCACAAATTCTCCTTGTAAGTTTTATCGAGTCAAAAAAAATTGTAAATTTATAGTTTCAACCTTTTATAGCACAGACTTCTAGAATAGGTTAGGTTGGGTAAGGTCAGGCGCGAAATCAATCAGCTCTTGGGTATGATGGAGGAGAAAAATTTTTTTTTCTAAAAATTCTTCTTACAGGGAAATTTATTCTGATTAATTTTTATTAAAAAATAAAAATTGTTTTATTCGATCTTTAAAGTATTATATTTTGAGGATGTTTATTCTGGCTCGAGTTCATTATTTTCTTTACTAATTAAAACCATGATATTCTCATAGCATAATTTTCAAGAAAATTATTTTTTTGTTTTAAATTTATTTATGTTGGTCATTTTTGCAAGACTTAATCGACACGTGTTTCGGAATTTGTCAGATTCCATTGTCAAGATTATTTAGCAAAAATAGAAACGATTTACTACAAGGAAGCAAACGAGTCTAATGACAAATCGTTTGTGCACAAACTAAAATATTAATACATATTCGACACTATTCACAATGGGAATAAGAAAGACGAAGAAATTGTACTATACTAGTAAGGCAACGATTGTCAAGAACCAACAAAAATATTTAAAACATTTTACATATTGATAGTCCATTGGACTACAACAGTATGTTATTTGTTGTTGTGAGTGAAATAATACCATATTAGGGTTATTCATCACTATGGAGTGCCAACCATTATGTTCAAATTCTGATTAATTTTTATTAAAAAATACAAATTATTTTATTCGACCTTTAACATTTTAAACTTTGAGGATGTTTATTCTGGCTCGAGGTCATTTTATTAATTTAGATTTTTTTATTTTGTGAGGATGTTTATTCTGGCTCGAGGTCATTATTTTCTTTACTAATTAAAACCATGATATTCTCATAGTATAATTTTCAAGAAAATTATTTTTTGTTTTAAATTTATTTATGTTGGTCATTTTTGCAAGACTTAATCGACACGTGTTTCGGAATTTGTCAAGATTCCATTGTCAAGATTATTTAGCAAAAATAGAAACGATATACTACAAAGTAGCAAACGAGTCTAATGACAAATCGTTTTTACACAAACTAAAACATTAATACATATTCGACTCTATCCACAATGTGAATTAGAAAGACGAAGAAATTGTACTATGCTAGTAAGTAACAATTGTCAATAACCAACAAAAATATTTAAAACATTTTACATACGATAGTCCATTGGACTACAACAATATGATTTTTGTTGCTGTGAATGAAATTATACCATTATTAGGGCTATTCATCACTATGGCGTGCCAACCATTATGTTCAAATTCTGATTAATTTTTATTAATAAATAAAAATTGTTTTATTCGACCTTTAAAATATTATATTTTGTGAGGATGTTTATTCTGGCTCGAGGTCATTATTTTCTTTACTAATTAAAACCATGATATTCTCATAGTATAATTTTCAAGAAAATTATTTTTTGTTTTAAATTTATTTATGTTGGTCATTTTTGCAAGACTTAATCGACACGTGTTTCGGAATTTGTCAAGATTCCATTGTCAAGATTATTTAGCAAAAATAGAAACGATATACTACAAAGTAGCAAACGAGTCTAATGACAAATCGTTTTTACACAAACTAAAACATTAATACATATTCGACTCTATCCACAATGTGAATTAGAAAGACGAAGAAATTGTACTATGCTAGTAAGTAACAATTGTCAATAACCAACAAAAATATTTAAAACATTTTACATACGATAGTCCATTGGACTACAACAATATGATTTTTGTTGCTGTGAATGAAATTATACCATTATTAGGGCTATTCATCACTATGGCGTGCCAACCATTATGTTCAAATTCTGATTAATTTTTATTAATAAATAAAAATTGTTTTATTCGACCTTTAAAATATTATATTTTGTGAGGATGTTTATTCTGGCTCGAGGTCATTATTTTCTTTACTAATTAAAACCATGATATTCTCATAGTATAATTTTCAAGAAAATTATTTTTTGTTTTAAATTTATTTATGTTGGTCATTTTTGCAAGACTTAATCGACACGTGTTTCGGAATTTGTCAAGATTCCATTGTCAAGATTATTTAGCAAAAATAGAAACGATATACTACAAAGTAGCAAACGAGTCTAATGACAAATCGTTTTTACACAAACTAAAACATTAATACATATTCGACTCTATCCACAATGTGAATTAGAAAGACGAAGAAATTGTACTATGCTAGTAAGTAACAATTGTCAATAACCAACAAAAATATTTAAAACATTTTACATACGATAGTCCATTGGACTACAACAATATGATTTTTGTTGCTGTGAATGAAATTATACCATTATTAGGGCTATTCATCACTATGGCGTGCCAACCATTATGTTCAAATTCTGATTAATTTTTATTAATAAATAAAAATTGTTTTATTCGACCTTTAAAATATTATATTTTGTGAGGATGTTTATTCTGGCTCGAGGTCATTATTTTCTTTACTAATTAAAACCATGATATTCTCATAGTATAATTTTCAAGAAAATTATTTTTTGTTTTAAATTTATTTATGTTGGTCATTTTTGCAAGACTTAATCGACACGTGTTTCGGAATTTGTCAAGATTCCATTGTCAAGATTATTTAGCAAAAATAGAAACGATATACTACAAAGTAGCAAACGAGTCTAATGACAAATCGTTTTTACACAAACTAAAACATTAATACATATTCGACTCTATCCACAATGTGAATTAGAAAGACGAAGAAATTGTACTATGCTAGTAAGTAACAATTGTCAATAACCAACAAAAATATTTAAAACATTTTACATACGATAGTCCATTGGACTACAACAATATGATTTTTGTTGCTGTGAATGAAATTATACCATTATTAGGGCTATTCATCACTATGGCGTGCCAACCATTATAACCATAACCATAATGGTTGGCACGCCATAGTGATGAATAGCCCTAATAATGGTATAATTTCATTCACAGCAACAAAAATCATATTGTTGTAGTCCAATGGACTATCGTATGTAAAATGTTTTAAATATTTTTGTTGGTTATTGACAATTGTTACTTACTAGCATAGTACAATTTCTTCGTCTTTCTAATTCACATTGTGGATAGAGTCGAATATGTATTAATGTTTTAGTTTGTGTAAAAACGATTTGTCATTAGACTCGTTTGCTACTTTGTAGTATATCGTTTCTATTTTTGCTAAATAATCTTGACAATGGAATCTTGACAAATTCCGAAACACGTGTCGATTAAGTCTTGCAAAAATGACCAACATAAATAAATTTAAAACAAAAAATAATTTTCTTGAAAATTATACTATGAGAATATCATGGTTTTAATTAGTAAAGAAAATAATGACCTCGAGCCAGAATAAACATCCTCACAAAATATAATATTTTAAAGGTCGAATAAAACAATTTTTATTTATTAATAAAAATTAATCAGAATTTGAACATAATGGTTGGCACGCCATAGTGATGAATAGCCCTAATAATGGTATAATTTCATTCACAGCAACAAAAATCATATTGTTGTAGTCCAATGGACTATCGTATGTAAAATGTTTTAAATATTTTTGTTGGTTATTGACAATTGTTACTTACTAGCATAGTACAATTTCTTCGTCTTTCTAATTCACATTGTGGATAGAGTCGAATATGTATTAATGTTTTAGTTTGTGTAAAAACGATTTGTCATTAGACTCGTTTGCTACTTTGTAGTATATCGTTTCTATTTTTGCTAAATAATCTTGACAATGGAATCTTGACAAATTCCGAAACACGTGTCGATTAAGTCTTGCAAAAATGACCAACATAAATAAATTTAAAACAAAAAATAATTTTCTTGAAAATTATACTATGAGAATATCATGGTTTTAATTAGTAAAGAAAATAATGACCTCGAGCCAGAATAAACATCCTCACAAAATATAATATTTTAAAGGTCGAATAAAACAATTTTTATTTATTAATAAAAATTAATCAGAATTTGAACATAATGGTTGGCACGCCATAGTGATGAATAGCCCTAATAATGGTATAATTTCATTCACAGCAACAAAAATCATATTGTTGTAGTCCAATGGACTATCGTATGTAAAATGTTTTAAATATTTTTGTTGGTTATTGACAATTGTTACTTACTAGCATAGTACAATTTCTTCGTCTTTCTAATTCACATTGTGGATAGAGTCGAATATGTATTAATGTTTTAGTTTGTGTAAAAACGATTTGTCATTAGACTCGTTTGCTACTTTGTAGTATATCGTTTCTATTTTTGCTAAATAATCTTGACAATGGAATCTTGACAAATTCCGAAACACGTGTCGATTAAGTCTTGCAAAAATGACCAACATAAATAAATTTAAAACAAAAAATAATTTTCTTGAAAATTATACTATGAGAATATCATGGTTTTAATTAGTAAAGAAAATAATGACCTCGAGCCAGAATAAACATCCTCACAAAATATAATATTTTAAAGGTCGAATAAAACAATTTTTATTTATTAATAAAAATTAATCAGAATTAGATTTTTTTATTTAGATTTTTCAGGATAAACCTCTTATATAGTACGATTATTTCTATGGAAACATTTCCAAAAACTAAAAATGTGTTACTATAGAAAAGATTCCTAAATTTTTTTTTTTAAATTTTGAAAAAAATTCTGAAATTTTGAAAAAAAAATTTACTATACAGAAGACTCAGGCTCTAAAGGATTTTTCTGATAGTAAAACCTAGATTCTGAAATAATTTACCAATAGAAATATATCAGATTTGAGACATTTTACATCCAGATATTTTTCTAAGACATTTGCTAAAAGAAAAATTTTATGAATATGTGTAATTTTTTCTACAGAAAAATGCAGAGGTGGTTTTGAGATAGAAAAGCTTTAAGCATTTGTGAAATTCTTGCTATAGAAAAATTTTAAAATTCCAATACACTTTCATATAGGAAAATTCTCAGATACTGAGCAATTATTCCGACCGAGAAGATTCCAAGGTTGGCAATCGATATCCACCCAGAATAACGGTATTTGGCTATTGTACCGCAACCAATAAAGATATGGACATTTTTAAAAGCGATTATGAAAGTAGATGAAATTTCTAGTATTTTTGATGTGTTACTTCGAGTTTGTACCGGTTCGTTTTCGTTATATAGGCCAATACCTTTAAAATACCGTTTCAAACGGTATTATAAAGGTATTGGCCTATATTTCGAAAAGCAACCGGTACAAACACGAAGTAACACATCAAAAATATTAGAAATTTTATTGACTTTCATAATCGCTTTTAAAAATGTCCATATCTTTATTGGTTGCGATACAATAGCCAAATACCGTTATTTTGGGTGGGTATCGATTGCCAACCTTGGAAGATTCTAATATTTACAAAAATTCGTCGTATAGAAAACTTTCCAAATTTAGAGGCATTATAAAAAGAAAACTTATCAGGTTCTGATTTTTTTTATTCAAAAAATTCGAACATTTTAAGATTTCCTTAAAAAAAAAATACTCGATTTCTAAAATATTTTTCTACAGAAAATGTCTGAGATTTCGAAAGGTTCTTTGTACGCCAAAACACTTCTATAGCGATATATCTATTCTTAAACACTTTTCTATAGAGATCTAAGATTAGCGAAATTATCTACCTTAATGTTTTTTAACATTTTAGATGCAATTTCTTAGAAAAAGTCTAAGATTCTGAAACATTTTCTGATACATTTTTCCTATGGAAACGTACTCAGTAGGGCGTCCCGTCAAATTCAAATTTTCGAACTTCATACCTGCCAAACGATGGCCACGTTAGAGCTGATTGTGGAAAAATTTATGAAAAAAATTTGCAAGGTCATCTTCACTCGGCAACCAGCCGTCAAAGTTGTACAAAATTACGTATTGCAAGGAAATGCATGTCAGATTTTTTTTACAAAATCCGGCTCAAAAATTCGGAAATTTGGCGCACTTCATTGAAAAAATGTTAAAAAAATTACAAAACAACGATTTTTTCCACAGATGTTGATTTTTAAATATAAAAATTATTTTTATCCAAATCGGTCTCAAAAGTTGGAAAATATTAAGTGTGTTATCTAAAACATATTAAAAAAAATTATAAACCACGATTTTGGTACGAAAATGCTGATCAGCATCTGTGGACTAAAAGCGCAGATCAGCATTTTTAGACCAAAATCGCGTTTTTATATTTTTTTAATATTTTTTAGATAACACATTAAACATTTTCCAACTTTTGAAATCAATTTGGATAAAAAAAATAATTTTCATGTTAAAAAATCAGCATCTGTGACCAAAATTGCGGTTTTGGATTTTTTTTTAATTTTTTCAATGAAGTGCTCCAAATTTAGGTTGTGTTAAAATGGTGACAAAATCGGCTAATGGCATTTCACTCCTCTTTATTTTTAACATTAAAAATCGTTAATACGAAAATCCTAGCTGATCCTGTTCGAATCGGTTCATGTTTGGACTTGGCACCCATTTTTCGGAAAACAATGGTGTGGGGTACCACATGGTCGGTCTTGACCGACAGTAGTTTTTTACTTATTTTGTGTTGTTTTTGATATTCTACTCACTCTGAATCCTTTTTCTGATTTTCCGGTATCTCCGCCTCATAGCTAGGCATATAGAATTGTGGTGCTCTCTTACCGCCCACTATACTCAAACGTTCTTCTGGTGTACTCTGGAAACGACGATCATCAACTTTTCCATTTTGATCTTCAGCCTTAACATATAAAACATATTCCATATCCAATTGAAAGAGATCAGTACCACGAGTACGTACTACACCCGAACGTTCATCTACCTCAAAACGACCACCGGTACGATCACGTACTATGAAATAATGTATATTATGATCTGTATCGGGATCACGAGCTTGTAGCGTAAAAACGGGAGTATTTGGTGGAGCATTAAGTTGGACGACAGCTTGCATGGGCAAAGGGCGATTAATGAAGTAGGGTGGTTCATCGTTGACATCCTTGACATGGATAATGACACGTTGATTGTCGGTGTATTTGAGACCAGCTGAAAGAGACAAAAAATAATTGAGAATGAGTAAAAATTACAATTACAATTTCTTAAAGCATATCTTAGGGAGAAATTACAGCATATTTTAAGGAGAAATTATTAAGAAGTTCTTTGACTCTTTAAATCCTGCACTTTAAAAATATTAAAATACAAATTCATTGATTTTAAGTTTAGTTGCTCAGAATAAAAAAAAAAAGTATTTAGCAAATATTTGCTAGACACGACTTAGTCCTTACTACTTATCTCAATCACTTATACAAACAACCTTCAAAGTATGTACAGTCAAACTCGGTTATAACGAACTCGGTTATAACGAATTCTCGGTTATAACGAACTAATTCTAAAGTCCCGACGTTTTACTATAAATTTTCACACAAAATACTTCTTTTATAACGAACTCGGTTATAACGAATCCTCGGTTAAAACGAACTGCTTATTATGGTTCCACGAACACAATTTCACGTATATTTACCTTTTTATAACGAACTCCCATAAATATTTTTTAATGTGTGGCAATCATGTTTATCAAACTAACAAAAGGTTGGAATTTTTTGGTTTATATTATAATTTTGATACAATTTGTATCTATTTTTAATGATTTCTTCTCAATAAGTAGTTTATTTACGAAAAAACCATCAAATAAAACAAAATTGGATCTATTTTTTTTTGGAAATAAAACTAGGTTGAAAAAAATATACCCCGCTTATAGCGAACTTCGCTTATAACGAACTATTTTTACTGGTCCCTCGGAGTTCGTTATAACCGGGTTCGACTGTATATGTTTATGTGCTTTGTATGTATGTGTAAATCCAATGTTTATAATGCACTTAAAAACAACCCAAAGACATACGTCACTTCAAATCTTGTCTATACAAGAAACAAACAATACTTAAAGGCGTTAGAGTAGAAAAAGACACAGAGACTTTGTTTGTGTTTTAAACTGGAAGAAGAACAAAAAATAAAAATGAAAAATTCAAACAGGGATTTAATACAGGAAAATAACAAAGAAATGTTAACATCAGCAAATGTTGAAATTTGGCAAACATAACAAAAAAAAAAAAAAAACACACGAATCCAAAAGCTGCAGAAAACCGCATACATAGACACATGATAAGGAGCATTAGAGTGGCACTTTTTTAAACATTTTATTCTCCTTAATCTAGGCACCCGGAGATAAATTTTTTTTTTAATTTTTATTAAACGCTAGCTTTGCAGAAAAATTATTTTTTTTTTTCTATTTTTATCTAAATAGCTTCACCCCAGCGCCACCTGTCATATAAAGTTTTTTCATGACAAAACATACGTACATTCTCAAGTGCATTTAAATAGCACTCAAATAAAGAATTTTGTTTATAACTTCACCACAGCGCCATCTAACGGGTCAAAATTTCATTAGCAAACTTATGTTTGTTTAAGAAGGTAATTTTGTTAATTAAGCGAAATCGTGCCATAAATATAAAAAATTTAAATACTACGACAATAGCGCCGCATATTGGTATCAAAATTAAGATAATATATGGACCAAGTTTTGTGTCTATCGGTTCACCGTTTCTAGAGTGTTAGAATTACATATATGCGAAATATGCTGAACTCGAGTGAAAGTATTGGATTTACAAAAAAAATAGGATTTTCGAAAAAAAAAACAATTGAAAGTGTTACATTCGGCTGTGCCGAATCTTTTATACCCTCCAAAATGTTAAAAACCATATAAAAACAAGTAAGAAAGTTATAGTCAATCAAGACCGAACATATGATACCCTACACCAGTGTTGGGCCCAAGTCCAAACATGGACCGATTGGGCCTAACTTTTGTTAGATCTTTATTTAGTGTAGAAAACACAGACAGATCAAATTTTAGTGAAATTGGATTATTTTTTTTCCAATAGACCGATTTAACTGAATATCGGTCGAAATTTTGATATGGGGGACTAAGTCCAAAAACGGCCCAAATGTATTCCGATTTAGTAAGGTTACCAAAGTACACGTTTAACACATACACATAAAATTTTAATCAAATATTTTAGTTTTTATGAATTTTGAGGGAATTATGCGTATATCGGGAGGGTGGTTTGTATGGGGACTACCAGAAGGACTAAACCGTTACCTTTGAAGTTTGATATGGTGGTTTGTGCATATAAAATATTATTACCTGTTAAATTTCAAAACGATATCTATTATAATATGGTTTTCAAAGGCATTTAAGCGGAATTCAAAGGGGGCGTTTGTATTGGGGCTAGTTCTTAACATGGACCGATTTATTCCAATTTCAATAGGCTTCGTTACTGGGCCAAAAGAAGTTTAAGTTTCAAATTTCAACTCAATTGATTGAAAAGTGCGACCTATATCGTGCTTAAACCGATAGATGGACAGACGGACGGACGGACATCGCTAAATCGACTCAAAAAGTAATTCTGAGTCGATCGGTATGCTTGAAGGTAGGTCTAGGACCAATATTTCTGGTAGTTACAAGCATCAGCACAAACTCATTATACCCTGTACCACAGAGTGGTGTAAGGTATAAAAATCCAGGGGTGTCTTTTTGTTTGGGGGGGTGGTGGGAGATGTTAGGGGGCACCTTCCCCTTGCGATTTTGAACTTCTTCTGAGATAAAAATGTTGCATTTGCTTAGCAAAAGTACAAAAAACCCTTTGAGGGCAACTTTTTCCCCTTGGTCCGATTTTACCCATTTCCGAATCTAGCCTGCCTAGGAATATAAGACATATTCGTGCCAAACTTCGGAAGTCTAGCCCTTTTATTTTGGACTATATCGTGTCCTCTACAGACGGACGGACGGACGGACATCGCTAGAATTCCTTAGAATTGAAAACTGATCAATAAAATATATACTTTATGGGGTCCTAGACCGATATTTTGATGCGTTACACACGGAATGACAAGGTGAGTATACCACCATACTGTGGTTAGAGGGTATAAAAAAAATATTTTTGTTTAGTTGAAATTTAGGGACCCAATAGGGTCTTGAAAATCAAAAAAAAAAAAACTGAAAAACTTACAAATGATTACTCGTAGAGCTTTCGGGTAGTTAACGATCGAGTTCTACTAGTCCAGAGCTATATTAACCGAAGAAGTTTTTAAAATTTTCGGCATACCAACTTTTTTATATTTAAAATTAGGACCTATTGGGTTCCTCACATATTATGAAATGAAATGTTTTCCTGCTGTTGCCAGAGCAGTTTGGTACAGCATTTGAGCAAAATTGGTTAAACGGTTCAAAAGTTAGGAACGAAAATATAGGGAATAAAGAAGGGCGCGTGAGTGAATTTTGACTCACGAACGAATTTTTTCCCTCACGTTCACGCACGCTCACGTGAGTAACTGAAATTTTTCTCACGCTCACGAAATTATTTTCTTCATGAATTTTTTTTCATCAAATTTTTTTTTATGAATAATCTTGTTTTTCTAGATGAAATATTTTCCTGCTGTTGCCCGAGCAGTTTGGTACAGCATTTGAGCAAAATCGGTTAAACGGTTCAAAAGTTAGGAACGAAAATATAGGGGCTAAAGAAGGGCGCGTGAGTGAATTTTGACTCACGAACGAAATTTTTCTCACACTCACGAAATTATTCTCTTCATGAATTTTTTTTCATCAATTTTTTTTTATAATTAATCTTGTTTTTTGTGAAAATAAAAATATATTTTTTCCATTTTTTAACAAAACTACTTTTTCACCAAGCCAAAACTTTTCACATAAAAATGTTCCATTTGCTTATCAAATGCACATAAAACAAGTGAAAGGGAGTGTTTAATTCTTTGGTGCCGAATCTTTTATACTCTCTAAAATATAAAACCACTTTTTTGCACTTATTTTTGCACTCATTTAGCAAATGTACAACTCTTTTTGTTTGGACTGCATTTTGCTTTCCACAGACAGATGGACGGATGTATATTGCAGCTATAAATGGGAAATGGGTCAATAATATGTAAACTTAATGGGGTCCTCGACTGATATTTCAATTCGTTTTCCATGGAATAGCAAGGTAATATAACATTATTTTTTCAAAAAAAAACCTTTGCTTTGGCAATTACACACAAATCTTCCGCAAAACATTATCATGATTTAATGTTTTGGGCAAGAGTACAAAATTCGCAGGCATTTTTTGTGGATATGTGTCATTAAAAGCAACATCCCAACTAAAATCCTTTCAAGTCAAAACTAAAAAAAATAAAAAAATAAAGAGTATGACCCCAACGGCCCAAATTTTTTTCTACAGTCAATTTAAAAATCAGGAAAAAGTGTTTGGTTTGTATGGGAAAAAAAATTTGGGGCAAAACTTTAACCCCAAAAAGGCACGATTTATTTTGGGCTAAACATTGAGCTTTTAGATCAAAACGAACCATAACTTGCCCGGCGGTCGAGGAAATTCGGAAAAAGGCATTAATCGTGCCTCCCTAGTGCACTCATACATTTATAACCCAAACACATATTCTCACAAAAAAAAAATAACAAACACAACGCATGCATACAAAACACAATAGAATTTAGAGTAGTATGTGTAGATCTGTAGACAATCTGCAACAGCAACAAAAAAAACTTGAAAATTTTGTTAGTTTAATGGATTTAAATGTAGAAAATTTATAAAGGAAACTTCTCATCAAGTTATTAAAGGATAAGGTTGAGAGCGTGCTCACTGCAGGTTTGACAGCTATACAAATATTATAAAAAACGGAGGAGTTTTCTCTATAAAAAAGGAGTTTATATTTTTAATCTTTATACTTTCATATAAATTTATTGTACAATATGAAAAGAACTAAAACATTTTATGTTTCTCTAAATCTGTCAAATGACACTTGCAAAGCTTATTTTTTATTTTTTTGGAACTCCTGCAACTGACATGTGGTAATATTTCCTTTGAGAAAAATAATCAAACTTCAACTTAATGTCAAAAGGGAAGTTTTGGTTTTTGTTGCTTAAAATTTAAAAGATCTAAGATAAAATGTAAATATGTTTGTTATAAACAATATTTTCTAAACTAAAAAGAATTTATAAAGTACAAAAGTTAGTTTCAACTTCGCTGAATCACACAGAAAATAAAATCGTCAAAATGAAATCAACAAACATCAATTGTAAATCAACCAAACATTTAGTAAAAACGGCCGCCTGTTAGTCCATAATACAAAACATTGATTTTGTTTTCAACAAACTCAGTCAATTAATTTTATTTCTAAATTCTTTTGTCAATTGACTTCCCAGCAGAAATTTTGCTGAACATTCAGCAGCTTTTGGAAGGGGAACTTGAGTAAAGGAGCGCATCCAATTGCGCTAAATTCATGCATGATTCCCTAAGGCGATATCCCACTTTAGAGCGCTAGTTGGATACACAGAAACAGCGCTCTTTAGATGCACTGAAATCACGTGTCTTTAGAGCGCTGATTTAAGCAGAATAAAGATGCTGTAAATTCATGTATCTTTTTAGCGCTGATTTAAGCAGATTAAAGATGCAGTGAATTCATGTATCTTTGTAGAGCTGATTTAAGCAGAATAAAGATGCTGTAAATCCAAAGTTGAAATCAAATAACTAAAATTTAAAAAAATATAACAAAAAAATTCATTCGTTTTACTTTACAAAACTTTATTTATGTGAAACAAAATGAAAAAAAAAAATCGGAAGTGAACATCAAAAAAAAAATAGGAAATTTTCATTTTCACATTTTTTATGGGATTTTTTTTGGGAACAGCGGTCAAAGATGCTATGATTGAAGCGCTCTTTGCAGCGCTAATCAAATCATGTGCCTTTGTCTAAAATTCATGTTTTTTTATTCAAAAAGTGTTAAAAATATTAACAAGTAGAAAATTTAAATTCGACTTGGCCGAATCTATGAATACCCTCCACAATATTAACCAAGGCATACATAGAATAAAAATAATTAGGGTTTTCACAGTGACGATTAAATTTGCCTTTTTTAGTTGGGTAATTGGCAAATTTGCCATTTTACTAAACGTCAAGCATTTGCCACCAATTTTTCTTTACATATCATGGGCGCACTTTTCGTTAATAATTTGCACAAAATAACTTTAATTAACTTTTTACATTCACAATTTTAAAATAAACACAAATAATTTGTATGCTTCTTTTTGTACAAATGTTTTTGTTGCCGCGTTCGAAATTTCAGCATAAACAATCACAACCATATAAAAGAAAAAGAAACCACGTGTAAACAAACATTTGGTAACTCATTTTTAGTTATAAATTAAAAAAACAACAACCATCATCATCTTTACTGTATGACAAAAACTGCAACAACATCAACAATAAAATGGCGTTGTTTATATTGAAACTCACCTCAATATATTGACATACAAAAACAAAAAAAAAATAGCGGGTTTTTTTTTGACTACACTACAATAACAACGATAATACAAATGCAATCAAATAACAAAAAAATTAAACCACGTGGAATTTATTAAAACTCATATAACTTCTTAACTCCTTGACCGATTTTGCCATATTTAATACCAAAATGATCAGAAAAACGTAGAGAACAATAAAATATGTACCAATATTAAATTTTGCTCAAATATATTTACTATTACTTGAGATAAAGCATTTTAAAAATTTTGGGCAACACTACAGGTGCCACGCCCCATTGTCCAATTCCGCCCACATTTGGTGTGTGGGTTAGAAATGACAAAATAACAACATATACCAAGTTTGGTTCATATTCATTGAACAGATGTCAAGTTATACCATTTTTGTTGTGTGAAATACCCAAAAAATTTTGAGGTACCCTTACCTTTTTACTCATAACCACTGGACCGATTTGGCTGAAATGCAATACCAACCTGACCAGCCGAATGACAAACATATATGCCAAATTTCAGCAGCCTCTGTAAAGCCTTTCAAAAGTTAGCGTGTTTTCTACGGACGGACAGACAGACAGACAGACAGACGGACGGACGGACGGACGGACGGACATCGCTAGATCGACTTAAAATCGATCGAGGATCATGAATATATATACTTTATGGGGTCCTAGACCAATATTTCGATGTGTTACAAACGGAATGACAAACTTATATATACCCTCTATCACTAGAGTGGAGGGTATAAAAAGGAAAGCAAGTGTGAAATTTTATCAAAAAATAATTACACATTATAAGTTTTATATAAAAAATCTTAAAAAAAATTAAAATTTTTTCCCCTTCCTTTTACTGCATCCCTAAGAGCGCTCTTTAGATGCGCTACGGTATGCTATAAACAGATGCTGTGTCGCCAAAATCTCGATTTATTTCTGCTGGGTTAAGTCAACAAATAGTGTTTGTGTTTCTTGAATTTCTTTGTTGAAAAAAATTAAGATTTTTTACTTTTGTAAGGTCAGCAAATTTTTTTGTTGAAAAAACAAAAATAATTTTTTCAACAATCAAAATATACAAAAGTTTGTTGTTTTTTATACATACATAAGTGCCTATTTTTTAGCGTGTGAATTCGTAATAAGGTCCATAAAAAATTCACGATTTTCGCTATAATCTGCAACAGTTTGCATTTTTTGGTTATACATATGTTAAATTTAGTATGTTTAAATTAGTTCATACAACATTTCAGAAAAATTTCATTTTCAGTTGCTTATTTGAACGGCTTATTGACTTTAAACAATTTTACAATCATTAATTAATTTAAGATTTCTGCTTGTTATGCATCCCAGCAAAACTTTGGTAATGGGTAGTGATTATATAACACATTACAAGGTAATGTGTATACCTTATTTGTAGCATTATTTTAGGATGTCTTACCAAACATTTGTTCCACAACGTATTATTTTAAAGTGAAAAATAATGCATTACTAATAATTTGCTACGTAATGCATGATTATTGGAAAAAATGTATTTCATATTTATTATTTCTAAATATTAAATCATGGATGACTTATATTTGGTTACATTATGTATTATTTGAAAGTTTGAAATAATGCGGCTCTATGAAATAAGGCCCCAATGAAATAAGGCCCCAAACCAAAAATGAAATAAGGCCCCAAAAATTTCTACTAAAAAAAATTGGGGTGTTATTTCATTTTTTGGGGCTTTATTTCATAAATTGTTTGGGGCTTTATTTCATTATGAAATAAGGCCCCAAACTTTAAAAATGAAATAAAGCCCCAAATAATAATTTTGGGGTGTTATTTCATTTTCTTAAAAAACAAATATTTAAAGAATGCAAGAATATAACCGTTATAATTACTGCATGAGTTATTAATTTATTAATGTAAATAGTAATTTACTATTAGTGAGTGTTATCATACCGTTTAGTAAACATCAATGGATCAATTAAGTGTTATGAATTGCGAAATTATTTCTGGAAACAGAAGAAACTGTGAACTTTTATATGTGATTGAACAAAAAATGCTTTATAAAAAAAAATCTGTATACAAAGGAGTTGTAAAATATGAGTGTAGAAAAGACACTTGTAAAGCAAGAATTAACTTGCTTCCAAATGGGATATGTGTCGCGGCAAAGAAATACGTGGATCACGACCATGGAGATGAAGAAGGCGCTTATAAAGAGTTAAAGGCTCTTAATGAAATTAAACGTGATTGTGAAGGTGTGGCTGGAGCTTTAGGAGGTGGTAATACTGCTATCAGTTCAATCAGAGCTCCTTTTCGAAAGACTTGTGAAAGGTAAAACAACATATTATTTTTGTAGAGTATTCAAAATCAAACAAATATTTTTTAGCAAACAAGAAGAGACGAAAAATATAGCATTTTCAAAAATAACAAGGGGGCTGCAATACATTGTAAGCAAAAGTCTGATCACATCGCCGAAAAATGCTGTTCAAGTTATTGAAGCATTTACTTAATTTGGAAAATGTGTGGACATCATTTGGATTAACCAAAGACGATGCAAACCCAAAGCATTTTTTTACTGCATGTATATTGGAAGAGCAGTTTTCTTTTTGTTTGTTTTCATCACTAAAATTGATTGAATTAGTGAAGGAAAATATTCCACCCACAAAAAGAACATACCTTATGGACGCAACATTTAAAATTGTTCCGCAAGGATGTTTTAAACAACTTCTAATTATTTATATTGAATACTTTGATGAGGTAAATGTAAAATTGTTTTTTTTCTTCATAATAACAAAAATTAATACTTTCGCCTCAGATTTTTCCAATGTTTTTCGTGTTAATGGATAAGAAAACAAAGGAAATTTATAATTCATTGCTGCAATACATAAAGGAGAATGTATTTGATTTGGACCCATCTATATTTATTACAGACTACGAACAAGGAATGAGACAAGCTATTAATTTGAACTTTCCAAGAGCAAAAATTTTGGGGTGCTGGTTAGTATTAAAAAATTCCATTGAGTTTGAAACGTTATTCACTGAAAGATTTTTTTCTATCCGAAAAATAAATATCAATCGAATTGCTATTACACTCGAAAAAAAATTTTTTTGAGTGTAAATCGGCTGAAAAAAAAAATTCGCGCGAATTTTTTTTTTTCAGCCGATTTACACTCAAAAAAATTTTTTTTCGAGTGTAATAGCAATTCGATTGATATTTATTTTTCGGATAGAAAAAAATCTTTCAGTGAATAACGTTATAATTTTTTTGTTAATAGTTTTTAAGTAGAAAAAAATTTCTTTGAGTGTAAATCGGCTGAAACAAAAAATTCGCGCGAATTTTTTGTTTCAGCCGATTTACACTCAAAGAAATTTTTTTTCTACATCAAAACTTTAATGCGATTGATATTAATTTCTTTTAGTGAACAACTTTTAAAATATTTTTTATTTGTTATGTCTTTATAATGTTTTCATTTATAGGTTTCATTTCTGCCAGGCTGTTAGGCGAAACATGTGCAAAAAGAAAACACTATTGCAATATATAAGATCGTCAAAGAACGCATCTCTTCTGTACCACAAAATATTAGCACTTCCTTTGCTGCCACCAGAATTAATTAAAGCTGCATTTATTGATATTAAATCCAAAATATTTTTGATGGATAGTGACGGATTATTTCTACCTTTTTTAAAATATTTTGAAAACCAGTGGATAAACAAGGTAAAAACTTTCTTAAATAAACATATTTTTCAATACTTAGTAATAATAATATAAAATGTATGATTTTATTTTTATAGGTTGGCTGCAAAAACTTCAGCGTCCACAAGCAAAAAACAAGGACAACATCGGCTGTCGAGGCGTATAATGGAGTTTTGGGACGGTCTGCTGAAACCAACGGCCATTTCTTTAAATTTATTCGTGTTATTCGGGATGAAGAGTTCTTCAAAAGTAGGCATTTTGCTATGTTATGCGAAAGTGGCCCATCCCTTTCTAAGAAAAAAAAGAGAGCGAGTGTCGAAAAAAATTACAAAATAGAAGAAGCCACACGTCTTTTGGACCAGGGAAGTATTACCGTGGATAATTTTCTTTCACGTATGGTTATTGAAAAAAATGCTATATGCGTTGATATGGTCCCAAAGATGGACATATTTAAAGAAGAATCTTCCGAGGAAGATTCTGTAGATGAAGACTTTGGACCAGGTGCTTCCTTTAATGAAAATGAGTGTGTTATTTGTAAGGATAAAACGCCAAATATTGTCCTTCTTCCATGCAAACATCTCAAAATTTGCGATTAATGCAATCTTAAATTGGAAGCAGATGCCATTTCCAGAGGTCTTCAAAATTACAATTGCCCATATTGCCGCAAAACAGTCGAGGACTCTATGCAGGTATATACATAAAAATATGTATTAATTCAAAATAAAGAAAGGTTTTGTAAATAAGTATAATTTTGTGTTTAATTTGGGGCCTTATTTCATTTTCGAATTGGGGCTTTATTTCATTATGAAATAAAGCCCCAAAAGTGGGGCGTTATTTCATTTTATTTTGGGGGTTTGTTTCTTTTTGTTGGGGTGTTATTTCATTTTTTTTGGGGCATTGTTTCATAATGAAATAAAGCCCCAAAAAATGGGGCCTTATTTCATTTTAGGTTTGGGGCCTTATTTCATTGGGGCCTTATTTCATAGAGCCAAATAATGCATCATTTATAATTGGATGCATAATGCATTACAATTACATAAAAAATAATTATTTTATAAAAAAATGCATAAGTTTAAACTAGAGATGGGCTCACGACAGGAAATTTCTAACGACACACACTCACGAGCATATTTTATCTACTTACACTCACTTACAATCACGTGAGTAAATTTAATACAAAATTACTTTTTCACTACTCGTAACACCTTATACAGTGACTCAAAGTAATAATGGAACAGCATATATTTGTTAGCAGTTCATTTAAGGAAAAGTTATCAATACCAAACCTGATTATTATCAATCGACTATTTTTGAAAAAAGTGCTATATAGGAAATTTTCCAAGCATTAATTTAAGCTTGATAGCGTTCAGATTGAGCAAATATTAAATAAGATACGAGGGTCGCACTGGAAAATTAAATTATTTGTAGATGTTTTTTTGAAATTTATTTAAAAATATTTCTAAGTCGATTTTTTCCAAGTTCAGACATTAGAAATTTAAAAAATTATCTAATAATTTTTATTTAGTTATCAGCTAGTTTTTCCAACAACCCAAACAAAAAATGAAATTTTTTAAATACAGTGGAAGAAATCCGCATTTTTTGACCTGCAACTCGTTTGACCACCAATTTTTTGTAAACAAAGAAAAATTTTAATTATTCTTATATCTCATTACTATACACTTAGATGTACTCAAATTAATAAACAATAAAATATTTTCTTTGTTTGCAACAAATTGGTGGTCGAAAGAGTTGGAGGTCAAAAAATGCGGATTTCTTCTATTGAATTTAAAAAATTTCATTTTTTGTTTGGATTGTTGGAAAACAAGCTGATGACCAAATAAAAATTATTAGATAATTTTTTAAATTTTTAATGTTTGAACTTGGAAAAAATCGACTTAGAAATATTTTTAAAAAAATTTCAAAAATGTATCTACAAATAATTTCATTTTCCATTGCGACCCTCGTATCTCATTTAATATTTGCTTAATCTGGACTCTATCAAGCTTAAATTCAAGCTTGGAAAATTTCCTATATAGCATTTTTTTCAAAAATAGTCGATTGATAATAATCAGGGGTAGTATTGATAACTTTGCATTTAAAGAACTGCTAACAAATATATGCTGTTCCATTATTACTTTGAGTCACTGTATATTATCTTCTGGTATGCTATATTATTTCATTTCTCGTAACCTATAAAATATCATATATTTTACACCTTACTCGTTTTCTTCGTTATAAATTTATGACTTATTTTATACCTTACTGGTATTCTTTGTGATAATGTGGATGCATTACTTTGAGTCTCATCGCCTGTTAAAATCATCAATGCTGCAATGTATAAAATAAGAGATCCTATACCTTATTTTATACCTTATTTGGTAATCTAAGTTTTGCTGGGATATCCTATCACCGTTGATATGTTAAATATAAATGTATAATTTTTAACATGTTACAATGATTACTGACATTTTTGGTTTAAATACTTTTGAATTCACTATTGTTTCACAATTATACATTTATACATAAGCTTAGTACTCTCCAAATATTTCATCCAATTACCGTTAAATTGGTTTTTCAATAAATTGTTTTATAGTAAGCATTTAATAGCTGACAAATGCCCTTTTCATTTGTAATAAGTTAATTGACATAAACATACACACATCCACACGCACACAATGAAATTGCGGTTTTCAATTTGTCCTTTGAATTACATATTATGTAGGACAATACATTGAGTTGATTTAATTTCAATAGTTTTACTGACGCCTGAAACTAAAGCTATTCAATAATCATAAGTATTTTAGCAAATATATTTAGTTAGAGTTTTAAAGCATTTAAAAGTATGCTTTAAAAAATGTGTACATTATAAAGCTTTAATATAGGCTATAGTTTTTACAATAAAATTATGACTGAAAACAAACTTAGGGGCCGATTCATAGAAAATAGTCATAACTCAATCATAAATAATTTTTTTCAATGTGGTTGTTGAAAACAATCATAAAAAAAATAAAAATTTAAAAATATAAAGAAGATTTCAAAAAAATAAATATTAGTCATAAATTTTACTAACTTGGGTTTGTAACTTGGTGAATAAGTCACATCACGGTGAATAAAAAAAAATTTCAACAGCTGGTTAATAAAACGTAACATGGTTATTGTTCATCAATTTTTTTTTATAAATATTTTTCTTTAATCAATATTTTTTTCATTAATATTTTTTTCATAAATTTTTATGTTTATCAATTTTTTTCCATCAAGCTTTTTTCATCAATATTTTTTTCCATCAATATTTTTTTTCATCAATATTTTTCTGTTTCACCAATATTTTTTTTTAATATAAAAAATAATACTAATATAAAAAATAATACTGATATTATTTTTTCCTCAATATTTTTTTTTTCATTGAAAATTTTTATCAATATTTTCTTTTCATAAATATTTTTTTTCATCAATATTTTTTTTTTATACCATTGTTTCTATACCCTTCACTCAAGTGATAGAGGGTATATATGGGGCATTCCATGTCAAATCGGACACTTTAAGATTTTTTTTTTAAATTTTCCCAATTTGTTTACAGTTTTTAATACCCTTTGAAACTCCTTCGTGGTAAATTTTCCGATTTTTTTGATGACCCGTTCAAAAGATGTCGAATTTTTAAAAATTGGTAGTTTGTTCCTTTACTCAAATTTCTTTTACTCATAACTTCTTCAATAATGGTCCAAATTTCAATTTTTTTTCTTAAAAATGTTTGTTTTTTTTACGAACTTTAAAAAAAAAAATCCAAAAAAATTCTTAAAAGTGCCCCAGTATGCGATTTTTAAGTTTTAAAATTTAAATCTCATTTTTGAAAATGTTTGTACACTTTGATTTTTTTGAAATTTTTTTGTGTAAAACTTCTATTGATTCTACAAATCTTTTGCCCAAGAGGATCGTGGGATAACGATTATTACTATTTTTTAAAATTTTTTGAAAAAATTTTATTGTAATTTTCCAATCTTAAAATCATTTCTACTGCTCGAATGGTGCGTCATAGAGGGGTCCTTTATAAGACCGACCCCCATTAATTTTTACGTCTTAACATTTCTTTGGAACAAACTAATACCCTATCTCCAATTTCTAAGATGGCTCCCACACAAAACGACATTTTTTAAAATTTGCTCCAACCGCTCTACAAATAACAGTTGGAACAAATTTTAATAAAATGTAATTTTGTATGGGAGCCTACTTAGGAAGTGGAGATAGGGCGTAGGTATGTTTTAAAAAAATGTTGTAGGGTAAAAATAAATGGGGGTCGGTATCACTAATGACCCCTCTCGGACGCACCATTGGACCGGTGGAAGCTGATTAAATAAAACAAATTTACAAAAAATAAAAAAAATTGTATGGGGACCGCCTTAACAACTAGAGATAGAGGGTAGGTGTGTTTAGAGAAAATGTTTGGACTAAAAAAATATTATAGGTCGGTCATACTTTTTGTTGCTCTAAGGGCACTATTAGGGCAGTTAGGTTGGATCAAATTTTAAAAAATGTCGTTTTGTGTGGGAGCCCCCTTAGAAATTGGAGATAGGGTATTAGTTTGTTCCAAGGAAATGTTAAGACGTAAAAATTAATGGGGGTCGGTCTTATAAAGGACCCCTCTATGACGCACCATTGGAGCAGTAGAAATGATTTTAAGATTGGAAAATTACAATAAAATTTTTTCAAAAAATTTTAAAAAATAGTAATAATTGTTATCCCAAGACCCTCCTGGGCAAAAAATTTGTAGAATCGATAGATGTTTTACACAAAAAATTTGCAAAAAAAATCGAAGAGTACAAACATTTTCGAAAATGAGATTTAAATTTTAAAACATAAATATCGCATACTAGAGCGCTTTTAAGAATTTTTTGGGATTTTTTTTAAAAAGTACGTAAAAAAACAAAAATTTTGAAAAAAAAAATTTGTACAAAAATTTCGGCAAAGGTTTTTCGTGAATTTACGAGATAAAAACACGCTAACTTTCGAAAGGCAATTCTGAGGATGCTGAAGCTTAGCATATACATTTGTCGTTCTCTTGTCGTTCCCCTGGCCTAGTTCGTTTTAAATATCAGCCAAATCGGTCCAGTGGTTAAAACGTTATTAGCATAACCGCGAATTTCAGATTAGTTTCACCTTTAATTCACATGTTGAAAACCCGATAAAACTGTTGTAAAAACATTGGTCAGAAAAATATTTTACAACGTATTTTTGTCCCTCAAAAATATTTTTACACAAAAACAAAAATACACTCGAAAAAAAATCAACACTCAAAAAAAAAATTACACTCAAAAAAAAATTAAGTAAATTATTTTTTTTTTTTCAAAAATTAGTTAAAAAAAATTTTTTACACAAAATAAAATATTTCTAATCAAAAACTTTATTTTTTGCATGTTAAAAAATTTACTATCACTTAAAAAGGGCATTGTGGAGGGTATTCACTGATTTGGCCAAGTCGAATTTAACTTTTCTGCTTGTTGTTTTTTTTTGCATTTTTGGCGAAAACGCGAATTGATCAAGAAAAACTGGGAGACACTGGTATTTTATTTTCGGCCATATTCTCAGAAATTTTTGATAAGACTTTAGGTTTTGCCACTAACGATTGTCAGTTTGTTAAATTCTCTTGACAATGGAATTTGACAAACTCAGAAACACGTGTCGAGTAAGTCTTGCAAAATGACCAAAACAATCAATTTAAAACAAACAACTTTATAAATAGTTTCTTGAAAATTGTTAATTTCAGAATATCATCGTAATGATTTGTAAATGAAATATCACCTTGAGCTAGAATAATCTTACTCAAAATATAAAAAAAATTAAAATCTGAACATAAATTGAAATATTCAATTAAGCAGATCTATCCCAACAAACCTAGGAAATCGAGGGTTACCTGTATAGTTGATTTCTTTCAATGTCTGAACTGTTGGAAGAAATTAAGTATTTTTATTTATTCTTCATCTTCTCCTTCAATTTGTCTCTTTAATAAAATGTTCATACCCTTTTTCCTGCAAAGTCTTAGACGTATTTCTTCCTTTTATAATTGTCGTATTCCGGTGCAGACATGTTCATATTTAAAGACACTTACACAAACACACGCCCAGTGAAACAAACAACATCAGTGTGCAATTACAATTCTGGCGCTGGCTTTGAATTTTGCTTGTTCCCATACGTTTGGTATGTACAGCAAAAAACGCCAGCGTTGGCTTTGAATTTCGCTTTACACACAAAATGTATTGAAACAAGCAAAATTCAAAGCCAATGCCAGAATTGTAATTTCACACTCAACCATTATTTGTGCACAGAAAAAAAAATAAAAAAAAATAAATTTTTAATACTATTAAGTAAAAAAATACTCAATTTTGCACCAGTAAGCGATTTAATAGTATTGAGTAAATTTTTAATAAAAAATTATTAAATGCTTACTAAATACTTATTATTTTAGTAATTTTTTAATGGACACAATTAAAAATTTAATTAAAACTTTTTCGATTTCTTTAAGTTTTTAATTGTGTTAAGTAAAAATTTACTCAAAATTTATCAATTTATTTTTTTTTTAAAGTTTAAAAAAGTTTCACATTAAATTTTTTTTTTTTCAAACTTCACCAAATATATTTATGTCTTAAAGACATAGGAAAATTTCATAAAGATGATTTCAAATTTTCATATACATATACAAAAAACTATAAACTAAATGAGAATTCAAAACACGAAGAAAATAAAAAAAAAAATTTTAATTTTTGAGTAAATTTTTATTTGCGTCAATTAAAAAATTACTCAAATCTTATATAAAAATTTAAACAAGTGAATACTCAAATTGTTTTTCTCAATATTTTTTCCTGTGTGATAGAATTAAGTTCTTGGTTGTTCACAACTAAGCTTATTGATTGTGTTCTTGCCGTTGTAAATGTTTTGCTATACCGTACATCAGGGCACAGGGGTAAATTAGTTTTGGCTAATGTTTACAACTTCCCGAGATATTGGTACTAGACACATCTTTAAGTACAACTACCAATGCCAAATAAAAGCTTTAGTGAAATCAAAAGTAACAAAAGCAATCGTTAACAACAAAATTGTAGCTCAACAACACTTTTAATTGAATCAACAATGTTTGTTGCTTATATAACAAAATTCAAATTCTATTCAAAGTATGAATTAAAATTATTGTTTAACTAGTAGAAAAGTTATAAACGACTTGGTTACATCGATGATAACCATTCACAATTCTATTTTTATTTGCTGCATAGCCGAATATAAAACTTAATATTGTTTTTGTTTCAGTTCTTTGTTGGCATACCTCTTATTTTTTAAAGGTGTCAATACAACAAAGGGGTTGTCGTTTTTAATACACCTCTCCCTACACTTACTTGGTTTTACACGTTTTTCAAGAATATTATCTTTTATCTAAAAGTTGCCACGAGAGTTTCTCGAATAACAACTACCGTGTTATTCGAGGGATCGCCGTTATCGTTTTTGTAATTTATATATTTCACCTACTATATAATATTGTTTTGAAAGGATTAAATAGAGTTTAAAATACATTCTGGTCTTATTTTCACTTAAGCGTTACTTTTTTTTACTTTTACAGCAATTTTATTACTTAAAAAAAGTCTGAAAGAAGGGGGTGCTGAAGGAGTGTAGCAAAAGTTGTTCTTTATTTATTTGTTATGGGTACATTATTGTGTTAACTTCTTTCATTGATATGGGGTGGCAGTCTAGTTTTCATTAGTTGATTTACAGTTTTTCTAATTCATTGCATTTTAATGGCTTAAGTGAAATTTTAGAGCTTAAAGTAAGTAAAATTACAATTAGTTGTAAAACAACCCAGGGGTATGGGCAAAACTTAAAAGACAATACCAAATGTGAACAGTTTTTATGTGAATTTTTTTAGAACATATAGAGATTAATGGCAAATTGAAAAGTGGTAATACTTAAAAGTTTTGAGTCTAATGGAAAAAAAATAAATAATCTTGTTTGAAAAAAGAGAAAAATAAAAACGTTGAAAATGAGACACTTGTCTTGATACTTTGGCGAAAGGTTTAAAATTTTACAAAAAATTAACGTATAAAAAAAAAATAAAAATTCCTGCGAATTTTGTACTCTTCCCCAAAACATTTAATTACGATGATGTTTTGATGAAGAGTAGGGTGAACATGCCAAAGCAAAATTTTTTTAATAAAAAATAACTTTATAAACATTTGTCATTCTTTGGAAATCGAATTGAAATACTTCCTATTTGACAAGAATTCCTTGCAATTTTAGAAGCTTTTTACCAATAATTTTGTAATTTTACAAGCTTTTTACCAATAAAATTGTAAATTTAAAATTTTTTTGACGCGATAAAACTTAAAAGGAGGTCTCGTGACTTTAATATATTTTTTAATACCTCCTATTTTACGGACTTTTTTTTGTAATTTTACAAGCATTTTACCAATAAAATTGTAAATTTACAAACTTTTTGACGCAGTAAAACTTAAAAGGAATTTTCGTGAATTTACTAGATATTTTTTAAATAAAACTTGGAAATTTGTTAAATTAAAAAAAAAAATTGTAAAATTAAATTTCTATAAAAAAATTTTTGTTAAAATATACCAAATGTGTAAAATATTGGTAAAATCGGATTACGAGACTTTTTCTAGTTATTTGAGGTTTTTTTTTTTATTTGTGGCCTTTGTACACAGAAAATAAAATCGTCAAATTTAAATCAACAAACATTAATTGTAAATAAACCATACATGATATTATTGTTTTTCTGTAAAGACAGTCGAGCTCGGGCTCTAATTATAATTATGTATTATAATTTTTTGATTTGTTATATATGGTTTTGAATTGAGAAAAGTGTGAAAGAAAAATTTTAATTTTTCTAAAAATTTTAGACACCCTGGTTTGTTTCTTACTAGTTTCTTATTATCCAGTTATAATAATCTTCAGAAAAACTTTTAATGTCAAATTTATTGAGTTAATAGTCAATAAAACTCTATATGTGAAAATTATTTACAGATCGCAGCCGACAAGGATTGAACTCATCATCATTTGTAATACTTTGCTATTAACTGCTTGTAACGTACAATCACTCTAGACCGATACGCCAAGTAGGCTGTTAAGCAAGTATCAACTAAATCTGATTTTTTCAATTCGAGTGGTTGTTGCTGTTGGTTTTTTCCTACAGAAGAGTTTGTTATTGTAATTTGTGTAAACAAACTTATTTTTAGTAATCATTATTCTTCTTCCTCTCCTTCATCAATTCTGATCTAAGTACTTATTTTTGCAAACATTGCCAGACATGGTCTATATTTTAGACACAAATGTTAGGTGTGGCCATTTTTCCAAAGATACTGATTGCCACTTAGGGCGACTTATAGTCGTTATTTTTAAATTATTGTTTTTCTGTAAAGACAGTCGAGCTCGGGCTCTAATTATAATTATATATTATAATTTTTTGATTTGTCAATCAAACATTTATTAAAAACGGCCGCCAGTTAGTCCAAATTACAAAATTTCGATTTTGTTTTCAATAAACTTAGTCAAGAAAATTTATTTCAAAATTATTTTATCATGTCAACAAATAGTTTTTGTGTGTTTGTTGAATTTCTTTGCTGAAAAAAAATAAGATTTTTTACGTTTGTCAGATCAAAAAATTATATTTGTGTTTCTTGAATTTCTTTGTTGAAAAAATAATTTAGATTTTGTTCGTTTGTCAATACAAATAACAATTTGAGAGAACTATTACAAACTCGTTTATAATTTTTTTTTACATTTTTTTTCAACGATCGATATTTACAAACGTTAGTTGATTTCACAAATTTGCGTATAGAGGCACTTTCAGTGAAAAAGTTAATTGCATTCACAAATATGGGGGTTAGACTGCCCAGAAAAAAACAAAGTTGTTATTTTCTTGGGGGATACCTGCGAATTTTGTTCCTTTTTGTGCAAAAAAATTTCGGCTTTTTTTTTGGATTTTTAAAATAATATCTAGAGGTCGCGAACTCGCGTTTTATAACGATTTATTTTTTTTTAGTTTTTTATTATTTTAAATTGTTAAATATGATTAATATGATAAATTATTAATAATTTCAGACAAAAAAAAAAATTAATTAAAAATTAAATATCGCTAATTCCATGAGATGTCTCCCAGCATCTAATAAAATGTTCTTTAATTTATTTGAAATTTCGCACACGGGTACACTATGGAGCAATTAAAATAAATTCGTTTTTAGTTTCGCGAAAATCCACGAATTCGCGAACGCGAATATATTCGCGAATTCACGGATTTTCTCGGAACTAACAACTGATTTATTTTAATAGCTTCATAGTGTTCATGTGTGCAAAATTTCAAATAAATTAAGGAACATTTGATTAGATGCTGGGAGACATCTCATGGAATAAGCGATATTAAATTTTTAATTTAATTTTTCTTTGTCTGAAATTATTAATATTTTATCATATTAATCATATTTAACAATTTAAAATAATAAAAAACTCAAAAAAAAATAAATCGTTATAAAACGCGAGTTCGCGACCTCTAGATATTATTTTAAAAATCCCCAAAAAAAAACCGAAATTTTTTTGCACAAAAAGGAACAAAATTTGCAGATATCCCCCAAGAAAATAAAAACTTCGCTTTTTGTCTGGGCAGTCTAATGGGGGTCTATATAACAATTCGTTTTTTTCTGTGTATTCTGGGATCATGCAACTCTTTTTTGATTAACATTTCGATTCTGAGTCGGAATCTGGTTTTAAAATTTTTCTATCACGTCATGTTTTCGTGAAAATTGAGGTCAAAGTTCTCAAAAAACGTGTTTTTGTCAATTTTTGAGAGCTTATAACTTTTTAACGGGTAGTGATAGAACGAACGTTTTGGTACCATTTTGTTAAGCTGAAAATACCCTTTAATCGTGCATATTTAAAAAATTAATTAAAAAATAAAATGGAAAAATCCTATATTTTCCCCCTCTGTGGTGGGTTTTTGGAACTTTTTTTAAGAGTTCAAAAACGGCCATTGTATTATTTTTTGCTGTAGAATCGACTGGTGAAATCCGATTTTCGATATATTCAGTCGTTTTTGCTCTGCAAAAAAATCTGCTCAAAATCCGCTTTTTTAAATGCGTTGAACCACCCCAAGGAGCGAAAATTTGTCCAAAAAAAATAGCGGCATTATTTTTAGCTCCCCTAAATCCTTCAAAAAATTTATGATATCCGCAGATCAAATTTTCAAAATTAACTCTAATATATAATTGATCAGTGAAAGATTTTAAGACATTCTGTCTGTGGAAATGGTGATCACGGCCAAAATATTACACGGATATGACTGAAAATTAATATCTTTATTACAAGTTCTCCCGAGCAGTTTGATATTGCATTTGAGCGATATCGGTTCAGCGGTTAAAAAGTTATGAACGAAAATGTAAGTATATCTCGAAAATTTTGGTATATTCAACAAAACCTAAAAATAAAAAATGCCTTAATTCGGCTGCTGATTGACATATGTGAACATAATTGTACACCAAATGGTATTTAAACAAGTCCGAACATATTTCTTGACAAAAACAAAAAAAACGCGGATTTCTTTTTTCACGGAATTTTTTTTCAAAAAAATTTTTTTTTTTCAAAAGTAATTTCCTTTTAAATAAAGTTATTTGCAGTAATCTTTCTGAAATTGTGGAGGGTATCAATACATTCGACAATGCCAAATTTAAGTTTTTTACTTTTTTTTTAATTTTTATATATCTAAAACTTTGATTGCAGGGCAACATTACATTAATCCGTAGCTCCCGGATATCAAAGATTTGAATTTTTAAATTTTTTTTAAAAAACATAAAAAAAAAACTTCTCTTGATCTATGATATATATTAATTGATGCGCTGAACACGACACAGAAAAAAATATGGCGGAAACGATATTGAGTAATCACTTGTTTAAATTTAAAAACAAAAATTGAGTAATTTTTTAATTGACACAATTAAAAATTTACTTAAAAATTTTAAAAACAATTTAAGTAAATAATTTAACAAAAATTTTATAGTTTTTCTAATTTTTTTTTAAATCTCATAGTTTTTGGATTCTCGTTTAGTTTATAGTTTTTTGTGTATGTATATGAAAGTTTGTAATCGTTTTTATAAAATTTTCCTATGTTTTTGAGACATAAATATGATTGGTAAAGTTTGAAAAAACAAGTTTTTTGTTTTTTGTAAAAAGATTTAAAACTTTTTTAAACTTAAAAAAAAAAATAAATAGATAAAATTTGAGTAAATTTTTAATTGTGTCAATCAAAAATTTACTCAAATTTTTTTCAAACATTTAATAAATTTTTATTAAAAATTTACTCAATACTATTAAATCGTTTACTGGTGCAAAATTGAGTAATTTTTTACTCAATAGTATTAAAAATGTACTCAAATAGTTTTTTTTTTATTTTTTTCTGTGGAGTATTAATTTTGAAAATCGTGCGAACGGTTTTCTAGATATCGCTATTTGAAATTTGCAAAAAATTGCTGTTTTCTACGTTCAAGAATTTTGAAACAAAAAAAAATAAAATTTCTTCCCTTGACCCTTTCATAGAGCTTGAGACAATCTTTCATTAAAACTTAATTTGAGCCAAATCCAATCATTTTCATTTGTGGTGCCCTCAATCAAAGTTTAGAACTTTTGAAAAATTCAAAGTTTAAAGTTTTTGGTAAAAGTTTTAAAAAACAAAACTTTGATCGACGCACAGTGCGACATTTGGCCAATCTAGGTGGACAAAAATCGAAAAATAAAAGTTGGCGGATTGTTATAATTTAAATGAATGTGACAGCAAACAATCCATATACTATGGAAATAATCATAATTTGACGAAAAAAGTGCTGTTTTATTTGATACAGGAGTTTAAAGTCACATCTTGTAATACACTTTTGAGAAATAAAATATATTTTTGAGCACCATCCCAACTTTAAACACTTATAACTTTTTTGTTGTTGGAGTTATAAGCCCATTTTTTTTTGTAAATACAGCATTTTTAATCTAGTTTTTAAATCCGTGCTTATTTTCAATTAAATCGAAAACTTATTGTTGAAATTTATTAAAAACAAAAATTTAAAATTTAAAAAAAATAAAATAAAAAACGGAAACTTCGTTGGAATAAAACTATAGTTTCCTCACGCTCCCTCACACGACCTATACATGTGGCAGGTGTTGGAATGTCTCTAGTAAGAGATTAAACCATGTTTGTTGGCGATTTTTTGCGATTTATAGAGAATTTTAAAGTTTAGTGAACGTCTAAAATGGACTTTTTGCTTGATTTTTTTTTAATTCCATAGACTTTAGTTTTAAACAATATGAAAAATACACTTATATTACACATAAAATTGAATTATTATGTAAGAATACATTATAATATAAAATGTATTGTGTTATTACACCGAACCATTGTTTAACGGCATTAAATTTTTTTAACGATGTTTAGTTTTTGTATATAATATGGGAAAATTGGATAATTGTTAAATTCGTAAATTTCGCAATAGAATTAAAATAATGAAAACCAAATAACTTAAATTTTTTTTGTGTGTTTATGAATTGTTTAAAAATATTAATTCATTATTTTTTGTGTAATTCTTATAATTTTACTTGTTTTTTGTTTAAATAATAAATGTAAATACAGTTTGTAAAATCTTTTTGTGTGTAATATATTTATAAAACTGCAAATAGTGGGTGGACCACGCCCCTTTTTGTTACAGTATAGAGTTAATTTTACAATGTATATAAGTCAACAAATGAAATCTAGCCCAAGGTTTTCCAACACAGCTTAAATACCTGTTATAAAAAAGTGGGCGTACACCGCCCATCAATAATTATCTTCGAGGTTATTGTGTACAATTTTTTTTACAAAATGGTACACATATAATATTTTTTTTTACAAAATTTCATAAAAATTCTTCAAATTATTTAAGCAATTTCTTAAAAAATAGTTAATTTCCAAAAAATGGGCGTGGCAATTGTTCGATTGTTCCAAATTTTGTTGTCAATATTAGTTATGGCCTGCATTATTATCAAACCAAATTTCAAGCCAGGATCTTTTAAATTAGATTTTTGTCCACCTAGATTGGCCAAATGTCGCACTGTGCGACGGTTGCCTCGGGTTAAAATCATCGAATTTGGCTTAAATTAATTTGAAATGAGTGTTTGTCTTGAGCTCTTTGAAAAAGGTAGATTTTTTTTAGATTTGTTCGTTTTTTTATTTCTTGGCCGTATATTTCTTTAAAATTTTAAATGGCGATAACTCGAAAACGGTTCGACCACTTAAATAAATCGCAAGACACGCATTATTTATTTTATTTTTTTTTAATTTTCAGAAATTATCAATTGTGTTTCAGAAATTATCAAATGTATTTCAAATATTATCAATTGTATTTCAAAAGTTCTGAATTGTTTATCAGAAATTGTCAAATGTATTTTAGAATTATTTAATTGTATTTCAGAAATTATCAATTGTATTTCAGATATTATCAATTGTATTTCAGAAATTATCAATTGTATTTTAGAATTTATCAATTATATTTCAGAAATTATTAATTGTATTTCAGACATTTTTAATGGTTTTACGAAGGTTAGTTTCTGAAATACAATTGATAATTTCTGAAATACAATTTATATTTTTTGAAATAAAAATTTCTAAAATTCAATTGATAATTTCTGAAATACAATTGATAAATTCTAAAAAACAATTGATAATTTCTGAAATATAATTGATTATATCTGAAATACAACTGATAATGATAGTGTTGAAAGTATGTATTGTTGACCTATTTGTTGTTAGATTGAGGATTTTGGTTTGGCTTGAGGTCATTAAATTAAGAAAGTAAATAACACTTGCTGTTTAAATTTTTAATTTGTTTTTATTAATGCCCGATATTTCGGTCAACTCCGTTAACCATTGTCAGGGTATATAAATTTAAATTTTATGCACGTTATGAAATTTCAATGCTGCTGCTATCGTCACTAATATTTATTTGATGTCTGAAACAATAGATAGTTTCTGAAACACAATTGATATTTTTATACCCTCCACTCTAGTGATAGAGGGTATATATAAGTTTGTCATTCCGTTTGTAACACCTCGAAATATTGGTGTAGGACCCCATAAAGTATATATATTTATGATCCCCGATCGATTTTAAGTCGATCTAGCGATGTCCGTCCGTCCGTCCGTCCGTCTGTCTGTCTGTCTGTCCGTCCGTAGAAAACACGCTAACTTTTGAAAGACTTTACAGAGGCTACTGAAGTTTGGCATATATGTTTGTCATTTACCTGGTCAGGTTGGTATTGCAATCCAACCAAATCGGTCCAGTGGTTCAAAAGTTATGAGCAAAAGAGTAAATTTCGGCAAGGGTATTTCCCGAATTTACGAGATAAAAAACACGATAACTTTCGAAAGACAATAATGAGACTACTGAAGCTTGTATCTTTGCCGTTCCCCGGGTCTGTTTGGTGTTGAATTTCAGCTCAATCGGTCCAGTGGTTCAAAAGTTATAAGCAAAACCCTGAATTTCAGATTTGTTTCATCTAAAATGCCACGTGTTTTTACAAGTTTTAAAAGCATTGGTGGTACTAAACAATGCTTTTCAAACTTGTTTAATTTTAATGCAATGCTTTTTAAACTTGTTTAGTTTTAAAAGCATTGGTAACTTAAAAATTACACTCGAAAAAAATTTTACACTTAAAAAAAATTTTACACTCAAAAAAATTTTACACTCAAAAAAAATTTACACAAAAAAAAATTTTGTTTTTCTTTTTTTACAAAAATGAGAATATTTTGTGTACATACGTACGTGCATTCACTCAGAAATATTTTTACAGTAAAAAAAATATTACACTCGAAAAAAATTTTACACTCAAAAAAAAAATTAGTAATTTTTCTTTTTTTTTTTTAAATGAAAAAAAGAGTTTTTTACTCAAAATAAAATATTTCTAATCAAAATTGTTAATTTTTTTACCTTAAAAAATGTACTATCCTTTAAAAAAAATGCATTGTGGAGGGTATTCATAGATTCGGCAAAGTCGAATTTAACTTTTCTACTTGTTTTAAATACAATTGATAATTTCTGAAAAACATTTGACTAATTCTAAAATAAAATTGATAACTTCTGAAAAACAATTGATAATTTCTGCAATATAATTGATAATTTCTTAATAACAATTATAAATTCTGAAATACAAATGATTTATTCTGAAATACAATTGATAACTTCTGAAATTCCATTGCTAATTTCTGAAATACAATTGCAAATAGTGTAGATCTGAACATCGTCCGATTTTTCGATCCTTGTGTCAAAAGAAGCATAAGTTTCAAAGTTTACATGCTAAATCGACTCAAAAAGAGATTCTGAAATTTAATATTAAAGTAATTCTAATGCCTGTTTCATTATATTAAACTGTCAAACTTTCTACACTGATAAATACATGTTCTTCAAAATGATTTTATATTTTTTTTTATTTTAAATTCAAAAGCTTTGTCATTTGCACATATCATGATGACATTCATTCTATTGTTTTGTATTCATATTTGAAAGCAAATAATTGAAATAAACTGTATGTAGAGAACATGGAATCGTATAACAGTTAAATAAGAAACACGTTGAAAACGTATACAATGACATACAAGCAATCTACAAAGGATTTCGTATTTAAAACCCAAAATGCAGTCAAGTAAAGCCAAATAAAATAATAACAAAAAAAAAATTCAGTAAGTAAGAGTCAGGAGTATCATATTGTAAAGTTCACAAAATTTAAAGGAGATGTAGAAGAAGCAACAGCAAAATCCCCATGAAATTATATACGCAATATGCAACATATACTTTCATACGTTCAACTTCATTCATACACTTGTATACGATATGCATGAATAACTCTATTTCCTAAAGATTATAAGGGTGGCTGGAAAAATTACTTTTGTCTGGTTTTGTCGATTGCCGGGGAAATTATGGTTCCTTTTGGTCTAAAAACTTTATAACTAAAATTTTATCCAGTTCTGTTTAATTTTTAAATTAATAAAAATTAATTATTCCATACTCCAGCTCGAGTTCACGTTTCTTTACTAATAATTACAATCCTATTGTCAAAGTAACAAATTGTCAGATTCCAATGTCAAGAGCAAATTGGCAATCGTTAGTGGCAAAAGAAACTATTATATTCCAGGCAATCGACAAAATTCGACTAAAGTTAGTTTTCGCACCACCCTAATATGCATAAAAAAGAAAGACATTGTTAACAAAAAAAGGAAAAAAAGAAGTTATTTCTGTTTAAGGGTATTGAAGAATATTTTTTGCACATCATAAAAAAAAGGGGAGTTTATTGCATTGCATGTCTTCATTTTGGGGGGAATTTATAACAAACACAAAAAAATATCAAGAAAATGGGAAAATGTAATATCTATTTTTTTTTTCAGAAGCAGAAGAAGACAATTATAAAAGGGGCCTGTGGAAAATAAGCAATTTTAATAATGAAAAAATAAGAATCATCCAGAAGAAAAGAATACAATAACTAATATTTGGTTGCAAAAATATGTATCATTTTAATATTCATTCGAATATTTTATAACTTTCAATATATGACTGTGAGTATTAACGTTATAATATTTTAAAGTATTAATTTAAGTATTTTGGAGTTTCAACACATTTTTTAATGAAAACAGTACGAAACAAATAGAAAAGTTAAATTCGACTTGGCCGAATCTATGAATACCGTCCACAATGCCCTTTTTATAGAATGGTAAATTTTCTAACGTGAAAAAAAATTATAAATTTTGATCAGAAATATTTTATTTTGAGTAAAAAAGTTTTTTTTTGTCATTTTTCTAAAAAACATTTTTTTTTTGAGTGTAAATTTTTTTCGAGTGTAATTTTTTTTTTTAGTGTAAACATATTTTTGAGTGACAAAATACTTTTTAAAGTAGTTTTGTGGCTTTCCAATGGTTTTAAAGCTTGTTTATTTAAGGCTCGTTTTTTTTAGCACGTGAATTTAAGGTGAAGCTGATCTTAAATTCACGGTTTTGCTAATAACTTTTGAACCACAGAACCAATTGGGCTGAAATTCAATATGAATTAGGCCAGGGAAAAGATAAATATATATGCCAAGCTTCAGCATCCTCAGAATTGCCTGTAGAAAGTTATCGTGTTTTTTTATCTCGTAAATTCGAGAAAAACCCTTGCCGAAAATCACTCTTTTGCTCATGACTTTTGAACCACTGGACCGATTTTGCTGGATTGCAATACCAACCTGACCAGGTTAATGCTCAACATATATGCCAAACTTCAGGAGCCTCCGTAAAGTCTTTCAAAAGTTAGAGTGTTTTCAACAGACAGACAGACAGACGGACGGACATACGGACGGACGGACATAGCTAGATCGTCTTAGAATCGAACGAGGAACATGAATATATAGACTTTATGGGGTCTTAAACCAATATTTAGAGGTGTTACAAATGGAATGACAAACTTATATATGGGGCATTCCACGTCAAATCGGACACTTAGAAATTTTTTTTTTAGATTTTCCCAATTTATTATACCCTCCACTCTAGTGATAGAGGGTATATATAAGTTTGTCATTCCGTTTGTAACACCTCGAAATATTGATCTAGGACCCCATAAATTATATATATTCATGATCCTCGATCGATTTTAAGACGATCTAGCGATGTCCGTCCGTCCGTCCGCCCGTCCGTCTGTCCGTCTGTCTGTCTGTCTGTCTGTCTGTTGAAAACACGCTAACTTTTGAAAGACTTTACGGAGGCTCCTGAATTTTGGCATATATGTTGGGCATTTACCTGGTCAGGCTGGTATTGCAATCCAGCAAAATCGGTCCAGTGGTTCAAAAGTTATAAGCAAATGAGTAAATTTCGGCAAGCGTTTTTCTGGAATTTACGAGATATAACACACGGTAACTTTCGAACGGCAATTCTGAGGGTGCTGAAGTGTAACATATATATTTGCCATTCCCCTGGTCTGCTTCGATTTAAATTTCAACCAAATCGGTCCAGTGGTTCAAAAGTAATTAGCAAAACCGTAAATTTCAGATTCGCCTCACCTTAAATTCACGTGTTGAAAACCCGTTAAACATGTTTTAAAAACATTGGTAAGTCACAAAAATATTTTACAACGAATTGTTGTCACTCAAAAATATTTTTACACTAAAAGAAAAAAAAAATACACTCGAAAAAAATTTTACACTCAAAAAAAATTTTACACTAAAAAAAAAATTTAGTAAATTATTTTTTTTTTTTTCAAAAATTAGTTAAAAAAAAGTTTTTTTACAAAAAATAAAATATTTCTAATCAAAAATTTTATTTTTTCACTCTAGAAAATTTACTATAACTTAAAAAGGGCATTGTGGAGGGTATTCATAGATTCGGCCAAGTCGAATTTAACTTTTCTACTTGTTTACAGTTTTTAGTACCCTTCGAAAACTCCTTCGTTGTAAATTTTCAGATTTTTTTGTTGACCCGTTCAAAAGATATCGAATTTTTAAAAACTGGTAGTTTGTTCCTTTGCTCAAACTTCTTTTACTCATAACTTCTTCAATAATGGACCAAATTTCATTTTTTTTTTATTTTTAAATTTTTGTTTTTTTATGCGATTTAGTATGCGATTTTTAAGTTTTAAAATGTAAATCTCATTTTTGAAAATTTTTGCACTCTTCGAATTTTTTGAAATTTGTTTGTATAAAACTTCTATCGATTCTACAAATTTTTTGCCCAGCAGTGGGATAGCGATTATTATTATTTTTTTTTTAAATTTTTTGAAAAAAATTTATTGTAATTTTCCAATCTTAAAATCATTTCTACTGCTCCAATGGTGCGTCAAAGAGGGGTCATTTATAAGACCGAACCCCATTAATTTTTACGTCTTAACATTTCTTTGGAACAAACTAATACCATTTCTCCAATTTCTAAAGGGGCTCCCACACGAAACGACAATTTTTTAAATTTGCTCCAACCGCTCTAACTGCCCTAATAGTGCCCCTAGAGCAACAAAATGTATGACCGACCCACAATATTTTTTTTGTCCAAACATTTTCTCTGAACACACCTACCCTCTATCTTTAACTGTTAAGGCGGTCCCCATAAATTTTTTTTCATTTTTTGTAAATTTGTTTTATTTAATCAGCCGACCCCCATTTATTTTTACCCTTAAACATTTTTTAAAACATACCTACGCCCTATGTCCACTCCCAAAAAAATCAAAGAGTGCATACATTTTCAAAAATTAGATTTAAATTTTAAAACTTAAAAATCGCATACTAGAGCACTTTTAACAATTTTTTTTGTACTATTTTTTAAAGTGCGTAAAAAAACAAAAATTTTGAAAAAAAAAAAAATTGCAATTTGGACCATTATTGAAGAAGTTATGAGTAAAAGAAGTTTGAGTCAGGAAACAAATTACCAATTTTTAAAAATTTTTTGAAAGGTGCATCCGAGGAGGGTCAAAATTTAGCACGAAGGAGTTTTCGAAGTTTACTAAAAACTGTCAATAAATTAGGAAAATCTAAAAAAAATTATTTAAAGTGTACGATTTGACATGGAATGCCCCATATACAACAAATACGATACCCATGTGAATTCCCTAATTGTTTGGCAAGTACACACAAAAAAATACTAGGAAAAGTCTCTGTAAATTTAGGAGGTAGCAAAAAATCTAGTAAAATTACGAAACCTCTTTGTAAATTTCATCGTGTCAAAAAATTTGTAAATTTACAATTTTATTGGTAAAAACCTTGTAAAATAACAAAATTATTGGTAAAAATCTTGTAAAATTACTAGGAATTTTTGTCAAATAGGAGGTAGCAAACAAAAAAAAAGTTACAAGTTTTTCTTGTAATTTTACAAGTTTATTTTTTTTTGAGTGTACACTAGAGCACCCATATGTGCATAATTGTTTTTTTTATCGCTCCCCGCTCATTTTCGGTTGAGTTGGGAGTAAAAAATAATATCTATCCAGAAATTGGACTTCTAGGTTGCAAACAGGCCAAGCGGTTTGAACTTTTGACCTCAAAAATGAGCTAAAAAACCTTTATAGATTAATTTGGCTGTAACTCTTAAAATGAAAGTTTTTCGCAATTAACTTTCATAACAATTTTTTTGTAGAATCAAAATGCAAAGATTTTTCTCTCATTCTGTTTTGACCTAAATATGTCCGATCGCGGTGTTTTAAGCGGTTAAAGTCGAAATTTGGGTCAGAACTTTTTTTAAAAAAATTCTCGTAAATTTTTAAATTGGGGAAAATTTGAGCTCTTTGCATAATTTAATAGGGTATTGAATGCAGTTTTCCAAAAAAAATTTTTTTGCAAAAATATATCGACCCTTCCATGAAAAATTGCCAAAATCCTACCCTGAACCACAATTTTTTGACCTCCAACCACGTTATGAGGGTGTACTCACTTTGTCATTGCATGTTTTACGCATCGAAAGATGAGTCTAGGATTTCACATAGTATATATGGGGTATTCCATGCCAAATCGGACGCTTGGTAAATTTTTAATTTTATGTTTTTTCAATTTTTTAGTACCCTTCAAAAACCCATTCCAAGTAAATTTTGACATCTTTTTTGATAATCCGTTCAAAAAATATCGAATTAAAAAAAAAAACACTATTTTTTCTGTCTTCACTTCTTTAAAAATGGTCCAAATTCGAAATAATTTGTTGAAATTTTAGTATTTTCTTTAAAGTGTTTTAATAAAGTTTGGAAAACAACAAAAAAAAATCAAAAACCGCAGAATATATTAATTACCATAATCCCACGATCTACTTAAGCTTAAAATTTTAGGAAAATATTAAGTTTACCACGAAAAATTAAAAGAAAAAAAAAAAAAAAAATCAAAAAAAAAATTTTAAGAAAAGATTGAAAAAAAAAACAAAGAGAGCAATCATTTAAAAATTGCATATTAGAACACTTTAAGAAATTTTTAATAAAAAAACAAAAATTAAAAAAAAAAAAATGTTGACCATTTTTGAATTTGTTATGATAAAAATACGGAAAACGATAGTTTTTTTTTTTGAAAATTCCATATCTTTGAAACGGGTAATTTAAAAAAATTTGAAAACAAACTTGGATGGGTGTTTTAATGGGTTTTAAAAAAATGTAAAAATAATTAAAAAATGGAAAAACAAACAGCTTTACCACAAGAAAATAAAATAAATTTAAAATGAGGTTTTAATTTTATTTCCATACAAATTGTTTTTGTTTTTAAAATCGACTTTCAAAAAATGTATTGAAAATTTGAAATTTAAAATAAAACTTTTGTTAAAATAGACTTTTTGTTTTCTTGTGGTAAGGGCCAAAAAATTTCAAAGTGTCCAATTTGGCACTGAATACCCCATATATATTTAGGGAAATCCTACACAGATGTTTTGGTGCGAAACTCACGGAATTACAAAGTGAGTATTCGCCTATATTGAGGATGAATTGTAAAAAAATGAGATTCAGAGTAAAACTTTGGGATTTTTTCATGGAACAGTCGATATATTTTTGCAAAAAAAAATTTTTTGGAAAACTACATTCAATACCCTAGTGAATTGTGCAAAGAGCTCAAATTTTCCCCAATTTAAAAATTTACTAGAATTTTTTTAAAAAAAGTTCTGACCCAAATTTCGACTTTAACCGCTTAAAACACCGCGATCGGATATATTTAGGTCAAAACAGTATGAGAGAAAAATCTTTGCATTTAGATTCTACAAAAAAATTGTTATGAAAGTTAATTGCGAAAAACTTTTATTTTAAGAGTTACAGCCAAATTAATCTATAAAGGTTTTTTAGCCCATTTTTGAGTCAAAAGTTCAAACCGCTTGGCCTGTTTGCAACCTAAAAGTCCAATTTCTGGATATATATTATTTTTTAATCCCAACTCAACCAAAAATGAGCGGGGAGCGATAAAAAATACAATTTTGCACATCCCATACATTTTGTGGGTGCTCTAGTGTACACCTATTTCTTCAGAAAAACATTATTATGATTTATTATTTTGGGCAGGACTAAAAAATTCGCGTGCATTTTTTTAATTTTACTAAAAATTAAATTTTTTATACTACACTTTGTATCGTTTTTAAATAAATTAAGTACACTTAAAATAAATTCTCTGTCCAATCAGCAGAAAAATCTGCTGAAAATACACCCATTTTGAGCCATATGAGAAATCTGCTGAATTTAGCAGACGCGGTTTGCTAGATTTCTGTAGTGATAACCTGGGTTGAATCAGCAGATAAATCTGTCAAGACAGCAGAAAAATCTGCTGATTTTAGCAGAAAAAACTGCTAATTTCGGCTGAGAAAATTGATGATTAAATCAGAAAAATTTGAAATTACGCCTAGTTTGAGCAAATTAATACATTTTCTGTAAAAATATCTTTTTTCAAAAATAACAATTTTGTATAAAATTGGACAAATATAACTCTATAAAATTTTTTATATGAACGAACAAAAACAAACGGGACTCAGGAGAGAATATAAAGCAAAAATAACACAACATACATAATAAGAAAAAAAAACAAAACAAAATAACAAAATTAATTTTAAAAAAATACATAAATCGACATGACAAGCACACATACAGTGCCGGTCAAAAAAATAGCACCAATGACAAAATCTCTATTCATTCAGTTAAAACAAAATATTATGTGCGTATTTGTTTAAAGTAAATATGCAAAACTCTTATACTAAGTATATACCCCTTAAATATTTTTACTTTTTCCAAAAATTGTGGACGGTTCTTTTTTAATGATCGATATTTTAAAAAAACTCTGAATCAGTGCAGTCAATAAAATAGCACCGAATGACAAAATTTCGTTAAAAAAATTAATATTGTTTTAATTATTTAAATAAAAGTGTTAAATATTATAGAAGGATTGTTTTTATTTATAAAAAAATTTAATTCATAACCAAATTTGACATTTATTTTCAAAAAATATGACGTGAAGGTATTACACTCCTCAAAAACGTGCTTTTGTAAAAAATATGATTTCTGAACATAAACCATATTCTGAAATAGGAAAATTGGTTGGATGCGCTTATAAAATGACTGAAAATTCAACAAAATTAACTTTAGAGTTTGAAAAACTTAGTCACAAGCGATGTTTGTCACCATTAGTTGTTAGGTGTTTGTAATGACAATGGAAGAAAGCCCCATCTACGGCAGCTCCAGAGCTAAAAAAGGACAGCAAATGGCGAAAATTGTTGTCAAAGATTACAAAACAACAACATTAATGCTTGTAGATTCGGAAAAGTGCGCCTACTCTCACTTAACCCTGCTGTTAGGTTAAGCCCATTTGGTCCAATTTTTGGATTGTTTCCTTTGTAACTTTTGAACGGTGATATATACTGGCTTAGATTTTTTGCTCATGGGGTCTTTTTATAAAACAATGTTATTTACAAAAAATCTAGGTTCTGACTTAAACCAGGACTGAGAAAAATAAAAAGTTACGTATCTTAGGTTAAGGGACCATTTGGTCCATAGTATATTTTCTCCTGCGATTTCGATAGCCGGAGCCCATGAAACGTCGATTTTAGAAAACAGGATGCACGCATTCAAAGCGGGTATTCCGGCAAAACTTTTAAAATGGTGACGGCCATGTAATGCATTACCATGTAATGCATAGCAAAAAAAATATGCACTTTTTTCCTATCGCTTACCATAGGCATAACTTTTTTGTATTTTTCAAGCATTATGTAAAACTCATGCGCTACTTTGAGTCTTATCCCAAACAAGAATCATTAATCCAATATAGAATAAGGCAACCGTACAATACCCTATAATTGATTGATTCTTTTTGTTTGGGATGTCACTCAAAGTAATGCATGAGTTTTACATAATGCATGAAAAATAAATATAGTGAATGCCTATGGTAAGCGGTAGACGAAAATTAATGCACATTTTTTAATTTTTATTGGGCTATGCATTACATGGTAATGCATTACATAACCGTTACCATGTTTAAGGTTTTGCTGCGATATCAAGTATGTTTGCAAATACAACGTTAGGCCATCGATTTCTTGCGCGTTTCATGCTGTAGGAACCATTTGATCAGCAATATCCACGCCACCTAAATGAGATGAATCATTAGAAATTATATGAAAAAACAAAACTAACATATGCACCTTTTGTTGAATTGTAATACAAAACAATCTCTAAAGTAAAGAATATGAAAAATGGGAATCCCTCAACAAATGTTTACATTAGCTGTGTTGAGTAGAGATGGGTGCTGGTCACGTGATTTGCGTGGTTCTCGTGAATCACGCGTGACTCACGCTCGAGCGAAATTCTAGTTAATTACGAGAATCATGCTTGAGTGAGTGTGTTTCCAAAACTTTAATGTGTGAGTGATTATAAATCGAGCCTAATTTTTGCGTGAGTGCCATTTTTCTTGCGTGATTCAATATTATTCTTTTGTATTGTTTTCAGTTTTATTTATAGTTTTATTTTTATTTTTCGTTTAGCAATCAGTTAAAATTCAAATTAACGGTCTGCTAATATATGAAATTTTTTTTTTTTAATTTCCTTAAAATTGTGTATTTGTAAGTGAATATTGCGTGAATTGGGGTGAACGTAATTATGAATCACGTGAGTCACGCATGATCGTAACTTATTTTAGTTTTACTGACGTGAGTAGTAAGTGAGCGTGAGTAAAGAAAAAAATCGAGTGAGTGATTCATGAGCGATTATAATATTTCTTGCGTGAGCGTGACCCAAAATTCACTCACGCACCCATCTCTAACGTTGAGTTAAGCTTAAAATAATCGTATTTAGGTAGAAATGATCCAAAATATATACAAGTATAATATTAAATTGTTATTTTGTTTGAATATTAAGTATGGACCAAATGGTCCACTAACCTAACATCCGTAAGTTTTTTCTAACCTAACAGCAGGGTTAAGCATGCTGCAAGTCGTTTGAAGTTTTCTAACAGTAACTCAGAATGAACAGCTTAAAAGTGGATCAATGTTCTATGGACAAATGAACCCATTGTTGTTTTATTTTGAGACATAGGATCACATAACTACGTTAGAAGACCCTAAAACGCGGAATTCAATCCAAAATCCGAAATAAAAATAACTTAAAATGGTGCTTATGGTGTGGGGGATATTTTCCTCCTGATGAGTGGGGTTCATATATTGGACCATGGCTCACATATTGGACTAGATCAACCGTGGATATACACTTAACGTTTATATCCTCCAGAAAGTAATGTTACCATAAGTTTCTGAGCAAATGCCACTAATTTAGGTCTTTTAGCACGTCAATTACCCAAAGCATGATGGGAAATTGGCGAAAAATTGGGTCTGGACAATAAAGTAAACGTGATGGAACGGCCTGGTGAGTCCCCAGATCTAGACCAAATCGATAGTTAGTGGACAGCTATATAGAAGGGAGTGTTTTGAATACAACCAACGTGTAATGAAGCTCTTTGGGTGGCTGTTTAGCAAATCTGGAACTCAATTTCGAATTAAAGATCCCAAAATCTCGCAAATTCGGAAATTTTTTTTTTTTAATATTTAAAGATATCAAAACAATACTGAATTCATAATCCATTCGTTTTTCAAATTTAAGAATTAAATTTTAATACAAAAAGTGCTGTGGTGCTATTTTTTTGACTGAGTCTTTTTGAAGTTTTTTTAAAAACTCTAAAAATTTTTAATAAAATAAAAAACCGAATTAGCCTTTTCTTATGTAATATTGTTTCACACTCATGTACACTCAAAAAAATAAACTGGTAAAACGCCTGGTAAAATGCCTTGTAATCCCGTTCTACCAATATTTAACAATTTTTCTTGTTTTTTAACAAAAAATATAGTACTTTGCTCAAACGAGAACTACAGTTTTATTGGTAATTTTACAAGTTTATTTTCGTAATTGTATTCTACCAATTTGAAAGGTTATTTTACAAAAAAAAACTGTAATTTTACAACAAAGTTTTTATTACGAGGATTCTAGTTGAATTACAAAAAAAAAACTTTATTTTACAAAAATTATGTTATACGACGATTTATGTTGTTTAACAAAAAAACTTATTTTTTTTTTTATTGAAAAATATTTAAAAAAAAGTTGACAAAGTTTTGAAAAATTTATTACGAGGATTAATTTAAGGAGGAGTAGTTAATTTAAAAAAAAAACAGTTATTTTACAAAAAATGATTTTATTACAAGGATTTATGTTGTTAACAATTTTTTTTTTTTTTATTTTTTTGTAAATTTACCATTTTGGTTTGTAAATTTACCATTTTTTTAAACATATTTACCATTTTTTCTTGTAAGTTTACCATTTTTTTTTTGTATTTTTCCGGTTTTAAAACAATATTTTTACCAATAAAATTGGTTATTTTACCAGAATTTTAATTTTACGAGAATTTTACCTACGTCATATTTTACGAGGATAGCCTCGTAAAATCACGAGATTTATTGGTAACTTTACAAGTTTTTTTTTTTTTGAGTGTAAGTATCTTATGACACGTTGTCAGTAGCATAAGTTAAAATTGTTAAAAAAAACCAACGAAGAAAATTTTGTTTTATCCCGGTGCTATTTTTTTGACCGCAGCTGTACATGAATCAAATGAAAACAAAACATACACAATTATAAAAACATACACAAAAATAAAAAACATACACAATTATATTAAAAAATCTTTTGAAACTTGTCATTCCAAGGGTGGTTTTGATTTATTCATTGTTACGTTTGCGTGCATGAACGGCACAACTTCTCTTCTTGAAATGCAGCAACAAACTGGTGAAAAATTATTTTTTGTGTAAGATTTGTTTGTTTATGTTCTTTTACATTATATATTATTAAAGCTTACATATTTAGTGACACATTTAAGCGGGAGCTATTTATATTCGTCCACTTTAATTTTCAGATAGGGATTATTGATTTTTAAGTATTCAAAATACTTAAAAAGAGATAACTAAAAATATCTGTTAAATTAGCAAATAATCTGCGCAAACATTAAAAAAAAAATACTTTAAAAAAAGGTAACAAAAAATATCAGTTAAATTAGCAAAATAATTTGCTGAAAATCTGCACAAAAACTTTGTGAAACTTTGCAAACAGAATCAGTAAAAGTTTTGCAAAACTTCTGTTGTTTTTAGAAATTGAATAGCAGAGAATTCTGCTAAAATATTCATTTCAGCAGAAAAATCTGCTAAAAATTTGTTATTCTTAATTGAAAGTCATTTTACAGGTTTTTTGACAGAGGTTTTCTTTTGAGTGTAGTAGCTCGTTTAGTTAAACTTCCTTTTTAAGTGCATATCAAATTTATCTTATCATAAAATTCAGCGATTACACTTTAATAAAACTAAAAGAAGAAAAATATCTTCTCTCAAGATTTCTATTTTATTACAGTAGTAAGTAACAAGATTTTGTAAAAAAAAAAAATATATATGTAAATGCAGATAATATTATCTATGCTTGATAAGCATCTACTCACAAGTAATCGCATCGTATTGAACTTCAATTTCTTAATCATACTGAACAAGAGTCATAAAATTGTATATAAGTAGGAACATTAGGTCGGACCGATTTAAGCATATCTCGATTTATTATAAATGTTTTGTAGTTCTCAAAAATATAAATATTTTTTTTCACAAAAATTAAGTGCACACTCAAAACCGATTTGCAAAATTGTTTGCATGTGAATCCGAACCGATTTCGGCACTACCCATTATTGACTGACCAAAAAAATGAAAGCGATCCGGTGTATAATAGCATCTTTTTTAATGATCATTTCAGCATGCGCTTGCATGCGTTTTCCGTTACTATAGAAAATAAAGACATTCTCATTATATAAAGGTGTCAAATTCCAATAAAATCTATATGACAACTAGAACCAACCAACAAGTAATAAAAGTGGGAAGAAAATCAAGATTGACCAACATGAAAATATTCTTATTCTTTTTTTTATGTTCACACTTTAACACATATTAGATTTTTATGTTTGTAGTCGACATAAAAATCATTGACATTTTATTAAACATGTGTGTAGATATCGGGTAAATTGTGACAAGTGGACACTGTACAATAAATATATGTCAAAGGTCACAGACTATAACAGATACGACAGTAGGGTTTTATAACAAACCGGAGAAAAACCTAGCGAAAACGGAATGGCTTTTATAGAATTTTATCCAAATATGCATATCCCAAAAAAATTCAAAAATATGCATTTTTTGCGTAAGTCTTACAACATGCGTTACTTTTTTTGTATTTTTCATGAAAAACGTAAGATTATTTTGAATCTCATCCCAAACAAAAATCATCAATGCTGTATATGGTAAAGAATTGGTAAGACATTTATCTTTTATTTTTTTTATTATACCCTCCAACCACAGTATGTGGGTATATATTTACTTTGTCATTCCCTTTGTAACGCATCGAAATATCGGTCGGGACCCCATAAAGTATATGGGGCATTCCAGGCCAAATCACTCACTTTTAGACCCGACCCCTTTCGATTTATTTTATTTATGGATATGTTTTAGTACTTATTAAATGCAACTTGGACACCAATTTTCAGCCTTTTATTCCAAGATTGTGTTGGGTATTCAATTTTTAAAATGGCGATTTTCTCCAAAAAATTAAAAAATTAAAATTTTCAATTAATTTTGACCTGTTAAAAATATAGATATCTTAAAAAATGTTGGGCAACGTTTTGTTGGTATTTAAATGTAGTTTTAGAAAAAAATATTAAAAAAATTATTCGAAGTAATTATCACTTATTTTTTAACGTTTAAAAACTAAAATCGACTTTTTGAAAAAGTCCGAAACCTTCGGTTTTTTTTTTACAAATGTCTAAAAGATGTGATCGCAATTTGTTCTATTTTTTTTTCAAATTTTGAAAATTGCACCTTTTATTTTTTGACTCTGATTTATTTTATATGGTGCTCAAAAAAAATTACATTGGTAGATACTGACCCTAACTTACCCTAGATATATTCATTTCGAGGCAAAAATACGCCTCACAAAAATTAAGAACGATCGGACATGGATAAGGTGTTCCACATGGATAAGGTGTTCCGGATTACAAGGAAAAATATGAGTTTTTTTCTGTTTTCTCAAATTTTTTATTATTTTAAGTTAAGTTTTAATTCAAGTGGTTACAGAATTATAATACGGAGTAAAATGCCTCTCTAATAAGATACCAAAGACTGAAATCGGTTGAAAATCAGCCAAGTTATTACAACTTCCCCAGGCATCTAACGAATGGCAGAACACTTGATTAAGCAATATAATACGATTTTGGAAATTCATTGAAATTTTCTACTGTAATAACATTTTTTTATTCTTCAAGTTCAAATGTAATTAGATGACAAGTATATTTCATATTGTGTTTTGCTAACATTTTTTAAATTAGTGCTAAAAATGCCTGCATTTTCAATTCAACACCCTTTTGAAATCTCTATTTTAAAAAAAAAATTATTTTTTTTGTTTTAAAATTTGGAAAAACCAAAAAAATATTACACTGAAACATGAATAATGAAAAAATGTTATTACAGTAGAAAATTTCAATAAATTTAAAAAAATGGACTCGTATTTTTTAATCAAGTGGTATGGCACACGCTAGATGCCTGGGGAAGTTGTAATAACTTGGCTGATTTTCAACCGATTTTAGTTTTTAGTACCTTATTAGAAAGGCATATTACTCCACATCATAATTCTGTAATCACTTGAATTAAAACTTAACTTAAAATACCAAAAAAATTGCGAAAACAGAAAAAAAAATCATATTTTTCCTTGTAATACGTTTTTTAAACTTCAAGGACCATGCTAAACGCCTTACGCATGTCCGATTGTCCTAAATTTTTGTGAGACGTATATTTACCTCCAAATGAATATATTTAGGGTAAGTTAGGGTCAGTATCTACCAATTTTTTTTTTTTTTTTTGAGCTCCATATAAAATAAATCAGTGCCAAAACATAAAAGGTGCAATTTTAAAAATTAAAAAAAAATAGAAAGAATTGTGATCATATCTCGAGTTATGGCTTAAAAGTTGCGTAATTTAGAGTAGATTTTTTATAGTTTTTTAACAAAAAAATCGAAGGTTTCGGACTTTTTCAAAAAGTCGATTTTAATTTTTAAACGTCAAAAAATAAGTGATAATTACTTCGAATAATTTTTTCATATTTTTTTCTAAAACTACATTTAAATACCAACAAAACGTTGTCCAACTATTTTTAAAATATCTATATTTTTTAATGGTCAAAATTAATTAAAAATTTAAATTTTTTAATTTTTTGGAGAAAATAGCCATTTTGAAAAATTGATTACTCAACACCATCTTGGAATAAAAGGCTGAAAATTGGTGTCCAAGTTGCATTTAATAAGGACTAAAACATATCCAAAAATAAAATAAATCGAAAGGGGTCGGGTCTAAAAGTGAGTGATTTGGCTTGGAATGCCCCATATATATTATTGATCCATGATCGATTCTAAGACATTCTGTGAATGTCCGTCCGTCCGTCTGTAGATGGCACGATACAGTCCAAAATAAAAGAGCTAGCCTCCTGCAATTTGGCATGAATATATCTTATGCCTAGGCAGGTTAAGTTCGTAAATGGGCAAAATCGGCTCAGGGGGAAAAAAGTTCCTCCTTGAAGAACTGAACTAACCTCTGAAAAAATACACTTTTTTTACATGTTTTTTTGTATTTTTGTTAAATAAATGAAACATTTGTTATATTTATCGGGATGGGAAGGTGCTCTCAACATGCCCCACTGACCCCCCGCCCCCCCCCCCCCCCCCACCCCAAAAAAAACAAACGCCCCTGACAATTTTTTTGTTTTTACATTTTGGAGGGTATAAAAGATTCGGCACAGCCGAATTTAACACTCTCACTTGTTTTTTATTATTATTTATTTTTGTTTTTTCATTATTAGCACCTTAAGAATTAATTCTTACCTATTTATTTATCCTATATAGTATTGATGATCTTTGTTTGGAATGCGATTTAAAATAATGGGTGCGTATTAAGTAGTGCATGAAAAAAACAAAAAAGTAATGAATATGGTAACCGTTTAGGGGTTTGGGTGATATGTCACGTGACATATCAAGGACCGGTTACTTTTCTTGCAAGGTTATTATAACTTTACTACTTCTTTCTTCTTTATATAATTTCCAAAAAAATTATGCTTCAAAGACAAAATGCTAAAAAGTTTTATATTATAAAATATATTTCTTGTAAAGATTTTTTTAAAGATTTTAAAATGGAGCAAAAATAACTTTTTCATATATAATATAAATATAAAAAACTGCATACACAGCTTTATAAGTTCAAAAACATATGTACTCCAATGAAAAAATTTCTTATTCTGTTTAACAATAAAGTTTATATTAAAATGAAAAAGTTTGCCTTAAAAATGAAGTAAATAATATAAACCCTTTACTGCATGAACATTTTTGCTAATTTAACAGAAATATTTTGCTAACTTTGGAAAATACTTTATTTTTTCTAAAAAAAAGGACTAACAAATACAGCAATCCGAATCTGTTTAAATTATCATAAGGACCAAGCTCTACGTAATTTCAGCAGATTTATCTGTGATAAGTCACAGATATAAAACGGTAGAATTTTTGAGCAGAATTTTCCACTGATTAATTAAAGGTTTTGTTTTGAGTGTACCCAATATAAAAGTTGTTAAGTTAACAGTTTAATGCACTTAAGGGTTAAGAAAAACTTATTTTTGTAAAATATTTGTTAGTGTATTTGATCTTAGCATAACTGTATTTATTTCAGTACTTTCACAAAGTGTATGTTACAGAATTCAAGCGATAACTAAAAACTTTTATTGGGCCAAAACAATATAAACTTCCATAAAAAAAACTTAGAAATCTGTGTATTTCATTCCAAGCAAAACTTTTAAACTGGTCCCGGTTATGTAATGCATTACCATGTAATGGCTAGCCAAAAACAAAAAAATCAAAAATGTGCATGTTTTTTCTCAACCGCTTACCATAGGCATTACTTTTTTGTATTTTTCATGCACTACGAAAATTGAATGAGCTTAAATAAAAGATTTGATTTAAGATCTAATATCAATCAGAAGATGGTTTTAGCGAAAAAAATATAAGGCACCTCGAATTATTAGTTTTCGATGCGCTTTTTGAAAACATGATTTTTTTAGTTTCTTCTTTACTTTTCACAACCTTAATCTGATACACTCAGAAAAAATGCCTGCGAATTTTGTACTCTTGCCCAAAACATTAAATCATGATAATGTTTTGCAGAAGATTGTGATTGCAGAAGAATGTGATATTACTTTGCTATTCCGTGCAAAACGAATTGAAATATCAGTCGAGGATAGAGTTTGCAAATAATCGATATATCTCATAATCGCGATTACGATTAAAAAATCGCCGTTAATCGCGATTATCGATTAATCGAAATAAATTAAATTGCAGTTCCGTATTTTATTTTTATGTTCTTTTATTGACATTTTCGCCATTAACAGGAATTTTAGTATCTGGTTAACACTCACTTGAAGGCAAAAAATATTTCAGACTTTCTTTTTCACGGATTTTTTATACGAAATTTTGAAAATATCAAAAGAAATTAAGTGTAAACCCTTAATATTTGCGAAAATATTCCGTTTTTTAGTGCACCGGAAATCTTCAATTCCGGTTAACCGGTTTGCAAAATAACCGAAATATGAGGAAAAAACGGTTTTATGGTTAACCGGTTTAGAAACACTTATAAACATACCAGATAGACACGGTATACAAGGTGTTTATACGTTTCGATGAATACCCACTAATTTATTTATTTAGTAATAATTTGGGCTGTTTTAGATTTTTGAAAATAATAACAAATAAATTCAAAAAAAGTCTTGCAATGCTTATAAAAAAATGTGAATATCAAAAAAAATATTTTGTCGAGGGGTTTTCGAAATATTGCCATTCGAAATTTTCCAAAAAAATGTGTTTTTTCCAACGTTCAAAATTTTTTTATGTAAAAAATCTAAAAAAAATTTTTTCCCTTAACCCTTTCATAGAGCTTTAGACAAACTTTCATGTCATTTTAATTTGAGTCAAATCCGAACATGTGATGTCAAAATTTTCAATTTTTGGAAAACATTCGGAAAATTAAAAAAAAAAAAATACTCGAAAAGCTTCACAAGTTTAAATAATCTGATTTGACTCAAATTAATGATTTTTTTTTTTAATTTCGTCACTTTTGGAAATTTTTTGACAAGTTTTAAATAGTGATGTTTCGAAAACCGTGCGATCGATTACAGAAATTTTTTGATATTCATATTCAGCAAGCTAAAATCAATTAAATATAAAAAAACCGCAAATTATTTATATTTTTTGACTTTTTCAAAAATCCAAATTTTTTTGCGGGAATTTTCAATATTAAATTCGTTATCAAAACAATAAATTTTATAGAAAATGATTAATCGTAATCGCATGATTTTTTTGCCGATTACGATTAATTGGTGCGATTAATCGCGATTACGATTTTTACCGTTTTGCAAACTCTAGTCGAAGACCCCATTAAAAAACCAAGAGAGCTGTACATTTCGTAAGTAAGTGCACAAATAAGTGCAAAAGAGGGTTATTACATTTTGGAGAGTATAAAAGATTCGGCACCACTCTACACTCAAAAAAATACGTTAGTAAAAAAATTTGTAAAGCGGTTTGTATCTCAACTTTACCACTTTTTTACTAAATTCTACTAAAAAATCAATTTTTAGTAATTCTTTTTAGTAAACTCGCTTTACAAACTATTAATTTTATACTGATTTTTTAATAATTTTTTCAGTTGATTTTTTAAAAATTATCGTACTAACTTTTGATAATTATTTTGTAAATTTTACAATATTAGTTAGTAAATTTCGTTTTTTTTTTCTCTAGAAAACCTATACACTATAATTAAAAATATTTTATTTTATTAAAATATTTGGAAATTAAAAAAAATAAATAAAAAAAATATATTGTTAGTTATTTTTTAACGATAAAACTGCGCTTTGATGAGTATGAATATGTTTATTATTTTTAATATTCATTTACGCTTCATTAGTTTTTTTTTTTTTCAATTTAAAAACAAAAATAGAGACAAGAGAAGACATGCAAAATTTAAAAAACAATGCCGACCTTTTCAAATGGAAAATTTCCATAAAACATCAGTTTTTTTTTCTTTCTTCTTTACTTGCAGAATTTTTTTGTTTATGCTATCCACGAATATTTTTTTCTCACGCACATAACGCCTTTCTTTGAATATTTTAGTCACAAAATAACATTCGATCGGTGAACATCGCGCGACGGGTAAAATGAATAAAAAAATGTACAAAAAAAATATTACAACAAAAAAAGCATAGCAGGTAACCAAATCTTTAAGTATTTTTTGTTTAAAATTATGTAACTCGTTTTTTATTTTTAGAATAATAAAGCAAAATAGGAAATGATGACAACAGGTAACAATTGTATATTTATGTGATCTATTTAAAACATTATGTTGATATATATTTTTTTATTTTAGTTCACCGTACACCAATTTATTCAACATCAATCTTCAAAGAATTAATTTTATATGGTAGTACCCAGCAAAACTTTGGTAATGGGTGGTGATTATATAACACATTACCAGGTAATGTATATATCTTATTTGTAGCATTATTTTATGATGTCTTACCAAACATTTGTTCCACAACGTATTATTTTAAAGTGAAAAATAATACATTACTAATAATTAGCTACGTAATGCATGATTATTGGAAAAAATGTATTTCATATTTATTATTTCTAAACATTAAATCATGGATGACTTATATTTGGTTACATTATGTATTATTTCAAAGTTTGAAATAATGCATTATTTATAATTGAATACATAATGCATTACAATAACATAAAAAAATAAATATTTTATAAAAAAATGCATAAGTTTAAACTAGAGATGGATTCACGACAGAAATTTGTTAATGACACACACTCACCCAGGAGTATATTTTATCTCGCTTACAATCACGTGAGTAAATTTAATACAAAATTACTTTTTCACTACTCGTAACACCTTATATATTACGTTCTGGTATGCTATATTATATACCTTACTCGTAACCTATAAAATATCATATATTTTACACCTTACTCGTATTCTTTGTTATAAATTTATGACTTATTTTATACCTTACTGGTATTCTTTGTGATAATGTATATGCATTACTTTTAGTCTCATCGCCTGTTAAAATCATCAATGCTGCAATGTATAAAATAAGAGATCTTATACCTTATTTTATACCTTATATGGTAAGGTAAGTTTTGCTGGGTATGTATATTTTGTATTAAAACAATGTCCCAGCAAAACTTAGATTACCAAATAAGGTATAAAATAAGGTATATGATCTCTTATTTTATACATTGCAGCATTGATGATTTTAACAGGCGATGAGACTCAAAGTAATGCATCCACATTATCACATAGAATACCAGTAAGGTATAAAATAAGTCATAAATTTATAACGAAGAATACCAGTAAGGTGTAAAATATATGATATTTTATAGGTTACGAGTAAGGTATATAATATAGCATACCAGAACGTAATATATAAGGTGTTACGAGTAGTGAAAAAGTAATTTTGTATTAAATTTACTCACGTGATTGTAAGTGAGTGTAAGTAGATATAATATGCTAGTGAGTGTGAGTCGTTAGAAATTTCTTGTCGTGAGCCCATCTCTAGTTTAAACTTATGCATTTTTTTATAAAATAATTATTTTTTATGTTATTGTAATGCATTATGCATTTAATTATAAATAATGCATTATTTCAAACTTTTAAATAATACATAATGTAACCAAATATAAATCATCCATGATATAATGTTTAGAAATAATAAATATGAAATACATTTTTCCAATAATCATGCATTACGTAGCAAATTATTAGTAATGCATTATTTTTCACTTTAAAATAATACGTTGTGGAACAAATGTTTGGTAAGACATCCTAAAATAATGCTACAAATAAGGTATATACATTACCTGGTAATGTGTTATATAATCACTACCCATTACCAAAGTTTTGCTGGGGTGTTCAATATTTTCTCTTTTTTAGATCGAAAATTCTAACAAAAACTGACTTGCATGGAAATAGTTATTGACGACAACAAGCGCAATACGCAATTTACATGATGTATACAAAAAATTAAAAAATACACAATTTACAATTTTTTTACAAAAAAAGTTAATATTATTTACAAACGCGTTTTAAAATCCATTTTACAAAAATTGTACAAAAAAATTTAGTAATACTAATTTTTTTAGTATTTTCAAGATTACTAATTTTTGAAAACCAAAGTTTGTATTGGTAACTGAAAAAGTTATCGGGCACAAATTGAAAACTTTATTAGTAATGGTAACAGACTTTTTTGTAAGGAATACTAACAAATTTTTATGAGTGTACTTGTTTTATGTACACTTTATAAACAAATGGAACATTTTAAAGCGTAAAGCTTAGACTTGGTGAAAACTTAGTTTTGGTAAAAAAAATAATTTTTTTTTTCACGAAAAACAAAATTATGTTAAAAAAAAATTAATGAACCCAAAATTTTTGGTGAAAAAAAATTTTTGATGAAAAAAAGTTTTTGATGAAAAGAAAAATTTTTTGATGTAAAAAAAAATTTGGTGAGAAAAAAATTGATAATACAAAATTTGAAAAAAAAAAATTTGATGAAAAAAATTTATAAAATGTTGATGAAAAAAAAATTAATGAAAAAAAAATTTATAAAAAAAAAAAAATTTGATGAAAAAAAAATTTGATGAAAAAAAAAAATTGATGAGAAACAATTGATGAAAAAAAAAATTTTAAATAAAAAAATGATGAAAAAAAAAAGTTTGATGAAAAAAAAAATTTTATGAAAAAAAAATTTGATGAAAAAAAAGTTTGATAAAAAAAAAAAAAATATGACAAAAAAAACATTGATAAAAAAAATTGATGGAATAAAAATTTGATGGAAAAAAATTGATGAAAAAAATTAATGAAAACAAAAAAAAAAAAAAAATTGATGAAATAAAAAATTTGATAAAAAAAACAATTAAGAAAGCTATATTCGGCTGTGCCGAATCTTTAAATACTCTCCACAATGTTAACCAATGCACTACGGTTTCGCAGACGACATTTTTGGCCAAAATTTAATTTTCTTAAAATTGATTTTATAGAAAATCGTAAACATTTACAAACAACAGAAAACATATTTTGTTTACACTCATTTACCGTTCAAAAACAAATTTAGCTACAAATAAAAAAAGTATTTTTTTTAATATTTTCAATTATTTTTTTCGAGTTTAAATACAAAAAATTTCTTAAAATATTATACATGAAAAACAAACAAATAACAAATTTTTACAACAAAACCTATTTTAAACCAAAAATTTTTCCATTGTTGTAATTTTGGCCAAGAAAAGTGATGATCGGAACCATAGTGCAATGTAAATATTTAAAAAAAAAAATATTTTATAAGTAGTGGTATTCATCTAAACGTATAAACACCTTGTATACCGTATATGTATGGTATATTTATACAATCTATGTCAAACTCCATTTATAAAAAATAAGTTTGGTAAGTTTATACGGTATACGAGGTGTATACAAGTTTAGGTACTTTTAAAAAGGTACTTTTTATAAAAGGTACTTTTTATAAAAGGTACTTTTTATAAAAGGTACTTTTTATAAAAGGTACTTTTAATAAAAGGTACTTTTTATAAAAGGTACTTTAATAAAAGGTACTGTTTATAAAAGGTACTTTTTTAAGTACCTTTTATTATTTAACAAAATTTATTTTTTTGAAATGAAAATATTTTTTTTTTTAAGAAATCTGAACAAAATTGAATTTTGGCGATATTTTACATCCGATTTGGCGAGAAAGCCAAAAAAAGTCTGGCAACCCCGTTAATATGACGAAGCAAAAAACGGACACACACACACATGCTATGTACATAAAAATAACTATCAATTTTTTTTATTATTACTTAACGAACTTTTTTTAAATTTAGATTTTGTTTTACATATTTTAAAGTTTTTTTGTAAAGATTTTTTTCTTTTTCTCCGTTTTTTTTTAATTTCCGTATTCTTTGTTATGTATCTACACAAAATATGAGTCAATTTAGGGTTATGTTGAAAACAGCTAAGAGTTTTTTCAGAAATTCACTCATAACTTTTAAAATACTTCACAGATTTAAAAAAAAAAAATACATCAGTTTCTTCCTAGGAAAATTCCGCAACTTTTGGTACCCCAAGCGTTTAAATCGGTTCCGGATTATTGCCAAAAACGTGATTTCAACAGACAGACGGACGGACAGACAGACGGACATCGCTAGATCGACTTAAAATCGATCAAGGATCATGACTATATATACTTTATGGGGTCCTAAACCAATATTTCAATGTGTTACATACGGAATGACACACTTATATATACCCTTTATCACCAAAGTGGAGGGTATAAAAAATTTACAAAAAAAAAAAATGATGAAAAAAAGTTTGATGAAAAAAAGTTTGATGAAAAAAAAAATTTATGAAAAAAAAATTTTATGAAAAAAAAAAATTGATGGAAAAAAAAATTTAATGGAAAAAAAGTGGATGAAAGAAAAAAATTTTTGTTGAAAAATAATTATGTTACTTTTTATTCACCAGCTGATGAAAAATGGTTTTATTCACCACGAGGTGAATTATCATCCAAGTTACAAACCCAAGTTATTAAAATTTTTGGTTTTAAGAAAATGAAAATCGTAATTCTTGTTTTCTTTTTCGTTAATTGTTAGCTTATATATTCAAACTGAGGTGGCGTCCTGCAACTTTTTTAAAATTAGACACCAGCCTAAAAACATTATCATGTTAAAAAGGAACCCAAAATCATTGACCTATCAAGAATTTTTGTGTGTTAATATGAATCCTAAAAGGCAACTTTTCCGACCCCGACATTTTTAAAATTCGAAAAAAATCAAAATTTGCTCCACCGTAATATATTTGTGGGCCTAAAATATTTGTGGGCCTCGAGCTAAAATAATACTCTAATTGAATATATAATTTTAAGTTTTTTCTTAACTTTTAACAGCCGTAATCTTAGACAGAGTATCTTGAAAAATGTTGTGGCCCACTTAAACTATGATCATTTTCATGACAATCTGAGGATCCCTAGTGGGGGCCAACTATTTAGTTCATGTAACCTTAATGCATATCCAAAATTCTTATTTCAACCAACATGTTATTTTTATTTTTTTTTTTAATATCTCTTGTGATTTCATTACTAACAAAATATGTCATCAATGAACTAAATTTTATATTACAAGTTTATACTTGAAATGTTTTCGTTTTTGTATGATTTACTAAATATTCATTCCATCATTAAATAAATTTTTTTAAATGTCACATTATTTTAAAATATTTTTCTAGAAATTGTAAACAGCAACATTCCATTTCAATACATAAATATTTTTTTTGTTTTGTTCATGCTGTATTTACTCAACAATAAAAAAAGATGACTTATGAACAAAAACAGCACATGGAACAGTACCGAAAAAAGCATTAATTTGAAAAATTATAAACACAATATGCATGTGTGTGTTGTTTTGTGTGTGTGTGTGTGTGTGTATGTGTATGGAAATGAAACAAAATGCAATCATCACTGAATAAATCAACAATATGCATATATGCAAGTATATGTGTGTGTGTGTATAGTGGTACAAACCAATTTATTGCAGAAAATATTCAAAATTCTTTTTATAAACATTCAAACATGAAGCTTAACTATGCGAAAACTATGCGAAATTTTTCATATTTACTACGTTTGCATGTATATTTGCTTAAATATGCAATCAAGCTTAAAACTTTAGATACCACAGACAGTAAAAGCTTTACTTGCAGGAAAATTGAGAGGTATATTTTCTATAAATAAAATAATTTAATATATGTAAAGCTTTCACTGTACCACCACTACCAACATCTGCGATGTATGTATGTGTTTATAGATAAATACAAAAGGTTTTGATACAGACATACATAAATAAAATTTTACAAAAAATTATTGGATCATAAACGAAAAACTTTCGTTTTATTACACTTCAATAAAGATTTTATAGTGCGTTCATAGGAAGGACAAAAAAAATTTTACATTTTTTTAACTGTTAAAATTTGTTTTTCATAAACGTTAAATGTTTAAATTTTAATACGATTCCCAGAATTGGTTTTCGCGAACTAAAATTAAAACAAGTAAGAAAATTATAGTCGGTCAAGACCGTCCAAATAATACCCTACAACAGTGTTTCCCGGAAAATGGGTCTAAATTCCAAACATGGGAAAATCTCCACAAAAACTTTGAGAAACTTAGCAGACAGAATCAGCAAAATTTCAGAAAAAATTTCTGTTGTTTTCAGAGATTGAACAGCAGTGAATTCTGCAAAAATATTCATTTCAGCAGAAAAATCTGCTAAAAATTTGTTATTCTAAATTGAAAGTCATTTTCACAGATTTATACATGATAATGTTTTTAGGCTGGTGTCTAATTTTAAAAAAGTTGCAGGACGCCACCTCAGTTTGACTATTTAAAATAACAATTAACGAAAAAGAAAACAAGAATTACAATTTTCATTTTCTTAAAACCAAAAATTTTAATAACTTGGGTTGGTAACTTGGACAATAATTTACCTCGTGGTGAATTGTAATAATTTACCTCGTGGTGAATAAACCCGTTTTTCACCAGCTGGTAAATAAAAACTAACATAATTATTTTTCAACAAAAAAAAATTTTTTTTTTTTCATCAAATTTTTTTTTTTCGTCAATTTTTTTTTTCTATTAATTTTTTTTTTCATCAATTTTTTTTGTTTTCATCAAACTTTTTTTTTCATCAATTTTTTTTTTCTTAATTTTTCTTATCAAATTTTTTTTTCATCAAATTTTTTTGCATAAATTTTTTTTCATAAATTTTTTTTCATCAAATTTTTTTATCAAATTTTTTATTATCAATTTTTTCTCACCCAAATTTTTTTTTTATATATTTTTTTTACATCAAAAAATTTTTCTTTTCATCAAAAAATTTTTTTTCAACAAAAATTTTCCTTTAACATAATTTTGTTTTTCGTGGAAAAAAATATTTTTTTTTACCAAAACTACTTTTTCACCAAGTCTAAGCTTTTCGCATTAATATGTTCCATTTGTTTATCAAATGTACATTCTTTTGTGCCGATTCTTTTATACTCTCCAACATGTAAAAACACTTTTTTGCACTTATTTTTGCACTCACTTACGAAATGTACAGCTTTTTTGGTTTTTTAATGGGGTCCTCGACTGATATTTCAATTAGTTTTGCATGGAATAGTAATTCAATGCAAAATTCGTTTTGCATGGAATTTGGCAAGTACACCCAAATCTTCCGCAAAACATTATCATAATTTAATGTTTTGGGGAAGAGTACAAAATTCGCAGGCATTTTTTGCTTTGGCAAGTACACCCAAATCTTCAGCAAAACATTATCATGATTTAATTTTTTGGGCAAGAGTACAAAATTCGCAGGCATTTTTTGACATAGGTTTTCTATAGAGTGTAGGGGTTAAGGGAAGGCAGTATTTTTACCAATTTTAGGGTTATAGAAAATAATAGAAAAAATTGATAAAATTGTATTATTTTGTACCAATCTTACTCTCCGCGCCAAATTCGAAGTGACCTTTGTGTACACTAAAAAAAAAAAAACCTTGTACAATTACAAGAAAAACTTGTAACTTTTTTTGTTTGCTACTTTTTATTTGACAAAAATTAATAGTAATTTTACAAACTTTTTACCAATAATTTTTTAATTTTACAAGGTTTTTACCAATTAAATTGTAAATTTACAAATTTTTTGACACGATAAAATTTGCAAGGAGGTTTCGTAATTTTACTAGATTTTTTGTTACCTCCTATTTTACAAGAATTCCTAGTAATTTTACAAGCTGTTTACTAAAAATTTTGTAATTTTGGGGCATGTCACAGACTCAATTCCGTTCGGATTTGAAAAAAGTGGTTTACTCGTAAAACGCAAAACGAATATTATTTTTTTCGGAATGAAATCACTTTCAAAAATCAAAGTGGAATTGAATTGCATATAAGTGGTTTCATTACGAAAAAAATATTTGCTTTACGTTTTACGAGTAAACCACATTTTTCAATTCCGAACGGAATTGAGTCTGTGACATGCCCCTTTACAAGCTTTTTACCAATAAAATTGTAAATTTACAGTTTTTTGGCGCAATAAAAATTACAAGGAATTCTCGTGAATTTACTAGAATTTTTTGTAAAACTATCTTGAAAATTTGTAAAATTACAAAAAAAAATTGTAAAATTAAAAAAAAAAATTAAATTTCGATTTGTTAAAAAACAAGAAAAACTCCGATTAATTTTTATTAAAAAATAAAAATTGTTTTTTTCAACCTTTAAAATATTATATTTTGAGAATGTTTATTCTGGCTCGAGGTCATTATTTTCTTTGCTAACTTAAACCATGATATTCTAATAGCGTAATTTTCAAGAAAATAATTTTTTTGTTTTAAATTTTTTTATGTTGGTTATTTTTGCAAGACTTAATCGACACGTGTTTTGGAATTTGTCAGATTCCGTTGTCAAGATTATTTAGCAAAAATAGAAACGATTTACTACAAAGTAGCAAACGAGTCTAATGACAAATCGTTTGTGCACAAACTTAAGTAAGGGGTGGTCCAATAACAAGTATCTTTTTAAAAATGCTATAAAATGATCAATACTCAACTTTTTTTGGAATGTTATGGCTTTATTTGAAAGAGCAAACATTCCCGTTTTTTATGGCAAACGACTTCATTGATGCGTTCTCATCTTGCTCCGCTGTATCGCGTTGTAGCGCAGTACTGCGCTGCCAAACTGCACGTTTTTCGAAAAAAAGTTTTTAACCGAAATAAGGCACTCAAATGAGGTTATGTTAACACACAAATTGCTACATCTTGGGATCGGAAAACTCGGACGGTATTGTAAAGAATCCAATTCATCTATGGAAAGCAACAGATTTGAGTATCAGCATCATTACACAATATTTTCAAAAATACAGTTGAAAACCCATTTTCGTCAAAGATGAGCGTTACAGAGCCATGATTACCGACTTTTTGTTGGCCGTAATAGAATATATCAACTTGGATGACATTTATTTTCAGAAGGATGTCGCAATATGTCCCATAGTCCACCAAACAATCGATATTTTGCGCACTTAGTTCGGAAATCGTGTTTTTAGCCATATTCGCGGTGACAATTGATCACTTCAGAGCTGCCGATTAAAACTTATGGAAATTTTTTTGAGGGGTCTCGTTAAAGATTCATGCAACATGGGAAATCCAGAAATGTTTTAGGCCCTTTCGACAAATATCGTTCAATCCATTCGTGAGATAGAACCAGAAACATTAGAAAAATGGGTGCCGAGGATGAGCTACTGCGGAGCTAACCCAGGCAGCCGCATGAATGAAGCCGTTTGCCATAAATAATGGGAATATTTGCTCTTTCAAATAAAGCCATAAGTTTCCAAAACTATTAAGTATTGTTCATTTAATTGCATGTTTTAAAAAGATACCAGTTATTGGACCACCCTGTATTAATACATATTCGACTCTATCCACAATGTGAATTAGAAAGACGAAGAAATTGTACTATACACCAATACCCCGGTTTGCGTCGTTAATTGGGACCGGAGATACGCGACGCAAACCGAAACGACGCAAACCGAAGCACGATTTTCCATACATTTGTATTGATTTTCATTTAATTGGTTCTGAGATTCATAATTTTAGCAGAAAAATTAGATTTTTCCAAAAAAAATTAAATTTTTTTTGTATTTTTTTTTTTTTGAAAACAGTTTTAATTAAAATAAAAATATAACAATTCATGAGAAAAACGTAAAAAACATAACAAAAACATAAAAATATTAAGATAAAAATAAAAAAATCATAGTATAAAAGCAAGTATAAAAGCAAGCTTTGTATAAACATTTTCATATTAACGACGCAAATCGAAGCACTAACGACGCAACTTCGAAGTCATGCTACGCAAACTGAAATATAAACGGGAAATCCCCTTTTTTTGTTTTAGCTTTGTACAAACATTTTTATATCAACGACGCAAATCGAAGAACTGGCGACGCAACTTCGAAGCCATGCGACGCAAACTGAAACCAAAACGACGCAACTTCGAAATCACAGAAATTTTAAAACGACGCAACTTCGAAACGACGCAAACCGAAGCGACGCAAACCGGGGTATTGGTGTACTAGTAAAGCAACGATTGTCAATAACCAACAAAAATATTTAAAACATTTTACATACGATAGTCCATTGGACTACAACAATATGTTTTTTGTTGTTGTGAATGAAATTATACCATATTAGGGCTATTCATCACTATGGCGTGCCAACCATTATGTTCAAATTCTGATTAATTTTTATTAAAAAATAAAAATTGTTTTATTCGACCTTAAAAATATTATATTTTGAGGATGTTTATTCTGGCTCGAGGTCATTATTTTTACAAACGATTTGTCATTAGACTCGTTTGCTACTTTGTAGTAAATCGTTTCTATTTTTGCTAAATAATCTTGACAATGGAATCTGACAAATTCCGAAACACGTGTCGATTAAGTCTTGCAAAAATGACCAACATAAATAAATTTAAAACGAAAAATAATTTTCTTGAAAATTATGCTATGAGAATATCATGGTTTTAATTAGTAAAGAAAATAATGATTTCGAGCCGGAATAAACATCCTCAAAATAAAACGAGAAAAACTTCCAAATATTCGTAAAATGGGATTACGAGAGTTTTCCTAGTAATTTGACAAAGTTTTTTTTTTGTGTGTAGGGACTTAGTCCAAAGATGGGCCCACTGTTTTTCCATTTTCAATGGGCTTCGTCCTTTTATCAAGAGGAGGTTAAATTTCAATTTAATTTGTTAGTTTAATTTGATTTTAAATATACTTAAAAACACTTTAACCGTTAACGAATTTTTAAATTTAAATATAATTTAATACCTTCACCACCATATTGAAAATATATTTTAACTCTCTCTTAAACTCCTATGAACTTTATGGTAGTAAACATGAATAATAATAATAATAAACATCATAAAGTAGAAACCAAGTGAATAGTGGAAAAAAGCGTAATATAATTTAGTTTTTAATTTATGATTTTATTTTTCATATTGCTGCTGTTATTTACTTCCAAACAAGAGCAACCGCCACTAACTTTAACAACTATAAATACATACATAAGTAGTATGTGTGTGTATGTATGTATGTACAAAGCAGTTAATAAAAGCTACAATTACCACCACAAGCATAAAAACTTATAAGGGTGTACAAAAACATCCTAAAAGTATGCAGTAAAATATAATATTCAAATAATGAAATGTTTTAAACATTTTAATTTTTTTTCTAGCTCGAGGTAATTTTTCTTTACTAATTACACGATAATTTCTCATAAAATAATTTTCAAGAAAATTATTTTTCTGTTTTCAATTTATTTATGTTGGTCTTCATTTGCACGACTTCGTAAATTTTTGTTAGCTGTTTGACAGTTGTGTCATACTAAAAGATGAAACAAGTGTTCGTAAGTAAGTTGTGCCAAAAATATCCATCATAAATAAATTTAAAAAAAAAAATAATTTTCTTTAAAATTATTCTATGAAAATATCATGGTGTAATTTGTAAATAAAAATTGCCTCGAGCTGAAATAAACCAACTCAAAATATAAAAATTTTAAAAGTAGAATTAAAAGAATTTTGATGATAAGGGCTTAAGTTAAAAAAATGCACAAGACGAATTGAGTTTCAAAAAATTATAGACATTTCTGGTATTCCCATACCGGTGTTAAACACTCTAGTTGGTGTTATCATCAGCAGGATTTTAAATGTCGATTTATCTTGTTAATGGGAATATTTCTACAGAATAAGTTTTGACAGTTTCCAACACTACAATTTTATTTCTAGCAATTCTTCATACATTCTTTCAACTTTTTTGTCTCTTACATTATTTTGCAAGGATTACCAACATTATCTGGAATTTTAGACACAAATAAAGGAATTTGCATTTTTTTGTTTCGGAGACGTGCCTATGGTGACATATTTTGTCAGTTATGTTAATTATTATTTAATTCTGTTAATACAGATCCAGCTCGGGCTTTTTCGGAATTTTTATTGTTTAATAATAAGTAGGGATAAGATGTTCATGCGCTAAAAAATCAAAAATATGCGCTTAAAATATGAGCTAAAAAGTTAAAAATATGCACTAAAAAATGAATTGCAAAAACTTGCGAAGGGTTTAGCAACATTTTTTTAGAAATTAAAAAAGTCTATACAAAAGAAAAAAAATTTCTTATTTTCAGATTTTTAATTTTTTATACCCTCCACTTAGTGATAGAGGGTATATATAAGTTTGTCATTCCGTTTGTAACTCATCGAAATATCGATCTGGGACCCCATAAAGTATATATATTCATGATGCCCGATCGATTTTAAGACATTCTAGCGATGTCCGTCTGTCCGTCTGTCTGTCTGTGGAAAATGCTGTCGCGGACAAAATATTGCACAGAGATGAATGAAACTTAACATATTTATTGGAAGTTCTCTCCGAGAAGTTTGCATTTGAGCGATATCGGTTCAACGGTTCAAAAGTTATGAACGAAAATGTAAGCGCACCTCAAAAATTTCAGTACATTCAACATAACCTAAAAATACAAAATGCTTTAATTCGTCTTCTGGTTGGCATATGTGAACATAATTGAACACCAAATGGTATTTGAACAAGTACGAACATATTTTTTTACAAAAAAGAAAAAATCGCGGATTTTTTTTACCAAAATTTTTTTTCGCGGAAATTTTTTTTTCAAAAGTAATTTCCTTTTAAATAAAGTTTTTTGCAATAATCTTTTTGAAATTGTGGAGGGTATCACTCCATTCGGCAAGGCCGAATTTAACTTTTTTACTTGTTTAAATTTAAAATAGTTTTTGAAACAAATAAATTTTAATTTGTTTTTTGATAATTTATGCAAAAATATGCAATTAAAAGATGGAAATATGCACAAAATATGAATTTGAAATATCCAAATATGCAAAAATATGAATTTTTAACAAAATATGCATTTTTACCAAAATAAGCATTTTCACCAAAATATGCAAAAATATGCAAAAACAAATCGGTGCCATTTTAACGCAAATTTCTTGATTCGGAAAGAAAAATAATCGATATCATTTATAGACTAGCGAAAAAAACATGCATTTATTTGCATATCTAGCAAATCCATTTGTTATTTATTAAAATATTTTCCTCCATTTGAACTTTCTTTAAATTTTTTTTTATTTTTGTGCAACACCCTATTGTATGTATAAACACACACAGACTTACTGCGATTTTTTATGTAAAATAAATAAACTACGCTTGAGTTAATACATTGCACAAAGCCAAAAATACAGTGCTTGTCAACTTATTAGAATTTTTTTATAGTTAACTAATTAGAAACGCTTCTGTAGTATAACACCGTCCGACAAAAATCAAAGAAAGTCGTTGAACACGAACTGGATAATACACGTTTGAAACTAGAGACTAAATGTAGTAAAACTGCATTAACAGTTTTTCATTTCGTGATCCTGTTTCCTTTTAAAAGGACTTCAAAGTCTTAGAGGATTACATTTTATAAAATATTTGTTTAATATTTGTACTTGTCCTAGGATGCCACTAGTAATAGGAAATGAAAGAGGAGGATCTCCTCTAATTTTCCTATTTTATTATTTTTACAAATCAGGAAAAAGGAGGTAAGTTTCGTCTTTTCAAAAATGTATCCTTCAATATCATTCAAAATTTTCAACAAAATATTTTGATACTTTTCAAATGATTTAATTGATATCCTTTTATCCTGATATGGCAAAAAAGAAAAATGGAAAAAAATTGGGGAGATCCTCCTCCTCACCGGTGTCATTTTAGGAAAAGTAAAAATATTTCAAAAATATTTTACAAATTGAATCCTTTAAAACTTTGAAGTCCTTTTAAAAGGAAACAAGATCACGAAATGAAAAACTGTAAATGCAGTTTTACTCCATTTGATCTCTACTTTCAGACGTATATCATCCGGTTCATACTTAATATTGGCTGTCGGAATACTCAACGTTAGTATTACACCGTCCGACAGCCAATATTAAACATGAAGCTGATAATACTATATACGTCTGAAAGATGAGATCAAATGGAGTAAAACTGCATTTATAGTTTTTCATTTCGTTACCTTGTTTCCTTTTAAAAGGACTTCAAAGTTTTAAAGGATACATTTTGTAAAATATTTTTGAAATATTTGTAATTGTCCTAGGACGACACTGGTGATGGCAAATGAAAGAGGTGGATCTCTCCTAATTTTTCCATTTTTGCAATATCAGGATAAAAGGATGTGAATAAAGTCATTTGAAAACTTTATCCAAATTTTTTGTTAAAAATTTTAAAAGATATTGAAGGATATATTTTTGAAAGGACGTAACTTACCTCCTTTTCCTGATATAAAAAAATAATAAAATTGGAAAATTGGAAAATTAGGGAGATCTTCCTCTTTAATTTGCTATCAGTAGTGGCATCCTAGGACAAGTACAAATAATAAAAAAAAATATTTTATAAAATGTAATTCCTTAAAACTTTTAAGTCTTTTTAAAAGGAAACAGGATCACGAAATGAAGAACTGTAAATGCAGTTTTACTACATTTAGTCTCTAGTTTCAAACGTATATTATCCAGTTCGTGTTTAACGACTTTTTTCATTTTTGTAATAATAATAATAAAAATAATAATAATAATAACGTTAAGTATTATACTATAGAAGCGTTTCTAATTAGTTATAATATATAAAAGTTTATAATTTGTTGACAACCACTGTATGTATGACAAACTGAACTAAAGTCATGAAATTTTAGTCAAATTTTATTTAATTATTTCTATAAAGAGAAAATAAATTTTAATATAAGTGGAAATAGATTACAAATAGTAAAATAATAAATACTGGTATCTACGTTATTTACACAGAACCAACAAAAATTTCTTTTAAACGAAAAAATTTAATAAACCGAGCAAATTAAAACATTTCTAGTACGCGGAATCCAAGTGCAGGACATTTAGATACACTTGGTGACCCCAAATTGGTATTTGCTTGCAAAACTCTTCTTAGAAATGCAAAATGACATTTTTGAAAGTCTCACGTTAAAGCAGTGGTGGCCACACACATACTATGAAATTACCGCCTGTGTGTGAGAATCACAACAAAGCAATACACAGGGGCATGTCACAGACTCAATTCATTTCGAATTAAAAAAAAAACGTTTACTCGTAAAACGCTAAACGAATATTATTTTTTTCGGAATGAAATCACTTTCAAAAATCAAAGTGGAATTGAATTGCATAAAAATGGGTTCATTCCGAAAAAAAAATTTCTTTGTATGCGTTTTACGAGTAAACCACTTTTTTTAAATCTGAACTGAATTGAGTCTGTGTCATCCCCCACATAAGCCACTGGATACACATACAGAGTGTGTAGACGTCGCACAAGCAGAATTTTTTACTCTATGCCCGCGGGCAAAGGCTATGCCCACCACTGTTTTAAAGTTACAGCTTGTTTCTAGAAACTGTGTTGTGTTTTTGAATTGTTTTTTTTAATATATTCCTTGTTTTCATTGTATAAAATGGATGAAATAAAAAAAAATTGTGTAATTTGTTTATGTATAATTTACATTAAATCAAATCGTGCTGTTTTCTGACCGCAGTAATAATTTATAAATTTTTTTTCTTATTTGCACTACATCAACAAAAAAGTAGCAACAACTAACTAATGTTGGTTATATATTAAAAAACAAAATCTCTTCCTCTTGAAAATAAATGGAATTTATGTTATTCTAGGAATTTTTGGCTAAAGTGACTGGAGCAGTTTTTTTTTGTTAAGGGCCGAGGCAGTTGAAAGAAATATTTATTAATTATATTTTCTCTTAACTTTTGAAAGACAACTAATACCATAATTTTTAAAAAACGCAACGCAAATTTGTGTGTAATTGCACAGAAAAAAAAATAATTGTTACATTGCACCCAATATTTGTGAATAAAATTAAGTTTTTCACTGAAAGTGCTCCTATACGGAAATTTTTAATATCAGCAAACGTTTGTAAATTTTGGTTGTTGAAAAAAGAATTTTGTTTTTTTCAACAAAGAAATTCAACAAACACAATTTGTTGATCTGACAAAAGTAAAAAATCTTAATTTTTTTTTCAACAAAGAAATTCAACACAATTTGTTGATCTGTCACATGAATTTTTTTTTCAGCAAAGAAACTTAACAAACACCAACACTATTTATTGACATGATAAATGAATTTTGAAATAAAATTAATTGACTGAGTTTGTTGAAAAATGCCTGAGAATTTTGTACTCTTGCCCAAAACATTAAATCATGATTATGTTTTGCGGAAGATTTGGATGTACTTGCCAAAGCAAAGTTTTTTTTAGAAAAAATAATGTTATATTACTTTGCTATTCCATGCAAAACGAATTGAAATATCAGTCGAGGACCCCATTAAAAAACCAAAAGAGCTGTACATTTCGTAAGTGAGTGCAAAAATAAGTGCAAAAAGTGTTTTTACATTTTGGAGAGTAGAAAAGATTCGGCACCAAAGAATATAACACTCTCACTTGTTTTATGTACATTTGATAAACAAATGGAACATATTTATGCGAAAAGCTTAGACTTGGTGAAAAAGTAGTTTTGATAAAAAAAATGATTTTTTTTCACTAAAAACAAAATTATGTTAAACAAGTAGAAAAATTAAATTCGACTTGGTCGAATCTATGAATACCCTCCACAATGTTATCTGATAGTAATTTTCTAAAAAAAAATTAAAAAAATTGCATTACAAATTTTTTATTAGAAATATGTATATTATTTTGAGTCAAACTTTCTTTTAATCAATCAAATTTTTTTGAGTGTAAAATTTTTTGACTGTCAACATTTTTTTGAGTCTGCCATTTCATTCAAAAAAAAAATAATAATAATGTGTACATTTTTTTTTGAGTGTAACATTTTTTTGAGTGTAAATATTTTTTTAGTGTACAATTTCTTTGAGTAACAAATTACTTTGTAAAATATTTTTGTTGTTTTATACCTATATGTAATACAAAAAATAACTATTTCACATATTTTCCTTGTTTATATTACCATCCTCTTCTTTAAAAACCAAAAACAAATTAACATTCAATCATACACATACTTTATTTGATTTTTTCCCGTTACATACAGTTACACTAACAATAACAAACAATAACAAATATTTACTTCCCAGCAAAAAAAAAATCGAAGTAGTTCAAAACGAAGTAGACTTAAACTACATAAAAAGTAGCAATTAGTCAATATTTTTTGTTGCAAAAAAAGTAGTTTAAAATAACATCCAAATATGTCAATAAGAAGGAAAATAATATGGATTCCACTACTTTAGAACACTATAGTCGGAATGAGTTTTTTTTTTAAATATTTTTAAACGTAATGAAAAGAACATATTAATTTAAATTTATTTAATAGAGTTTTAGTCTAAACTATAGTTTTAAATATAATTGAAAGGCAAAAAGTTAATATTTGATAGGTTACAATTCCAGAAATAAAAACATTTTTTTATTTTAAATTTGGTTAATCTTAAATTTGGTGTAAACTGATTTTGTTTTTATACCTTTTAACTACAGTATAGGGGGTACACTCACTTTGTCATTCCCCATAGGTTGTAAGTGGCTGCTGACGTTTTACGTCAACACACGTAGGCTCTGAGGTCCATTGTGATGTCCCATAAAGACAATCGTTGCCTAAAATGCAAAACAAAGTGACAACACTTTTTTTAAAATCAAGTTATTGATTGTGATGCAAAATTATCAAAATGTGATTTGCTAGTTGTGATACAATTCATTAACTGAAACCATTTCCAAAAATTCAGACCTATCCGATGAAAAATGACGGACTTATGAACAAAATTAAAAAAATGTTTCTCAACGTTTTTCGCTGCTACTTTAAAAAAGCTAAATGTGTTGGATTTTGGTGACGATATATTATATTGATCAGTGATCGATTCTGAGAAGTTCTATGAACATCCCTCCGTCTGTCTGTATGTAACACGATGCAGTCCAAAATAAAACAGCTATCCACCTGACGTTTGGTACAAATATTTTTTATAGTCCTAGGTAGGTTAAAATCGGACCGGAGGGGAAAAGTTTCACCTTGGAGAAGCGAACCAACCTCTAAAACGCAATTTTTTAGCGATCATTGTTTTTTTGTCAAGCAAATGAAACAATTTTATGTCGGATGAAGTATAAAGTCCTGAACTTGGACCCAATTTTTTGAGGTACGAACACTTTTGTGGGCGTAAATATGTATAATAGGGTTATAACTTTTTTATGTCAAAAAAAAAAGCTCATCCAACCACGCGATGTGCAATGTTGTACAGATAATAAAAATCTTTTCTTTAGTTCATTTTGATGAAAAAAAGTTCACGCACCAAATGCAATTTCTAAAACTTCCCCAGGAATATTTTTTTTTAAACTTTTATATTATACCCTCAAATGATAATTATTTAAAAAATACACTACTGAACATTTTGAAAAAATATTGATGCGACTGGGCCGCGACCTTACACAGTTAATTGCAATTTCCATCGCATCAAGTTTTTGGGAAAATTGATGTCAAAGTTAAAAAAAAATCGCCGTTTTGTTAATTTTTGCCAAATCATAGCGGATGAACCCGATATGATAGCGACTTAAAAATAAGTCGAGGCTAAAGCTTAAACATTGCTCTTACGGATTCTGAACTCATTTGGTCAGTCGCCTTAGCCCCTAGGGCACCAATTGTCTCTCAATGATGTCTTGTTCCCAAAAAAACGATTTTTGCCGCTACAAATCATATGAAAAAAAACCTTAAGGCTTATAAACATGATTACAATTATTCTCCTGGTCACAAATCCGGTCTCCATACTTTTTAAGGGTAAAGTTCAAACATTGCTCTAAAAGACGTATAACTCAATTCATCAGTCGCTTCAACCTTTGGAGCACCAATTGTCTTTTAATAAAGTGTTTTCCCCCAAAAACTTTTTTTGATATGACAGCATTGAAATACAATTGGTGCCCAAAAAGTTAAGGCGACAAACCAAATGAGTTCTGTATCTTAAAGAGGAAAGTTTTAGCTTAACCATCGACTTAGTTTGAAGTCGCCATCACATCGGGTTCATCCGCTATGAGTTTCCAAATGACCAAAACGGCGATTTTTTGAACTTTGACCACAATTTTCTCAAAAACCAGATGTGATGGAAAAGTGTGGAGACCGGATTTTTGACCAGCAGAACTAATGTAATCAAGTGTATAAGGTCGCGTCCCAGTCGCATTTTCGATGTTTAGTAATGTTATTAGAACATTGGCATCGTCTGAATCGCTTACTAAATCTACTTCCTAATGAATTCTAAAAATACACTTTTTAAGTAGTGCAAAAATGCTGTTAAATAGTGATCTTAAAGATGTAATTAAACTTTACATACAAAAACTTAAACTATGACAACAGTATGAGTACTACTTTATATGTACTTAAAAAATGTAAAAAAAACTACTTATTTTGCGCGACACCGCCATGTTAAATTCACTAGAGTTTCAGCAAAGTTAGAACTACTTTAGCAGCAGTTGAACTACTTTTTATTAACATTTTAGTAAGTTCTTTTTTTGCTGGGTTGTCTAACAACTAAAGGGCCATTTAGATTGGCAGACTTGTAAAACGACCTGTCAAAAATTCATGCGGAGAGAATTTTTTTCATCGTCTAAACACTCAACATACAAATACGGACAGACTTTTTGTCAATACGGAGAGGAAAATGTTGACATACGGATGTAATTTTTGTGTTTTGAAAAATTTCAAAAAATTACTATTTTCATTAGATCAGGGGGCTAATTCTCGCAGTCGATAGCGATCGAAATTCTACTCGCACATGCAATTTTTTTCTTTTGGGATGATATCACTCGTGATCGAGTTATGTGTATCGAAATTTATAATGATGTCATTCGATATCGAGCGAGTGTTTATACGTTATCGTGCGGTATTTCATTCGATAGCAAATTAGCTTTCGATATTTCGTTTATTTCTATATTTTATGATAATACTGTATTAAATTTTTGTATAAAATTACAACTAACATATTTTGAGAGACAAATACAAAAAAATACGCAAAATCTTATTCAACAAGTTGAACTTTGTATTTAATGCTTTTGAAGTGTGTATTAGAGATGGGCGCTGGTCACGTGATTTGCGTGAATCACGCGTGAGTGATTTTTATTTTAAACACATGATTGTGAGTGAGCGTGAGTTAAAAAAAATCTGGCGTTAGTCACGCGTGAACAATTTTTTTTACTCACGTGATTAGTAAGTGAGCGTGATTAAAACAAAAAATTTACGTGAGTGATTCGAGCGTAAGTGACTGTGAGTCAAACTTTACTCATACGCCCATCTCTCTGTATGATACTTGCTTTTTCCAGTAAGTTATAGGTTGAAGTTATCGAAATTTTCATAAAAAACCCTAATAAAGTTAGCAACTAATTTCTTGAAAAAAAAACAAGTATCATACACCCATGCGCCACCATACAAACGAAATAATTTTGGAAGATAGAGTACGATATAAAATTAGTTTGTTTGTATAATCAAGAGTTAGTCTAAAAATTATATTGTTAAAATTTAAGTCAAATCGGAAAATTTTAACACTTCACTTATTTTTTTTTAATTAAACTAAGCGTGTAAATAACTCTACATTTTTGAAAATATAATGATAAAATTTGATTATTTAATAAAATTCAGCTTGACGGTAAAACATTTTTTTTACAATTAAAAACTCATTTACAATATATTGCATTCAATATTATCTACCCGAATTTTCGACGTTAACACATAACCGTGATCTTTGTATGGCAGAACATTGATAAGTATGCCAACAATAAAGGCCTTTTACAATTCGAAATTATTAAAATAAAACTAAATATTTATAAATGCATATGTTTAGGCTGAGCGACAAAAACATGTTTACATTTAAAACAAAAACAAATCATACATTTATTACATGCCTAAAAATATGCTTTAAAAAATACAAAAACACTGAAACATAAAATCGAATCGAAAAGTAACGAGTCCCATCATCCGCAAATTTCGAACTATCGATATTTAACTCGAAACAACATAATTTCGATCACGACTGCGAGAATTAGCCCCCAGGGATGTTTTTTATGTAAACAAAAATACAAATAATAACAACAGCTGTTGTGAAGTGGTGGTAAAAATAAATAAAATTTTATATGGGCTAAATTTTCGGAACAAGTCTAATTGGCAGACATTGGTCCGATTTATTTTTTTCTATTTTTTGAAATAGGGATGATTTAGGTGAGTTCAACAAAGAAACAAAATTGTCGGCGGCCCGTGGTTCCAGAGTTATGGGTCTCCAAAGTTCGGATATCGAATTTAATATATCTTCATCAATAATGGTCCAATTAGACCAAGATTGGTTTTATTCGAAAGCTTATTCAAATACCTTTAATTTGACATTTTAAAAAATTTGGATTCATTAACCCATTGTGAAACAACTCTAAATTTTAGATTTTTCACCCCAAGTTTTTGAAGAAATGGGGTAAAATTTTAAAATTATGCCCTATTAAGGTATTTATTTTTGACGGTACAATGGACTATTTTAAGTCTGAGCGCCATGGACTTGCCTAGAAAAATTTACTTATTTTTAGGCTTGTACAACCCACCCTCAACTCAAGGTATTTATTTTTATAACTAGGCTTATAGCTTAGATATTAAGCTTTGATTTGAGCTTTCATTTGACCTTTTAACCCTTATAGAACCGGAGTTATTTACGTTTAAACATTAGAAAACATATTTGAATATATATACCAGACCTCTGTGTAGTTTATTTTTTTTTTGCCTTAAAAGGTTTTCTGGGTTGCCGGCCTTCGGACGGGCTTAGGGATTTTAATTTTCATATATTAATTAAGCGCCTTCGCTAAATAAAGTTTTTTTTATTAATATATAAGCGGGGTCAATGGTTATGAATCAATAACTCCGGTTCTATAAGGGTTAAAAGGTCCATTAAAAGCTCAAATGAAAGCTTAATATCTAAGCTTTAAATCTCGTCGTATAAATACATGCCTTAATAACACACAATTTTGAAATATAACGCATTTTCTCTAAAAACTTTGGTTTAAAAATCTAAAATTTGGTTTTGTGCCACAATGGGTTAATGGAACCAAATTTTTTTTAAATTTCAAAATAAAGGTATTTGATTAAGCTTTCGAATGAAACCAATCTTGGTCTGATCGGACCAATTTTGATGAAGATATATCAAATTCGATATCCGAACTTTGGAGGCCCATAACTCGGAAACCATGGGCCGCCGACAATTTTTTTTTTCTTTTTTGGACACAGCACTAAAAGTTCTACCTGTGATATTTTTTTCTTTTGGATCAGAGAAATGTCTGACAACTAGACTTTAACCAAACTTCCTGCCAAACAAGGAATATGGAGTCGGTGGAGATGTTGGAATCAGAGATGTCGGAATCAGTGGAGATTTAGATTTATGCATCTTTTGGTTAAGGAACGCAAATTGAAGAAAATATTTTACCACAATTGTATGGTTGATTTGTAAATTTTACAATTGCAAAATGTTGTTTGGGTGTGTGTTTGTAATGAACAGCTGTTTTTTTTCTACAATTTAATTTACGCGTATACGTCTAAACACACAAAAGACATTCAAGAGAGTTTTTTTTATACTTTTTGACAAGCGGTTTAAAATGAAAAGACTTTTTCATCTTGATAATCTTTTCAAAAAGTGTGCTAATCTAAATGGGCCTTAAACTGCACCCCACGAGTCGTGGGCCACGACAAGAAAACAAACAACAACAAGATTTACAAAACTGGTATTTCACCATGCTTTTAAAACTTGTTTAACGAGTTTTCAACAGTTTAAGGTGAAACAAATCTGAAATTCAGTGCTTTGCTTATAACTTTTGAACCACTGAACCGATTTTGCTGAAGTTCAAAACCAAACAGCCTTGGGGAAGGACAAATATATACATATGCTGAGCTTCAGCCCCCTCAGAATTGTCTTTCGAAAGTTATAGTGGTTTTAATCTTGTAAATTCGAAAAATACCCTTGCCGAAATTTACTATTTTGCTCATAACTTTTGAACCACTGGACCGATTTCGCTGGATTGCAATACCAACCTGACCCGGTAAATGGAGAACATATGTGTCAAACTTCAGGAGCCTCCGTAAAGTCTTTCAAAAGTTAGCGTGTTTTCAACGGACAGACAGACAGACAGACAGACGGACGGACGGACGGACGGACGGACGGACGGACATCGCTAGATCGACTTAAAATCGATCAAGGATCATGAATATATATACTTTATGGGGTCCTAGACCAATATTTCGATGTGTTACAAACGGAATGACAAACTTATATATACCCTCTATCACTAGAGTGGAGGGTATAAAAAAATTTAATGAACCCAAAATTTTTGGTAAAAAAAAATTTAGATGAAAATAAGTTTTTGATGAATTTTTTTGATGAAAAGAAACATTTTTTGGTGTAAAAAAAATTGATAAAAAAAAAATATGAAAAAAAAATTTTGGTGAGAAAAAAATTGATAATAAAAAATTTGATAAAAAAAATTTATGAAAAAAAATTGATGAAAAAAAAATATGATAAAAAAAATTTATGAAAAACAAATTTTGATGAAAAAAATTAATCAAAAAAAATTTATGGAAAAAAAATTTGATGGGAAAAATTAATAAAAAAAAAAATTTGATGAAAAAAAAAAAAAAAAATTGATGAAAAAAAAATTGATGAAAAGAAATTGATGAAAAAAAAAATTTGATAAAAAAAAATTGATAAAAAAAATTGATTTGAAAAAATTAACATAAAAAAAAAATGATGAAAAAAAAAAAAATTAATATAAAAAAACAAATTGATGAAAAAAAATGATGAAAAGAAATTGATGAAAAAAAAAAAATTGATAAAAAAAAATTGGTAAAAAAAAATGATGAAAAAGTATTATGAAAAAAAAAATTGATGAAAAAAAAAATTTGATGGAAAAAAGATTTACGAAAAATAAAAAAAATTTGATGAAAAAATTTTTTTTTTTTTTGTTGAAAAATAATTATGTTTCTTTTTATTCTCCAGCTGGTGAAAAACGGTTTTATTCAGCACGAGGCGAATTATTATCCAAGTTACAAACCCAAGTTATTAAAATTTTTCGTTTTAAGAAAATGAAAATAGTAATTCTTGTTTTCTTTTTCGTTAATTGTTAGCTTATATAGTAGGGCGGGTCGATTTGTATGGATCGAAAAAAACTGAAAAATCGTATAGCAAAAACAAAATCTACAATAAATTCTAAGAAACTTTTCCAAAGAAACCATTGGTCTAAAATCAAACCCTATACCGCGCCTAACGACATGAAAATCCGTCCATGCGTCTGTCTTTCTGTCTGTGTGAAACACGCTAACTTTCAAATGTTAGCAGAAGAATGAAAAATATATGCGGCAAGCTGCTGAAGCGTGGCGTATATATTTGTTATATATTTGTTATACTTCCGGTAGGATTAAAACTAAATTTCAGCGAAATCTGTACAGTGGTTCAAAAGTTATTAGCAAAATGGGGAATTTCAGATGGGTTTAACCCAAACTCCCGTTTTGAAAAAAACGCTAAACACGCTTTGAAAAGGAATGGTACGCAAAAAAAAATATTTTAGAAACTATTTTTGTCACTCAAAAAAACTAAGAAAAAAATCTTACACTCAAAAAAAATAAAAAAATTACACTCCAAAAAATTTACACTCGAAATTTTTTTTTTTACAAAAATTATTAAAAAAAATTTTACTCAAAATATATCAAATACTGATGTAAAAAAAAATATTCAGTTATCAAAAATTTTTATCGAACACAGCTTTTTTCCTCTCCGTTATGCAACTCTCCAATTTCATCCCACAAAAGTATCTATGTGTTTTTTTTTTGACGAAATATCATTATGATCCTCAATTACACACTTTTATTTACTAAGAAAAATCCACTGAACCAGCTTCCCTTTGTAATTAACATACAAAGGCTTTGGAGGGAATCGAACCCACAGCACCTGCACTTACTTTCAGAGTGTCACGCTACATGTTAATATACTGCAGCCCAATATAAAATAAATAATGGAGTAAAATTATCATGGATTAACGATAAAAGCAGCGATTTATTGTTAAAATTTCTTATAATTTTTCGCCTGTGGCGTTTTCATTACAAATCAATCTAATTATTTATTTCTCTATTTCAGGGATTATGTCTAATATACTTGCCGGTCATAATCCTAAAAATTGTTCGAATTATATCCAGCGGCAATTAGTAAAACATTGCCGCTGTATATGTTCTTGCAACATATCGGTATATAAAACTACGTTTTCTTTACATCTTAAGTGTAGGGTATGTTCAGCAACTTTGTAGATAATATTATGGCAAATATTTTTGTGAAACATGTTTACCCTCTAACTCCCTCTCATAACGGTATTTGTTGGCTCTTTTCTAACAAATCGCAAAAAACACCCCTAATGAGGGGGAGGGTGGGGATGAAATGTTCTACAAAAATGTTGCCAATAAAATTTTACTATATACCTTAGAGCACACCAAAGCCCAATAATTAACCCAAACACCAAAAAAGAGTCAAGTTATATGTTTTGCTTATGAAAAAAAGGACGGACGGACAAATCTTCATGTCGTTAGGCGGGGTTTGATTTTAGAAACATGGGGTTTGATTTTAGAAACATGGTTTCTTTGGGAAATGTTCTTAGAATTTCTTGTAGATTAGCTTTTTGCTATACGATTTTTGACCAAAAAAATCGACCCGCCCTATTATATAGTCAAACTGAGGTGGCGTCCTGCAACTTTTTTAAAATTAGACACCAGCCTAAAAACATTATCAAGTTAAAAAATCCAAGTTTTGTATTATGGACTCTTTATCATGTTTGGTTGATTTACAATTCATTTTATTGTTTTAAATTTGACGATTTTATTTTCTGTGTGGTTTTTGTTACAACAAATTGTATTCAAATTTCGATACAGCGGCGAATAAAATGAATAAAATGTGTCTTTTTGCTTTAAAAAAATCATTAAACGAATGTTGTCCAAACTAAGAATTTTATATATGAAAGGACGTTTATATATGAAAGGACGTCCCGTGTTTAAATTTGCAATAACTTTTATTTTTTTGATTTTTACAATAACAGTAAAAAATAACAGTTATTAAAAAATGTTTGTTCAAACAATCTAAAATAACTTTTATTTTTTATTTATTGGAGTAAATAACTGTTATAACTGTTATTTTTAAAAAAATCAATCAAAGTTTATATCTTTAAATCAATAATTAAAGTATTAGCTATCAACATAATTCTTTTGCATGCGTTTATTTTAGATTTACTTTTACAACTCAAGTTGTGAAAGTAAATAAGAGTAAATAATCCAATTTAATGCAATTCTATCCACCATTTTTGGGATAAAATTATATCTAATTGTATTCGAGGACAGATCAAACGTTATATAATTTTATGTGACGCCATATTAAAATTTTTTCTCGGGATAACACAAATTTTGTCATTAAAAAATGTTTATTAAAAAAAAAATGTTTTTTATAAAAATTGATAAAAAAAGTTTTTAATTCAGAATAAAATATTTCTTCTGGTCAAAATTTTAAAACTATTTTGTTTTCACTAAAAAAGTTAATTTTTGATGGTATTTATAGATTTAATCAAGTCGAATGTAACACCACCCAACTGTCAATATTAAACATGATCTGGATGATATAGGTTTGAAAGTGGTGGTCAAATGGAGTGAAACTGCATTTACAGTTTTTCATTTCATGATCCTGTTTCCTTTTAAAATTACTTCAAAGTTTAAAGGATACATTTGGTAAATTTTTGAAATATTTGTACTTGTCCTTGGATGACACTGATGGCAGTAAATTAAAGAGGAGGATCTCCCCTAATGTTTCCATTTTTCTTTTTTGCCCTATCAGAATAAAAGGATATAAATAAAGTCATTTGAAAATTTTATCAAAATATTTTGTTGAAAATTTTGATTGTAATTGAAGGATACGAATTCGAAAGGACGTAACTTACCTCCTTTTTGTTGATATGTAAAAATAATAAAATAGGAAAATTTGGGAAGATCTCCCTCTTTCATTTGCTGTTACTAGTGTCATCTTAGGATAAGTACAAATACAAAAAAAATATTTTATAAAATTTAATCCTCTAAAACTTTGAAGTCCTTTTAAAAGGAAATGGACTATCGTATGTAGAATGTTTTAAATATTTTTGTTGGTTATTGAAAATCGTTGCTTTACTAGTATAGTACAATTTCTTCGTCTTTCTAGTTCACATTGTGGATAGAGTCGAATATGTATTAATACTTTAGTTTGTGCACAAACGATTTGTCATTAGACTCGTTTGCTACTTTGTAGTAAATCGTTTCTATTTTTGCTAAAATGGAATCTGACAAATTCCGAAACACGTGTCGATTAAGTCTTGCAAAAATTAACAACATAAATAAATTTAAAACAAAAAATAATTTTCTTGAAAATTATGCTATGAGAATATCATGATTTTAATTAGTAAAGAAAATAATGACCTCGAGCCAGAATAAACATCCTAACAAAATATAATTTTATTACTTTTATATAATGTTGACAAACTCACGTGTCCACAAATTTAATATATCTGGAAGCTTCATCACTTACCTAAAAAGAAAGGAAAATATAAAAAAATTATTAGTTTTTTTGTGTTTTCAAAAATATTATTTTAATATTTGTTTTTTTTTTAAATTTAATTTTTTTTTTCAAATTTAAACTACATATTTTCCATAAAGAGCCCTTAAAATTTCCGGCCTTACAAAAATTAATCTTATAAACATTTTTTTATACTTCGAAATAAACCACATTTATTTTAATGTTTTATTTTGTTGTTTATTTCAAGTCATGAAAGAATGTAAAAATTTACGCTTAACAAATAAGCGAAATCCCCAAATGGTTATAAACGTTAAAATAAAGCGAATGATGATGTTGTAGTTGTTTCTGGCAGTTCACTATTACGGCCACAAACAGCAGGATAGTTTTTTATCATAAAACAAAAAAAAAAAACACATGTCCTAACACCACCATCATCAGCATTTCAAGTTACATACACGCAAAAAAACTGAAACACACATATGTAACCAATAATTCTAAACAGACGAAATGAGTTTTTACTCGCCTATGTATGTATGGCCGTATTAGTTAAGTGCAAAAAAGTGCAAATTTCTAGAAAATTTTTGTGAATATTCCTGAAAAAGCACAGCTATTTTTGTTTTTAATCTAAAATAATTTTCTTTTATAACTTTTTTTTATAGCTTTTGCTATTTAGGGGTTAATGTTAACCATTTTCCACTGTATTTTGTATTTGATTTTTATTTTTGACTTCTTAGTTTAATAAAAACATTTGTTGACGTTAAGCATGTTCGAAATATTTTATAAAATCACATCATGATTATTATTACTACAACTTCTTGCTTAACTTTTTTTTTTCAATATTTGCATAATTTTGATTTTATTATTATTTTTTGTTGGGCCCCCAAGCATGATTTCATACCACTACATACTCTCTTAATTCCCCTAGCTGCCCTTTTGTTTTTTGTTTTCTAAGAAAATAATTTCTTAAAAAAAATATTTGTATTGGTGTAGTATTTACTAAAGTAAACATAAAGAAATTGTATTATTTTAGGATTAACCTGTTAAAGACTAGTTTTAATTTTGCACACTGTGATTTTGAATATCATAGGCTAAAAGTAGTTGCTAACGTTTTTTTAGCAACTCAAGTCTGTTGTGATTTTCATGCATACACCACCTTCTTAAAGGGTTAATAACTCACACCACACGTCATACTACGTAGTAAAAAATAAATAATACATCAGAACAGTGTTGCCACTTTCTGGATAATTATCCAAAAGTGGGACAATTTCAAAATCCTTGGATAATTTTTGGATAATGATATTTTTTGTGTAATTTTTGTGTAATTTTACCCCAATAAAGTTCCAACTTTTTTTTATCATTTTATCGACATTTTTGCCTTAAAAAATCATTGACAACATTGACTTTAAAATTTTTTATTACCAAATACAAGATAATAAATGAAGAACATGCACATTTGGACCATTAAAGCTTTAATTTTGTTCATGACTTAGATGCCGATATTTCTCTGACCGATATTTCGATATTTTAGTGTCCACAACTGATATAACTCTAAAATTTTTATAGCAAAAATTGCTTGGAAATTTTTCTGAGCTACTATTGCTGGCAATTAAACATCAAAATAGTGCGCCATCTTTATTTGGAATTCATCAAAATAGACGCAAAGCTGTTTTTTGTTCATTTTGCATACGTTATTGCTTATTTCTACCTATAAAAATCTGGTGTAGACCAGGGGTTACAAACGGAATGACAAAATAAAAAATTTTGTGTAATTTGTGAGATTTTGGAAATTTTTTTTGGTTTAATTTCAAATTTCATTGGTGGCAACACTGCATCAGAATGAAATATATGGCGTATACGTGATTTTAATAAATTAATAATAATAATAATAATCATACGCCCAAGTAAAGCACGAACTAAAAGAAGTAAAATTACGCATTAGGAAAATAAGCATTTGAGACTTTTTCTGAAAAAAAAAATGTCTCAGAAACTAAGAGTTTTTCTATAAGAAAAATGTCTCAGATTCTGAGACTTTTTCTATAAGAAAAGTGTCTCAGAATCTGAGACTTTTTCGATAAGAAAAATGTCTCAAGATCTGAGACTTTTTCTATAAGAAAAATGTCTCAGAATCTGAGACTTTTTCTATAAGAAAAATGTCTCAGAATCTGAGACTTTTTCTATAAGAAAAATGTCTCAGAATCTGAGACTTTTTCTATAAGAAAAATGTCTCAGAATCTGAGACTTTTTCTATAAGAAAAATGTCTCAGAATCTGAGACTTTTTCTATAAGAAAAATGTCTCAGAATCTGAGACTTTTTCTATAAGAAAAATGTCTCAGAATCTGAGACTTTTTCTATAAGAAAAATGTCTCAGAATCTGAGACTTTTTCTATAAGAAAAATGTCTCAGAATCTGAGACTTTTTCTATAAGAAAAATGTCTCAGAATCTGAGACTTTTCTATAAGAAAAATGTCTCAGAATCTGAGACTTTTTCTATAAGAAAAATGTCTCAGAATCTGAGACTTTTTCTATAAGAAAAATGTCTCAGAATCTGAGACTTTTTCTATAAGAAAAATGTCTCAGAATCTGAGACTTTTTCTATAAGAAAAATGTCTCAGAATCTGAGACTTTTTCTATAAGAAAAATGTCTCAGAATCTGAGACTTTTTCTATAAGAAAAATGTCTCAGAATCTGAGACTTTTTCTATAAGAAAAATGTCTCAGAATCTGAGACTTTTTCTATAAGAAAAATGTCTCAGAATCTGAGACTTTTTCTATAAGAAAAATGTCTCAGAATCTGAGACTTTTTCTATAAGAAAAATGTCTCAGAATCTGAGACATTTTTCTTATAGAAAAAGTCTCAGATTCTGAGACATTTTTCTTATAGAAAAAGTCTCAGATTCTGAGACATTTTTCTTATAGAAAAAGTCTCAGATTCTGAGACATTTTTCTTATAGAAAAAGTCTCAGATTCTGAGACATTTTTCTTATAGAAAAAGTCTCAGATTCTGAGACATTTTTCTTATATGTCTCAGAATCTGAGACTTTTTCTATAAGAAAAATGTCTCAGAATCTGAGACTTTTTCTATAAGAAAAATGTCTCAGAATCTGAGACTTTTTCTATAAGAAAAATGTCTCAGAATCTGAGACTTTTTCTATAAGAAAAATGTCTCAGAATCTGAGACTTTTTCTATAAGAAAAATGTCTCAGAATCTGAGACTTTTTCTATAAGAAAAATGTCTCAGAATCTGAGACTTTTTCTATAAGAAAAATGTCTCAGAATCTGAGACTTTTTCTATAAGAAAAATGTCTCAGAATCTGAGACTTTTTCTATAAGAAAAATGTCTCAGAATCTGAGACTTTTTCTATAAGAAAAATGTCTCAGAATCTGAGACTTTTTCTATAAGAAAAATGTCTCAGAATCTGAGACTTTTTCTATAAGAAAAATGTCTCAGAATCTGAGACTTTTTCTATAAGAAAAATGTCTCACAATCTGAGACTTTTTCTATAAGAAAAATGTCTCAGAATCTGAGACTTTTTCTATAAGAAAAATGTCTCAGAATCTGAGACTTTTTCTATAAGAAAAATGTCTCAGAATCTGAGACTTTTTCTATAAGAAAAATGTCTCAGAATCTGAGACTTTTTCTATAAGAAAAATGTCTCAGAATCTGAGACTTTTTCTATAAGAAAAATGTCTCAGAATCTGAGACTTTTTCTATAAGAAAAATGTCTCAGAATCTGAGACTTTTTCTATAAGAAAAATGTCTCAGAATCTGAGACTTTTTCTATAAGAAAAATGTCTCAGAATCTGAGACTTTTTCTATAAGAAAAATGTCTCAGAATCTAAGACTTTTTCTATAAGAAAAATGTCTCAGAATCTGAGACTTTTTCTATAAGAAAAATGTCTCAGAATCTGAGACTTTTTCTATAAGAAAAATGTCTCAGAATCTGAGACTTTTTCTATAAGAAAAATGTCTCAGAATCTGAGACTTTTTCTATAAGCAAAATGTCTCAGAATCTGAGACTTTTTCTATAAGAAAAATGTCTCAGAATCTGAGACTTTTTCTATAAGAAAAATGTCTCAGAATCTGAGACTTTTTCTATAAGAAAAATGTCTCAGAATCTGAGACTTTTTCTATAAGAAAAATATCTCAGAATCTGAGACTTTTTCTATAAGAAAAATGTCTCAGATTCTGAGACTTTTTCTATAAGAAAAATGTCGCAGATTCTGAGACTTTTTCTATAAGAAAAATGTCGCAGATTCTGAGACTATTTCTATAAGAAAAATGTCTCAGATTCTGAGACTTTTTCTATAAGAAAAATGTCTCAGATTCTGAGACTTTTTCTATAAGAAAAATGTCTCAGATTCTGAGACTTTTTCTATAAGAAAAATGTCTCAGATTCTGAGACTTTTTCTATAAGAAAAATGTCTCAGATTCTGAGACTTTTTCTATAAGAAAAATGTCTCAGATTCTGAGACTTTTTCTATAACAAAAATGTCTCAGATTCTGAGACTTTTTCTATAAGAAAAATGTCTCAGATTCTGAGACTTTTTCTATAAGAAAAATGTCTCAGAATCTGAAACTTTTTCTATAAGAAAAATGTCACAGAATCTGAGACTTTTTCTATAAGAAAAACGTAAAATAAATACTTTTTTGTAAAATTTCTATAAGAAAAATATCTCAGAATCTAAAACTTTTTCTACAAGAAAAATGTTTCAGAATCTGAGATATTTTCTATAAGTAAAATGTCTTAGAATCTGAGACTTTTACTGCAAGAAAAATGTCTCAGAATCTCAGACTTTTTCTATAAAAAAGATGTTTCAAAATCTGAGACTTTAAGAAAAATGTCTCAGAATCTACGACGTTTTTATAGGAAAAATGTCTCAGAATCTAAAAATTTTTCTATAAGAAAAATGTATCAGAATCTGAGACTATTTCTATAAAAAAAAATGTCTCAGCATCTGACACTTTTTTTATAAGAAAAATGTCTCAGAACCTGAGACTTTTTCTTTAAGAATTTTTAGATTTTAGATTTTTCTATCTGAAAAATGTCTCAGAATCTAAGCCATTTTCTATAAGAGAAAGGTCTCTTCTATATGTAATAGGAAAAATTTCTTGGAATATAAGAAAAATGTCTCAGAATCTGAGACTTCTTCTACAAGAAAAATGTCTCAGAATCTGACACTTTTCTATAAGAAAAATGTCTCAGAATCTGAGACTTTTTCTATAAGAAAAATGTCTCAGAATCTGAGACTTTTTCTATAAGAAAAATGTCTCAGAATCTGAGACTTTTTCTATAAAAAAAATGTCTCAGAATCTGAGACTTTTTCTATAAAAAAAATGTCTCAGAATCTGAGACTTTTTCTATAAGAAAAATGTCTCAGAATCTGAGACTTTTTCTATAAGAAAAATGTCTCAGAATCTGAGACTTTTTCTATAAGAAAAATGTCTCAGAATCTGAGACTTTTTCTGTAAGAAAAATGTCTCAGAATCTGAGACTTTTTCTATAAGAAAAATGTCTCAGAATCTGAGACTTTTTCTATAAGAAAAATGTCTCAGAATCTGAGACTTTTTCTATAAGAAAAATGTCTCAGAATCTGAGACTTTTTCTATAAGAAAAATGTCTCAGAATCTGAGACTTTTTCTATAAGAAAAATGTCTCAGAATCTGAGACTTTTTCTATAAGAAAAATGTCTCAGAATCTGAGACTTTTTATATAAGAGAAATGTCTCAAAATCTGAGATTTTTTCTATCAGAAAAATGTTTCAGAATCTGAGACTTTTTCTTTAAGAAAAATGTCTCAGAATCTGAGACTTTTTCTATAAGAAAAATGTCTCAGAATCTGAGACTTTTTCTATAAGAAAAATGTCTCAGAATCTGAGACTTTTTCTATAAGAAAAATGTCTCAGAATCTGAGACTTTTTCTATAAGAAAAATGTCTGAGACTTTTCCTTTAAGAAAAATGTCTCAGAATCTGAGACTTTTTCTTTAAGAAAATTGTCTCAGAATCTGAGACTTTTTCTTTAAGAAAAATGTCTCAGAATCTTTTCTATTATTTAAATCTTTCCATTCGAAAAATGTCTGCCTTTAGTATTTTATTGCTTTTATCTAAAGTTGCAAACCTTTATTTACATATTTGATATTTTTTTTACATTTTTTCATAAAAGTTCTTTAATTGCTATTTGTTTAATCCAATATAAGTGAAAAATATTAACCGAAATAAAACACAATTTACAAAACTTTTAACTCTTCATAATACCTTTAAGCTATTTTAAAAAATTACTTACAAAAAGGGGTTTTGTTTTTTTTTACAAATTGTTGCATGTTTAAAATATTTTAACATTTCCCTTTAGCAAAAAAAAAAAACACTACAAAAACATAAAAAAATTCGGTATTTTTATGCACTAAAATGTTGCAATTTTATTACACAAACACATTATATTATTACACAAACACGTACACAAAAAGACATATTAAGCCATTACTGTCAAAATACTGTAAGTGTCATAATTTTCTTTTTTAAGCTTTTTGATGAAAATTGGCAACAAATGGCATGATTTTAATGGTCCTAAAATTTTTATAAATATTTGTTGCGAATTTACATCTATAACAATTTAAAGTCAAGCAACGTTTTTGGTTTAATAACAAACTTCGTCACCGCGAACTGTCACATACAATACAATTTTTCTATAATACTTACAATATTTTGGCAGTAATGCTTCTATATATATTAAGGTGTTTCACCAAAAAAAAAAATTTTTTTTTTTGATTAAATCGTTTTTTGCTCCCCATAACAACCTTTAAAAATTTTTAAAAACTGCCTGTGCCATTAGAAATCATTTTTCGTTTAAATGCAAATATTAAAAAACCGAACCTAGGTGAAACACCCTAATAAAAAGGGGCCTTTAATACGTTTAGCAACACATACAAATTTTTACTAACTTTGTTTCCACTTCAACTACCTTAAAACATATATGCTATACGATTGTGTTTTTTTGTGTTTTACGCAATTTACAGTTACACCTCAATACCAACACATCTCACATATACATACAAGTTTTTTTTTGACATTCTCATGAATAAAAACATATTTGTTCATATAAATTTAAAACTTTTATTGTATTGTTGCGGTTATGTTTTTACTATGAAAATATTCATTTAAATGCAAATAAAAACCAGAAAAACAAGTAGAAAAAATATATAAGAACTAGCCGAAATTATGAATACCCTCCACAATGGCAAAAATATTTTTGAATATACTTAAAAAAAAAACTTGTCAAATTACTAGAAAAAGTTCCATTATCCCATTTTACCAATACTTGACATTGTTTCTTGTTTTTTTAAAAAAAATTTTTGATCGACATTTAAATTTGTCTTTGTAATTTTACAAGATTTTTTCGTAAATGTCCAAATTTCCAATATAATTTTCCAAAAAAAAATCTAGTAAGTCGAGAATTCCTTGTTAGTATTACCGCATCAAAAAAGTTGTATATTTACAATTTTATTGGTAAAAAAAATTGTAAAATTACAAAAAAGCTTGTTATTTTTACTAGAAATTCTCGTAAAATAGGAGGTAGCACAAAATCTAGTAAAGTCACGAGAAGTCCTTATATGTTTACAAGTTCTTTTATTCCGATTTGTATACTAAAGTATTTTAATTTTAATTATTTTTAACATGATAATGTTTTTAGGCTGGTGTCTAATTTTAAAAAAGTTGCAGGACGCCACGTTAGTTTGACTATATAAGCAAACAATTAACGAAAAAGAAAACAAGAATTACTATTTTCATTTTCTTAAGACCAAAAATTTTAATAACTTGGGTTTGTAACTTGGACAATAATTCACCTCGTGGTGAATAAAACCGTTTTTCACCAGCTGGTGAATAAAAAGTAACATCATTATTTTTCAACAAAAAGAAATTTTTTTTTCATCAAATTTTTTTTTTCATTAATTTTTTTTCATAAAATTTTTATTTAATCAAAATTTTTTTTCATAATTTTTTTTGTTTTTTCATAATTTTTTTTTCATAAATTTTTTTCATTATTTTTTTTTTCACAAACTTTTTTTCAGCAAAACTTTTTTTCATAATTTTTTTTTTATCATATTTTTTTTCATCCATTTTTTTTTTTTATCAAATTTTTATTATAAATTTTTTCTCACCAAAAAATTTTTTTTTCACCAATTTTTTTTTACATCAAAAAAATTTTCTTTTAATCAAAATTTTTTTCACCAAAAATTTTGGGTTCATTAAATTTTTTTTTAACAGAATTTTGTTTTTCGTAAAAAAAAAATCATTTTGTTTTTACCAAAACTACTTTTTTAACAAGTCTAAGCTTTTCGCATAAAAATTTTCCATTTGTTGATCAAATGTACATAAAACAAGTGAGAGTGGTATATTCTTTGGTGCCGCATCTTTTATACTCTCCAAAATGTAAAAACACTTTTTTATACCCACCAACTACAGTATGGGGGTATACTCACTTTGTCATCGAAATATCGGTTGGGGACTCCATAAAGTACATATTTTTTTGATCAGTGATCGATTCTAAGACATTCTAGCGATGTCCGTCCGTCCGTCTGTAGTTAACACGATACAGTCCAAAAATAAAAGAGCTAGACTCCTCAAGTTTGACAGGAATATGTATTATGGTCCTAGGCAGGTCAAGTTCAGAAATGGGCAAAATCGGACCAGGGGGAAAAAAGTTCCCCCTTGAAGAACTAAACCAACCTCTAAAAAATATAATTTTTACATAATTTTTTGTCTTTTTGTTTAACAAATGCAACATTTTTATGCTACAAGAAGTTCAGAGTCCTACTTTTGGCAAAGTAATATAACATTATTTTTTCTAATAAAACTTTGCTTTGGCAAGTACACCCAAATCTTCCGCAAAACATTATCATGAATTAATGTTTTGGGCAAGAGTACAAAATTCGCAGGCATTTTTTGTCTACGCTCTTGAAATGGGGCGGGCCGAAAAAAAACTAATTTTTTTAACAGCCTCTGTCCAAGCGCAGGACTTTTAACTTCTGCAAACATAAAATTGTTTTTATTGTTTAACAAAAATACAAAAAAAAATGTATAACAAATTTACGTTTTTAGAAGTTGGTTTAATTCTTTAAGGGGAAACATTTCTCCCCTGGTCCAATTTTTTAAATTTTCGAACTTGACCTGCCTAGAATGATAAGACATATTCGTGGCAAACTTGAGGAGTCTAGCTCTTTTATTTTGGAATTCATCGTGTTAACTTCAGACGGACGGACATCGCTAGAGTGTTTTAGAATCGATCACTGATCCATTATATACATACTTTATGGGGTCCCCGCCCGATATTTTGATGCGTTACACACGAAGTGACAAAGTGAGTATATTCCCATACTGTAGTTGGAGGGTATAAAAATTGGTGAAAGGAACTAAATAAATTTTTTTTTTAATTTTCGAGAAAAAAAATTTTTGGGGAAAAAAATCCGGAAAAATATGTTTGGGTATAAAAATACGATTGTACTTGTTTAAATACCTTTTGGTATCCAATTCTGTTCACATATGTCAAAAACCAGAAGAATTAACGCATTTTGTATTTTTAGGTTCCCAGCAAAACTTAGATTACCAAATAAGGTATAAAATAAGGTATAGGATTGCTTATTTTATACATTGCAGCATTGATGATTTTAACAGACGAAGAGACTCAAAATAATGCATCCACATTATGACAAAGAATACCAGTAAGGTATAAAATAATTGATCAAATTTATAGCACAGCATACGAGTAAGGTATAAATTATAGCATACCAGAACATAATATATATGGTGTTACGAGTACCGAAAAAGTTATTTTGTATTAAATATAAATGTATAAAATATGCTCGTGAGTGTGTGTCGTAAGAAATTTCCTGTCGTGAGCCCATCTCTAGTTTAAACTTATGGATTTTTTTATAAAATAATTATTTTTTATGTTATTGTAATGCATTATGCATCCAATTATAAATAATGCATTATTTCAAACTTTGAAATAATACATAATGTAACCAAATATAAGTCATCCATGATTTAATGTTTAGAAATAATAAATATGAAATACATTTGTTCCAATAATAATGCATTTTGTTACAAATTATTAGTAAAGCATTATTTTTCACTTTAAAATAATATATTGCGGAACAAATGTTTGGTAAGACATACTAAAATTATGCTTCAAATATGGTATATATATTACCTGGTAATGTGTTATATAATCACCACCCATTACCGTAGTTTTGCTGGGATATGTGGAATATACCAATATTTTCGAGGTGTTTTTCCATTTTCGTTCATAACTTTTGAACCGCTGAACAAATATTGTTCAAATGCAGCACAAAACTTTTCGAAGAAACCCCAAGTAAATATGTTAAGGGGGGTTTAAAAAAAACAGCCTTCATGTGATTTTTTTAAACAGCTTTAAAAAAATAAAGACGCAAAATTTTTAAATCTTTATTTTTTTGAAAGATATATTATTGTAATATTTCTAAAATTTTTTAATGCAAAATTTGGCGAAATGAAATTTCTACTTATTGTACTTATCGTTTGAAATTTGACCTAATTATGCTTTTTAGGAAAAAAGAAAGTAAATTTTTTAAGTTTATATTAGCAAAATTTCAACAAAAATCAATATTTTTAAAAAAATGGCCACGGTAAGAACTAGAGAATACAATAACACCGCTCAACAGTAATTTTCCGGTTTAAATTCTGGTGATCAATTTTAGTAGACTTTGATCTCCTGATTCCAATTCTGTACTCCAAATTTTTCCATCACGTACAGATTTTTAGTTATTCACGGTTAAAAATGCGAAAAATTACGATTTTTGCATTATTTTAAAGCCTGAACAGCAGCCATTGAGTGGAATAATAGTAAACAACATAGTAAACAATTTTTTTCTAATTATTGCGTTTGGTTAGGTTACAATTGCGTTTTAAAATGACCCTGTTAAAATTATCATTTTTGTAAAAAAGATAAGGTAGATAGATACCTTAGTTTTTTTTTTTGATATTTTTCAAAGAAAATCTATCAAAGAAATCTATGAATACCCTCCACAATGCTCATTTTAAGTGATTTTCTAACGTAAAAAAATACCATTTATGTTAGAAATATTTTATTTTGTGTAAAAAAAACTTTTTTTTAGTAATTTTTGAAAAAAAAAAAAAAATTTACTATTTTTTTTTTTTGAGTGTAAAATTTTTTGAGAGTGTAAATTTTTTTTTTTTTTTTTTTTTTTTTTTAGTGTTAAAATATTTTTGAGTGACAAAAATACCTTGTAAAATATTTTTGTGACTTACTAATGTTTTTTTAAAAATGTTTAACGGGTTTTCAACACGTGCATTTAAGGTGAAACTAATCTGAAATTCACGGCTTTGCTAATAACTTTTGAACGACTCAACCGATTTGGCTGAAATTTAAAACGAATCGGACCAGAGAAACGGCAAATATATATGCCACGAAAGTTATCGTGTGTTTTAACTCGAAAATTCCAGAAAAACCCTTGCCAAAATTCACTCATTTGCTTATAACTTTTGAACCACTGGACCGATTTCGCTGGATTCCAATACCAACCTGACCAGGTAAATTTCCAACATATATGCCAAACTTCAGGAGCCTCCGTGAAGTTTTTCAAAAGTTTGCGTGTTTTCAACAGACAGACAGACAAACGGACAGACGGACGGACGGACATCGCTAGATCGTCTTAAAATCGATCGAGGATCATGAATATATACCCTTTATGGGGTCCTAGACCAATATTTCGAGGTGTTACAAACGGAATGACAAATTTATATATACCCTCTATCACTAGAGTGGAGGGTAAAAAAATTAATATTTTACAAATTTAAGTTTTCTGTGTTATTTTTCGTACAAACCGAAAGATATCTTTAATGGGTTTAAAAGTCTATAAGAAAGAATGAACTTTTGCCTAAATTTTGAGCTCATCACAGTAAAGATTGAGCATCTGGTTTTTGTTTTAGAGCCTTTTAAAAATGGTGCTTTTTCTAATTTTTTTCACAGTGTTTTTTTAAAATACTTGTTTGGCCAATAATAATGCAACAACTTCAAATTTTTTTGATCATATATTTGAGATCATAGTTCAATTCTACTCTAACGCTTTATACCAGATTTTTATTCCACCCAGTGGCTGCTGTGCAGGCTTTCAAAAAATTCAAAAATCGCGTTTTTTCAAATTTTTAACCGCGAATAATTAAAATTCCAGACGTGATGGAAAAATTTGGAGTACAGATTTGGAATCAGCGAGTCAAAATCTTTAAAAATTTTGTATCAAACTTCAAACCGGAGTCAAAAACCTTCGATTTGTTGAGCGGTATAATCTACAAATCAACAAAAAAAAATCATCAAAATTGGTTCAGTAGTTTTTGCTGTACAACTGCAGCCGATTTTGTCTTTTAAAAAACGAATTCTACAATTGACTGGCAACCCTGGCAATACTTGTTGACCAAATTTTGTGTTATAAAATTTTTTAAATATTACAATAATTCATCTTTCAAATAAAAAAACAGAATTAAAAAATATTGCCTATTTATATTTATATTTTAATAGCTGTTTAAAAATTGCTCACGTAAATTCTGAGTGGCAACCCTGAAAATTAACATGATAATGTTTTTAGACTGGTGTCTAATTTTAAAAATGATGCAGGTCCGCCAACTCAGTTTTATTATATAAGCTACCGACTAACAAAATCTATATAAATAAAAATCAATTGTCGTTCGTTGGTAACGGCATCAGTTGAGAACGGCTGGACCGATTTGGACAATTTTTTTTTTGAAATGTTCGTCATAGCCCAACTTAGGTTTTTACGTAAAGAAAAATTGACCCCGCCCACTTTTACGCCCACTTTTTTTGATTTATCTAAAATCGGAAAATGGCTGCACTGATGTGGGTATTTTTTTATTTAAATGTTCGTAAAAATTCAATTTAAGTTTTTACTGAAAGAAAAATTGACCACGCCCACTTTTACGCCCACTTTTTCAATTTATCTAAAATCTGACTAAAGTTTTTTAAATGAATTTTCATTAATTCCAACTTTGGTTTTAACGAAAAAAGAAATTTACTACGCCTAATTTGGCAAATTTTTGCTGAAAATTTTCTTCATAATTCAACTAAGGTTTTTACGGATAGTAAAATTTTCCACGCCCACCTTTTTCTATGTATCGAAAGAACATTTTTAAGGAAAGACAAATTGTCCACGCCTACTTTTACGCTCACTTTTCCCGATATATATATTTTAAATCATGGAATGTCTGGATCAATTTGTCTAATTTTGTTTTTAATGTTCGTCATAGTCCAACTAAGGTTTTTCTGAAAGAACAATTTTCCATTGCTACGCCCACTTTTGAATGGTTGGGCCGAGTTGGTTAAATTCAAATAAGGTTTTTACGGTAAGAAAAGTGAAACCCACTCTTTTTTCGATATACATAAAATTTGCTCTATAGACAAATAAAATATCGAACAATAAAATATTAATAAAAATCAAATGTAGTTCGTTGGTAATCGCTTCACTTGAGAACTGACCGATTTGGATAATGATTTTTTTTTAAATGTTCGTCTTACTTTTTTTAATGTTCGTCTTAGGTTTTTTCGGGAAAAAAAGTTAATCACGCCCACTTTTACGCCCTCTTTTCAAAACCTCGATTTGACTAAACTTTTTTTTAATGTTCGTCATAGTCTAACTTAGGTTTAAACGGAAATACAAATTTTTCACGCAAACTTTTATTTCTATACATCTCAAATAGTAGAACGGCTGGGCCGATTTGGCTATTAGAATTTGTTTGCGTTCGCGATAAACTAAGGTTTTTACGAAAATAAAAACTGTCCACTCCCACTTTTTTCAATACATCGACTGGCCTGATTTGGGAAATTTTTTTCTCAATGATCATTATAGGCCAATTAAGGATTTTACAAAAAAAAACTATTGTCCACCCCCACTTTAAAGCCCACGTTTTTCAATATCTTTAAAATTCGCAACACTTGAAAACGCCTGGACCGATTTGGCTAATTTTTTTGGTTTTAAATGTTCGTAATAGTCCATATAATTCTTTGGAAAGAAAAATTGTCCTCGCGCACTTTTTTTCGCTATTTCTAAAACTTATTTTTACTCCCATTCGATCTAATAAAAAAAAATAATTCTTTATAGATTCCGCTAAAACTTGGTACAAATGATCTTAAATCTTTGGGGATTGTTAACATACATATGTACAAGTTTAACTTACCACACAAATTATAACGCCCGCTTTTGCCAAAATATGTCGTCTACTAATGACCGGACCGATTTTTTTATGATAATTGTAGTTCTAATTAGGGTTTTAAGGAAATATAAATGAGAAAAGTGTCCCGGAAAAATTAAAAATTCGGGAAAACTATAAAGGTTTGTTTGAACTCAAGACAATAGCTCACGGTGAGAACAAAGGATATGCGTAGTTTATTTGTTGTTCTTAATGGTACAAAATAAATTTTAAATTTGTACAGTTCGCGAAGTCGTAGATATGGTAATACTTTTTTTAATTTCTAAAATATAATTTGAAGATGATTATCTGCCTTATCGGGTCTTAAAAACCACGCCTACAAATTTTTCTAAGCTAAGAAATGCATTACAATTTGTGAATGGGATATATATTTGAAGCGAGACGAAATATAACACTGATCTTATCTTTGGGCCAGCAACGCGGACCGGGCCAGCTAGTAGAAAATAAAAATTACTGTTTTCATTTTCTTAAAACCAAAAAGGTTTGTAACTTCAATTTGTAACTTCGATTTCACCTGAAGGTAAATAAAACCGTTTTTCACCAGCTGGTGAATAAAAAGTAACAAAGCTATTTTTCAACAAAACAAAAAATTTTCATCAATTTTTTTTTTCATAATTTTTTTTTTTTAACAAAAAATTAAATTTTTTTTTTCATCAAATTTTTATTTCATAATTTTTTTTTATCAAATTTTTAATTACATCAAATTGTTTTTTTTCCTCAAACTTTTTTTCATAATTTCTTTTTTATTTTTACCAAAAAGTTTTTTTTTCGTCAAAAATTGTTTTTTCATCAAACAAATTTTTTTTCTCCACAAATTTAGTTTTTATCAATTTCATTTCATTTTATTTCTTTCATAATTTTTTTTTCCACCCAGTCTAAAATTTTGACATAAAAATGTTCCATTTGTTTAACAAATGTACAAAAAACAAGCGAGAGTGTTAACTTCTTCGGTACAAAATCTTTTATACTCTCCAAAATGTAAAAACACTTTTTTACACTTAAGTAATACACACATTTACAAAATTTACAGCTCTTTTGGTTTGGACTGCATCGTTCTTTCCATAGACAGATGGACAGATATTAACTTAATGGGGTTAAACTGGCTAAAAATTAGCAAATCATTAACAGAACTTTGCAAGAAAACTGTGACATGCATCGAAAAACGGAGTACGGCATTCGAATCAACATGTCCGAAATATATAGAAATGATGGTCTTGTTTAATTTTTTGTATTCCACAGTGTAATTACGAACTGTTTCGTGCTCACAACGAATCATTATACTTTAAGGAGTGGTCTAGGATCAATATTTCGGATAGTTACAAATATTACCACAAACTCTTATATCCCTGTACTAGAGCGTAGTGAAGGGTGTAAAAACGTGGCTGGAACATTTTTTTCTTTAAACCCCCCTTAAGATAAGGTGAGAAGTAAGGAAGAGTTTGTTAATCTGTTGTTTAGAAAAATTTAATACATTTAACAAGTTTATTTAAAATTTAATTTAAAAAAGCTTTTATTGTTACTAAAAAATGCATTCACCTTTAACAAAAACATGATTTTTCGTTTAACTTTAAAAGTTCATTACCAAAGTTTTTTTTTTTTTTGTTAAAGACATTGAATACCAAAAATTTACCTTCAATTTATACAATACTATCGAAAAAAAAAACTCTTAAACACCCTTAAAATATAAATTTTCAATAACATAAAAAATGTTTTAGTTTAATGCCAAGCAAAAGAACGAAAAAATACCTAATTTCTAATTCCCTTGATGTCTACAATGTGTCTAAATCCTGCAGCAATTTTTTGTTTTTTTTTTTCAAATAAACATCAACCACTACTTCTACCACTTCCAACTGCTATTAACTACTGCGACTAACAAATACTTTCATAACATTTATCTCCCGAAAACAACAAAAAATACAAACAAACTGTGGATATGGCTGATTGGCTTGGCTTACAACAACTACTACCACTACAGAAACCTCAAACGCTTAAAGCAATGTAGCTAACAAGTATATAAGTTTTTATTTACAAATACATACAAATACATTCGAATACTACATATTTCCTGTTTACTTGTCTATGTATATGTCTGAGACTTGACTGCAGAATTTTCTGCCATTTTTGTTTTTTTTTTGTTATTGCGAAGCTATTATTTATGAGGAAAAATGCCATTATACTGATACGGTAAGAGGAGTAAACGTGTTGTTATTTTTTAATGTACTTAAAGGGGGTAAATTTAGTTTTAGTATTTTGTTTGTAACATCAACATTTTTTTAATTTTTTTCTACATTTTGGAGGTTAAAATAATTTTTCAAATCATTTTTTTTTTTTACTTATTTCAACCTAACCGTGCATTAATGACAATGACCTTCATCTCGTTGTAGCGAAATCAACCAAGAGTTCTGGTGGGAATCGAAGCCACGACCTCCTAGTTTGTAGATTAGTACGATACCAACTTACCTACAGGGGACCCCCTTTTTGGAGGTAATCAAATATTCGGTATAGCCGATTTTTTTATTCAAATATAATTTTAATGTTTAGTTAATAACAATTACTTTAAGAAGGGTTTAACAAGATTCGTTGCAACTCTAAACTATTTTTTTAATATAACTCGTATTGCTACATTTTGTATAGAATTTTACAAGTATATTAAAGTTTTCGGTGTTGTTTTTGTGATAGAAGTTAAAGGCAACCGTTGTACTATGATTTTGGCACAATACATAAATGGCGTCTGCCATAGCAACCAAATCGTGCTACCACTACAGTAAACAAAATGTAGATTTTCCTAAAGATTATTTAACCCTGTAACGTATAATATTTTCGAAGGGGTAATATTTGTTTAGTGTAAAATCAAAGCCAGAAATGGAAAAATTCATTAATTTATTTTATGTTTTCAATATTAAAAATACATTAAAAAGGTCCTTAAAACCAAAGAACGCGGTTATACTGACATTGACTTTACCTATGTAACGCATCATAATATCGGGTTTGGACCTAATAAATTGATTCTTTATTAATTATACTGTGTTCAAATATGACACTTTTTAACATGATAATGCTTTTAGGCTGGTGTCTAATTTTAAAAAAGTTGCAGGACGCCACCTCAGTTTGACTATATAAGCTTACAATTGAACAGTTCATGCGAATAAGGACGAATAGAACATTTGAATTATTTTACATATGACGATAAAAACGCATGGAACGGCTAAAAACTAATATTTTTTCCAACATTTTTGCATAATTCACTAATCCATCAATGCAAAAAAGTTCACAAAAAAATAAGTTTTAAACCGTTTCCTGCGTTTTTATCGTCATTTGTAAAATTATACAAATGGTCTATTCGTCCTTATTCCCATGAACTGTTCAATTAACGAAAAAGAAAACAAGAATTACTAATTTCATTTTCTTAAAACCAAAAATTTTAACTTGGATAATAATTCGCCTCGTGATGAATAAAACCGTTTTTCATTTTTATTTTTCAACAAAAAAAAAAATTTTCATCAAATTTTTTTTTTCATTAACTTTTTTTTCATAAATTTTTTTTTCATCAATTTTTTTTTATCAAAATTTTTCTTTCATCAATTTTTTTTTTATCATATTGTTTTCATAAATTTTTTTCATCAAATTTTTTCTCACCAAAACTTTTTTTTCATATTTTTTTCATCGATTTTTTTTTACATCAAAAAATTTTTCTTTTCATCAAAAAAATTCATCAAAAACTTTTTTTCATCGAAATTTTTTTTCACCAAAAATTTTGGGTTCATTAAATTTTTTTAAACATAATTTTGTTTTTCGTGAAAAAAATCATTTTTTTACCAAAGCTACTTTTTCACCAAGTCTAAGCTTTTCGCATAAAAATTTTCCATTTGTTAATCAAATGTACATAAAACAAGTGAGAGTGTTATATTCTTTGGTGCCGAATCTTTTATACTCTCCAAAATGTAAAAACACTTTTTTGCACATATTTTTGCACTCACTTACGAAATGTTCAGCTCTTTTGGTTTTTTAATGGGGTCCTCGATTGATATTTCAATTCGTTTTGCATGGAATAGCAAAGTAATATAACACTATTTTTTCTAAAAAAAACTTTGCTTTGGCAAGTACACCCAAATCTTCCGCAAAACATTATCATGATTTAATGTTTTGGGCAAGAGTACAAAATTCGCAGGCATTTTTTTTAACAAGCTGGGCAATTTACTAGTAAAGTTAATTCGGGTACGCTGAATTCAATGGTGTTAGCCAATTTTCGAAATTAGCGCTCGTACTCGCTTAAGTACAATAAAAACAATATTTTTAAACTTATTCGTAATTTTTAAATTTAAAACCACTCAAGTCTGTTAAGCAAACACAACAAACAATAATACCGTAAATTTTTTTTCGCAAAAAAATTTTTTGTTCGCGAAAAATCTTTATTTTCGTGAAAAAATTGGTTCAATACAAATATATTTAGTTTGATTTGAATTTACGACAGCCATCTGGTAAAGTTAGTTCGTGTACACTAGAGTGTCCCTTATTTTAGAAATGTTGGAAATGTTGAGACGGTACCCCCTCATTTTTTTCCTTTTGACTAAAAAATAACTCAGGAAAAATTTTACGCCCCTACGACCACGCCTTCCCTACGCGACGGGGCCTTAAAGAACGGGGCCTTAAAAATCATTTTTCCATACAAAGCAAAAAAATTTTTTTTTGATTTTTAATTTTTTTGTTATTAATTATAATATTACTTGATTAGCTTATTCACGACAAAAAATTTGATTTTGGTGGGATGAGGCTTTCAGTTCTAAAAAATTTTTCGAAAAAAAAATTTAGAGCTTTTGGGGTCCTACAGTAAAAATTTTTTAAAAAATATTTTTTTTTAGTTTTGACAAGCAACCGTTTTAGTTGAATTGTTGCTTTTAATGATATATTTTCATAAAAAAATATTATTCCTATCTGTGACATCTTTATCGTGATCTAAAAAGGGTAAAAAATGCATTTTTGATGTTTTTCGATACACGATCAAGATGTCACAGATATGAATAATATTTTTTTATGAATATATACCATTAAAAGCAACATTACAACTAAAACCGTTGCTTGTCAAAACTAAAAAAAAAAATTTTTAAAAAATTTTTACTGTAGGACCCCGAAAGCTCTAATTTTTTTTTTTCGAAAAATTTTTTAGAACTGAAAGCCTCATCCCACCAAAATCAAATTTTTTGTCATGAATAAGCTAATCAAGTAATATTATAATTAATAACAAAAAAATTAAAAATCAAAAAAAAAAATTTTGGCTTTGTATGGAAAAATGATTTTTAAGGCCCCGTTCTTTAAGGCCCCGTCGCGTAGGGAAGGCGTGGTCGTAGGGGCGTAAAATTTTTCCTGAGTTATTTTTTAGTCAAAAGGAAAAAAATTAGGGGGTACCGTCTCAACATTTCCAACATTTCCAAAATAAGGGACACTCTAGTGTACACTAAATTCCATTGTAATCTCAGTTTTTTCAAAGTTAGCATATGTATTAGCGATATTCGCGATAATACATATTTTTATTTTTAAGTAAAAAAAAATATTTTTTTCATATTATTTAGACAATTGGTTATCATCTACTCTATTGAATATACAAAAAAAAAATTATTCGCGAACATTTTTTTCGCGAAATTTTTTTTATTTTGCTTTTAATTTATGAAAATGAGTAGAATACGATACATTACAGACACAAAATTTTTCGAAAAACATTTTTTTTCGCGGATATTTTGTTGCGGAATTTTTTTTCGCGTAATCTTTTTTTCGCGAAAAAAACAATGGATTTTCTAAATTTATATTTAAAAACTATCCCAAAAGTATAACAATTTAATTTTTGTAGTAACTAGGCTTTACAATTTTAAATTGCGAATTTCGCGAATACTGGCACTAACTTCGAAAAACGGCTAGCACTATTGAATTCAGCGTACCCGAATTAGCTTTACCAGCAGGGTGCCCAGCTTGTTAATTTTTGCGACTAGCACAGTGTTACTAGTCATTGTTGCGATGATCGATGAGTAATCGTTGACAAGTGTTTTTAGTTTAACTTCGTGCTAATAACACTGTGCAACTCGATTTTGTATCTTGGATGGGCCAAAAAAAAAAATAAAAGTATACCAACAGTAGAGAAAAACTTCCGAAGGGCTTTGAAAACTTAGCTCGAGTTCTTTTTTTATGGCTCACTGAAGCTTTTAAATTTTTTCAAAGGCGTTTTGAAAAAGTAAAAAAAAGTATTTAATCTAGGTTTGGCGTTAATAATCTTAAGACATGCCTGCAGCAAAATTTGATGACGGTTCTTTTCTTCTACTTTTGGGGTCATAAAACACCAATAAGACGTGCGTTTAAAGGGTTAAAATGTTTTACGCACTTTTGACCTCTGACAAACCCTAGTAAAATTTGATGGAAAAATTTTTTGTAAAACATTTTAACCCTTTAAACGCATGCCTTAGTTGTATTCTAAGAGGATATTTTAAAAAAAGACTCAAAATGACACCTCAAAATGGGAGATAGAGGGTTAATATGTTCTAAGAAAATAACCGCCATCACATTTCACTGAGAAATACTGTCGTGTAGCTCCATTTTTTACAGTTTTTTTGTACATTTGCTTAAAAATAAAAAAATTACGCCAAAAGAATTTTAAAGACCTGCATTTGGACCAAAAGGACTAGGTAAATTCTTTTTTTGCCCGCCTCCTTTTGTCGGCGTGGATGAAAAAAAAATGACAAAATCATATTACAAATTTGCCTTAAAAACGCGAATTATCGATCAGGTCCGATCATGCCAAATTTTTAGGCAGAGCCTTAGAACTTACCGCCAAACAACATTGCCATTTATAGAGTTAATATTCCAACTTTTAGGATTTTGACCAGAAAATACCCGAAAATTCCCTATAGTGAATTGTATGGTTTTCAAGGCTAGAATTTAAAAATTTTCAAAATTTGTAGGCAAAAAAATAAAAAAAAAAATGCCTGCGAATTTTGTACTCTTGCCCAAAAAATTAAATCATGATAATGTTTTGCGGAAGATTTGGGTGTACTTTCCAAAGCAAAGTTTTTTTAGAAAAAATAATGTTATATTACTTTGATATTCCATGCTAAACGAATTGAAATAGCAGTCGGGGACCCCATTAAAAAACCAAAAGAGCTGTACATTTCGTAAGTGAGTCCAAAAATAAGTGCAAAAAAGTGTTTTTACATTTTGGAGAGTATAAAAGATTCGGCACCAAAGAATATTACACTCTCACTTGTTTTTTGTACATTTGATAAACAAATGGAAAATTTTTATGCGAAAAGCTTAGACTTGGTGAAAAGGTAGTTTTGGTAAAAAAATTTAATGAACCTAAAATTTTTGGTGAAAAAAAATTTTGATGACAAAAAGTTTTTGATGAATTTTTTTGATGAAAAGAAAAATTTGTTGATGTAAAAAAAACTGATGAAAAAAAATTTTTTGGTGAGAAAAAAATTGATAATAAAAAATTTGATAAAACAAGTTGATGGAAAAAAATTGATGAAAAAAAATATAATAAAAAAAAAAATTGATGAAAAAAAAAAATTTGATGAAAAAAAAATTTGATGAAAAAAAAATTTTATGAAAAAAAAAAATTGATAAAAAAAAAATTTTGATGAAAAAAAAAATTTTTTTGATGAAAAAAAAAAAAAAAATTTATGGAAAAAAAATTGATGGGAAAAAAAATTGATGAAAAAAAATTTGATGAAAAAAATTAATAAAAAAAAAAAAATTTGATGAAAAAAAATTTGATAAAAAAAAAAATTGATGAAAAAAAAAAAATTATAAAAATAAAAAAAAAATTGTTAAAAAAAATGATGAAAAAAAGCTTGATGAAAAAAAACTTGATAAAAAAAAACTTTATAAAAAAAAAAATGAAAAAATATGAAAAAAATGATGAAAAAAAAAATTTATGGAAAAAAAAATTTGATGAAAAAAAAAGAAAATTATGAAAAAAAAAATTTATGAAAATAAAAAATGTTTTTCTTGAGAAATAATTATGTTACTTTTTATTCACCAGCTGGTGAAAAACGGTTTTATTCACCACGAGGTGAATTATTATCCGAGTTACAAACCCAAGTTATTAAAATTTTTGGTTTTAAGAAAATGAAAATAGTAATTCTTGTTTTCTTTTTCGTTAATTGTGATCTTATATAGTCAAAGTGAGGTGGCGTCCTGCAAGTTTTTTTAAAATTAGACACCAGCGTAAAAACATTATCATGTTAAAAATAAATTTTACTTTATATTCATAGTCAAACCATATTTAGGATTAAAAAAAGCAAATATGGTAGTCAAGGTTTTTTTTTATTTGGCGCGGGTAGTGATAAAATTTCTGCAAATAAAATGCGTTTTTCTACAATAATTTAGCAAATGGAGGAATTATAGGAAAATTTCTAAAAAAGTGTTCACGCATTTTAATTATACAAGACAATTTAAATTGCCGTGAAAAAGTGACATTTCAGTTTTGTTATGATCGTTTCTTTCTTATAATTGCCAAAAGTTGTTGATTTGAAAAATATTTATTGCGATTTGAGGCGTTTAAAGTTTAAGTGAAATTTTCACCGTAAAAACAGAGTACTAACAATTAGCTTTAGGAACTAAACCAGCCTCGAAAAATAACGCCAAAAAACGTAGGGTGGTGCTAGGGAGACTTCTATTGTGAGCTTAACAGCAGTTAGTTTACCTTTAAATTGTCCAAGCCTCTTTACACATTAAAGGGTTAATGTATAACTATGCGAGTGACAGTGTCTTGGTCTAGTGATTCTGTATAAGTTTTCAAAGTTTTTTTTTTTATTTGTTTTGAATGTAAAGTTACACAAACCGAAATGAAGCCTGTTATTTTCTTCTGGTACTTTTTTTTTAATTTTAGTGGATTTTTTGTGTAAATGACACTTGCCATTGTGGTCGTGTTAAAAATTCATTTGGAGTTTTACTTTTTTTTTTCTTTCAATTTTATACTTTTCCAATTTTTTTATTATAATTGTTTATTTCATGTCTGGTTTGTTGAACCTTATGGTTTTGGCTACTTTCAAATTCCCTTAGGATACAATGTGGTTTAACTTTTTATTTCAACTGACTTTTTAGCGAAAAAAAAAATATGGCAGTTTTTTTAATAAATTATTAAAGTCCTTAAACAAAAACTAAAAACAAAGCAAAAAAATGTCCTTTAACTTTATTGTAATGTTAAGTAAACTGAAATGCAAATGACATTTAAGTAAAAGAAATTCAATTAACCCCTTACTAAAGTTTTAAATTTATGGTAGACATTTTTTTTAAGTGTCAATGTTAAATTGAGAAAATCTTTTTTTTTTCACAATAACACTGAGCAACAGTAATTTTAGGAACTCAATTTTATCGGGTGATTTAAAATCGGAAAAAGCTTTAAAATTCTCAAATTAAAACGACACAAAATCAGTTGAAGGATGTAAACGCACCTTTACACCATACCACCAAAACTCATTTTTAGGGGGGGTCGACTTGTACGGGGGAAATTGACCCTTTTCAGTATTTTACGATTTACGCCTGTTTAGACAAAATAAATATAGGCATATGAGGCATTCCACACCAAATGTCCCCGCTACAGAAAAACATGTGTCCCGTGAATTTCTGAATAGGTTGTATGGATAGCCCGATATGGAACTAAGAAAATTGCGTTTTTGGTTTTTTAATTTTTTAAAAACTGGGCTTAGGAGGCGTGGAGAAATATTGCAAAAATGCTCGAATTTGTGTCAAGTTGCCTTGATTAAATATTTATCAAATTTAGTTTTGAATAGTTTTATATGGGCTATCGATTAATTTTTATTTTTTTAAATTTTCGGAACCTGTTCTGAATTCATCAAAAAAACGGCCTTTTTTTTTAAATTTTTTTTTTTTAATTTAAGATGTTTTTCATTGACATGTATTTTTTACTGTTAATAAAATTTTCTAAAATAAATAACAATGAACATTAATCATTAATCATTTTTTTTCCCAACAAATTCGAAAAAAACAACCTACGAAAACATTAAAAACTAAAGATTGTTGTGTTATTTTTACCAACAAATTCAAAAAAAAAAATTACCAACGAAAACATTAAAAATTAATGATTTCGTAGGCTATTTTTACAATTTTTTTATTAAATTTTATTTTAAAAAAATTTTAATAAAATTTTTGGGGAATCGATCCCGCAATCAACTACACTCTGGCCAGACACTCTACCCATCGTGCCAAAGTCACTTGATACAAATATGTTTTTATATTTCTATAAATAATTTTTTGAATATTTTGTCTACAAAAAAATAACTAACACATGTAGGTAAAAACAAATGACTTTTCTTTAAAAAATGCCAACAATTTAAAATAAAATAACGTACACAAATCATTAAAAATTAAAGAAGAATCACTTTTTTTTAAAAAATGCCAACAATTTAAAATAAAATAACGTACACAAATCATTAAAAATTAAAGAAGAATCACTTTTTTTTACTAACGGAACAAAAATAAATGACTTTAAAAATTGAATGCTAATGAAAGTTTTTATTTTTGATGTTGTTATTTTTGAAACAAAGAACAAAAATAGTCATTTAAAAAAACTGAACATTGAACAAATGTTTTAACATGATAATGTTTTTAGGCTGGTGTCTAATTTTAAAAAAAGTTGCAGGACGCCACCTCAGTTTGACTATATACTTAAGTAGGGTGACCATGTTTTTCTGAACTCAAATCAGTACGCCCAAGCTGTTACGTTTATATTTTCATGAAATACCTATCTTAAAAAATTTTTTCTATGGCAAAACACTGATATTTTTTCAGCACTCAAAAAAATTCGGTTAAACTAACAAACTTGGGGCAATTAGTATTTCAGTAAAAACAACTGTTTGAAAAAAGCTGTTTAAAAACAACTGCCCTAAACTGTTGTCGTTACCTTGCAAAAAATTTAACTGACTTCAAACAACTTAATTTAAATGTTGATCGTTTCAGTCCAGAAATAATAACAAACAAAAACCCACAGGTCTTGAGTTTAAGAAAATCTCTCAAATTCTGAGGACTTTTTCCATAAGTTTTGATAACTCTGACTTTTATTAAACTTCCCAGATAAAAAGCACATGTTTTTTTAAATAGGGGCTGATGTGCTGAGTGATTTGTTTAATAAATTCTGAAGACATTACCTCATCGAACATCTCAGTATCATTTGAATTGATGCAATTACATTATCTTTCTAAAAATATAAAAATCCATCATCCCGTGAACTTTTCGTTTAGAAAACCTCACAGATTATTGGCGGCTTTTCATATAAACCTTTTCAAAATAACCCCATGCTTTTTGCGTTAATGAACCTCTTGATTCACGAAGTCTGAACTTTTTAGAATTGATTTAACTCAAATTATCTCTTTGTCATACTTAAGTTATAAAAAACTTCTCCGATGACTTATTTTATGGAAATTCAAGTTTTTGTATAAAATTTTCGAACAAAATTATTTTTTATGTTGAAATATTCAAAAATCAGTACAATCAGTACATATTTCAAAAAATCAGTACAAATCAGTACAACGTCTTTTGATCAGTACACGTGATCAAAAATCAGTACAGGTGATCAAAAATCAGTACGTATGGTCAGCTTATATATAAGCTAACAATTAACGAAAAAGAAAACAAGAATTACTATTTCCATTTTCTTAAAACCAAAAATTTTAATAACTTGGGTTTGTAACTTGGACAATAATTCACCTCGTGGTAAATAAAACCGTTTTTCACCAGCTGGTGAAAAAAAAGTAACATAATTATTTTTCATCAAATTTTTTTATTTCATTAATTTTTTTTTCAAGTTTTTTTTTCATCAATTTTTTTTTCATCAAATTTTTTTTTTCATCAATTTTTTTTTCCATTAAATTTTTTTTTTCATCAAATTTTTTTTCATCAATTTTTTTTTTCATCAAATTTTTTTTTCATAAATTTTTTTCTTCATCAAACTTTTTTTTGATCAAATTTTTTTCTTCATCAAACTTTTTTTTTATCAATTTTTTTTTTTTCATCAATTTTTTTTTTTTTTCATCAAAAAATTTTTTTTTTTATTAATTTTTTTGTCATTTTTTTTTATCAATTTTTTTTTTTTTTTTATCAATTTTTTTGTTTTTTTATCAAATTTTTTTTTCATCAATTTTTTTTTTTTCATTAATTTTTTTTTTCATTAATTTTTTTTTTCATCAAAATTTTTTTTTCATAATTTTTTTTTATCATATTTTTTTCATCAATTTTTCTCATCAATTTTTTTTATAAAATTTTTTATTATCAGTTTTTTCTGACCAAAAAATTTGTTATTTTTCATATTTTTTTCATCAATTTTTTTACATCAAAAAATTTTTTTCATCAAAATTTTTTTTCACCAAAAATTTTGGGTTCATTAAATTTTTTTTAACATAATTTTGTTTTTCGTCAAAAAAAATTATTTTTTTTTACCAAAACTACTTTTTCACCAAGTCTAAACGTTTTGCATAAAAAAATTTCCATTTGTTTATCAAATGTACATAAATCAAGTGAGAGTGGTATATTCTTTGGTGCCGAATCTTTTATACTCTCCAAAATGAAAAAACACTTTTTTGCACTTATTTTTGCACTCACTTACGAAATGTACAGCTCTTTTGGTTTTTTAATGGGGTCCTCGACTGATATATCAATTCGTTTTGCATGGAATAGCAAAGTAATATAACATTATTTTTTCTAAAAAAAATTTTGCTTTGGCAAGTACACCCAAATCTTTCGCAAAACATTATCATGATTTAATGTTTTGGGCAAGAGTACAAAATTCGCAGGCATTTTTTTTTTCTTTTAGAAACGACAAAACGTAATAGTTTTTAAATAAACTACAAACAGTTTATGACATATATTTTTGAGTGTTCCCTTGTAAGTAAAATTATTTTTTACATTCTTAGAAACATTTCTTAAAATATCGAAAATCATATACAACATAAATTATTCTCTTAATCCTAAAAGTATGCATTTCTTTTTTACACAAAATATTGTAAATCGTTTTATTCAGTTCTTTCGTAAAAATTGGCTTTAAATTAGGATTCGCACACCAATAAAAACACATGCGGTTCTTCAATTGTGTATGAGCGATGTTATTGTTCACGGAAAGTGCATTAATGTTCACCTGCTTTGCACTCTAAATAAAATGATTTCAGTTTCCTACTATAAATTAGGTAAATTTACACAAGTTGCGTAATCGTACTTAAAAATATTGGAAATTTACTTAATTTATTGTAGTATACTTTTTGAATTTGTTGAAATTTACCCAATTTATAGTAGGAAACTGAACTCATTATAATTAGAGTGTGGTTAAAAACCGATAACATGACTCTTAAATTGTTTCCCAGTGTTGTATAATAGAATTTTCGATTATTTTTCCTCCTGAACATTTTTTAAACAAACATTATTGTGTGTATTCAATTTCTCGTATATTTTTTTTTTCTTTTTTTTTTTGTTCGTTATTGCGACAGTTTCAATTACATTAATTTTCAATGTTGATTCAACTAAATTACTGAACGTGACATTTTAGTTAACGTTTACATTTTGCAAATGAACATCAACCGTGATGTATGTTTTTTTTTTCTTCTCATTTTTCGCTTGCTTTTATTCGTTTTAAAAAAAAAAAACTTTTCAAAAATTTCATACAATTCACATGAGGTTTTTTTTTCAAGTGTGATTATTAAATATTTAAACATGTCATTGTATTGACAGTTCTCATTGTGACATGTATTATTGAATTGTATGAAAATGTGGTTGTAGGTAGTATTTTGTATATCAATCATTTGAATTGTTAAAATAAAAGGAAAAATCTCATTTTAAAATTTTGGTGGAATTTACAAAATCAAAAATATTTTAAATAATTTAATGTATTACGGTTTGATGGAAGTTTTTTTTTAATTAACTTTTAATGTAAATAATTTAGAATTTTAAATAATGCTATAATTATGTAGTTGAATTTAAATGATTATTCACTCAAAATATTTTGTATGTAAAAACAAATGAAAGATGCATTTAAAACCAGTAATTAAACAACTGAAAACAGTCCCAGTAATTAGTCATTTGTTTTAACAAACATCAACATTTATTTTTTACTGTTGACAAAATTTTCTAAAAAAAATAACAAGAAAACATTTAAAAATTACGTATTTTTCATTCTTTTTTACAAACTAATTTTTTGAAAAATAACCTACGAAAACATTAAAAATTAATGATAGTTCTGTTATTTTTACCAACAAATATCAAATAAATAACCTACGAAAACACTAAAAATTAATGATTTCGTAGGTTATTTTTTAAAATTTTCTATTGAAATATTTTTTTAAAAAATTTTAATAAAATTTTGGTGAATCGATCCCGCAATCAACTACATTCTAGCCCTAAACACTCTACCCATCGTGCCATAGTCACTTGATACAAACATGTTTTTATATTTCTATAAATAATTTTTTGAATTTTTCTTCTACAAAAAAATAACCTACTTGTGTAGGTAAAAACAAATGATATCTCATTAAAAAATACCAACAATTAAAAAAAAAATTACTTACACAAATCATTACAAATTTAAAGAAAAATCAGTAGTGTTTACTTAAAGAAAAAAAATAAATGACTTTAAAAATTAAATGTCAATGAAAGTCTTTATTTTTTAGTGTGTTATTTTTGAAACAAATTACAGAAGTAATCATTAATAAAAACTGAACATCAAACAAATGTTTTTTCTTTTAATAACGACTAAACGTAAAACTTTTAAAATAAACTACAAACAGATAATGACATAATTTTATGAGTGTTGATTACAAACTTATGATTATTCAGTTAAAACTCAGTTTATTGACTTTTCATTTAAAAAAAAAAACAATTTTAACCCTTCAATCCCTGATATGGCCGATCAGCCGAGGCATACCAACTTTAAAATCGTCTCTTTTATACGTATGTATATATTTTAAGTTTTATGCAAATCGGTGTATATCGGTTGGTATAGTTTTCTTGTAAGTCAAATCAGGAAAAAAATCTGTTAAGATAACAGAAAAATTTGCTGATTTTAGCAAAAAAATCAGATTTCAGATAAATGTATTGTATTTTTTTTTTTAAGTAAAAAAGGCGTAAAAAAATTGAGCATATTTTTTTTAATTTGAGAAAAAAGCGATAAAAATTAAAAACTAAAAAGAAACAAGTAGAAAAGTTAAATTCGACTTGGCCAAATCTATGTATACATTTGTCCTTTTTAAGTGGTAGTAAAGTTTTTAAATTAAAAAAAAATTTAAAAATTAGAAATATTTTATTTTGAGTAAAAATCTTTAAGAAAAAAAAAAATTTACTAAATTTTTTTTTGAGTGCAAAATTTTTTTGAGTTTAAAATTTTTTCGAGTGTAAATTTTGCTTTTTTACGCGTAAAAATATTTTTGCCTGACAAAAAAACTTTGTAAAATATATTTTTTTTTGATTACCGTTTTTAAAGGTATCTTCAACAAGAGAATTTAATGTGAAGCAAATCTGAAATTTACGTTTTACGCATAACTTTTGAGCTACTGCACTTTGGGCCAGCATCCCTGAATTTTGGCCATAAATAGACCGCTTAACCTATATGTCAAAAAAGTATTACATATGGGCGTTAAAGGATCGCTGATCACGATTCTGGAAAAAAAAATCAAAATTCAAAATGGCGGACATGATTTTTTAATTGTTTTAATTGTTTTCTTATTGTATTTAACATAATCACTGTCGATGTATTTGGGGTTGTTAATAATGAATATGAGCTTAGACTTTTAAAATTTAAAATGGTGGATCCAATATGGCGACAAATTTTAATTTAGCATTTTTTAATGTGTTGTCTCTTATGGTCAAAAACTTCGATTTTAATGTTTTTTTCGGATGTTAAAACCGATTTTGGTCTCAAAGATTTGAAATTTAAAATGGCGGATCCAATATGGCGAATATGCTTTTGTAATTCTTAGCAAATTATACTTAAATTAATCATTTATTCTATGTAATTAGGGTCGGTAATTATGAATATGAGCTTTAATTTTTGAAATTCAAAATGTCGGATCCAATATGGCAACAAATAAAATATTAAGATTTTTCTATGTTGTCTGATTTTGATGGTTTTTCGGATGCAAAATCTGATTTTAAAAACAAATATTTAAAATTAAAAATAACGGATCCAATATAACGGACAAGATATTTAAATTATTGATAAATGTTTCAAAATATCACTACACTCAAAATAATACGTTAGTAGATTTACTAATTTTTTTTTTGCTAATGCTAGTTAGCTAACTTTTAGCAAATTTTTAGTTGAGATTAGCATGTTAGCAAAAAATTCTTGTAAACTTCATTTAGCACATTAGCAATTTTAAACAAACTTTGAACTAATTTCTTTTGCTAAATTTGAAATTGAGTTGACAAAATTTTTACAAGATTTTTTGCTAACATTAGCAAAAATAAATGGTAATTTTTTTTTTATTTTCAGAAAACTTAAAATGACGCTATCTCGGAAACTAAGCCAGATAGAGCAAAATGGAGGGCATTTTGGTTCTTAGAATCTCCATACTTTCGAGGGTCCTCTTCACATGTGTGATCCTAATGGGACCTAACTTTGGATCCAAAAAAGTTAGCATTCCCCAAAATTTTAAAATGCTCATATCTCGGTAAATATTGCCGACACAACAAAAAGTCCAAAAGAATTTTTGTAGCTCTCAACACGTAGAACAAGACCACAAAAAGCTCTCCGAGTAATATTTTTGAAGTTATCGAGTTTTTTAATTCTCAAGACCCCAGTGATCCCCTAAAATCACGTATCTCAAAAACTAAGCAAGGTAGAGCGAAACGGACACAAATTTTGGATCAAAAACTATGACGATTTTTAAGGAACCCAACTAGGTCTAGGCCCATCGGGGTCTGGACCTATTGGGTCCGAACCCAATGGGTCCGAACCCAATGGGTCCTCAAATGTGTACGAACTAAGTTGAAATAAAAATTATTTCAGTTAACTAATTTTTAGCAAAACGTTTTTGCTAACTTTAGCAAAAAAATTGTGGGTGCAAAATCAGCAAATTTTCTTGTAGGTTTACAAGCTTTTTTTGCTAACTTTACAGTTTTTTTTTTTTTTGAGTGTAGGAAATGATTGCCCAACACGAATACGAACTCAGACTTTATTAGATCAAAATGGCGGATCCAAAATGCTTTAAAGATTTTAATAAAATATTTTTTTTTTTTAAATACGTCAAAAAGTTTGTGGCATATTTAAGAGAGAACTTTTTTTATTTACAATTAGCATTTGCCATCCTAAATGCACAAATAATGCTACTAGCTTACAGATTCACAAAAAATATTTAAAATGCTATCGCCAAGATATGCCCGCTTAAATGCGTTCGCAGCTTTAATGTTTATCGCTAGAGATGGACGCTGGTCAAGTGAATTACGACATTTTTTTCGGTAGTGGTAATTGGGGGCAAATTTCTCCTCGAATATGTGTTCAAAATTTCATTCTTATGCTTTTTGCACTAAAGAAATACAAGATTATCATTATTTAAAAAAAAATGCTTTACTCCACGCCCATAAAGGGGGGGCGGACCAAAAAAAGGACATTTTCTAATTTTCTGGATCCAAATGCAGGACTTTGAATTTTTTGGGGCATAAAAATGTTGCATTTGTTAAACAAAAACACAAAAAATCATGTATAAATATGGTATTTTTCAGAGGTTGGTTTAGTTCTTCAAGGGGGAACTTTTTCCCCCTGGTCCGATTTTGTTTATTTATGAACTTAGCCTGCCTAGGAACATAAGACATATTCGTGCCAAATGGCGGGAGTATAGCTCTTTTATTTTGGACTGCATCGTGTTAACTACAGACGGACAGACGGACATCGCTAGAATGTATTAGAATCGATCACTGATCATAAATATATACTTTATGGGGTCCTAGACTGATATTTTGATGCGTTACACACGGAATGACAAAGCGAGTATACCCCCATGCTGTAGTTGGAGGGTATAAAAAAATATTTCCATCATATTACACCGTCCGACAGCAAATATTAAACATGAACCGGATGATACACGTTCCGAAGTAGAGATCAAATGGAGTAACATTTTTTTTTAATTCGTGATCCTGTTTTCTTTTAAAAGGACTTCAAAGTATTAAAGATAAGTTTTGTAAAATATTTTTGAAATATTTTTACTTGTCCTATGATGACACTGGTGACGGCAAATGAAAGACGAGGATCTCCCCTAATTTTTCCATTTTTATACCCTCCACTCTAGTTATAGAAGGTATATATAAGTTTGTCGTTCCGTGTGTGTGTTATGGGGTCTAAGACCCCATAAAGTATATATATTCATGATCCTCGATCGATTTTAAAACGATTTAGCGATGCCCGTCCGTCCGCCTGTCCGTCTGTCTGGCTGTTGAAAACACGCTAACTTTTGAAAGACTTTACGGAGGCTCCTGAAGTTTGGCATATATGTTGGGCATTTACCTGGTCAGGTTGGTGTTGTAATCCAGCGAAATCGGTCCAGTGTGTTAAAAGTTATGAGCAAAAGACTGAATTTCGGCAAGGGTTTTCCGTGAACTTACGAGATAAAAACACGCTAACTTTCGAAAGGCAAATTTGAGGATGTTGAAGCTTGGCATATATATTTGCCGTTCTCCTTGTCCAGTGGTTCAACAGTTATTAGAAAAACCGTGAATTTCAGATTAGGTTCTCCTTAAATTCACGTGTTGAAAACCCGTTAAACATGTTTTAAAACATTGGCAAGTCACAAAAATATTTTACTACGTATTTTTGTCGTTTAAAAATATTTTTACACTAAAAAAAAATGCACCCGAAAAAAATTTTCACTCAAAAAACATGTTACACTCACAAAAAAATTTAGTAAGTTATTTTTTTTTTTTCAAAAATTACTTTAAAAATTCTTTTTTTTTACACAAATAAAATATTTCTAATCAAAAATTGTATTTTTTCACGTTAGAAAATTTACCATCACTTAAAAAGGGCATTGTGAAGGGTATTCATAGATTCGGCCAAGTCGAATTTAACTTTTCTACTTGTTATATTTTGTCATATCAGGATAAAAGAATGTGAATAAAGTCATTGGAAAACTTCATCAAAATATTTTGTTGAAAATTTGGAGGATATTAAATGATGCATTTTACTTAGAACGGACGTAAGTTACTTCCCTTTTCCCGATATGTTGTAATTATAAAATAGGAAAATTAGGAGAGATCATCCTCTTTTATTTGCTATCAATAGTGGCATCCTAGAACAAGAACAAATATTAAAAAAAAAAAATTTTATAAAATGTAATCCTCTAAAATTTTGAAGTCCTTTTAAAAGGAAACATAATCACGTACTGAAAAAATGTAAATGCAGTTTTACTACATTTAATCTCTAGTTCTAAGCGTATATTATCCAGTTAGTGTTCAACAACTGTTTTTCATTTTTGTCGGACGGTGTTATGGGTTTAAATTATAATTTTTCGAATATTATGTATGATTGCTGCAAAAATGTTATGGTTGCTACAAACAAGTTATGATAAAATTTTCAACCATAATATCTCTGCGTGCATAATTTAATGATTTGGGAAAGAGTGCAAAATACGCAGGCATTTTTCATTTTTGTACCATTTTGCAAATTTTTCAGTATGCCCTGTTAATATTCTCATAGTTATTATAAATTTCTTAAAACACTAAAAATTCTTAAAAATAAAATTAATCCAGTTCATTTTAGCCATTTCTTAAAATCATTAAATAAAATATGTAATAACTTTGAAAATTTTTATTTAAATAACTTATATAAAATCTAAATGATTAAGTAAAGCAAACAAAGTCATATTTGTATCCATCATTATAGCATATTATAATTTTAAACTTCATTAACTCAGCAAATATACCACAAGGATAATATTAACGATAATATTTTTTCGTTAGTGCCCAAATATTTCAAGTATATTACGAAACAAGCCTCTTATGATTATGTTTGCTACATTGTGTATTACGAATCCTGCTGATGCCTAAGATTACAAACATATTAAGAACAAACAATGTATGAATGATTTTGCTTTAAAATACAATATCCTTAAAAGTATTTCAATGTAAATTAATATTCATCTTTACATACAATGGAAAGAAAAGAAAATCTATATTAAGTAACTAAAACCTCAGCTGTTCTTAAAGAATTTATTTTTTATTATTAAAAAATTTCTTAACAACTTTACAGTTTTCTTATAATATACAATTAGTATGCATTTAAGATCAAAATATGCACAAATATTCCTTTTTTATGAAAATTATGCAAAAATATTGCTTAAGTATGAAAATATGCAAAAATAAATTGATGCACAATTAATTGATTCGGAAAAGTATGCTGTCGATATAATTTTTAGGTTATCGACAAAAAGTACGAATTTGCTTAAAAATCGCAGCCCTAATTATATTTTTTTATCTGCAATCAATTTTGTAAATTAATTTAAATTCTTAAAGTTTTCTTTGATACCTGAAGAAGCATAGAACGAAAAATTACCTTGAAATATTTCTATTAAATATTTATACTATTTAAATTAGTTTTTTTTTAGTACATGTCATTAACATATGACCTAATTGTTTATCTAAGCAAAAACAAATTAGAAAGTAAGATTTTTCTATGAAAAAAAAAAATATATATTTTTAAGGACGAAGTATGTTTAAGAGTTTAGTCAAAACCATTACTGATAATCAAGACATATCCTAACCACAAGATGATAATATTTATTAAAAGTTAAGTAAGTGAAAACAGCAAAAGACAATTTAAAAATTCTAAACTCATGCACATTAGACCGACTCACCTTATATGGGCAAAAAAAAAGTTCAAGTTGTACCCCCCTCAAAATTAACTTTGACATGTTTTATGAAGATTCCCAAAATATTTGGGCTCTAGCGATAATCTCCCGTGAGCTAAACCGCGTCAAAAAAGGGTCCAAAAATGGTATTTTTCATGAATAAAAAAATCAGTAAATTTTTTTTTGTCCAATAAATGACCAAATATAATAGATATTTAGGAATTCTTTGATTCTGCATTAAAACATTTTAAAAATCCAACCACAGACTCGAGATAACGAGATGTTTACGTCAGTTTTTTGATGCTTTTCAATTCGATTTTAATGAGAACTTAAATAACTTTGGTATTTTTTGTCCGATTTTCACTTATAATACATCGTTAGAAAGGTGTTGACCACCGCTTGGGATTTTAGTCAAAAATTAACCCTTAACTGCACTGTCTAACTTTTTTATAACATTTACTTCGACATCATTTAAAACCGTTTTATAACCACAAAAACATATCTTTGTGCAGGAAACACGTTTAATTAATATATTTGGCCGTAATTAATTTAACCCATGCATGAGCAAAATATTTTGGCAAACATTTTTAAAAAATTCAAAAGTGGGCGTAGAAATGGAAAAAAATTTCTTTCCGAAAAACCTTATTTGGATTATGACGAACATTAAAACCAAAATTAGACAAATTGATCCAGGAATTCCATGATTTAAAATATATATAGGGAAAAGTGAGCGTAAAAGTTGGCGTGGACAATTTTTCATTCCTTAAAAATCTTTTGCGGACTATAACCAAATTGGTCTAGCCGTTATAGTTCTTTCGATAAATAAAAAAATGGACGTGGGAAGTTTTACTTTCCGTAAAAACCTTAGTTGAATTATGACGAACATTTTCAACTAAAATTAGCCAAAGTGCTGGCCTGGTCAATTTCTTTTTTCGTAAAAATCCAAGTTGAAATATGACGAAAATTCATTTAAAAACAATTAGTCAAATCGGTCCAGCCATTCTCAGATTTTAGATAAATTGAAAAAGTGGGCGTGGTCGATTTTTCTTTCAGTAAAAACTAAAATAGAATTACTACAAACATTTAAATAAAAATTTACCCAAATCGGTGCAGCCGTTTTTCGATTTTAGATAAATCGAAAAAAGTGGGCGTAAAAGTGGGCGTGGTCACATTTTCTTTACGTAAAAACCTAAGTTGGACTATGACGAACATTTCAAAAAAAAATTGTGCAAATCGGTCCAGCCGTTCTCAACTGATGCGGTTACCAACGAACGACAATTGATTTTTATTTATATAATAGATATATAGATTAATTTGAGCAAAATAAGATCATTTTAACTTAAGTTTGCAAATCGATTAAAATCCTAATCATAATCGCAATTAATCGCACCAATTAATCGTAATCGTAATCGACAAAAAATCATACCATTACGATTAATAATTTTTAATAAAATACTCTGTTTTTGTAACGAATGTAGTATAATTTTCCCTGGAAAATTTTTTGAAAATGATTCCTATTACAACACTTGTAGATTCTTGAATTTATTCTCCTGTAATCACTACAAACTTTTCTATGTAAAATTATTTTTTAAAACAACTAATTGCTGCTAAAAACGAATGCTTTCGGGACAATTTCAAGAAAAATATTATTGATTCTGGAATGTGAGGTAGTATCGATTGCAAAATACTATGATGCGCACTGGAATCGATTATTTGGAACGAAATTTTTTTTGGGTTCACCAATGATGCATTTTAATTGTTTACATATTTTTTTCTAATAAAAGTCATTCAAATTTAAAGTTTATATTTTATATAAAGTTATATAAAGTTATATTTTCAGGTCAAAATATAACCTCAATTTTGTTTTTAATCAACGAAAAATTTTAAATAAAAAAAATTTATCAAAAAATTCTCAAGAGCGCTCCTTCAATGTGCTATGATATACCAAAAAAAGATGAGCATCCAAAACTTCGATTAATTTTTGCTAGAGAAGATCAGAAGTTCATAGTTTTATTTCTTAAAAATATCGATTTTTGCGTTTTTGTACGTTCCGAACTCAAATTATTTAAAAATTGGATTTATCGATAATCGCATTTAACGACGATTTTTTTAATCGTAATCACGATTATGAAATATCTCAATTATTTGAAAACCCTAATTTTAACCCATTGCGCTCTTAAAACACACTTAGAAAATTTTCAACTAAAACTCTAAACTTCGATGAAAGGGCTCCATTATTTAAAAGGTTCTGATTCGGCTGAAATTGAGTTTAATTAGAAGTTTGTCTCAAGCTCTATGAAATAGTCAGTGGAAAAAAAAAAATATTTTTTTCTTTAAATTCTTGAACTTAGGAAAAACCTTCCATTTATAAAAAAATTTTCACGGGTTAAAATTATCGGTTTTGGCTCCAATTAAGTTGAAATTAAAAGATTTTTTTTTTATTTCTTGAACGTAGAAAAAACTCAAATTTGTTTGCAAAATTTCAAATAGCAATAACTCGAAAACCGTTCGAACGATTTAATTTTTTTGCAAATTTCGAAAAGTGTTTAACCGATTTTTATACCCTCCATTTAGTGATAGAGGGTATATATAAGTTTGTCATTTCGTTTGTAACTCATCGAAATATCGGTCTGGGACCCCATAAAGTATATATATTCATGATGTCCGATCGATTTTAAGACATTCTAGCGATGTCCTTCTGTGGAAATGGTAATCACGGCCGAAGTATTAAACATATATGACTGAGACTGACACACAGAGAAAAAGCTCCATTAATATAATGAAACTTCATATTCCACTGTCGATTTCCCAAGTCACATGTTTTTATTTTTGGCTATAAAATTGCTAATTTTTATAATGCAGCCCTAATTTTTTGTGGAGACGTGTACGTTGATAAAATATTCCAGAACCAATCAAAAAACTGATTTTGAATTTTTTGTTAGTTAGTGCGTTTTGCATTTTAGGTGACGATATATTGTTATTTGTTCATTTTACAAAATGTTAAATTTAAATATTTTTATTCTTTAAAAAGAAAATATATACACACGCATAAAAACAAAAAGTTAAAGTTCGCCCCACAACATAAATAAAAAACAAATGAAAAATTACATGTTGTTCTAAACAAAAAAAAAATCTGTATAAATTTTATCAACCAAAATATAGGTCAAATAAAATTCTTGAAACAATTTTTTTTGTATATGCACTTGTTTGAACTATAACTTCAAGGCAATGCATCACCATCACATCACCTATGCGCTGCTCTTGTGCTGGAACCAAGTGTAATGGAAGTTTTTTATTTTTTTTTAATAAAAACACAAAATGTTTTTATTTTAACAAAATACAAAAAAAAAATCAAAAGGAATAAAGTGTGAAAACGTTAAAGTTAATTTTATTCAAAATCATAATTGTATTTTGTTAGTAAGTGGAAAAATTATCATATAATTATGAATATTACACAAGAAAAAAAAAACTTTTCAAATTACTAAAAAAAATTCTCTAAATCCCATTTTACCAATATTTGACAGTTTTTTAATGCAAAACTTTCGAGCCGAATATAAATTTTTTTTTGTAATTTAAAATTTTTTTTTTTTAATTTTACAAAATTTCAAAAATTTTTTACAAAAAAAAATTCGTAAATTCACGACATTTCCTTGTTGGTTTTATTGAGTTAAAAAGTTGTTAATTTACAATTTTATTGGCAAAAATCTTGTAGGAATTCTCGTAAAATTAGAGGTAGCAAAAAATCTAGTAAAAACACGAAACCTCCTTGTAAGTTTTATCTTGTTAAAAAATTTGTAAATTTCTAATTTTTTTTGGTAAAAATCTTGTAAAATTACAAAATTGTTGGTAAAAAGCTTGTAAAATTGCAAGTAATTGTTGTCAAATACGAGGTAGCAAGAAAAAGTTACAGACTTTTCTTTTCGTTTTACAAGGTTTTTTTTTTTTGAGTGTACATTAATTTTCAAAGATTTTGATCCACGACATTTTGTATTTGGGCATTCCATGTCAAATCCAACACTTTAAATAATAATAATAATACCCTTCGAAAAATCCTTCGTGGTAAATTTTCAGATTTTTTGATGACCAGTTCAAAAGATATCGAATTTTTAAAAATTGGTAATTTATTCCTTTACTCAAACTTCTTTTACTCATAATTTTTTCAGTAATTGTTCAAATTTAAAATTTTGTTGTTCAAAATTTTTGTTTTTTTTTTTGAGTTCTTTAAAAAAAAACAAACCCAAAAAATTCCTAAAAGCGCTATAGTATGCAAATTTTTAGTTTTAGAATTATGGTTTAATTTTTGAAAATGTTTGTACTCTTCGATTTTTTTTGAAATTTTTTTGTGTTAAACTTTTATCGATTCTACAAATTTTTTGCCCAGTAGGATCGTGGTAAAACGATTATTACTATTTTTTAAATTTTTTGAAAAAATTTTATTGTAATTTTCCAATCTTAAAATCATTTCTACGCTCCAATGGTGCGTCATAGAGAGGTCATTTCCAAGACCGACCCATATTAATTTTGAAGTCTAAACATTTCTTCGGAACAAACTGATACCCTATCTCCAATTTCTAAGGGGGCTCCCACACAAAACGACATTTTTTAAAATATGCTCCAACTGCTCTAACTGCCTAAAGAGTGCACTAAAAAAAAAAAAAAAGTGCACTTAAAAAAAACAAGTAGAAAAGTTAAATTCGACTTTGCAGAATCTATGAATACCCTCCACAATACATTTTTTTAACGGGTAGTACATTTTTTAACGTGAAAAAATTAACAATTTGATTAGAAATATTTTATTTTGAGTAAAAAAACCTTTTTTTGTAATTTTTTTTTTTTAAATTACTAATTTTTTTTTGAGTGTAAAATTTTTTTCGAGTATAAATTTTTACTGTAAAAATATTTCTGAGTGAATGCACGTACGTATGTACACAAAATATTGTAATTTTTGTAAAAAAAATAAATTTTTTTTGTGTAATTTTTTTTTTGAGTGTAAATTTTTTTTTGAGTATAAAATTTTTTTTGAGTGTAAAATTTTTTTCGAGCATTGTTTAGTTACCACCAATGCTTTTAAAACTTGTTAACACACGTAGCATTTTAGATGAAACTAATCTGAAATTCAGGGTTTTGCTTATAACTTTTGAACTACTGGACAGATTGTGCTGAAATTTAAAACCAAACAGACCCGGGGAACGCCCAATATACATGCCAAGCTTCAGTAGTCTCATTACTGTCTTTCGAAAGTTATCGTGTTTTTTATCTCGTAAATTCGCGAAACACCCTTGCCGAAATTTACTCTTTTGCTCATAACTTTTGAACCAACTGACCGATTTGGCTGGATTGCAACACCAACCTGACCAGGTAAATGACAAACATATATGCCAAACTTCAGTAGCCTCTGTAAAGTCAAAGTTCTGAAGTAATCCATCGACCGTTTTGTAGATCTGGCATCACCAAAGATAATTGGAAAATTCTGGCAATGCCAAACTAAAGTTCAAACGTAAAGCAAAGAGGGACCAAAAAACAATCTGCATTCTCACTGTAAAACTGGTATCTTCCATCTCGCTCACATTTCGATTTGTGATAAAATTTCGTAAACAATACCATTTGGTTTTTGTTTACTACTTTTTCAAACGCCATTTGTTAGACTACTCTATGAAGCTGTGTAAAGTCTTTCAAAAGTTAGCGTGTTTTCTACAGACGGACGGACGGACGGACGGACGGATGGACGGACGGATGGACGGACGGACGGACGGACATCGCTAGATCGACTTAAATCGATCGAGGATCATAAATATACATATATACTTTATTGGGTCCTAGACCAATATTTCGAGGTGTTACAAACGGAATGACAAACTTATATATACCCTCTATCACTAGGGTGGAGGGTATAAAAAAAAAGAAGTTTGATTTAAGGAACAAACTACCAATTTTTAAAATTTTATATATTTTAAACGGGTCATCAAACAAAATCTGAAAATTTACCACGAAGGAGTTATCGAAGGGTACTAAAAACTGTAAACTAATTGGGAAAATCTAAAAAAAAATATATAAAGTGCCCGATTTGACATGGAATGCCTTTGAAATTGATTTTGATTTTTGGAAATTAAAAAAAAAGGATTTATAATTTAAAAATAAATTTTTAAGTTTCTTTTTATTTCAATTAGTTTTTTAATTACAAAAATCTGTTTTTTTTTAGACGTGTTCAATAGGGTGGTCCATATTTTGAAAATTTTTAATGGCCTGAAATAAGTACCTGGTAAAATTTTGAGCCAAATATGTTAACTCTTTGACCCCGCGAAAATTAGTCAACGTTTCGAGTTTTGGGCCAAAATTCACTAAACTTAAGAAAAATTTTTATGAATATATTAAAAACAAATTAATTTTTGTGTTTAACGTTTCCTAAACTTACTCAGATAAGAAATATATAATTTTGAGATTTCGGTAATCAGCTCATTTAACAAATCCAGTGTTGAGGTGCAGCAAAAAAATTTTGTTAAAAAAAATCTACCCTGTTTGAAGACTTTTGCTGTGTTTTTCAATAAGTGGATTTATTTTCGGATTAATCTTATTTTGTTTAGAATAAATAAATTAAAATGTCAAAACAAATTTGGAATATTTTTTCCCATAATCAACGATAAATAAGCAATTATTATCCGCAAAAATAATAAAAAAATCTGTAAAATTAAAAAAGTTATAAATAAATAAAAATAAATCCAAATAGATTTTAGGATTTAATAAATCCGTTTTGGATTAATTTTGTTTTATTTATAACTTTTTTCATTATCCAAATTTGTTCATTATTTTTTCGGATTATAATTGCGAATTTATTGGAGATTACGGGAACAAATATTTTTTGTAAGCAAAATAAGATTAATCAGAAAATAAATCCACTTATTGAAAAACACAGCATTTGACTAGAAATATTTTTTTAAGTACATATGAGGCATTCCACACCAAATGTCCCGCTACAGAAAAACATGTGTCCCGTAAATTTCTGAATAGGTTGTTTGGATAGCCCTATATGTAACTAAGAAAATTGCGTTTTTGGTTTTTCAAATTTTCAAAAACTGGGCTTTGGAGGCGTGGTCGAATATTGGAAAAATGGTAAAATTTGTGGCGAGTTGCCTTGATTAAATATTTATCACATTAAAACGGAATGCACCACAATGTCTAAAATTTACATTCTTATATAGTTTTGTATGGGCTATCGATTAAATTTTTTTTTTTGGAAAATTTTCAGAACCCGTTCTGCAATTTTCCATTTTTTAAAAAAGTCAATTTATCAAAAATCCGGCCACTTTTTTTTTTCTTTTTTATTTATTTTTTTAAAAGTTTAGATGTTTGTCCATCCACACAAAAAAAATCAGAAACACGTTCATCTTTTTTTTCGAGAAAATCGCATTTGAACTTTAAATTTCATAACAATTTTGTTATTTGCTTGTATTTCTTTGTTTTAAAGTTGGGAATGAGTAATATTAATTGCATAAATATTCGTCATACGCTCTGTTGAGACAAGAAAATACAAGCAAATTACTAAATTGTTATGAAATTTAGAGTTCAAATGCGATTTTCTCGAAAAAAAAGATGAACGTGTTTCTGATTTTTTTTGTGTGGATGGACAAACATCTAAACTTTTAAAAAAATAAATAAAAAAAAAAAAAAAAAGTGGCCGGATTTTTGATAAATTGACTTTTTTAAAAAATGGAAAATTTCAGAACGGGTTCTGAAAATTTTCAAAAAAAAAAAATTTTAATCGATAGCCCATACAAAACTATATAAGAACGTAAATTTTTGAAATTGTGGTGCATTCCGTTTTAATGTGATAAATATTTAATCAAGGCAACTCGCCACAAATTTGACCATTTTTCCAATATTTGACCACGCCTCCTAAGCCCAGTTTTTGAAAAATTGAAAAACCAAAAACGCAATTTTCTAAGTTCCATATAGGGCTATCCATATCACCTATTCAGAAGTTTACGGTACACATGTTTTTTTTCGCTGCACATTTGGTGTGGAATGCCTCATATGAGGCATTCCACACCAAATGTCCTTGCTTGTATTTTCTTGATTTAACGTTGCGAATGACTAATATTTATGCAATTGATATTACTCATTCGCAACGTTAAATCAAGAAAATACAAGCACATTACAAAATTGTTATGAAATTTAAAGTTCAAATGCGATTTTCTCGTAAAAAACGAAGAACGTGTTTCTGAATTTTTTTGTGTGGATGGACAAACATCTAAACTTAAAAAAAAAAAATTAAAAAAGAAAAAAAAAATGTGGCATGTTTTTTAATAAATTGACATTTTTAAAAAATGGAAAATTTCAGAACGGGTTCTGAAAATTTTCAAAAAAAAAAAAATTTAATCGATAGCCCATACAAAACTATATAATAATGTAAATTTTTTAGATTGTGGTGCATTCCGTTTTAATGTGATAAATATTTAATCAAGGCAACTCGCCACAAAATTTGACCATTTTTCCAATATTTGACCACGCCTTCTAAGCCCAGTTTTTGAAAAATTGAAAAACCAAAAACGCAATTTTCTAAGTTCCATATTGGGCTATACATACAACCTATTCAGAAATTTTCGGGACACATGTTTTTCTGTAGCGGGACATTTGGTGTGGAATGCCTCATATATGATTTTTTATGTAATTTTTTTTGAGTGTTAATTTTTTGAGTGTACAATTTTTTTGAAGTGACAGAAATATTTTGGAAACCATTTTAAACCTAATGATATACGTCTGAAAGTAGAGATTAAATGGAGAAAAACTGCATTTACAGTTTTTCACTTCGTGATCCTGTTTCCTTTAAAAAGGACTTCAAAATTTTAAAGGATACATTTATTAAAATATTTTTGTAATATTTATACTTGTCCTAGGATGACGCAGGTGATGGCAAATACAAGAGGATTATATCCCCTAATTTTCCAATTTTTTTATTTTTCAGTATCGGGATAAAAGTATGTGAATGGACGTCCTTTGAAAACTTAATCGAAATTTTTAAACGATATGTAAAAATAATAAAATAGGAAAATTAGGGGAGATCCTGCTCTTACTAGTGCCATCCTAGGACAAACACAAATATTAAAAAAAAATATTTTATAAAATTTAATCTTTTAAAACTTTGAAGTCCTTTTAAAAGGAAATAGGATCACGAAATAAAAAACTATAAATGAAGTTTTACTACATTAAGTCACTAGTTTTAAAGGTATATTATTCAATTCGTGTTTAACGAACTGGATAATATCAAAAAAGTTTTTGTTCAAAAAAAGTTTTTATAAAAAAAAATATTTATTTTAGTCTTTAGCTTATATATTCAAAGTGAGGTGTCGTCCTGCGTCGCTTTTAAAATTATACAGTAGCCTTAAAACATTTTTAATAAAAATTTATTAAATATTTGAAAAAAAATTTGAGTAAATTTTTAATTGACACAATTAAAAATTTACTCAAAATTTATCTATTTATTTTTTTAAAAGCTTAAAAAAGTTTTAATTTTTTTACAAAAGCAAAACAAAAACTTTTTTTTTAAACTTTACCAAACATATTTATGTCTCAAAAACATAGAAAAATTTTATAAAGACGATTACAGACTTTTATATACATACACAAAAAACTATAAACTAAACGAGAATTCAAAAACCTATAAGAGTTTAAAAAAAATAGAAAAAATTTTATTAAATTATTTACTTAAATTGTTTTTAAAATTTTTAAGTAAATTTTTAATTGCGTCAATTAAAAAATTACTCAATTTTTGCTTTTAAATTTAAACAAGAAATTACTCAAATTTGTTTCCTCCATATTTTTTCTGTGTATAATGTTAAAAAGATATGTTTTGAAAAATTTAAATTTTTACCAAGATTTCCAAAAACATTCCTACATCTTCCAAATCTTTTTTTTCCAACTCATTCTATTAAATTTTCTTGATTTATAATGTTGTCACATGTAGTTTACATATTTTTTTTTTTTTGTATAAAACAACATTGTAACAGACAGATAAACATGCACTTGCAACAAGGGTATAGTAATTTAAAACTACATGCATGTGCTTTTTTTTATAATACAAAGAAAGAAAAAACTATTTTTTTTAGTCCTTTACGAACATTTTTACTGCAGGATAATGTAACATGTTACATATTTTCTACGCATTCTAATAAGGCTCCCTGGGAATTGTTTACTTCAATTTGAAATTAGAGAAAGAACAAAAAAAAATATTATAAAAAAAATATTTGCCAACTTTGTAAAAAAAATTTACAAGCAAAAAAAATTTACAAGCAAAAAAAATTTACAAGCAAAAAAAAAAAAGTGAAAAAGAACAAAAAAAAACAAAGTTGGTATAAAAATTTGAGTAATAAAACGGAAGTACAAAATAAACACTATTATTATGTTGTTTTATTTTGCTTTAAGATTTTTTTTTTTTGTTGTTAATTTCCCTTTTTCAACTATTCTAAAGGGAAGTACAGGATTTTTTTGTTTAAATGTGTTTTTCTCTTGTTTTTTTTAATCTTTCGCTCTTTCTCTATATTTCTTTCTCTCAATTTCCCATTTATCCTTTCAACTGCTTTTCTAATTTTCCTCTAATTTTTTTTTATTTCACTTTGTTTTAATATTCTCAAAACATATGGTTTTGCTGCATGTAATTTTTCCTTCTTTTTCAAAATATGTTTATGCAGCCTTTAATTTTACGTGTTTTCTCTTAGAAACGTTTAGTGGTTTGAAACATCTCTTTTAAACATTCTCTTTTAAACATTCTCTTATGAAGAGAATTGAAAACATAATTTCTTAAGAGAATTATTAGCTGTGGTGTATTTCTCATTTTGATAAAAAACCAAAATATCCTTTTTAAAATGGGGGTGAGTATTTATTTTTTTTTTTGTTAATTTATGCAGAATCATAACGTAGAATATTAAATGAATGAATTTGTAATTTGTCTAACTTATACAGTTTTCAGATGTGAGTTAAATTGCTTTGATATGGTAAAAACAAGCTTTCTTCAATTAACAATATTAATAAAAGCCTTAAGTTATAGATAATTGTCGCTGTTTTTGAATGTTAAAGGATTTTTAGATAGTAGATACTAAATTATGCCCGTTAACTATTTAGATAGCAGTAAGGTTTTTTGATTGAGATTTGTTAAACACGATTAAGAATATAGGGATTACGATTTAATTGGAGGTATCTGCCCTGCCCCGAAACGAAAATTGGTGTAATATTCGTTTGTTTAATTTAAAAATGAGCTAAGTCCAAGTTCGACTATATAACAGGAAAGACAAAAAAAAAACATTGCTGAACGATTTTTATTTTAATATATTTTTTTTACATTATTATTACTAGGGCAAGTACTTTCATGCATCTAAAAAACGAAAATATGTGCCTATAATATGCGTCTAAAAATCCAAAATATGCATTAAAAACTTTAAAAATATGCATCTAAAAATTATTCTTTTTACAAAAAAAAATAATTTGTCAACATAAATTAGGCTTTGTCAAATATTTTAAGGCCCTCGACAATTCTTAAAAATGTTTTATTGACTGGAAACAATTTTTAGTTAGTAAAATATTTTTTACTTGAGAAGTTTTTTCCTTAAGTCACTAAATATTTCTGAAGTAAAAAAGTTTCTAAAAGAAAAAAAAATATTAAAATACAATATTTTTCTAAAACAATTTATTTTTCAATACTTTGTGTTCTTTATTCTAAAAAAAATATTTATTTTTAAAATACTTTTTTTCGGAATTTTCCGATTTTCAAGTCAAAAAATTAACTTAAAGGCAAAAGTTAACCCTAAAAAAGTTAACCCTAACTTAAAGGCAAAAGTTAACCCACCCTAACTCTAATCAAAATAAAAATGCAATTTTCCTGCAAAAAATCTTAAATTCGAAAACATTTTTTTCTTTACGATTAGAGAAGAGATTCATAAATATCTCAGAATAGGAACATTTTAATTAGGAAAAATTTTTCAGAATCTAAAAATTATATTTCCAGAATCCATTTCTTTAAAAAATGCATTAGAATATGATTTCGATAAATAAATACATTTTTCTATAAGAAAAAGGGGATATGGTTTGAATTTTCCTAAGGAAGTTTTGAAAAAATATTGATGAAATTTAATAAAAGTCCAATTAATATCAAAATATGCAAAAATATGCATTTATACCAAAATATGCAAAAATATGCAACTACAAATCAATGCCATTTTATTGCAAATTCTTTGATTCGGATAGATATTTAATTTATGTTATGTTTACAATGCTGAGTAAAAATATGCATTTTCATGAAAGTACTTGCCCTAATTATTACACAGGCCAACAAATTTTTAACCCAAACACCAGAGGTAACTTTTCTAAGGTTTTGAGTTGCGCTGAATCCTAGTCTCAGAACTTGTCTATTACATCAGGTTTTCGAGGCATCTTAGCTTGAAGTTAAAAAAAAAGTTTTTCGCCATATTCGAGACTTTATAACTGCGAAAGTTCACCTTTGTTTATAAAACCTGATATGTAGTCTCAAAGTCCTATAAATTACCTTTAAAATGAATGTTTAAACTTTATAATATCTTGTTTCATCACTGAGATATCTAAACCAAAATTTTGTTCTCGTTTCGTGACTCTGGGTGCGGCTGAGAGTGGTATGTGTTCATTAAACACATCATAGAAATTTCAACGGGCGATATCTCAGCAAATAGACAAGATGTCTAAACAAATCAAAAACATTTTTTTTTGTTTTTTTTTTTAATTGGCAATTTAAGAATTTTATAAGTTCGTTATAAAATAAATATAAAATAAATAAAATAAATAAAATAAATAAAATAAATATTGCGATAACTTAAAATTTTTTAAACTTCATGTTAAGATATCTCAGAGAAGAAACAAGATATAACAGAGGTTTAACATGTATTTTAAAGGTATGAAGTAGGACTTTCTGACTACATATCAGGATTCATAAATAAAGGTGAACTCACGCAGTTATGACGTCTCGAATATGGCAAAAAAGTTTTTTTTTTTTAACTTTAAGCTAATATATCTCGAAAACCTGATGTGATGGTAGAATCTGAGCACAGATTCGGACTCAGCGCAAGCTCAAACCCTTATAAAAGTATATTCTAGTCCCGGGGTTTCGACCTTTTGCAAATTTTGTTGGCGTGTGTTATCATTGATAATGATTTTAGGCTGGAGTCTAGTTTTAAAAATGATTCAGGAAGCCACCTTAGTTTCACTAAGCTACCGACTAAAAAGAAAATAAGAATTACTGCCCGAGTAAAAATAGACATATATTACAATATATAACTTGATACAAACATAATAAATTATATATGATTATACATTCCTGAGATATTTTCTACGTTTATTTAATGCAGTCATATGTAGTAATATATAATTTTATCATGATTCGGACTAAAAGGTGTACGGTTGATATAATTATATAAAATTATATGAGGGTCAATACAAAATTTGTTTTTCTGTATAATTTAACATAACATTATATATAGCTTATTCTGTTCCATATAAAACTATATTTCCAATTAACGAAAAAATGTCTAAGGTTTTTAAGCAAAGTATAAGAAACTTTTCAAAATGTTCCTAAACATTTCCTTGTTAGGGTTATGTATATCACCTATCTGGTTCGAAGCGTACCCAAACATTTTTTTTTTTTGAAAATTATATGTTTGGTGAATGTATCGTTGACCTGTGGTGTATCTCAACCCCAACCAAAAAACACCAGGATTTTATATGTTTTTGTGAAATTAGATCTAATTAGATCCACTAATATAAGGCAATGTCTGGTCAAAACTCGGATGAAATCAAATCATATTTTATACAAGTTGATCTTTTTTAATGCAAAAACATCCACCATTATTCGGATCAAATTGCGTATTAATATACATTGTGTCATATATCATTATATATTGCATCATATAAAAATTTTTACTCGGGTGTTTACATTTTTTTAAAACTAAAAACCCAGTAAAAACTTCTATTACCAAGTAATGAGGTTTTCGCCTTTAAATAGATAGTGGTAGCTAGTTACTATGTTGGTGAAACACTCATTATTTTAACATGGCGATGTCATTGGAGTAATGACCGCATACCCACTCGCTTACGAGAATGCTACTGAAAAAATACATACATTAGTACCACAAATAATAAGCTACTAGTAGCCCAAAAATAACTCGTTACCCACTACTTACAAAAATGCTACCAAATAACAGCATACATTAGTCCCAAAAATAAGTAGCTACCAGTAGCCCAAAAATAACTTGTTTCCCACTCCTTACAAAAATGCTACCAAATATCAGCTTTTGATTCTTTTAATAAATTTTTAACTTGGGGCAACTTCCCCCAATATGAAATTGAACAAGTTCATGTTGAACGCGTTTATTTCAAGAGCAACCAATCGGGCAAATGTGGGAATGGAAAAGATCCAATGTGCCAACGGAACCAATGTTTACGTTGATATCCTTCCCTCCAAATGTTTCATTGTAAAATTCAAATATTACAGGACCGAAAATATATCTTGGAGCCTCGTAGAAAGGGACATTTGGCTACTTAGGACATTACTAATAACAAATATACAGAAGCGACTTCTGCTCAACCAATGGAAACCGCATTAAACAACATCTTAGGTCTATATAAGAGTGAGTTGGGTTTTAAGGGAAATACTGTCTGTGATGGTTTTTTACCGGCTTTAACATACTTTAAACAACAAGGCAAAAAAAAATTAAATTAAAATTTGGAGAACACCACAAAATTTCTAGAAAAAAAAATAACAATTTAGAAAAAGTCAATTAAAATTCAGAAAACTTCAATAGAAGTTATGTAAAGACTAATTAAGGCTCATAAATCACAATCAAGTGTCAGCTAGATACAGTTTTCTGAATATCAATTTGGTTTTCTAAACTTTTTTTTGCCTTGTCTCAATTTTAATCAGAATTCCTGAATTTAAATTTCTGTTAACAGAGTTTTATTAGAAAAAGTAGATAAATGTTAATCTTTTTTAAGCTAAATGTGCAAGTTCTTTCTAAATTTGGTTTAGCATTTTGTCTCAATTGTCTCAATTTTAATCAGAATTCCTGAATTTAAATTTCTGTTAACAGAGTTTTATTAGAAAAAGTAGATAAATGTTAATCTTTTTTGAGCTAAATGTGCAAGTTCTTTCTAAATTTGGTTTAGCATTTTGTTGATTTCATTAAAAAAAAAAAATATTTAGACAACTATCAGATATTTTAAATCGTATTTACCAGTAACCTGTTCTGTATCAGGTTATCGGTAACTCATTATTTATTAACAAGATGTAACCGGTTTTGTATTAGGCTATCGGTAACTCATTATTTGTTAACAAGAAGTAATGGAGCAGGTAACGAGCCCTCATTACATAGAATGCAGGCGGTAATGGGGACTTATTACCAAGTTTTTACTGGGAAGGTTTGTAACTTCTATTCGATTTTTAACTTGGTTAATAATTGACCTGCTGGTGAATAAAAGCGTTTTTCACCAGCTGGTAAATAAAACGTAACATAATTATTTTTTAACAAAAAAAAATTTTTTTTTTCATCAACATTTTTTATACCCTCCACTCTGGTGATAGAGGGTATATATAAGTTTGTCATTCCGTATGTAACACATTAAAATATTGGTTTAGGACCCCATAAAGTATATATATTCATGATCCTTGATCGCTTTTAAGTCGATCTAGCGATGTCCGTCTGTCTGTTGAAATCACGTTTTTGGCAATAATCCGGAACCGATTTAAACTCTTGGGGTACCAAAAGTTGCGGAATTTTCCCAGGAAGAAACTGATGTATTTTTTTTTTTGAAATCGGTTAAGTATTTTAAAAGTTATGAGTGAATTTCTGAAAAAACTCTTAGATGTTTTCAACATAACCCTAAATTAACTCATATTTTGTGTAAATACATAACAAAGAATACGGAAATGAAAAAAAACGGAGAAAAAGAAAAAAAATCTTTACAAAAAAACTTTAAAATATGTAAAACAAAATCTAAATTTAATTAAAAAAAAGTTCATTAAGTAATAATAAAAAAATTCATAGTTATTTTTATGTACAAAGCACCTTTTATAAAAAGTACCTTTTATAAAAAGTACCTTTTATAAAAAGTACCTTTTATAAAAAGTACCTTTTATTAAGAAGTACCTTTTATAAAAAGTACCTTTTATAGAAAGTACCTTTTATAAAAAGTACCTTTTATAACAAAAAAACTTTTATAAAAAGTACCTTTTATAAAAAGTACCTTTTATAAAATGTACCTTTTATAAAAAGTACCTTTTATAAAAAGTGCATTTTATAAAAAGTACCTTTTATAAAAAGTACCTTTTATAAAAAGTACCTTTTATAAAAAGTACCTTTTATAAAAAGTACCTTTTATAAAAAGTACCTTTTATAAAAAGTACCTTTTATAAAAAGTACCTTTTATAAAAAGTACCTTTTATAAAAAGTACCTTTTATAAAAAGTACCTTTTATAAAAAGTACCTTTTATAAAAAGTACCTTTTATAAAAAGTACCTTTTATAAAAAGTATCTTTCATAAAAAGTACCTTTTATAAAAAGTACCTTTTATAAAAAGTACCTTTTATAAAAAGTACCTTTTATAAAAAGTACCTTTTAAAAAAAGTACCTTTTATAAAAAGTACCTTTTATAAAAAGTACCTTTTATAAAAAGTACCTTTTATAAAAAGTACCTTTTATAAAATGTACCTTTTATAAAAAGTACCTTTTATAAAAAGTACCTTTTATAAAAAGTACCTTTTATAAAAAGTACCTCTCATAAAAAGTACCTTTTATAAAAAGTACCTTTCATTAAAAGTACCTTTTATTAAAAGTACCGACAGTACACTTTTTGGTACTTTTTTATTTCCTGAGGTATAAATAAAACAAACTTTTTATTTTTTTAAATCATTACATTGCACTTTGGCTGAATTTTCAATTTTGGCGGCAAAAAGTCAATTTTTCAAGTAAAGATTTTTAAAAATTTTTTGATTGTGTTCAATTCCCAATATATTGGTAAGAAAAAATTTAAAAATGTTATGATAGTTGGCAACACTGTCGATGTGTAAACAGTTTTTATAACACGTGTTGCAAGTTGTAAAGCAACCAAATTTTAATAAATCTATATATTTTTTTTTCAAATGTATTTTGGTTAAAAAAAAATGTTGTGAATATGAATTTTAATACTCGAGGTGAGTGTTTTTACGAATTCTTAACATATTTGGAAAAAAAAAATTTATTTCGTAGTTATTTTGGAGTTTTTTAGGGGTAATTTTTTGTGAAATTGTAAATAGTTTTATCGTCTTTCGTGGAGTATAACTTAAAATGTTAACAATTGTTAAAACATTTTTATACATGTAAATCTTCGTAGAAAGTTCAGGTTTTATTGTATATTAATATGGTATGCGAACGAGTGCGAACGAATGAGTTATTAGCAAAAACGTGAATTTTCGATGTTTTTTTTTTCGCAAACTCATGTGTTGAAAAACACATTAAACACGCTTTAAAGCTTACAAGGGAAGTCTCCCTAGTGTCACCCGCGGATATTTATGGAATTGGTTTTATTTTGTAGATCAGAAAAAATATAGGGACACGTATTTTTTTTTAGCGGTCCAAATTCATATTTAGAGGGTAAAAAGGAGGGTGGAAGACAAGGCCATTTTTCAGTTTTTTTCGTTTATCTCCTATATTGTGCAAAGAAACCTAGTCATGTTATATACCAAATGAAAGGTCTTTGAAAAACCTATTCACGTGTGCCAAGAACGTGTCCAAACATGCACAAGTTTTCGTCATATTGAGTAAAATACCAAAATTTTAGGACATTTTTGTTAATAAGTCGAAAAATGTTAACTTCTTTGGCCCGTTGTTAGCACCACGAGATAGGTATTTTTAATACCTTTAATCTGATACCACACATGCCCATATTTATTTTGTTTAAATAGGCGTAAATCGTAAAAAACTGAAGAAGGTCAATTTCCACCCATACAAATCGACCCCCCCCCCTAAAAATGAGTTTGGGCCGCTAAAAAAAAATACGTGTCGAATTAATTTTCGTTCTTAACAACATATCCAAATTTCATGAAGATCGGAGGGTGACACCAGGGAGACTTTCCTTGTTAGTGAAAAGCTAAAAAAATATTTTACAGTGTTTCTTTCATTCAAAAAACTTTTTATTCTCACACAAAAAAAAGATTAACTCAAAAAAAATTATACACTCAAAAAAATTGTACACTCAAAAAATTTTTTTTTATATTATTAAAAATCGTAATTTCCTCAAAATAATAATATTTTTAATAAATTACTATCACTAAAAAAGTGTTTTTCTACTTGAATATGTTTTTCAACAATTGACAACAATTTTTTTACAATAATTCGGTATTCGGCCATATTCGTCCAAAAATGTGACCGAAGCCGAATAATGGCCGAATAGTACTTTTTTGCCTACCGAATATTCGGTCAGACACTTCAAATTATTAAGGAAGATTTTAATTAAATACAGTTTTGTGAGCATTAATTTTTTTTCGAAAATCCCCCTTATGGGCGGGGCACTAGAAAAAGGGGACGTGGACCGCCCATTTTTTATCAAATCGAATATTTCGACAGCAGAACCCCGCATACTAAATTTGGTGAGGCTAGCTTGTCGGGAAATAGTTTTTGCCGCGATTTGGGGATTTTCGGCCATAGTGCATTGGTGGAGGTTATTTAAAGATTCGGCACAGCCGAATATAGCTTTCTTACTTGTTTTATTATTTTTTCGGATTATAATTGCAAATTTATCGTAGATTACGGAAAAAAATTCCAAATTTGTTTTGGTATTCTTAAATTATTTTTTTTAACAAAATAAGATTAATCAGAAAATAAGTCCCCTTATTGAAAAACACAGCAATTATGTCACTTTATATTTGTGGAACAGTAAAATCAATTAATGGACAGAGATTTTTGAGGCATAAACATCAGCTTATACCCATGTCACACCTGAGGTTAAATCTTGTTCGAAAGAGATTTCGATCATATGGTTGTGTTTAAAATGATACAGACCATATGATCGAAATCTCGTTCGAACGAGATTTTACCTCAAGTGTCAATAGGCCTTTAAAGCGAAAAATTAAGCCAGGAGATTTCATTTCTCAAGTGGATATATTCACAAACTCGGTGTAATTTCAGTCAACTTTTCTGCTGATTCGACAGCCATTTATTTTGTGTGTATTTAACTTGTTCTGTAAATAATTAAAATTCCACTTTAAATAAAAAAATATATATATCATGGTAATAAATTCTGCAAGTCATGTCTTCATTAAAAATATTAAAATGCCAACATTTTAAATTGACAACAATTAAAAAAAACCAACAGAAAAAAATAAAGACAAAAACTTCTCAACTTATCTTAGGAAATTCTTTACAAATTAATCTTATGCATGAGGCATAAAATATTTAAGAAACTAAAAACAAAATATATCGTGAAGGAGGAAACAAAACTTAAATTATTTGTTAATTGTTAAACTAATGTCCATCCACCACACACAGAAAACAATGAAGAAAACAAAACTCTTCTAAAGAAAGAACTCCAACACAAATGTTGGCAAATGTTTTAAATACAAGAAGCAATTAGTAAGAAAAAAAAAAACAATTTCATTTTCAAAATGCGGCGTTATTAAAACATTAAACAAGAAGAAAGAACAATTTTAAAAATAAAGAAATAATAAAACACCATATGAGGGAGTCAGTCTTTAGGCGCATGTGCTGGCAATGTGTAAAAGGAGTCGAGTACCGCGTAGAATGAGAAAATAATGTTTTTTTAGATTAAAAAACACAAAACAAAAAGCAGGGGTCTTGGAAGAAAACAATTATTAATTCACATGTTAAAACATAAATAAACAATAAAAATTTTAATGGAAAATAAGGGTGGTAGAAGGGTTAAGAGGGGCACAGAAGCTGAAAAAAAGGGAAAACATATAAATACGTAGAGTAGCAGACTCCAACATGAACACATTAGCATTGTAATGAGTGTGCACGAAAAATCATTTTACCAAGTTTGCATTCCTACGAATTTAAAAAATGGTTCCTTAAGAAAGAGTCCGAAATTTTAAGACATTTTTACTATAGAGGACATATTTCATATTTTTATTTAATTTCAGAAGTTATCAATTGCATTTTAGAATGTAAGACATTTAACATGTTACATGGACATGTTAGACATTTTCCGAATAACCACTGGTGTGGGGTAGTATATGGGAGTCTTGACCGATTATAAGTTCTTACTTGTTCTTGCATGTTTTTTGTATATTTGTTCAACAAATAAATGTTTAATAATTCATTTATTATTCTTTTTACAATAATGTAATACAAATTTATTATTTTTTAAACTATTTTGTTATATCCACGCCTTAAAAAGGGGGCGGGTCAAAAAAACAAAAAATTTTTATCCACCATATCCTTTATCAGGACTCTGACCTACTTTTAGCATAAAAATTTGTCATTTGTTTAACAAAAATACAAAAAATCACGTAAAAATATTGTGTTATTCAGAGGTTGGTTTAATTCTTCAAGGGGGAACTTTTTCCCCTTGTCCGATTTGCCTATTTACGAACTTAACCTACCTCGGTCCATAAGATATATATATCGTGCCAAACTAAAGAAGTCTAGATCTTTTATTTTGAACTGCATCGTGCCATCTACAGACAGACGGACAGACTGATACTCATAGAATGTCTTAAAATAGATCATGGATCAATAATATATGTATATGGGGCATTCCAGGCCAAATCACTCACTTTTAGACCCGACCCCTTTCGATTTATTTTATTTTTGGATATGCCTTTTATTGCAAGATGGTGCTGAGTAATCAATTTTTCAAAATGGCGATTTTTTCAAAAAAATGGAAAAATTAAAGTTTTCAATTAATTTTGACCAGTTAAAAATATAGATATCTTAAAAAAAGTTGGACAACGTTTTGTTGGTATTTAAATGAAGATTTAGAAAAAAACATTAAAAAATTATTCGAAGTAATTATCACTTATTTTTTAACGTTTAAAAATTAAAATCGACTTTTTGAAAAAGTCCGAAACCTTCGATTTTTTTTTACAAACGTCTAAAAGTTCTACTCTTAATTACGCAACTTTTAAGCCATAATTCGAGATGTGATAGCAATTTGTTCTATTTTTTTTCAAATTTTGAAAATTGCACCTTTTATTTTTTGACTCTGATTTATTTTATATGGTGCTCCAAAAAAACTAAATTGGTAGATACTGACCCTAACTTACCCTAGATATATTCATTTCGAGGCAAAAATACGCCTCACAAAAATTAAGAACGATCGGACATGGATAAGGTGTTCCGCATGGGCCTTGAAGTTTAGAAAACGGATTACAAGGAAAAATATGATTTTTTTGCTGTTTTCTCAATTTTTTTGGTATTTTAAGTTAAGTTTTAATTCAAGTGGTTACAGAATTATAATACGGAGTAAAATGCCTCTCTAATAAGGTACCAAAGACTGAAATCGGTTGAAAATCAGCCAAGTTATTACAACTTCCCCAGGCATCTAACGTATGGCAGAACACTTGATAAAGCAATATAATACGATTTTGGAAATTCGTTGAAATTTTCTACTGTAATAACTTTTTTTTATTCTTCAATTTCAAATGTAATTAGATGACAAGTATTTTTCATATTGTGTTTTGCTAACATTTTTTAAATTAGTGCTAAAAATGCCTGCATTTTCAACACCCTTTTGAAATCTCTATTTTAAAAAATTTTTTTTTTTTTTTGTTTTAAAATTTGGAAAAGCCAAAAAAATATTACACTGAAACATGAATAATGAAAAAATGTTATTACAGTAGAAAATTTCAATAAATTAAAAAAATGGGACTCGTATTTTTTAATCAAGTTGTATGGCACACGCTAGATGCCTGGGGAAGTTGTAATAACTTGGCTGATTTTCATCCGATTTTAGTTTTTAGTACCTTATTAGAAAGGCATTTTACTTCACATCATAATTCTGTAATCACTTGAATTAAAACTTAAATTTAAATACCAAAAAAATTGCGAAAACAGAAAAAATTCATATTTTTCCTTGTAATCCGTTTTTTAAACTTCAAGGACCATGCTAAACGCCTTACACATGTCCGATCGTCCTAAATTTTTGTGAGACGTATATTTACCTCCAAATGAATATACTTAGGGTAAGTTATGGTCAGTATCTACCAATTTTTTTTTTGGAGCTCCATATAAAATAAATCAGAGCCAAAACATAAAAGGTGCAATTTTAAAAATTAAAAAAAAAAATAGAAAGAATTGTGATCACATCTCGAGTTTTGGCTTAAAAGTTGCGTAATTTAGAGTAGAATTTTTATAGTTTTTTACAAAAAAATCGAAGGTTTCGGACTTTTTCAAAAAGTCGATTTTAATTTTTAAACGTCAAAAAATAAGTGATAATTACTTCGAATAATTTTTTCATATTTTTTTTCTAAAACTACATTTAAATACCAACAAAACGTTGTCCAACTTTTTTCAAAATATCTATATTTTTTAATGGTCAAAATTAATTAAAAATTTAAATTTTTCCATTTTTTGGAGAAAATCGCCATTTTGAAAAATTTATTACTCAACACCATCTTGGAATAAAAGGCTGAAAATTGGTGTCTAAGTTGCATTTAATAAGGACTAAAACATATCCAAAAATAAAATAAATCGAAAGGGGTCGGGTCTAAAAGTGAGTGATTTGGCTTGGAATGCCCCATATACTTTATGGGGTCTCCGACCGATATTTCCATACGTTATAAACGGAATGACAAAGTGAGTATACCCCCATACTGTGGTTGTAGGGTATAAAAATTGTATTATGTGTGTGTAAATATCATAATACATGAATTTTTAACCCTTTTTGGCGATGGGGAAATCTCCAAAGCCTACTACGAATTGTCTTATTTATTTTTTTTTCTTTACTTAACGCCAGGCGAAAAATGTACCACACACTTTTGTGCCACAACTTTCTGTGAATGTGCAGGAGTCATATCGCCCGTCTGTTTGAACAAGACACGATAGAGTCCAAATAAAAACAAGTAGGTTAGGTTGCATGACCGTCCGCCAATTTGAGAATGCGCTCGGAGACCAAAAGCCACATTGTGCACCCCGATTCTCTAAGATATTGGGCTACTGATGTCAATGAGAGACCGTTTAGGCCATCAAGGTAATCGAAAAATCTTTCCCCCAAATGCTTAAGGCGGCTTCTCATGAGACACGGACACTCACATAGCAAGTGCTTCACTGACTCCTCCTCCTCCTCTTCCACAATAGTCCCTATCAGAAATTCCCATACGCACGGCCATTTGGCCAATTATACAGTGTTCTGTAAGTACTCCCACAAATAGGCTAACCGTCCGTTTGCCAAAATTAAGAAGACTTTTTGTCCTCTTTGTGTATGGCAGTGGCCTCATGGTTCGCGATTTCCTGCACCTAGTCGGTGATATCCACCTTTCCTTCATTCTATTTTTAGATACCCTATCAATTTCGTTCATCAATTCCACTATAGGAACCGAGATGACATGTTCTACATGTTTCCCCACCGACTCCGAGCCTTTTCTCGTACATTCATCAGTCAATTCGTTCCCAGCGACCCCACTATGTCTAGGGACCCAGATTAGTCTGACTGTGTGCTGACAGATTCGACGAAGGGATTGTGTACAATTCCTAATGATTCCCGATTTAATAGTGTTTGAGTCTAAGGCCTTCAGATCTTCGACACTATCCACGAAAATATTAAGAACGCAAGGACGAAGGTCCCTTGTCATAATCATCTGCGCGGCATTATCAATTGCAATTAATTCAGACTGTAAAATACTGCACTTATCCGGAAGTCTAAATGAGGCCCCTATTTCTAGGTATTCAGAGTACACTCCCGAGCCCCTACTCATCTCCATCTTTGATCCGTCCATAAAGATTGAGATCGCATTCTTTATCATAACAGAGTTTTCCTCCCAGTCTTCCCTAGATGGTATTTGAACTTCAAAGGTTCTGTGAAAGTTTGTCTGTGGTGAGATATAGTCGGTTCTCTGTTCCACTTCCACCCCAACCATCGTACTTAATATGGTCGAGTGTCCCCAAGAGTGTTGCTTAAGCATATGCGTCTCTGAGAGCCAATTTTGCTGCTGTGCTCTTGACGTAAATATCCACGGACTGAATGTTTAGTATCACTTCCAGGCCGACCTGGGGTGTTGATCTAATAGAAACTGTGATAAATAACTCGAGGAAATCATTTATTACAAGATTCTTTAGTAGAGGAGAGATCACTCCCATGTGGAGTGCCCCTTGTAACTACTTTCCTCGATTCCAAATCACCTATTTTCGAGTTTATCGCCCTGCTTTTCAGCCTGCTGCCCGTCCATGAAGTAATCTGTATATCCGTGCCTGTATTCTGTAGCGCATTAAGAATTGATGATATTTGGACATTGTTGAACGCACTTTCCATGTCCAGAAATGATGCCAAAACATTCCTCAATCAGAAAAAAGACCTACCTTTAAGGCAATGGTTCCCAACCTTTTCTACGCCACGCCCCACTTTTAAGTTAAAAAAACTGCCTTGTCCCCCCTTCACTCAAGAAAAATTTGATAATTTTTCTAATTTTTGTTTGTAATAAAAAATTACTACTGGCTTAGCAAATTTTTTGTAAAATAAGCATTTAAACTAAGTTTTTAGTAAAAATTTTAAACAATTAACAAAATTTTTGTAGTTATTATTGCTAAAAAAATGATTTTGTAGTTAATTTTACTAATTTTTTACTTTTTTTTTAGTTAATTTGGCTAAAGAAAATCCTGAAAATATGTTCGTTGCCCCCCTGGAACCTTCAAATTGCCCCCTAGTGGGGCGAGAATCAAAGGTTGGGAACCATTGCTTTAAGGTGTGTTATGCCTCGTCGAAATTGTCTGGTGTGAGGGTACTACACACATAGACATCAACAGTCTTTCCAGTGTTTTTAATAAAAACGATGACAGACTGATAGGTATGTAATCCTTTGCGGTGTTGTGGTTTATCTTTCCCACTTTGGGGATAAATACCACCCTTACCTCCCTCCATTCGGAGGGTAGAAGCTAATAGTTTGAAACGAATATGTTTTGTGGACTACTAAAAGGTTTGAAAACACAGTTGGAAAATGTGTCACTGAGGCAATTTACACAGTGATTCGTTGGGGAAATGTCTTCGGGTTCTGACAAATCATAGCTAATCCTTGATGACATGTCCTAACTTTGTCAGCACTGAATGTTTGCTTTAAGATTGTGGACAATTCTTCTAAGGCATCGAAAAGGAAATGTCTTCAAAATAGCAGTATAATTAATTAGAATTTTAAATCTGGGCAGCTCTTCAGTTTCCAAGAAATAGATGGCAATATTTCCGATTTATTTAAAATAAAATTAAAATCTAACAAGTACATAGTACACTCAAAAAATTATGTAGGTAAATTCCAGTGAATATTCACTTAAAACAAATGAAATTTTATTTAAAAACCATTCCACTGTTTTTTCATTTAAAATAAAAACACATTACAGTCAATTTTAAATGTTAATTTAATAACTAACCAAAACATTAAAAAACTACTGAATATTCACTTATTTTGTATTGAAAAACAGTAAAACTATAGAAGAAATTTTTTACTGCCGAAAATTAATGTTACAGAAAATTCGTTTTTTAAGCAAGGACCGGAAAACGTTTTATTTTTTTGTTTTCATCAAAATATTTATTTTTAAAGTTCAAAATATTTTTCAATTTGTTCAAAAAAATAAAATAAATATTTTTGTTTAAAAAATAAATATCCATCATGATGAAAATCGAAAAATATTCATTGCGATAAATATCACAAAGGAGGAATATATTTAAAAATAAAAAATATAAATATCTTTTTTTCATCTTTTGTTTATTTTTTAATCAAATATTTTAAATACAATTTTTATAAAAACTTAAACAAATATATATCACAACCGACAATAATGGTTAATAAAACCTCCAATTTTTCGAATTAAGGAAATCTGCAAGCGCAATTGTGTAGACAAGACCTTGAACTATCGTAGCGTAAAGTTTAAGGAGCAGATCTCTGTATCTGTTATAATTACAGAGGGTAAAAGTTGAAAGATTTTGAAAAATGGCTAGAAAATATCCATAACTTTTTCCTTCTTTCCCTAATTTTTTTAATTTCTCAATTGTTTTATATCACTACTGTCGCCTTCTATAAAATGCAAAATAATGAAATCGTATTCCATTAATGTGTCGAGAATAGTAAAAGAAGCTGCTCAAAATTTAAAACAAAAAACGTTTTCGCTGCTTTTTTTTTAAATATGGCGGACTGTTGGTCAAACTAAGTTTTTGTAACATTAGGTCACAAAGTCAAAGGTGGTTTAAAATAAATTGCAAAAAATGTATGGCATTTTTGAAAATTGTGCAAAACTTTTAGATCTTGTTCCATTTTTTTTAGTAGCAGTCAATGCATCACCTTCAAATTTAATGCATAAAACTATGTGTCTTAATATGTACTTAGAACCGATTTGTGTTTTTAATTTTGTTTTTGGTCATTGTGATTGGAAAGCGCGATGTATTTATATAAACTTATTTTGATCTAGTACATCCAAGGCTTTGCACGAAATCGGTCAAAATTGTTCCTAAATGAAAAACCACTTGATGTGTTATCATAAAATCAGAGACGGATTCAAAAATGTTAATGATTATGGATTTTTTGGACCAAATACAATTTTCTTCTACAATGATACGAACGTTATGTTTGCCAGTTTCGCAATCACGATAAAACGGCAGACAGAAAGTGATAACCGAGGGCGAAACTTAAGGCCAAAAAATATCACAATTGGACAAAGTGGCGAAAAATTTCACGCCCTATTGTACATAAATGTACATATAAATCTTAATTTTTTACAACATATCACTTTTTTATAAAAATAATTAAATTATTCTTCAACTAATTTCTGTTTTAACTTTTTTGTTAAACTATTTTCATCCGATGAAAAAAATAAAAAAAAGATGAAAATAATTTTAAACTTTCCTGATAAATATCACAAACGATTTTTTCAAATTTTGATTTTGAACAATAAAAATTATTTTCAACTTTGATTAAAATAAAAAACTCCGAATGGATTTTTATTTTTTTATTGAACACAAGTGTTTGTTTTTTTTAAAGAAAAATATAAAAAGATAGTTTTAAAAGTATTAAAATCGGGTCCCTGTTTTTAAGACAGTAAATTATATTTTTTAAGCTACAGAAATAGTAAAAAAATTAAATCCTTTATAAAATAACTGATTTTTCTTTTAAAATAACTTTACTGATTACTTTTTAAAATAACCTACAAACAGTTAATGACATAATTTTCTTAGTGTATAAAAGTAATAAATAGACAAACAATTTTCAAAATAAAGTTTGGAACAAGTAGTAGTAGCTGAAGGTTCCAGGTTCAAATCCAGTTGGGACTAAAAAAGGCGAAAAGTTTTTTCTAACTATGTAAAAGACAATTTATAAAGGAAAATAGATAAAAGTAAAAACTAAAGGAAATACGAAATTTTTTTGTTTTTTTGTATGACCTACGTCAGACCTTTCCCCAAAGATGTCTTAGGTGACATGTCCCCAGAAGGTCAGCATGCCCTGACTGCTGCTGACTTTGAGTGACGATATTTTTTTTTATGAAACTGCCCTCAACCCAGTACTCAGAAAAAAAAAACAATCTCTGACAATTTTTTTTTAAATTTTTTTTTTGATATTCTGTAGGGTATAAAAAATTTGTCACAGCCAAATTTAACGCTCAATTCTTTATTTTTAATATAGTACTAGCTAGCCCTGTCCGCGTTGCTGGCCCAAATATATGGTCAGTGTTATACTTCGTCTCGCTTCGTATATATACACTGAAAGAATTATTGTTCATTATATCTATGAACAAATTTCATAAAACCAAATTCATAGAATCTATGAAACAATTCATTGGCTGAATGAATATTCATTAGTATTCTGAAATATTTCATAGAATTTTATTCATAGATTTTATTAAATTCATAGAAAAAATTCATAGAATTAATGAATGTCATTCATAGAAGAAAATACCATCAACATTCCATTTAATTTTTTAAATAATTAAAATAATGTTACAATAATTAAAACAGTTGAATAAATTTATTAAAAAAATAAAAAAAAATAAAAAAACATTAAAAAAAAAAATTTTCATTGCTGCCCTGACCGGGGCTCGAACCCAAGACCTACCGACTGAAGTGGTAATTGTCGACGCCTTAGCTTTCAGCGCCACCAAAGAAGAAAAATCTCGCCAACTAACGCATGGTTTTATAACGCTTCATTTTTGTAAATACACAAAATATTTGTTTTCTACAAACACACACACAGCTTTTGGCAGAGCATTGTGACAGAGCATAGACACAAACTCAATATATTAATCAAAATTCATTTTAAGTGTTGTTACTTGTTTATATAATTTAGCTCAGTGGCTAGAGACTAAGCCTTACGAACAACAGGTTCTCTGTTCGAATTTCGGTGGGGATAAGTTAAAATAAAAAAACATATAAATTTTTAAAAATAGAAAATTGTAAATAAATAAAAATAAAAATAAAAATAAAAATAAAAATAAAAATAAAAATAAAAATAAAAATAAAAATAAAAATAAATAAAAATAAAAATAAAAAAATAAAAATAGAATTGAATAATAATTTTTTTTCCATAGCCTATGAACTTTTTCATAGGTTTCTGGTTTCTATGAATTTGATTCATAGATTCTATGAAGGGCATCATTGGCTCACTTCTAATGATTTTTTTCATAGAATCAATGTACGTTTTCATAGCCGTAATGAACAAAATTCTTTCAGTGTAGCCCTGCAAAAAATGTAATGAATTTCTTGGCTTAGAAAAAATTTTGGGTGTGGTTTTAGAGACCCGACTAGGCAGATAATCATCTTGAAATTATATTTTTAATTAAAAAAAAACACATGCCTTCGACTTTGCGAACTGTACAAATTAAAAACTTCTTTAGTATTATTAAGAACAACACAAAAATTAATTACAAATATCCTTCATTCTTATCGTGAGCTATTGTCTTGAGCTCAAACAAACCTCTAAAGTTTTACCGAATTTTCCAGTTTCCGGGACACTTTTCTCATTTATAATTCCTTAACTTATAAGGCCAGTCGTTCTTCGATTTAGATATATCGAAAAAAAGGAAAAAAATTAGTCAAATAGGTCCAGCCATTCTCAGATTTAAGATAAATTGAAAAAAGTGCGCGTAAAAGTGGGCGTGCTCGATTTTTCTTTCGGTAAAAACTTAAATTAGATTACTACGAACATTTAAATGCAAAATTCCAAATCGTTGCAGCCGTTTTCCAATTTTAGATAAATCGAAAAAAGTGGGCGTAAAACTGGGCGTGGTCAATTTTGCTTCACATAAAAACCTACGTTGGACTATGGCGAACATTTCAAAAAAAAAAAATTGTCCAAATCGGTCCAGACGTTCTCAACTGATGCGGTTACCAACGAACGACAATTGATTTTTATTTATATAGATATTTTTTTTTTTTTAATTTTTACTGTAAAATCTATTTCATTTACAATCTTTAACTTTAAAAACAACAACACAATATTTTTTTTAATGTCATGAACTTGTCTGTCAAAAATGTAAAAAACAAAATATCACTGGACATAAAAATACTTATGTCTAGCTGTTTTTAAGCTACTCCACCACATACTCCCGAGCAGTGACTTTTTTTTATTATACTGTATGCTGCAATAGATAGCAGACAACTAACTACTGCAGTATGTAGATATGTATAAATATTTTGTGTGATATATTCAGTAGTAGTTGTAGTCTGTTGTATGTTGTACAATGATAATATTGTAACATTTGTTTATAATGGCTTCCTACCATACAACAAAAAAAAAAATATAAATATAAAATGATGTACATAAATGTATGCATATGCACCAAGAGAATCTGGTGTCAGTATGTAGTGCAGGATGATGATAATCATGATGATGATACTCATATGTCACACTTGAAATACAATAAAAACTAAAATATTTGCATAAAGAGGATAAAAATACAAAAAATAAATGTAATGTTATATTTATGTTGTATACTGCGGCAATACGACACAATCAGTAAAGAGGATGACAAACAAAAAAACCCTCACACACACACTTACAAAACAAGGATCAAGGCAATTATTGTTGTGTCTATCTACAGGATGATTAGCTTTTAAATGAGTTTTTTCGCCTGCGATGTAAAATAGTAAAGCAAAACCAGAAATTTGCATATAAATGTTATTTTTCCATATTTTCATCAACTTCTGCAAATGACAGTTACTAGTATATTTTCATTTTATCTAGTTATATCCTGGCCTCAAAGCTTAAATTGAACACAAAGGGGAAGTAATGAAAAATATTTAAAATCCTTAAATGGCAAACAGCTACACTTGATTTATAAATTTTGTAAGAAAATCTTTAAAAAAAGTTGTTAAATTTTTAGCTAAACTTTTAGTAAACCGCTAAGTTTTTCATGGTGGCTGTATTGTCTAAGGTGCTGGTCAGACAGTGGTTTTAATAGTATAAGTATGACAAAAAATCCGTGTTTTATTTCTCGACCTCGGAAACCATTTCTTAATAACAAGACAAAACTACATTTTAAATTCTATTGATGATAACACTAACAGAAGTGTTTGAAACCGCTATAGAAATACAAGAAATGTCTATAAATTTTAAAATTTATTTTTTTCTGCATTTTCGAACAAACTTGAGGCCAATCGGATTAAATTAACCTGTGGCGCCCTGCGATCAAAGTTTTGAATTTTTAAAAATTTAAAAATAAAACAAGTGAGAGTATTAAATTCGGCTGTGCCGAATCTTTGATAACCTCCAACATCTAAAAAAATATAAAAAACAAATTTCGGGGGCATTTTTTATGGGGAATTCGTGGGGGTGGTCGAGGATACCTTCACCGTCGCTATAAATGTTAACTGATTTGTTTATCATACTTTTTGCTCTTAAGTAATACCATTTTATCATTATTTTAATGTTTTATTAAATCCACGCCCACAAAAGAGGCGGGCCGAAATAAACGACATTTTATAGTCCCCTGGTTTTAATTGTAGGACCTTGAGCGTCCTATGACATAAAAATGTTTCATTTGTTTTATGAAAATGCAAAAAGCATGAAAAAAATATTTTTTTTAGAGCTCGGTTTAGTTCATCAGGGGAGAACTTTTTCCCCTCTGATCCGACTGTGCCCATTTCTGTAGTTCACCAACCTATGACCTTAATACATACTTAGGGGTATAGCTCTTTTAGTTTGAACTGCATAGTATTTTCCGCAGACGGACTAACAGACGTTCATAGAAAGTGTTAGAGTCAATCATGGATACTCACTATGGTATTCAATCGATTAACCGTTAATCGGTTAACCGATTAATATTGGTCGATTAACTGTTCGAATAATTTAAAATTGCCAATTTTCAAATAACAAATAAACCGATTAATTTGTGTCGATTAACCGATTAACCGAAATTTCTTTTTTTAGTACTTTTGGATATTTTTTGCTGTTTAAGGTTCTGAAAATTACGATTCTGCTTAAAGAAGTTAGGGTATACAAAAATTAATCAAACTCTTTTTTATAAATGTGTAAAATTGTCGTCAAGAAAATATTTTATAGAGGCCCTAAAAATTTATTTCGGCTTAAAAAAAATTAACTTGGTGACTCTAGCCGATTTGTTATACATTTCCAGCACAATAGATTTTTCTAATAGTTTTTCATGCGAGTAATCTGAATCTGGCCTTAGATCTGATCTATCTCATATTGAGATATTTAGGATTTCGATTTACAATACAGCACTCTAAAAAAGTGAGTCCAGTTTCCAACTATTAATTGGTAAATTTATACAAATTCAAATAATTTACTACTATAAATTGTGTAAATTTTCAATAATTTTAAGTAGAATTACGCAATTTGTGTAAATTTACCCAATTATAGTAGGAAACTGAAATCATTTTAATTAGAGTGTGAATAAACTCAGATTTTCGTAATGTTCGGGACCCTATAAAACCGCGAAATATTTTTAGATGTGAAAATAGTTTAGCACATCTGAAAAAAATGCTTTTGGAATCCTTCAGATATCTTTTTTAATCACGGAGATATTGACCGATGAAATTATTGTAGTTTTAGCACTAAAAAATAAAAGAAAACAAATTTGGAAACCAAACAATTTTTTTTAAATATTTTTAGATATTTTAAATATTTGGAAAACTTAACTAATCTCTGAAAAACGCCATATTTTCACATGTTTTTTGTATTTTTGTTAAGCAAATGAAACAATTTGATGTCAGAAAAAGTTCAAGACCCTGGACTTAGGAAATAAAAAAAATATTTTTTTTGCCCTCCCCCTTTTGTGGGCGTGGACATTAAAAATGTTTTTAAATAATGATAAAATTGTATTACCTAAGCTCAAAAAGCATAATAAATGAATTTTTAAACATTCACCGCATGGTTTATGTGTCTGCACCCCCCCCCAAAAAAAACGCCCCTGCATTTTTTTAAATTTTTTTTTATATGTTGGAGATTATTACAGATTCGGCACAGCCGAATTTAACACTCTCACTTGTTTCGCATTAAATTGGGGCCAGATTTGACATTTAATTATGAGGTGATATTTTTCACGTTGGTGTCATTGTGGATTGGATCATTTTTCAGGATGCCATACAAAAATTCTTTACTTGGGCTGAGATTATTGGGGGTATTTAAAGCTTTGGCATAGCGGATATAGATTTCTTACTTGTTTATAATAAAATTTTTAAAAGTACATACAATCCGTGGTTTTATATTCAACTTAAATTTTAAATTAATATTATTCGGTTAATCGAATAATTCAAATTTAACCGATTATTAACCGATTAAATCTTAACCCCGAATAATTATTTGCTCGATTAACCGATTAAACAAGAACCTCGATTAATTGAATACCCTAATACTCACTTTGTCATTCCGTGTGTAACGCATGGAAATATCAGTCGGGGAAATCATAAAGAATGTTTGTTATTGACCCATGATAGAATCTAAGACATTCTACCGATGTCCGTCCATCTGTAGAAACCACGATGCAGTCCAAATAGGGTTTCTAAATTCCCGGACTTTTTTAACTCCCGGGAAAGCGTTTTAAAAAAATCGTAATCCCGGGAATTCCCGGGAATTTTTTAATTAAGACAAATTCTGAATCTTACCACACATAAATTATTATTTTGCAAATTATGGTTACATTTTGGTTTTGTTATTGGACCTCATCACGGTTCCCATATTTGCCTTGGCGTATTTCCACTCCATACAAAATCGTTTTTCATTATCAGTCTATAAACGCGTTATGAGCTGATGATTTATTTGTCGCAATTCGGAAGACTGTTAAAGATTGTCCAATTTTAAATTTTTTTGTTGTAGTTTTTTTTTGTTGCGAATTCGACTAATTTTGACCCATAATAATTAGAACTATATTTTGAAGATATATTTCAAAACGCGTTTAAATTGCTTAAATAATCGGTTTAAGACATCCTTGTAAATAGAGGACACCAATTTATTTTAACTATTTCTAATCAGGCGTTAAATTGAAATCCTTTTCCTTAAACATATGGAAATTTTGTGAAATTTTTAGCTACATTTATATCGGGGGGAAAGGTGTTCCCCACCGACTTCGCCGATCCCCAGACCCCCTCCCCTTATCACAAAAAAAAAACGTGTTTTAGAGTATAAAAAATTTGGCACAACCGAATTTAATACTCCCACTTGTTTAATTTTATGCTGAACACGAATATAAAAATAAAATTTAAACTCGTTTGAACGGGTTTCGAGATAAAAATGGATGTTTAAAAAAAATGAGAAGGGCGCCATAGGTTCAAATGATCTGATGGGCTTAAATTAAGTTTAAATGAAAGCTTGCTTAAAGCTCTAAGAAAAAGTCAAATAAATCAATGTTTCAGATTACTTTAAAAAATTTCTTAAACGTAGGAAACAACCGTCATTTTTGGAAATTTTTTGACAAATTTTAAATGGCGATATCTTGAATTCGAAATTTTTGATATTCGTATCCAACATGCCAAAATAAATGGAATATTGTATTGCACAAAAATGGTCGGATTTTCTCAAATTAAGTTTATATGAAATATTGTCCCAAGTCCATAAAAAGGTCAACGAAAAAAAAAATTATACACCACTTTTTTCAAGGTATAACGAGTTGGATGTGATACTTGTAACTATCCGAAATATTGGTAATAGTTCCACCTTCAACTACCCCGATCAACTCAGAATCACTTTTTGACTCGATATAGCCGTCCGTCCGTCTGTCAGTCTATCTGTGTAAACGTTCTAATCACGACACAGGTAGCAATATTCAATACATTTGGCTAAAATTTGAAACTAACCCCACGTTTCTGTAATACGAACGCCAATCGTTCTTGACGAACTTGTGTGTATTTTGTTATTGTAATAAAAACAAAATACATGCAAATTCGTCTCAGACGAATGGCGTTCGTATTAGAAACTGGTGGTAAATCTTTATTTGGCCCAAGGATGAACTCTGTTGAAATTAAAAAAAAAAATTCACAATTTTTCGATTGAAATTTTGTTTTGTAGAAGTTAAAAGTATATTTTGGTAAATTTTTAATAAAAATGTATGAAATGTTTGAAAAAAAAATTTAGTAAATTTTTAATTGACACAATTAAAAATTTCCTCAAAATATTTTTTTTTTTAAGTAAATTTTTAATTGACACAATTAAAAATTTCCTCAAAATTATCTATTTATTTTTGTAAAAAAATTAAAAATGTTAAATTTTTTTACAAAAAAAAACTTGTTTTTTTTCAAACTTTACCAAATATATTTATGCCTCAAAAACATGGGAAAATTTTATAAAGACGATTACAAACTTTCATATACATATAGGGCATTCCATGTGAAATCGGACACTTTGAAAAACTTTTTTTTAGATTTTCCCAATTTGTTTACAGTTTTTAGTTCTCTTCGAAAACTCCTTCGTGGTACATTTTCAGATTTTTTTGATGACCCGTTCAAAAGATATCGAATTTTTAAAAATTGGTAGTTTGTTCCTTTACTCAAACTTCTTTTAATCATAACTTCTTCAATAATGGTCCAAATTTCAAATTTTTTTTTTTCAAAATTTTTGTTTTTTTAAGTACTTTCTAAAAAAAAAATCCGAAAAAAATTCTTAAAAGCGCTCTAGTATGCGATTTTTTAGTTTTAAAATTTAAATCTCATTTTTGAAAATGTTTGTACTCTTAGATTTTTTTGAAATTTTTTTGTGTAAAACTTCTATCAATTCTACAAATTTTTTGCCCTGGAAGATCGTGGGATAACGATTATTACTATTTTTTAAATTTTTTTAAAAAATTTTATTGTAATTTTCCAATCTTAAAATCGTTTCTACTGCTCCAATAGTGCGTCATAGAGGGGTCCTTAATAAGACCGACCCCCATTTATTTTTACGTCTTAACATTTCTTTGGCACAAACTAATACCCTATATCCAATTTCTAAGGGGGCTCCCACACAAAACGACATTTTTTAAAATTTGTTCCAACCGCTCTAACTGCCCTAATAGTGCCCTTAGAGCAACAAAATGTATGACCTACCCACAATATTTTTTTAGTCCAAACATTTTCTCTGAACACACCTACCCTCTATCTTTAACTGTTAAGGCGGTCCCCATACAAGTTTTTTTATTTTTTGTAAATTTGTTTTATTTAATCAGCTTCTACCGGTCCAATGGTGCGTCCGAGAGGGGTCATTACTGAGACCGACCCCCATTTATTTTTACCCTACAACATTTTTTCAAAACATACCTGCGCCCTATCTCCACTTCCTAAGTAGGCTCCCATACAAAATTACATTTTTATAAAATTTGCTCCAACTAAAAAATCGCATGCTAGAGCGCTTTTAAGAATTTTTTGGGATTTTTTTTTAGAAAGTAATTAAAAAAACAAAAATTAAAAAACAAAAAAAAAATTTGAAATTTGGACCATTATTGAAGAAGTTATGATTAAAAGAAGTTTGAGTAAAGGAACAAACTACCAATTTTTAAAAATTCGATATCTTTTGAACGGGTCATCAAAAAAATCTGAAAATTTACCACGAAGGAGTTTTCGAAGGGTACTAAAAACTGTAAGCAAATTGGGAAAATCTAAAAAAAAAGTTTTTCAAAGTGTCCGATTTCACATGGAATGCCCCATATACAAAAAACTACAAAATAAACGAGAATTCAAAAAACTATGAGAGTTTAAAAAAATTAAAAAAAAATATTCAATTTTTATTAAATTGTTTTTAAAATTTTTAAGTAAATTTTTAATTGAGACAATTAAAAAATAACTCAATTTTTGTTTTTAAATTTAAAAAAGTGATTACTCCAATTTGTTCCCTCCATATTTTTGTCTGTGCGTTCAAAATAGGAAAAAAGCTTTTTTGCCATACAAAAAATATGCAGCTCTATGGAGCATATTTTGATATACGACACTACCGAAAATACAGTACAGTTTCTATCAATATATTTTTATTATTATTAATTTATATTTAATAAATAAATTTATTTGTTATCATAATATCCTTAGGATTTAATTCAATTATTTGTTTCTGTATTTGCCACCCTCACTTGGAAAACTTTTTCGATTTTCCAAAATTATTTATTGAGTGCAGAAAGAGTCATTAATATTTTATGAATTTGTATTTGTGGAGTAGTTTTAATTTATTTAACAATTGTTTTATAAAAATGTAAAAAAATTATTTTGTCGTTTAACCCATTGAAAAGCGATTCTATTAAGGTGTGTTTTGGGGTAAAAAATAAAAAAATCAATGCAAATTAACTAAAGTTTGAAAGAAAATTACATAAACTCACGACATGAATTCGAGACATATTTAAGAGAATATCGAGCGGAATTTTTGTATAAAAACTTTTAAACAGTGATCACACTGTGTAACAAATTAAGGGTCACCGAGTGTATCTTGAACGGAACAAAAAAATATTAACTTATACCATTAGTTAACCGAAACTCTCAAATGGATTTGAAAATTTAGCTCGAAATCTTTTTATATGGCCCACTGAAGCTTATATATTTTTATACCCTCCACTTAGTGATAGAGGGTATATATAAGTTTGTCATTCCGTTTGTAACTCATCGAAATATCGGTCTGGGACCCCATTAAGTATATATATACTTGATGCCCGATAGATTTTAAAACATTCTAGCGATGTCCGTCTGTCTGTCTGTCTGTGGAAAATGCTCTCACGGACAAAATATTCCACAGAGATGACTGAAACTTAACATATTTATTGGAAGTTCTCCCGAAAAGTCTGCTGTTGCATTTGAGCGATATCGGTTCAACGGTTCAAAAGTTATGAACAAAAATGTAAGCACACCTCAAAAATGTCAGTACATTCAACATAACCTAAAAATACAAAATGCTTTAATTCGGCTTCTGGTTGACATATGTGAACATAATTGAACACCAAATGGTATTTAAACAAGTACGAACATATTTTTTGACAAAAAAAGAAACAAAATCGCGGATTTTTTTTTTACCAAAATTTTTTTTCGCGGAATTTTTTTTTCAAAACTTTTTTTTTTAAGTTATTTCCTTTTAAATAAAGTATCTTGCGATAATCTTTTTGAAATTGTGGAGGGTATCACTACATTCGGCATGGCCGAATTTAACTTTTTTACTTGTTTTTTAATGTGTTTGGAATAAGTAAAAATATTAAATCTGCTTCTGAGCTAAAATTCAGTGAAATTAAATACTCGTTTTTTCTTAGCGTATACTTTCTGGAGGTAATTTTAGTAATTTTTTCTTAAATTTTGTTTTACCAAAGTCGTCTGAAATAATTCTAAAAATTTTATTAAATCTCGGTAACCCAAAATTTGTTGAACAGTGCTATAAATTCTTTTATTTTAACAGTTTTAAATACCATGAATATATAATTCACCTACAGCTATTAGTTGACGTTATTACTACAACCACAATACTCTTGTTAGTCGTATGGATTAGTGGGTTAATTTGGTACTTCCGCTTATATAGGAAACAGACTCCATTGATGCAGGCATAAATCAGGCATTTACATACTCGTATTTGGTATGCAAATAAAGTATTTTTTTTTGTATTGTTATTATTTTTAATTATGCAAAAATCAATTAGACTGCATGTACCACAAATGTTTTATGCGTTTATACTTATATGGGGGAGAAAAATATTCCATAGTTATTTATGGTTAATTTAATAAATTGAAATCATGGTAGGATAAGCGAATATTAATTTAAAAAAAAAATTAAATAAATATAAAATTTATGTAAATAATTCAGCTAAGGTATCGGATTTTTATGAAAAAATTTTTGAAAAAATGTGTGTAATGTAATTTGGGCATACAAATAAATTTTTACATCGTTCAAAAACAAAATGGCAATAGCATATACCAAAAACCCCGAACGGTGTTGAAAACTTAGCTCGAGTTCTTTTTTTCTGGCCCACTGAAGTCAATAAAAGTATGAAATCTAATTCTGAGGTAAATAATGAAATTTAATGGCTGTTCTTTTCTTACACCATATTAACCCTCTATCTCCAATTTTTAGGGGTCATTTTGGTCCTTTTCTCAAATATTCTTATATAACACTACTAAAACTTACATTTAAAGAGTTAAAATGTTCTACAAAATGTGTTTTAAACATTTTGATTATATCGCATGAACTTTTGGCCTTTGACAACCCCTAGTTTAATTTTATGCAGAAAATGTTAGTAGAACATTTTTACCCTTAAAACGCACGCATAAGTGGTGTTCTATAAGGATATCTGAAATAAAGAACAAACAGACCCCCAAAAATGGGAGAGGGCTAATAGGATCTTAGAAAAGAACCACTAACAAATTTCAGATTTGTAACATTTTTTCGACTTATGTGATAATTCACAATTTTACTTTTTTTAATTAGTTTGCACTTTTTGCATGAACTTTTGGTCGACGACAACCTATAGTGAAATTTTATGCAGAAAATTTTTTAAAAACATTTTAACCCTTTAAACGCAAGTTTTATGGGTGTTCTTTAAGGATATTCGAAAAAGGACTAAAATTACTCCTTAAAATGGGAGATAGAGGGTTAACATGTTCTAAGAAAAGAACCATCATTAAATTTTACTGAAGACTTTTTGTAACACTACACTCAAAATATTTACTCTGCTAAATTACAGAAAAACTCTGCTAATTTAACAGAGTACACCATACATTTCTTGGTAATTTTACTAAAAAACTTTGTAAAATGATTTTGACAGAAAAAACTGTTAATTTACAGATTTTATAGTAAAATATTTGTTAAATATGAAAGCTTTTTTACACAGAAAACTCTGTAATTTTACTATAAAACTTGGTAAAATGATTTGGACAAAACAAAACTGTTAATTTACAGAGTTTCTAGTAAAATTATTGGTAAAATAAACCACCATTTAGCAAAGAAAACTATGTAAATTTACATATATTTGTAAAATACATTTGATGCAAAAAAAAATTTAAAGAAAAAATTCTGTAAATTTACAGAGTTTAGTTAAATACATGTTATTTTGTAAAATTTTTATACACTCAAAATAATAACTCTGTTAAATTACAGAAAAACTCTGCTAATTTAACAGAGTACACCATACTTTTCCAGCTAACAACATTTGTTGGTAATTTTACTAAAAAACTCTGTAAAATGATTTTGACAGGAAAAAACTGTTAATTTACATAGTTTGTAGTAAAATATTGGTTAAATATGAAAGCTTTTTTACAAAGAAAACTCTGTAATTTTACTATAAAACTCTGTAAAATGATTTGGACAAAAAAACTGTTAATTTACAGAGTTTCTATTAAAATATTGGTTAAATAAACCACCACTAAGCAAAAAAAAAACTATGTAAATTTACATATATTTGTAAAATACATTTGATGCAAAAAAAAATTACAGAAAACATTGTAAATTTACAGAGTTTAGTTAAATGCATGTTATTTTGTAAAATTTTTATAAGATTTCTGAAAAAAAAAAAAATTTGATAACTCTTTTTGCTACTTTTTCAACTTTTTCTCAAAAAAAAAATATACATATAAAATTTTGATGATTGGTAACAAAAACTACTAAAAACAGAAAACTTTTTTGGTTATAAAAAAATACGAAGTATTTTGCTTGGATCAGTATTTTAGCAAAAAACTCTGTTAATTATCTGTAAAATTAAGATTACAAAGTAAAAAATAATATAACAGAGGAAACTTTGTTTTTTTTGTCACAACAAAATACAAAGTATTTTCTTTAAATCTGTATTTTGAGAGAAAACTTTGTCAAATATCTGTTGAATTGAGATTACAGTCATTTTACAGAGTATTTTACATAGTTATTATTTTGAGTGTACATTTAAGGGGTTAACATGTTGTACAAAAATGTTCCCAATCAAATTTCACATCCTGTTAATTTGTTCTTCACCAAAGTCGTGTGAATTATGTCGAGAAAAAGCTATTAATCTGATTTTGAGCTAAATAATCTTAAATGATCTCTTCAGTGACATTCGTTGGTTCTTTTCCTAGATCATTCTTACCCACTATCTTCCACTTTAAGAGGTCATTTCGGTCCGTTTTTTACATACCCTCAAATGTTCTAAAAACATTTTCAGCATTAAATTTTACTCGAGATTGGAATCTGTTAACGTTATTTAGCTCAGAAGCAGATTTATAACATTCGACTTATTTCACACGACTTAAGTGAAAAACTATTTAACAGTATGTAATAATTCACAATTTTACTTTTTTTAAGCAGTTTGAACTTTTTGCATGAACTTTTGGTCGACGACAACATATAGTGAAATTTTATGCAGAAAATTTTTGTAAAACATTTTAACCCTTTAAACGCACGTTTTATTGGTGTTCTATGAGGATATTCGAAAAAAGGACCAAAATTACTCCATAAAATGGGAGATAGAAGGTTAACATGTTCTAAGAAAAGAACCGTCATTAAATTTCACTGAAGACTTTTTGTAATACTATTTAAGTCAAAATTAGATAATAAATAAAAAAACCTAGAGCTAAGTTTTCAAAACCCTTCTGGTCTACAATTTGTATACTTTCATTTTTTTTGGTTCTATTAAAGATAAACTCGATGACCACAAATTTGTTGCACAGTGTAATCACTTGACGGCGTTTCAGGCTATTTATATATTTATTATTTCTGACGCCCAAGCATCTGAAATAATAAATATGCCAACATTGATCTGGGCGATTTAAAGCTTCAGGACCTACAAATCCCCTGTAGCTGATGGCAAAATTCATAGTATTTATGAAAGTTATGAACTGTTTCATTAAATTTTTGATCTTTTTCATTGTATTTATGGAAAATGTTAAATGGTTCTTAAATTTCACATATTATGATTTATTCATAAATACTATGAACAAGTTTATAAGTATTATGAAAAACTTCATAAATTGTATGAATTTGTTCATAAATACTATGAAAGTTGTTCATTGAAATTTTTTTTTGGTGTGTGAGACGATTATTCTATAAAAAAGTCTCAGAATCTGAGACTTTTTTCTCAGATTCTGAGACAGTTTTTCTACAGAAAAAAACACAGATTCTAATAAAAAGATAGATTCTGAGACAGTTTTTATATAAAAACAAGTGAGAGTGTTAAATTCGGCTGTGCCGAATCTTTGTACCCTCCAAAATGTAAAAAAAAATTTAAAAAAAAATAAAAAATTTTAATGGCGTTGTTTTTTTTGGGGGGGGGGGACTTTGAGAGCACCTTCCATTGCGATAAATATACCAAATGTTTCATTTATTTAACAAAAATACAAAAAAAAACATATAAAAAAAGTGTATTTTTTTAAAGGTTAGTTCAGTTCTTCAAGGGTGGAACTTTTTTCCCCTGGCCCGATTTTGCCCATTCACGAACTTAACCTGCCTATGAACATGAGACATATTTTTGCTAAACTTCAGGAGTCTAGCTGTTTTATTTTGGACTGCATTAAGTTATCCACAGACAGTTGGACGGACAGACGGACATTCACAGAATGTTTTAGAATCGATCATGGATCATTTATATATATACTTTATGGGGTCCCCGACCGATATTTCGATGCGTTACAAACGGAATGACAAAGTGTGTATACCCCCATACTGTGGTTTGAGGATATAAAAATAGAAGAAGTCTCATATTCTGAGACAGTTTTCTGTAGAAAAAGTCTCATATTCTGAGACAGTTTTTCTATAGAAAAAGTCTCAGATTTTGAGACAAAAAAAGTCGCAGATACTGAGACAGTTTTCTATAGAAATCTTTTTATAATCTGAGACAATTTTTCTATAGCAAAAGTCTCAGATTCTGAGACAGTTTGTTCCTTATTGGAAAAAATTTTTTGCAAATTATAAATGCACGTTTTTTTCAAAACTTTTGTGATAAGTCTATCACTAAAAGTGATAAAATGGCATCACTGAAACACGCTATGGTGACCTTTCTAGAGGGGGTTTTAATAATGTCATCCCAGACTCAATAATGTAAATTTTAATTGTAAATATATACTTGCCAGTAGAAGTATAATGTCTGATTTGGGAGCGCCTGTCATGTGTTAATTATTTAATAGAGGCACACCATTGAAAGGTGTTCTTTCGCCGCTTCTTTGGAACTTGGCACATAATTCAATGCTACTCTCTCTAGAACCACGTAGTTGTCATGTTGTTGCATATGCTGTTGATGTCGCGATAGCGGTAAAGGGATAGCATTTGCCAACAAAAGGGGACATTCTTCAGGGTTCTCTAAAAGGTCTGTTCAAATTGGACGAGAGGCTGTGGTCTTGAAGTTACTCCAAGTAAAACAAATCTTGTTTTGTTTACAAGGAAAAATAAGATAGCAGCTTTTGATTATATTTGTATGGGCGGCACTGAAATCACCTTCTCAGACGGAGCAAAGTTTCTTGTAGTAGATAGGAAGTTGTTTTTGTGGCGTACCGCAGTCAACATCTATTCTAAGAATCAAGTCGCGATCAAGTCCTTGGAGTCAATGATTCTGAAAACAAGATCTGCCCTTGACAGTTTGACATTCAATTAATATGGGTCCCACAGAGACATTCCAGGGATTTGCAAAGTCGATGAGCTTGCAAGACTGGAAACTACATTGCAGGTTCCAACAGAATTGGAATGTGCTCGTATGCCTCTAGAAACTTGCAAGCAAAACCAACGGCGAGTAGACAAATTAAAGATAGAGGCACATGGAAGGCCGAGTAAAAATACACGACAGATTTGGCCTTTTCTTAATCAAAAGCGCACAAGTGAACTAAAATCTCTTCCACAAGAAGAGATTTCGTCGTTGGTTTCTGTAATTAGCGGACATTGTCTTAAAGAAACGCAAGTAAAGCGGTTACATGTGCCGTCAAATGACTTAAGCCGGAGTTGCGTAGTTGAAAACTATCGAATACTTTAGCTGCCACTGCCCGGCACTTTCTGGTCAGCGACTTGCTTCAGTGGGATCTACGGAGCTGCACGATCTTTCTGATTTGTTGGATGTCAAAATACAATATCCCAGGATTTTCATAAGGAGCCCAAATTGGTTTAACGGGAGAACCTACTACAGTCCCGTGGCATCACATAGTTTATGTGTGCTGACGTAAAACATCAGCACCCACTTCCAAACAAAACTAACAACAAAAAGAATCCTACTTCACTTAAATTGGGTTTGTATGTGATTTCTACACGTATTCAATGTCTAACAAAAGATGGTCCATGTTTGGACTTAGGACCCATTTTCTGGCAGAATTGTCAAAGTTGTTTTGTTTTAAACTTTATTTAAACATTGCCTTGAATACTCTAATATCAACTACCTTCAAATTGGTTTTTAGAAGCTAACATATTTTTAAATCATGGACGGATACTTCTGGACCAACTTAAAATAAATCGAGGATCTTGAATATATAGTTTTAATGTAGAAGACCGATATTTGTATTGCAAATGAAATAACAAACTTTTATATTCCAACTGCCGATTGATGTGTGTTTTTTTATAGACAAAGTGTTCTTAAGTGAGAGATTTGTTCTACAGGAAAAATGACATTGAAACAATTGATATTAATAAATATATCATAGAATCCGAGAATATTTCAAACGTTATTTTTTTTATAAAATAAAGTTTCAGAATCTGAGAATTCTTAAAATTAAGTTTTTGAAATAAAGATCTGCAAAAAAAATTCATTTGGGTTCCTTTATACGTAAGTAATTCTATGTAATCGCCTAAATAACCTTAATTTAAGAAAAACACAAATTTTTTCAACTTACCATTATGTCCCGTATTTGTTATAATAACCCAAAAATCAATAGTCTTCTCTGGACCCAACTCCTCATAGTCCCACTTCTTCTTAACACGTACTGCACCATTTGTTTCAACCGTAACCCAAGGATTTTCATCTCTTATCTTAAATGTTTCCTTATCGGTTTCCTTTTCCAACTGAAAAACTGATTTTCCTTCAGTATCACCATCAGCTTCAGTAAATTCAATACGTTTTGTTGGTCGAACAGCACGGGTAACACGTCGCTTTTCACGATGATGAGAATGTTCATTAACCGCATCATGTTCAAGATGTTGCATTATAAATGAAACAGGCTCTGGAGCTAAAAATTCAATTAATACCTTGGCCGGCTGAGAGCTAACCATACTGGGATATCGCAAATCATGAGCCTCAACATCTAGTAATAGTTCTTGGGCTAGAGGTTGGCCAACTAACATTATTTCACCAGTTTGGGGTACAATAATCACTGTATTACTGGGTTGTTTAAGACGATAGGCAATTTTATCACCATCAGCATCGGTAGCTTCTACTTTACCCAATATGCTAAACCGTTTCCAGGTGGTCGAGGTATTTGTATCCAATTCAGGAGATTTTTGTCCAGCTATAGCAAATTTATAATCATGTGCCTTAAAAATGGGTCTATTATCATTTTCATCTAATACGGTTATTTGTATTTTTGATACAGTTTTATCAACATCTTCCATATCGGAAGCCTGTACCGAGAGATCATAGTGGGCGGTTTGTTCACGATCTAATGGGCGATTTGTTACTAACCAAACACCACTTTCATCATCACTTTCTAAGATTAAAGATGTTGATCTTTCATCTCCTTGCTTAGCATGACGACTTTGTAAAGCAAAGGCACCATCTTCATTACCACCAATAATGGAATACCGAACTTTCTTAGGTTCTCTCGAACTCAATTCACCATTACTGAAAGCTTGCATTAGTGGTACTCCCCTCACTCTAGTGCCAGCTGGTTTATTTTCTTTAACCTCACCCGATGCATCTAACATGGAACCAGGAAATCTTAACATATCATTACGATGCATTACATATAATTGTATATTATGAGTTTGTGTTGAGTTGGGTGTCTCCTCAACGACCACTAAATTTACCGGACGATTGACTAGAGGTGAAATATCAGAGGTAGTCATGACCACACCATCATCTAATACCGTAAAATATTTGGCATATTCATTATCCAACATATGATATGAACCATGTTGTTGGTAGGACAAAGAGTGATGGCCGCCCATAAAGGATGCTCCACTTTCGGATGTATTGACTGGTTTTGTTTTAAAACGTTTTATACTAAAGCCAGGATAAGTATCATGGGGTAATACTAAGGACATATCATTATTACTGCTACCACCACTGCCGGCCAGCATGCGAGCCGCATTTGCAGCCGATAGACCAGCATGATGTTTTTGTATTTGAGAGATCTCTTGAGTAAAAACATTTTCAAATTGACTATTTATAATTAATAATATAAATGCAAATGTCATTGTATAACGACATAATGATGACGATAACGACGACGACGATAAAACTAACGGAGATAACGACGAAATATTTGTTAAACCGCGCTTAACCGTACCCGTTAACCGTTTACTTTTTAACATATTTGTATCTGTATTTAAGCTTTTTAGCTTTGAGCGCTTTTTGTGCGCTCGATTTTCTGCCATTTTAATGGCAGGCGTTGCTTCTGAAGACGTGGACAATGTCTTAGTTGTGTTTTTGTTTTTCCAAATTTAATTTACCTAAGTTTACTTAGGAAATTTGAAAATAATTGATTTAATACTAGGTTTTTTAAAATAGTTTTGTTGTATTAACACATTGTTGTGGTTTTAGGAGTTTATCTGAAAAGAGAAGAAAATAATTTAATTAATTATTATGGTTTAAAAAGGATTTATTTAAAATAAAAGTTTAATCTAAAATAGTTTTGAGATACTAGGGAAATAAGAGTGATATTTTTTCTACTTTTGATTTACATAAGTGTCAGGACAAAGTTTTATTCCATGAGACCTAAAAATTATGTGAAACAAATTTGAAGCCAATCTGATTAAATTAACCCGTGGCTAACGGCGATCAAAATTTTGGATTTTTAAAAATTAAAAAAAAAAAAAACAATTAAGAGTGTCTTTTATACCCTCCAAACTTTAAAAAAAAAAATATAAACACAAATTTCAGGGGCGTCTTTTTTAGGTGTGGGGTGGTGGTTAAGGGGTTTCGTGGGAGACATTGGGGGTCACCTTCACCTTGCGATGTTATCAAATGGATTTATTATGATTCTTCCAATTATTTAATCCAAATAATCACTATTAAAACACATTTTTTATATCTACGCCCTCAAAAGGGGCGGGTGAAATTTTGTTTTGTGTTTTTTTTTATTCGCTGGGTCCACATGCAGGGTTTTGAGCTTCCTCTGACATAAAAATTTTGCATTTGCTGCAAAAAATACCGTTTTTATGAGGTTGGTTAAGTTCCCCAACGGGGAACTTTTGTCTAATTTTGCCCATTTCCGAACTTAACCTGCCTAGGAATATAAGACACATTCGCGCCAAACTTCGAAAGTCTAGATATTTTATATTGGACTGTATCGTGTCCTCTACAGACGCACAGACGGACGGACGGACATCGCTAGAATGTCTTAGAATCGATCACTGATTAATAATATACTTTTTGGGGGGCTAGACCGATATTTCGATGCGTTACACACGGAATGACAAAGTGAGTATACCCCCATACTGTGGTTGGAGGGTATAAAAAAATTTGTGTCTTACGATACATCATAATTATTAGTTTTGATGCGCTGAACACCAATATCAAATATTTTTAAAATCGGTTGAACGGTTTTCGAGACATCGATATTTGAAATTTGCAAAAATGTCGGTTTTATCCTACGCCAAGAAGTAAAAAAAATTTAATTTTTTTTCCTTGGCCCTTTCATAAAGCAAACAAACTTTCATCTAAAATAAATCTGAGCCAAATCCGACCATTTTAACCCGTGGAGCCAATCGATGAAAATTTCTGTTGTTTAAAAACATTTTCACCAAAAACTCTATACTTTGATCGAAGGTCGCCATTGTGTAAAAAGGTCAGATTTAACTCAAATTAAATTTAAATGAAAGTTTGTCTAAATCTCTATGAAATAAATAATGGGAAAATATTTTGAGATTTTTTTTTTTTTAAATAAATAAACGTAGGAAAAACCGCCATTTTTAAAAATATTTTGACAAATTTTTAATATCTCGAAAACCGCTCGAACGATTTTAGAATTTTTTTTTTTACATTTGTATTCAGCATGCCAAAATTAATTTATACAAAAATAATGTATTATTAAAATTATTTATTTTTATTTTTTAATTTTGAAAAATTATGGTGGGAATTTAAAAAAAAAATCCAAAACTTTGATCAAGGGTGACACGGGTTAACATTTTCGGATTTGGACCAAAATTAGGTTTAAGTGAAAGATTTTCTTAAGCTCTATCAAAGTGTCAAGGGAAAGAAATTTTGAGCTTTTTTTTTTTTTAATTCGTAAATGTAGGAAAACCGAAGTTTTTTTCAAATTTCAGAAAGCGATATGTAAAACAGATCGACTGATTTTAAAACTTTTTTTATACTCTCCAATCACAGTATGGGGGTATACTCACTTCACCATTCCGTTTGTAACGCATCAAAATATCGGTCGGGGACCCCATAAAGTATATATATTACTGATCCATAATCGATTCTAAGACATTCTGTGAATGTCCGTCTGCCCGTCCGTCTGTCTGTGGATAACACAATGCAGTCCAAAATAAAACAGCTAGACTCCTGAAGTTTGGCACAAATATGTCTCATGTTTATAGGCAGGTTAAGTTAGTGAATGGGCAAAATCGGGCCAGGGGGAAAAAAGTTCCCCCTCGAAGAACTGAACCAACCTCTGAAAAAATACACTATTTTTATATGTTTTTTTGTATTTTTGTTAAATATAAGTATGAGACATTTGGTATATTTATCGCTTTTTTTATAGACAAAATTTCTTAGAGTCTGTGACTTTTTCGATAAAGCAGTCGTGTCAGAGTCTTAGAATTTTTCTATAGAAAAAATGTGCCAGATCCTCTTTTTCTGTAGAAAAAATGTCTCAGTCTGAGATTTTTTCTAAGGAAAAATGGCTAAGAATATGAGATTATTTCTGAATGAAAAATGTCTTTTAAGACTTTTTCTTTAGAAAAAATATCTAAGAGTCTGAGACACTTATCTTACATCAAGTTTTTATCTGAAATTGCAAAAATATCACAGAATCTCACAGTTTTTCTATAAGAAAAAAGGAACTGAGACTTTTTTTATAGGAAAATGTCTCAGAATCTGAGACATCTTTTATAGGAAAAATGTCTCAGAATCTGAGACTGTTTCTACAAGACAAAATGTCTCAGAATTTGAAGATTTTCTATAGGAACAATATTTCTGAATCTGAGGCTTTCTATAGCAAAAATTTCTAAGAATCTAAATATTTTTCTATAAGAAAAGCGTCTCAGAATCTCAGACTTTTTTTTGGCAAAAATTTCCCAGAATCTGAAATTTTGTCTATTTAAAAAATGTTTCTGAATCTGAGACTTTTCTATAGCATGCATTTCTAAGAATATTTTTCTATAAGAAAAACGTCTCAGAATCTGAGACTTTTTCTATAAGAAAAATGTCTCAGAATCTGAGACTTTTTTTATAAGAAAAATGTCTCAGAATCTGAGACTTTTTTTATAAGAAAAATGTCTCAGAATCTGAGACTTTTTTTATAAGAAAAATGTCTCAGAATCTGAGACTTTTTTTATAAGAAAAATGTCTCAGAATCTGAGACTTTTTTTATAAGAAAAATGTCTCAGAATCTGAGACTTTTTTTATAAGAAAAATGTCTCAGAATCTGAGACTTTTTTTATAAGAAAAATGTCTCAGAATCTGAGACTTTTTTTATAAGAAAAATGTCTCAGAATCTGAGACTTTTTTTATAAGAAAAATGTCTCAGAATCTGAGACTTTTTTTATAAGAAAAATGTCTCAGAATCTGAGACTTTTTTTATAAGAAAAATGTCTCAGAATCTGAGACTTTTTTTATAAGAAAAATGTCTCAGAATCTGAGACTTTTTTTATAAGAAAAATGTCTCAGAATCTGAGACTTTTTTTATAAGAAAAATGTCTCAGAATCTGAGACTTTTTCTATAAGAAAAATGTCTCAGAATCTGAGACTTTTTCTATAAGAAAAATGTCTCAGAATCTGAGACTTTTTCTATAAGAAAAATGTCTCAGAATCTGAGACTTTTTCTATAAGAAAAATGTCTCAGAATCTGAGACTTTTTCTATAAGAAAAATGTCTCAGAATCTGAGACTTTTTCTATAAGAAAAATGTCTCAGAATCTGAGACTTTTTCTATAAGAAAAATGTCTCAGAATCTGAGACTTTTTCTATAAGAAAAATGTCTCAGAATCTGAGACTTTTTCTATAAGAAAAATGTCTCAGAATCTGAGACTTTTTCTATAAGAAAAATGTCTCAGAATCTGAGACTTTTTCTATAAGAAAAATGTCTCAGAATCTGAGACTTTTTCTATAAGAAAAATGTCTCAGAATCTGAGACTTTTTCTATAAGAAAAATGTCTCAGAATCTGAGACTTTTTCTATAAGAAAAATGTCTCAGAATCTGAGACTTTTTCTATACGGAACATTTCTTAGGTCAGAAACTTGTTGTATATGAAAAATATCTAAGATTTAGAAACTTTTTGTATAGGAAAAATTTCCATATAACTTTTTTGACAGCCAAAGCTCTTCTCCTTTATTTTTAGTATATAAAAGTTCTCAATGTCATGATTAATTTACTAGCATTTTATAATGAAATGTTTTTTTACACATTTAAAACAATAAAAAATTCAAATAAAAAAATAACTAAATTCATATTAAAAGAAATTATACAAACAAAATATCTTAAACAGCTTAAAAAATATTTTTTTTTTTTCATTTATTTTATATTATCATCTCATCTCCATATGTCCAATTAAGATTTATGTTTAACATGATAAACATTTTTTTACCTAATTTATTACTTGAAAACACAAGTTTTAAATACGTTACAAAAATGTTATTAATTTTATAAATATTTCGAATTTTTATTTACTTTACAAAAAATCTTGTTAAACCAGCTATTAAGCAATAAATACCATAGTCTGTTCTCCTAAGACTTGTTAACGCATATTTAATTAAGTTGGTTTTTTGTCGTTAATTAGTCATCTAACAAATTTGTTTTTTATAATAAGGGACTTCTTTTTTTTTTTGCAGATTATTGGCGCCCGATAGTCATGCAAATTGGGGTTTCTTATTAAAAAATTTACCAAAACGAAAAAAATGTTTATATTGATTTGAAAAGATTTTTTATAAGATAACAATTTAAGGTAGCAACTGGTAGTTCCTAAGTTGCTGAACAAAAGAAATTTTTATTTAAATTAATTCATTTGAAAAATTTTATTAAAAATTATGAGTTTTAGATGGTGGTGATATGATAACAATTTAAAAGTGAGGCATAAATTTTGAAAGTTTGTTTTTTCTTTGTAAAGATAATAAAAATATTTTACAAAATTTAATTAAAATTTATTAAAAAAATGTGTATTAATTTTTAAAATATAAAATTTTCTTAAGATACTAAAACCATTTTCCAAAAGAAAAATTTTTATTTCTTAATTTATGAATTTTATTTAGGTCGAGTTTTTGGGATCTGAGTTAAACTTGCTTTAGTTAATCTAAAAACTGATTTGTTCTCACAATTCCAAATTTTTTAACTTAATTTAAGCGAATCAAATTTATTTTGCTTTAAATGTTGGCCTTTATTCATAAAACACAACATAAACCACAACTCGCTGGCAGCATACGAGCTTCAAACTTCGTTAAACTAAGTTTAAACTTAATCTACATTCCAAAAACTCAGCCTACATATCTTCCTTTCAAACTATTGTGTGAACATATTAATTTCTGTGTCACTTGATATAATTGTAGTAACCCACAAAAATAAAGTTGTTATAAAAATAATTGTCCCTTATTTTTTAAATACCTTAATATAAATATTCGATTACCCTGATAACAAAAGTATAAGTACAAAAAATTTTTAATTACCTATAGTCTAAAACACGCGTGCCATCAATGAACGTACAATTTTTCTACTACCACTTAAAAAGGTTCAACTTCCTAACTAAAAGTATAAATAAAATTCAGGTAGTAAAAAAAAATCTTCAAACTTTGTTTGAATCTTTAAACAGCAACCAATCAGTTGGTAAATCTAATTGCTTATATATGGAACACCTGGTCTTTTTAATATTTTTTTTAGAATTGTGTAGAGGAAAAATAAAACCTAATAATTAAGCAATGATGAATTTAAATAATGATTTTCAGCCCTCTGTGATGTTGTCAAAATATGGCTTTTTTATGAAAATTAACAGAGATTACGGAAATGGTATCAAAGCAGAAGACAAGTAATGGAAAGGAGATTTCTCTACTTTTTATACTCTCCACTTACGAGGAAAGTACACCAACCGGTATACAACGAACTGACAATGAGACGATATTAAAGTTAGGGTGTATGGGCTTTTATGCCATATCAGTGTTCAAAAATTTCGTTTTCACCTTGTGAAACAATGTGGACCTTCGGAAAAATTCTGATAAGTCCCAAACTAGTACCGTTTTACCCATTAGGGAACATTGGGCACGTGTACAAGGCACTGTGGGCCAGCGTCCATGAATTTTGGCCATAAATAGACCTATATGTCAAAAAAGTATTACATATAGGTGTTGAAGGATCACTGATCACAATTCTGGAAAAAAAATTTCAAAATTCAAAATGGCGGACATGATTTTTTAATTCTATGCTTATTGTTTTTAAAATAATCATTGTCAATGTATTTTGGGTCGTTAATAACGAATATGAGCTCAGACTTTTAGAATTCAAAATGGCGGATCCAATATGCAGAAAAATTCAAACCTAAGATTTTTTAAATGTTGTCTCTTTTGTCCAAAAACTTCGATTTTGATGATTTTTCGGATGTTAAAACTGATTTTGGATTTAAAATCTGAAATTCAATATGGCGGATACTCTTTTTTAATCTTTAGCTAATTGTACTTTAGTTAATTATTGTCGATATATTTACAACTTAGGTAATTACAATTATGAGCTCAGATTTTTTAAATTCAAAATGGCGAATCCAATATGGCGACAAATCAAATATTAAGTTTTTAACATGATTATGTTTTTAGGCTGGTGTCTAGTTTTAAAAAAGTTGCAGGATGCCACCTCAGTTTGACTATATAAGCTAACAATTAACGAAAAAGAAAACAAGAATTACTATTTTCATCTTCTTAAAACCAAAAACTTTAATCACTTGGGTTTGTAACTTGGATAATAATTCACCTCGTGGTGAATAAAACCTTTTTTCACCAGCTGGTGAATAAAAAGAAACCTAATTGTTTTTCACCAATTTTTTTTGTCATCAAACTTTTTTTTAATCTTTTTTTTTCATAAATTTTTTTTTTCATCATTTTTTTCAAATTTTTTTTTATCAATTTTTTTTTTCATCATTTTTTTTTTTTCATCAAATTTTTTTTTCATCAATTTTTTTTTTTTTTTTAAATATTAAAATTTTTTTTTTTCATAAAAAATTTTTGTTTCATCAAAATTTTTTTTCATTTTTTTTTTTTGTTTTTTTATCAATTTTGTTTTTCATCAATTTTTTTTCATTAATTTTTTTTTTCATCAAATTTTTTTTTATCAAAAATTGTTTTTCCTCAAAAATTGTTTTTCATAATTTTTTTTTACCATATTTTTTTTCATCAATTTTTTCATCAAATTTTTTTATAAAATTTTTTATTGTCAATTTTTTTCTCACCAAAAAATTTTTTTTTTTCATATTTTTTTTCATCAATTTTTTTTACATCAAAAAATTTTTCTTTTCATCAAAAATTTTTTTTCAGAAAAATTTTTTTTTTCACCAAAAATTTTGGGTCCATTAATTTTTTTTAACATAATTTTGTTTTTCGTGAAAAAAATAATAATTTTTTTTACCACAACAACTTTTTCACCAAGTCTAAGCTTTTCGCATAAAAATTTTCCATTTGTTTATCAAATGTACATTAAACAAGTGAGAGTGTTATATTCTTTAGTGCCAAATCTTTTATACTCTCCAAAATGTAAAACACACTTCTTTGCATTTATTATTGCACTCACTTACGAAATGTACAGCTCTTTTGGTTTTTCAATGGGGTCCTCAACTGATATTTCAATTCGTTTTGCATGGAATAGCAAAGTAATATTTCAATTATTTTTTCTAAAAAAACTTTGCTTTGGCAAGTACACCCAATTCTTCCGCAAAATATTATCATGATTTAATGTTTTGGGCAAGAGTACAAAATTCGCAGGCATCCCAGCAAAACTTAGATTACCAAATAAGGTATAAAATAAGGTATAGGATCTCTTATTTTATATATTGCAGCATTGATGATTTTAACAGGCGATGAGACTCAAAGTAATGCATCCACATTATCACAAAGAATACCAGTAAGGTATAAAATAAGTCATAAATTTATAACGAAGAATACGAGTAAGGTGTAAAATATGTGATTTATTATAGGTTACGAGAAATGAAATAATATAGCATACCAGAAGATAAATATATAAGGTATTACGAGTAGTGAAAAAGTAATTTTGTATTAAATTTACTCACGTGATTGCAAGTGAGTGTAAGTAGATAAAATATGCTCGTGAGTGTGTGTGGTTAGAAATTTCCTGTCGTGAGCCCATCTCTAGTTTAAACTTATGCATTTTTTTTATAAAATATTTATTTTTTATGTTATTGTAATGCATTATGCATCCAATTATAAAAAATACATTATTTCAAACTTTCAAATAATACATAATGTAACCAAATAGAAGTCATCCATGATTTAAGGTTTAGAAATAACAAATATGAAATTCACTTTTTCCAATAATCATGCATTACGTATCAAATTATTAGTAATGCATTATTTTTCACTTGAAAATAATACGTTGTGGAACAAATGTTTGGTAAGACATCATAAAATAATGCTACAAATAAGTTATATGCATTACCTGGTAATGTGTTATATAATCAGTACCCATTACCAAAGTTTTGCTGGGATTTTTTCTATGTTGTCTGTTTTGGACAAAAACTTTGATTTTGTTAGTTTTTCGGATGTAAAATATAATTTAGAATCAGATATTCGGAATTCAAAATAGCGGATCGAATATAGCGGACAAGATATTAAAATTATTGGTTAATGTTTCAAAATATCACTAGAAAATAATTGCGCAACGTTAATCACAAATCCGAACTCAGATTTTTTGAAATCAAAATGGCGGATTGAAAATGTAGGGCATAGCTTTTTAACAAAATGTCCAATGTTTACATTCCTAAGTTTTTATAAATTCATCTTTCTGCTTTTATCAGAATATTTTAATAAAATATATCCCTTTTAAATGCGTCAAAAAGTTTATATATTCAATGGCACATTTAAGAATACCTTTTTTTCTAATTAGTATTTGCCATCCTAAATGTACAAATAACGCAACTATCTAACAATTTCACAAAAAAAAAAAATATTTAATATGCTAAAGGCAAAATGTGCCCGCTTAAATGCGTTTCCATCTTTAATGTTTAGCGCAAGAGATTGACGCTGCTCACGTGAATAACGCATGATCGAAAGTAAGCGTGATTAAAATTTTTTGTTCTTGAGTGATAAGTGAGTGAGACGTTTTTTGCGTGAGTGATTCGTAGAGAATGCTATTTATTGCGTGAGTCAATATAATTTAATTGTATTGGTTAAGTTGTATTTAATGATTTTACAATTTTTTTTTTGTGTTTGAAATGTTTATCGTGAGTCACGCGTGTGCGTAAGTCACACGTGAGTGGAGTGTTTTGTTTACTCACATTAATAGTCAGTAAGCGTGAGTAAAAAAACGATTGAGTAAATTAAGTTTTTTTGGGGGTAAGCGTGAGTTAGCTTGAGTGAAAACTCACTCACGTGCCCATCTCCAGCTATTACGCCAATATGTATTGTCAAAGTGGGAAATTTTTTATTAGAAATCAATAGAAAGTTTAAATATCAAAAACAATTTAACTTTAACGTCATATTTTGGTTTATTGCCTCTTTTTCAAAAGATTATAAACGGTCGCACAGAATCGCAAAAATGTGAATAGAATACAATGTCAGAGACAGGTTTGTCAATATCGTTTGGACTTTTTTGGACTTTGGTGTTGAAAAAAGTCGGATTTAAACAAAAGTATGAACTTCTATAATTTAATAAAAAAAAAACAAGTAAAAAAGTTAAATTCGGGCTTGCCGAATGTAGTGATATCCTCCAAAATTTCTAAAAGATTATTGCAAAAACTTTATTTAAATTAAGGAAACTACTTTTGGAAAAAAAAAAAAAATGTTTGAAAAAAAATTTTTTTTTTGTCAAAAAATATGTTTGTACTAATTTAAAAATCATTTGGTGTTCAATTATATTCACATAAGTCAACCAGCGGCCGAATTAAAGCATTTTGTATTTTTAGGTTATGTTGAATGTACTAAAATTTCTGAGGTATCCTTACATTTTCGTTTATAATTTTCAAATTTTCAAATGCAATACCAAACTTCTCGGGAGAACTTCCAATAAATAAGTTAAGTTTCAGTCATCTTCGTGTAATATTTTGGCCGTGATCACCATTTCCACAGACAGACGGACATCGCTAGAATGTCTTAAAATCGATCGGGGATCATGATATACTTTATGGGGTCCCAGACCGATATTTCGATGAGTTGCAAACGGAATGACAAACTTATATATACCCTCTATCACTGGAGTGGAGAGTATAAAAAATATACTTATTGCTTACTTTTGGCAGTTTATCTCATATGTTGGACAAACAGGTATGGCTTTAGGAGAACTGCGTAAAAAATTTGACAAAATATTGTGTTGGAGTAAAAAAAAAATTTTTATTTTATAAATTCAAAATATAAAAAAATTTCAAACTTTGATTTTAACCTCATGCAAAAAAAAACTCTAAACTATAATAAAAATATATTAAAGTGGACAAAATTCAAGATGTCGACATTCTGAAAAAATATTTTTAAATATGTGTTGCCCTACAGACCTTATTGGTCAAAAAATGGAAATCCTGACCCACAGTGCAATGCCTCCAATCAATCAACCCCCAAAAAAGCACCTGACAATTTCTTTACATGCTGAAAGGCATAAAAAATTCGGCACTGCCATGTTTGACCTATTTTCTGAAATGCTTTGTCGATGAGTTACTTTATATCCGTACTTTTTTGAGTAACAGAAGTGTTATTAAGTTTTAAATGAGGTTATGATTAATGAGATATTGATAAAAAAAATCTCATAAAAACACTTAAAATAAACTCTGGATTATTTTAAGTTTAAAAAGTGAAAAAATTTAATAAAAAAATATCTTAGCACTTCAAAAATATTTTATGGGAACTGTAAAAACTTTTTAAATACATATTCAAAATTTCAAATGTTAATAGTTAAATATTAAAAATATAAAACAAAAACATAAAATAGTTTAATTAAATAAAAATATTAAATATATTTTTTTATGTTCAACTCACAGTTGGTGGTCGTTATGCTAGTTTTTATTCCTCTATATGTTTCGGTCAATTTAAAAGATTTACTGCCAAATTCGATTATAAAAAACACATAGGTTTTCTAATAATTTTTTGATATTAACCGCCGAAAAAAAACAATAAACTAATAATAAATGTGGTGAAATATATTTTATACCTAATAAAAAAAAAATCTAAATTATTTATGCTCTGTTAAAAATATAAAAATTAAAAATCAAATAATTTATTTAAATATTTATTAAACTTAATTTTTTTAAACAAAATAAAAAAAAAACGAGTAGGTGTTTTCATTTTCTAATAATCTAAATATTTATTAAAATTTAGTATTCATAAAATGTGCATGAAAAAAAAACAGTTTTTATTAATTTAGTTATTGTTTACAAAAATGTATTTTTACATCAAATACCATAGAAAAACCAATGAATACTAATGAGATTTTAATGAACAATTAATTGTTTAGTATCATAGATGATGGTGATAATTATTAAAATACTTAAATAATAATAGTGTAGAGCAATTTAAAGATACCTGCTGTGTTTGCATATACAATTTTTTTTGTTTTCGAAATAACAATAAAAAAATATTGATTTTATTTGATTGTAAGTTATGACAACAAAAAAATGTAGGTACGTAAGTTTTGTGGGTATGTGTGTATATATCGTCACCTGAAATAGAAACGGACGTTCCCAGAAAAGATTTTTAGTTTTTGGCGAACATACTCGGGTGTGCCGAATAAAAAATGTCCACTTTACATTTTTTATTTGTATTTATCTGTTTTTGTTCTGAAATTTCCTGATTTTTTGCTTAATTTTTGTTAATTTTCCTTCCATTTTTAGAATTTCTCTTAATTTTTTTTGTGTTTTCTGAACTAGACTGATTTTTTTTTTTTAAGTTTTTCCTTATTTTTATACTCTCCACTCTAGTGATAGAGGGTATATGAACATTTCCATTTAACTTTTGATTTTAAGGTTTGTAAAGTATATTTTGAGGAAGTTTATTCTGGCTCGAGGTCATTATTTTCTTTACTTATTAAAACCGTGATATTCTCATAGCATAATTTTCAAGAAAATTATTAGTTAAGAAAATAATGACCTCGAGCCAAATAAACATCATCAAAATATAATATTTTAAAGGTCAAATAAAACAATTTTTATTGTTGAATAAAAATTAATCAGAATTTGAACATAATAATGGTTGGCACGCCATAGTGATGAATAACCCTAATGTGGTAGTCCAATGGACTATCATATGTAAAAATGTTTTAAATATTTTTGTTGGTTATTGACAATCGTTGCCTTACTAGTATAGTACACTAGGGTGGCTCGTTTTTGGGCTTTTCTCTCTGATCAAGTTCTAATACCCGCCAAAAGTGTCGGTCCCCTAAGTGTAACTCACATGCAAAATATCACTCCGATCGGAGTTTATCTTCTGTCTCCACTTTGAGCCTCAAAATTGGGGTTTTCGCAAAAAAGGACTTTTAAAAAAAAAAAAATAAGTTTTTTTATTTAAGTAATTAAAAAATTATTTTTGTATAATATTTGATCGTAAATACTTAAATATGAAATTTAAAGATTTTACGGTATCATTAACCCGTTCAAACTTGATACCAAAAAAATGGCATGATTTTGGGGGCGTTCTCAAAACACCTTTTTCCAAAATTTGAAAATTTTATTAAAAAAAAAATTTAAATATACAATTGTTTTCTTTCTGAATTCATTAAGAACACCTTGAGAACACGTCGAGCCACTTTTCGGGAATCGCGGGGTGAAGTTAGCGGATTTCAAGGAAATGTTGGTTTTATCAATAATTTGGATTAATAAAATCCTATAAATTTCATTTTTGTCAAATTAACCGTTTTATGGTGTCGTGGCATTCTTTTATATAACTTTAAGTCTGTCATGAAATCTTACAGATCTAGGACGTCTTAAACCCACATTGGCTGGGGGTCAAAAATGACCCCCGCGGAAAATTTGAAGTTTTGAGCTTAAATTTTGTGCTATAAACAAGTATAAAACGGCTTTTATGTTTTTTACCCCAACTATTATTTTGTATTAATATATTATCTTTATAAAAATCGTTAACCCATCTTGGTAGGGGGAAAAAATGACCCATTCAATAAAAAATATAAATTTTGTTGATTTAAAAAAATTCAAGCACTATGCCGAAAAGTTTTTTCCGGGGTCATTTTTGACCCATGACCAATGTGGGTTAAAGATATCTTAAACAGGTGAAATTTTAGGGCTGATTTAAAGTTATCTAATTGACTGCCACAAATTAATTTTCTATAAAAAATATATACTTTTTATTGAATGGGTCATTTTTGACCCCCTACCATGAAGGGTTAACGATTTTTTAAAGATAATATATTAATACGAAATAATAGTTGAGGTAAAACACACAAAAGTCGTTTTATACTTTGTACCACAAAATTTAAGCTCTAAACTTCAAATTTCTTGCGGGTTTAATTTTTGACCCCTAGCCAATGTGGGTTAAAGACGTCCTAGATCGGTATAATTTCATGACAGACTTAAAGTTATCTAATAGAATGCCACGACACCAAAAAACAGTTAATTTGCCCAAAAATGGAATTTATAAGACCCCCCCCCCATTGGCTGGGGGTCAAAAATGACCCCCGAATAAAATTTGAAGTATAGAGCTAAAATTTTGTGCTAAAAACAAGTATAAAACGGTTTTTATGTTTTTTACCCCAACTATTATTTCGTATTAATATATTATCTTTAAAAAAATCGTTAACCCTTCTTGGTAGGGGGTCAAAAATGACTATTTCAATAAAAAGTATATATTTTTTCATATAAAATTAATTTGTGGCAATCTATTAGATAACTTTAAATCAGCCCTTAAATCTCACATATTTAAGATATCTTTAACCCACATTAGCCAGGGGTCAAAAATGACCCCGGCAAAAACTTTTAAGCATAGTGCTTGAATTTTTTGATATCAACAAAATATATATTTTTTTTAATGGGTCATTTTTGACCCCCTACCAAGAAGGGTTAATGATTTTTTCAAAGATAATATAATAGTACGAAATAATAGTTGGGGTAAAAGACACAAAAGCCGTTTTATACTTGTTTATAGCACAAAATTTAAGCTCCATACTTCAAATTTTATTCGGGGGTCATTTTTGACCCCCAGCCAATGCGGGTTAAAGACGCCCTAGATCGGTAAGATTTCATGACAGACTTAAAGTTATATAATTAAATGCCACAACACCAAAAAACCGTTAATTTGCACAAAAATGAAATTTATAAGATATTATTAATCAAAATTATTGATAAAACCAACATTTCCTTGAAATCCGCTAACTTCCCCCCGCGATTCCCAAAAAGTGGCTCAACAGATATCCGCCATATTTCACATTTTTCTTCTCCAAGGTGATTTTAATGAATTCATAAAGAAAAAATTGTATATTTAAAATTTTTTTTAATAAAATTTTCAAATTTTGAAAAAAGGTGTTTTGAGAACGCCCCCAAAATCATGCCATTTTTTTGGTTTCAAGTTTGAACGGGTTAATTATACCGTAAAATCTTTAAATTTCATATTTAAGTATTTACGATCAAATATAATACAAAAATAATTTTTTAATTATTTTAATAAAAAAACTTAATTTTTTTTTTTTTAATGTCCTTTTTTGCGAAAACCCCAATTTTGAGGCTCAAAGTGGAGACAGAAGATAAACTCCGATCGGGGTGATATTTTGCATGTGAGTTACCCTTAGGGGACCGACACTTTTGGCGGGTATAAGAATTTGATCAGAGAGAAAAGCCCAAAAACGAGCCATCCTATAGTACACTCAAAATAATTATTCTGTTAAATACTCTGTAAAATGACTGTAATCTCAATTCGACAGATATTTGACAAAGTTATCTGTCGAAATACAGATTAAAAATGCCTGCGAATTTTGTACACTTGCCCAAAACATTAAATCATGATAATGTTTTGCGGAAAGATTTGGGTGTACTTGCCAAAGCAAAGTTTTTTTTTAGAAAAATAATGTTATATTACTTTGCTATGCCATGAAAAACGAATTGAAATATCAGTCGAGGACCCCATTAAAAAAACCAAAAGAGCTGTACATTTCGTAAGTGAGTGCAAAAATAAGTGCAAAAAAATGTTTTTACATTTTGGAGAGTATAAAAGATTTGGCACCAAAGATTATAACACTCTCACTTGTTTAATGTACATTTGATAAACAAATGGAACATTTTTATGCGAAAAGCTTAGAAAAAGTAGTTTTTGTAAAAAAAATGATTTTTTTTTTCTCGAAAACCAAAATTATGTTAACAAAAATTTAATGAACCCAAAATATTTAATGAAAAAAATTTTAATGAAAAAAAGTTTTGATGAATTTTTTCGATGAAAAGAAAAATTTTTTGATGTAAAAAAAAATTATGAAAAAAATTTTTTTTTGTTGAGAAAAAAATTGATAATAATTTAATTTTTTTTAATAATAGTTTTGATCACATGATCAATTATTTTTTATTTATTTACAACTCATTTTTAATAAATTCAACCTAACCGAGAACTGGTAACAATGACCGTCGTTTCGTTGTAGCGAAAAAAGCAAGGGTTCTGGTGGGACTCGAACCCACGACCACCACGTTAAAAAGGCTAGCACGCTACCAACTAGCCTACGGGGGTAGCGTTAATAAAAAAACGTTTTTGATGAATTTTTTTTGATGAAAAGAAAACTTTTTTGATGTAAAAAAAATTTATAAAATTTTTTTTTTTGCTGAGGCAAAAATTGATCATAAAAAAATTTATGAAAAAAAATATGATAAAAAAAATTTATGAAAAAAAACTTTGATGAAAAAAAATAATAATGAAAAAAAAATTTATGAAAAAAAAAATTAATGAAAAAACTAAAAAATGGTGAAAAAAATTTTGATGAAAAAAAAAAAATTTGATGAAAAAAAATGATGAAAAAAAAGTTTAGGAGAAAAAATTGATGAAATAAAATTTGATCAACAACAAATTGATGAAAAAAAATTGAAAAAAAAAGTTTAATGAAAAAAAAAGTTAGGTGAAAAAAAAAATTATAAAAAAATTGATGAAAAAAAAAAATTTGATGGACAAAAAAAATTTATAAAAAAAAAATAAATTGATGAACAAAAAAAAAATGATAAAAAAAAATTTGTTTAAAATTCGATTAGAGTTTTATTCTAGTTCGAGGCCCAAAAATATTTCTATTTATGATATTGTCATAATAGAGTATTTTTAATTTATTGCTTTAAAAAAGTTACTATCTCATAGTATGTCTGTACTGATCAGTTTCATCCCCACTAAAGGAATCTTCAGCAGACTTTAGAGAATCATCGTTGGTCAATCAAACATCAAACCAGACATAATATTTGATATACACTCCGCATCATAACTATAGCCGCATTGCATTTTTCGGTTTATTTAATGTTCAAAAAGTATTTTTATGAAACCTATTATGGTATATTACAGTGTTACAACAGTTCTCTTCTTTTTGTAAATTTGAGCCATCAGCTGTTTGAATTGAGAAAACGGCGACCTATAACTGTATTTCTCAGTGTTTCATAACTATAGCCGCATTTCAATAAAATCAGTTGAAATGAGTTCAAGTCAAAGTTTCGTGGCCAAATTATTTTTTTTTTTTGGTAAAATTCGTTCCTCTATTAATTTTTAAATAAAATGCCACATGGTAAATTTTTAAATGAAGTCGAAAAAGGCAAAATTTTAGCCTTTTTAGAAAGTGGTTTAATTTATCGCGAAATTAACCGTAAAATTAAGCGATCTGACAAAGTTATCCGAAATTTTGTAAAAAATAAAAGTCTTGTTATCGTTCCAGACTCCTTTAAAACTCTACTTTTTGTAGAGTTGGACACATTCAAGCCGCATTCATTACCAATCTGCGAAAGAGTTTTCATAGAATTGCTAGCAGCGTTAATAATACGGCGTTGATCTCTCTCAGATAGCTTTTTTTCGACCCCCTGTTTTGTTCATCCCGTATCCACTTTTATTTTTTACAAAATTTCGGATAACTTTGTCAGATCGCTTAATTTTTCGTCCAATTTCTTAATTCTTCGTCCAATTTCGCGATAACTTAAACCACTTTCTAAAAAGGCTAAAATTTTGACTTTTTATACCCTCCAATCACAGTATGGGGGTACACTCACTTTGTCATTCCGTGTGTAACGCATCGAAATATCGGTCTAGGCCCCATAAAGTATATATTTTATTGATCAGTGATCGATTCTAAGACATTCTAGCGACGTCCGTCCGTCCGTCTGTCCGTGTGTAGAGGACACGATACAGTCCAAAATAAAAGAGCTAGACTTCCGAAGTTTGGCACGAATATGTCTTATATTCCTAGGCAGGTTAAGTTCGGAAATGGGCAAAATCGGACCAAGGGGAAAAAAGTTCCCCCTTGGAGAACTAAACCAACCCAAGAAAAAACGCATTTTTTGCAGAGTTTTGTACTTTTGGTAAGCAAATGCAACATTCTTATCTCAGAAGAAGTTCAAAATCGCAAGGGGAAGGTGCCCCCTAACGTCTCCAATGAATTCCCCCCCCCCCCTAAAAAAACGCCCCTGGATTTTTTTTTTTTACATTTCGGAGGGTATAAAAGATTCGGCACAGCCGAATGTAATACTCTCACTTGTTCGACTTCATTTAAAAATTTGTGACTTGAACTCATTTCAACTGATTTTATTGAAATACGGCTATAGTTATGAAACACTGACAAATAGAGTTCTTGGTCGCCGTTTTCTCAATTCAAACAGCTTATGGCTCAAATTTACAAAAACAAGTGAAATGTTATAACACTGTAATATACCATAATAAGTTTCATAAAAATACTTCTTGACCATTAAACAAACCGAAAAATGCAATGCGGCTATAGTTATGATGCGGAGTGTATTTCCCAAGTTATATGAGAAGTACTATTATGAAGGTCCGAAATCTGTTTTCCAACAAAAATAACTCTTTTAAAGCAAAAATTGTATATATTAAATCACCGTCGGTAACTATTAATATATGTGTTACTTCTCATATAACTTGGGAAATATATCAAATATTATGTCTGGTTTGATGTTTGATTGACCAACGATGATTCTCTAAAGTCTGCTGAAGATTCCTTTAGTGGGGATGAAACTGATCAGTACAGACATACTATGAGATAGTAACTTTTTTAAAGCAATAAATTAAAAATACTCTATTATGACAATATCATAAATAGAAATATTTTTGGGCCTCGAACTAGAATAAAACTCTAATCGAATATATATACATATATAAAGGCCGAATAAATACATTTTATTTTTATGTACCTTTTGGTACTAAAAATAAAAAAACAACATTTGTTTAAAATTAATTATGTGACTATTTATTCACCAGCTGGTGAAAACGGATTTATTCACCACGAGGTGAAATATTATCCAAGTTACAAACCCAAGTTATAAAAATTTTTGGTTTTAAGAAAATGAAAATAGTAATTCTTGTTTTCTTTTTCGTTAATCGTTAGCTTATATTGTCAAACTGAGGTGGCGTCCTGCAACTTTTTTAAAATTAGACACCAGCCTACAAACATTATCATGTTAAAAAAAATACTTTGTTTTTTCTTGCGACCGAAAAAGAAAATTTTGTAAAATTGGAGTTACTTGTTAAAAACTCGATATTTTTACAAAAATAAAAAAGGAAATTTATTTTTAATTTTTTTAATTTATGTTTTTGAAGCAGATAAGTTTTACTCACAAAATGGATTTAACTAAAACTTTGTTAATTTACAGAGTTTTTTTTTTGTAAAATTTTGAACTCATAAAATGCATTTAACTAAAACTTTGTAAATTTATAGAGTTTTTTTGGTAAAATTCTTTTCGGTTTTATCAATATATTACAGATAATTCTGTAAATTTACAGTTTTTTTATCGAAATCATTTTTCTGTAAATTTACAGTTTTTTTATCGAAATCATTTTACAGAGTTTTCTTCGTAAAATAACAAAAAATCTTGCTGGTTGGAAATCTATTGTATTTTCTGCTGGCACAGCAGAGTATCTCTGTAATTTAACAGAGTGATTATTTTGATTGTCTTTCTAATTCCCATTGTGGATAGAGTCCAATATGTATTATTATTTTAGCTTATGCACAAACGATTTGTCATTTGACTCGTTTGCTACTTTGTAGTAAATCGTTTCTATTTTTGCTAAATAATCTTGACAATGGAATCTGACAAATTCCGAAACACGTGTCGATTAAGTCTTGCAAAAATTATCAACATAAATAAATTTAAAACAAACAAGTAAAAAAGTTAAATTCGGCCTTGCCGAATGTAATGATACCCTCCACAATTTCAAAAAGATTATTGCAAAAAACTTTATTTAAAAGGAAATTACTTTTGAAAAAAAAATTAAGCGAAAAAAAAATTTTGTTAAAAAAAATCCGCGATTTTTTTTTCTTTTTTTGTCAAAAAATATGTTCGTACTTGTTTGAATATCATCTTGTGTTCAATTCTGTTCACATATGTCAACCAGAAGCCGAATTAAAGCATTTTCTATTTTTAGGTTATGTTGAATGTACTGAAATTTTTGAGGTGTGCTTACATTTTCTTTCATAACTTTTGAACCGCTGAACCGATATCGCTCAAATGCAATACCAAACTTCTCGGGAAAACTTCCAATAAATATGTTAAGTTTCAGTCATCTTTGTGCAATATTTTGTCCCATCATTTTCCACAGACAGACAGACGGACATCGCTAGAATGTCTTAAAATCGATCGGGCATCATGAATATATATACTTTATGGTGTCCCAGACCGTTATTTCGATGAGTTACAAACGGAATGACAAACTTATATATACCCTCTATCACTAAGTGGAGGGTATAAAAAAAAATTTCTTGAAAATTATGCTATGAGAATATCATGGTTTTAATTACTTAGTAAAGAAAATAATGACCCCGAGTCAATAAACATCCTCAAAATATAATATTTTAAAGGTCGAATAAAACATTTTTTTTTTTAATAATAAAAATTAATCAGAATTTGAATTTTTCAAAACCTTCAGCAAAATTTAAAGTTCAGGACGAAATCTTGTTAAACCAAATTTTACAATTTTTGTGCCCATCTCTAATTTAGATGGTCAAAATGTACGAAACATGCACAAAAAACTAAAAATTTCCCCTATAACTTCAAATCGATATATCTCGACTACTAGAGCTAACCCAGCGAAACGCCGGAACACGTATAACTTTTTTTGACCAATAAACTTTTCCCGGTAAGCTGAACTACCGCCGATCACTGACCCCTACCATTTGTCTCACAGTGTAATTAAAAATGCCTGCGAATTTTGTACTCTTGCCCAAAACATTAAATCATGATAATGTTTTGCGGAATATCGGGGTCTACTTGCCAAAGCAAAGTTTTTTTAGAAAAATAATGTTATATTACTTTGCTATTCCATTCAAAACCAATTGAAATATCAGTCGAGGACCTCATTAAAAAACCAAAAGAGCTGTACATTTCGTAAGTGAGTGCAAATATAAGTGCAAAAAAGTGTTTTTACATATTGGAGAGCATAAAAGATTGGGCACCAAAGAATATAACACTCTTACTTGTTTTATGTACATTTGATAAAGGAATGGAAAAATTTTTTGTGAAAAGCTTAGACTTGGTAGTTTTGGTAAAAAAATAATTTTTTTCCCCAAAAAACAAAATTATGTTAAAAAACATAATTTTTTTAACATAATTGATGAAAAAAAGTTTTTGATGGAAAAAAATGGAAAAAAATTGGTAATAAAAAATTTGATAAAAAAAATTGATGAACAAAATATGATAAAAAGATAAATTTGATGAAAAAAAAATTAATGAAAAAAAAATTGATGAAAAAAAAAAATTGATGAAAAAAAAAAAATTGATGGAAAAAAAGAAATTTGATAAGAAAAAAAATTGATAAAAAAAAGTGTGATGAAAAAAAAAAATTATGAAAAAAAAAATTGATGAAATAAAAAAATTTTATGGAAAAAAATTGATGAAAAAAAAAATTGATGAAAAAAAAAATTTATTAAAAAAAATTAAAGAAAAAAATTTGATGAAAAAAATTTGATGAAAAAAAAAATTGATGAGAAAAAAATTGATGAAAAAAAAAAATTGATACAAAAAAAAATTTTATAAAAAAAAAATTATGAAAAAAAAGTATGATGAAAAAAAAATAAAAATTATGAAAAAAAAAAAATTTATGAAAAAAAAAAATTGATGAAAACAAAAATTTGATAGAAAAAAATTTATGGAAAAAAAATTGATGAAATATTTTTTTTTTTTTTTTCGTAAAATAATTATGTTACTTTTTATTCACCAGCTGGTGCAAAACGGTTTTATTCACCACGAGGTGAATTACTATCCAAGTTACAAACCCACGTTATAAAAATTTTTGGTTTTAAGAAAATGAAAATAGTAATTCTTGTTTTCTTTTTCGTTAATTGTTAGCTTATATAGTCAAACTGAGGTGGCGTCCTGCAACTTTTTTAAAAATAGACACCAGCCTAAAAACATTATCATGTTAAAAAAATCGACAATCAAAAAAAGTTTTTTGCTTTGTACGGAAAGAAATTTTAAAATTTAAACATTGAGTTTTTAGAACAATGCGAACCATTTTTTGCCCAGCGAACTACGAAATTTTAAAAAAGTCACTATTCTTATCATCAAAATGTTTGGGAAACTCTTGTTATTGAATTAGTGCTCCTTAAAAAATATTTCTCGCTTGCTCGATTGTTCCAAAAAAAAATATATATATAAATTATACTAATTTCATCAAGAAAATTACAAACATTTACATAAATAAACAAAAATATTTCATATTTGTTTCCGCAGAGGAGACCACCCATTATTTTCTTAAAAGACACCCTAAGGAGTTTTGTTACTTATTATAAAATAGACATACATCCATCCGTACATCTACAAATATCCTCTTCATTTATGTTTATTTTTTTCGTCTTTATTAATTCTTTACGCTTAATATAAAATTTTAAAAAAATTTTTTTCTCTTGTTTTTTTTTTCTGATAAAACTTAATATGTGGCTTAACAGCTCGTTGCCTTTTGTGCCAAACAGTCTGACAACGAAAACGACAAAACAATGACTTTTGTGGCACATGCGCTTTAAAAGTCTTTAAAAAATAACAAAAACTCACCCTCTTTCTGCTAACTTCCCTGTCATCCTTTAGCAAACTGCCACAGTTTCCTATTATTAATACTTACACACACACATATCCTAAAATATTTTTACCGCTTTTGTGTGTGTGTATGCGACGTGTGAGTGCCTGCCTAAATGCTACAGTGGTGCTTGGAGTGAAACAAGGGTGTTAATCTTAAACAAAAGATCACATCAATTTAATGTTTAGTGTTACAATTAAATAACCCAACAAAAAAATAATTCCAATATTATTCTTTTAACAAAAAAATATATATATTTGAAATGAAATAATATATTTCTTCACATCTGCTTCGTTCCTTTTAGAGTTTAACGTTGTGTTAAGTTATTGAAAAATTGATTAAACAAAATGTTTTAAAATTAATGTTTATCATCATCATTATTATCATCATCACCACCATTTTTTTTATCCTTCTCATCATTGCTTTTGCTGTGGTGTCCTTTTTTTTACAATTTGATTAAAAGAGTTGTTTATTATTTTAATTTTGAGAAATTCTTAATGGTTTTTAATTTGTTGTTTTATTTTTCCCCACAGTTTTTAATGCAAACAAAAACATTCTTTAAAAGAAAAACAAATTAATAAGAATTTTATCGAGTATTTAATTAACTTGTACAGAGCTGGTAAAAAATAAGCACCAATTGGGTATTTAAGCAAACTTGAGGTGGGCGTGTGAGTAATTTTAATATGAAAATGTTTTTAGGCCAGGCGCGGATCTAAGGGGGAAGGGAAAATAATTTTCCCCCAAACTGAATATAAAAGAAAAAACGGAAAAGAAAGGAAAGGAGAGGGGGAATGCCGGCGAATTTTGTACTCTAGCCCAAAACATTAAATCATGACAATCATGATAATCATGATAATGTTTTTCTAAAGATTTTGGTGTACTTGCCAAAACAAAGTTTTTTTTAGAAAAAATAATGAAATTTGCCATTCCATGCAAAACGAATTGAAATATCCGTCTAGGACCCCATTAAGTTTATCGGTTTCTAAGATAATCTTGTTATATACATCCGTCCATCTGTCTGTGGAAAGCAAGATGAAGCTTAAACCAAAATAGCTTACATTTTTTAAATGAGTGCACTACTTAAGTACAAATAAGGTTTTCATACAATTTGGAGAGTACAAATGATTCGCCACAGACTAGGTACATTTGTTAAACAAATGAAACATATTTATGTTAGAATTTTATACTTGATGAAAAAGTCGTTTTGGTGAAAAAAATTAAAATAAAAATTTTGGTAAAAAAAAAAAATTTGGTGAAAAAATAATTTTTAAGAAACAAATGGTGAAATGATGAAGAAGAAAAAATGTTGATGAAAAAAAAAAATTTATGAAAAAAAATTTTTTTGATGAAAAATAATTCGATGAGAAAAAATATATTGATGAAAAAAAAATTTTATGAAAAAAAAAAATTTTGATGAAAAAATAATTTTTGATAAAAAAAAAAAAATTGATAGAAAAAAAATTAAAAAAAATTTTTGATGAAAAAAAAAAAACAAAATTGATGGAAAAAAAATTAATGAAGAAAAGCATTTGATGAAAAAAAAAAATTTGAGCAAGTTACAAGTTACATTTCTTGGTAATTTTACTATAAAACTATGTAAAGTGATTTGAAAAAAAAAAACAAGTAGAAAAGTTAAATTCGACTTGGCCGAATCTATGAATATCCTCCACAGTGCCCTTTTAAGTGATAGCAAATTTTCCAACGTGAAAAAATAAAATTTTTGATTAGTTTTTATTTTGTGTAAAAAAACTTTTTTTAAGTAATTTTTGAAAAAAAAAAAAAAAATTACTAAATTTTTTTTTGAGTGTAAATTTTTTTTGAGTGTAAAACTTTTTTTTGGGTGTATTTTTTTTTTTAATTTTTTTAGTAAATTTTTTTTTGAGTGTAAAATTTATTTTGAGTGTAAAATTTTTTTTGAGTATAAAATTTTTTTGAGTGTAAAACTTTTTTTTTAGTGTATTTTTTTTTTTTAATGTAAAAATATTTTTGAGTGACAAAAATACGTTGTAAAATATTATTATACCCTCCACTCTTGTGATAGAGGGTACACTCAAAAAATTATATAGGTAAATTCCAGTGAATATTCACTTACAACAAATGAAATTTTATTTAAAAACCATTCCACTGTTTTTTCATTTAAAATTAAAACACATTACAGTAAATTTTAAGTGTTAATTTAATGACTAACCAAAACATTAAAAAACTAGTGAATATTCCGTTATTTTGTATTGAAAAACAGTAAAACTATAGAAGAAATTTTTTTCTGCCGAAATTAAATGTAACAGAAAATTCGTTTTTAATACAGTAAATTATTTTTTTTTAAACTACAGAAATAGTAAAAACAAGTGAGAGTGTTAAATTCGGCTGTGCCGAATCTTTTATACCCTCCAAAATGTAAAAAAAAAATTGACAGGGGCGTTTCTTTTTTTTTTTTTGGGGGGGGGGGGGCGAAGTTGATAGGGTCAGTGGGGCACGTTGAGAGCACCTTCCCATCGCGATAAATATACCAAATGTTTCATTTATTTAACAAAAATACAAAAAAACCTGTAAAAACGTGTATTTTTTTAGAGGTTGGTTTAGTTCTTCAAGGGGGAACTTTTTTCCCCCTGGTCCGATTTGGCCAATTTCCGAACTTAACCTGCCTAGGAACATAAGACATATTTGTGCAAAACTTGAGGTTCCTAGCTCTTTTATTTTGGACTGCATCGTGTTAACTACAGACGGACGGACGGACGGACGGACAGACGGACGGACGGACGGACGGACGGACATCGCTAAAATGTCTTAGAATCGATCACTGATCAATAATATATATACTTTATGGGTCCCCGACCGATATTTCGATGCGTTACACACGGAATGACAAAGTGAGTATACCCCCATACTGTAGTTGGAGGGTATAAAAATTAAATCCTTTATAATATAAGTGATTTTTCTTTTAAAATAACTTTACTGATTACTTTTTAAAATAACCTACAAACAGTTAATGACATAATTTTCTTAGTGTATATATAAGTTTATCATTCCGTTTGTAACACCTCGAAATATTGGTCTAGGACCCCATAAAGCATATATATTCATGATCCTCGATCGATTTTTAGACGATCTAGCGATGTCCATCCGTCCGTCCGTCTGTCCGTCTGTCTGTCTGTTGAAAACACGCTAACTTATGAAAGACTTTACGGAGGCTCCTGAAGTTTGGCAGATATGTTGGGCATTTACCTAGACAGGTTGGTATTGCAATCCAGCGGAATCGGTCCAGTGTTTCAAAAGTTATAAGCATATGAGTGAATTTCGGCAAGGGTTTTTCTTGAATTTACGAGATAAAACACACGGTAACTTTCGAACGGCAATTCTGAGGGTGCTGAAGTATGGCATATATATTTACCGTTCCTCTGGTCCGGTTCGTTTTAAATTTCAGCTAAATCGGTTTAGTGGTTCAAAAGTTATTAGCAAAACCATGAATTTCAGATTAGTTTCACCTTAAATTCACGTGTTGAAAACCCGTTAAACATATATTAAAAACATTTGTAAGTCAAAAAAATATTTTACAAGGTATTTTTGTCACACAAAAATATTTTTACACTAAAACAAAAAAAAATAAATACACTCAAAAAAAATTTTACACTCAAAAAAAATTTTACACTCAAAAAAAATTTTACACTCAAAAAAACGTTAGTAGATTATTATTTTTTTTTTTTCAAAAATTAATAAAAAAAGTTTTTTTACACAAAATTAAATATTTCTAACCAAAAATGTTATTTTTTTCACGTTAGAAAATTTACTATCACTTAAAAAGGGCATTGTGGAGGGTATTCATAGATTCGGCCAAGTCGAATTTAACTTTTCTACTTGTTTTGACTTACCAATGTTTTTAAAACATGTTTAACGGGTTTTCAACTTATGAATTTTAGGTGAAACTTATCTGAAATTCACGGTGTTGCTAATAACTTTTGAACCACTGGACCGATTTGGCTGAAATTCAAATCGAACCGGACCCGGGGAACGAAAAATATATATGCCAAGCTTCAGCATTCTCAGAATTGCCTTTCGAAAGTTAGCGTGTGTTTTATCTCGTAAATTCACTAACCGAAATTCAACCTTTTGCTCATAACTTTTGAACCAGTGGACGGACCGATTTCGCTGGATTGCAATACCAACCTGACCAGGTAAATACCCAACATATGTGCCAAACGTAAGGAGCCTCCGTAATGCCTTTTAAAAGTTAGCGTGTTTTCAACAGACAGACAGACTGACAGACGGACATACGGAAAGACGGACAGACGGACAGACGGACAGACGGACAGACGGACAGACGGACAGACGGACAGACGGACACACGGACAGACGGACAGACGGACAGACGGACAGACGGACAGACGGACAGACGGACAGACGGACAGACGGACAGACGGACAGACGGACAGACGGACGGACGGACGGACGAACGGACGGACGGACATCGCTAGATCGTCTTAAAATTGATCAAGGATCATGAATATATATACTTTATGGGGTCTTAGACCAATATTTCGAGGTGTTACAAACGGAATGATAAACTTATATATCCCAGCAGAAATTTTGCTGAACGTTCAGCAGCTTTTGGAAGGGATACTTGAGTAAAGGAGCGCATCCAATTGCGCTGAATTCATGCATGATTCCCTAAGGCGATGTCCCACTTTAGAGCGCTAGTTGGATACACAGAAACAGCGCTCTTTAGATGCACTGAAATCACGTGTCTTTAGAGCGCTGATTTAAGCAGAATAAAGATGCTGTAAATTCATGTATCTTTTTAGCGCTGATTTAAGCAGATTAAAGATGCAGTGAATTCATGTATCTTTGTAGAGCTGATTTAAGCAGAATAAAGATGCTGTAAATTCAAAGTTGAAATCAAATAACTAAAATTTAAAAAAATATAACAAAATGAAAAAAAAAAAAAATCGGAAGTGAACATCAAAAAAATATCGGAAATTTTCATTTTCACATTTTTTATGGGATTTTTTTTGGGAACAGCGGTCAAAGATGCTATAATTGAAGCGCTCTTTGCAGCGCTGATTAATGCGCAATAATGATGCAGTCAAATCATGTGTCTTTGTCTAAAACTCATGTTTTTTTATTCAAAAAGTGTTAAAAATATTAAAAAGAAAAGCAAGTGTAAAATTTTATCAAAAAATAATTACACATTATAAGTTTTATATAAAAAATCTTAAAAAAAAATTAAAATTTTTTCCCCTTCCTTTTACTGCATCCCTAAGAGCGCTCTTTGGATGCGCTACGGTATGCTATAAACAGATGCTGTGTCGCCAAAATCTCGATTTATTTCTGCTGGGATACCCTCTATCACTAGAGTGGAGGGTATAAAAACGGTTAATTTACAGACAGACATATGTATGAAAATCACCAGATTGACTAACAAGGGAAGTATTCGAAACCTTATGAACCGATTTGCCTGAAACTTAAAATATATACAATAGAGACAATTTTGAGGTTGGGGAGTCTAGGCCATATCCGCGATTTTTTTAAATATGAGGCATTCCACACCAAATGTTCAGCAAAAAAAACTGATGTCGTGTCAAAATGAAATCAATTGCAGAGTATTCGCTCTTAGGGCACCATTAAATAACACAAATAAAATTTGAGTTTTTTCAAATAGTTGGCTTTGTAGGCATGGTCAAATATTGAAAATATTAGATTTTTTTGCCTGAGTATCTGTATTTCAATGTTTATGTAAATTTAATGGAACACAGTATCGATTAAAAAAATAAAAATTGGAAAATTTTCAGAAGTAGTTCTGAATTTTTCAAATTAAAATTTAAACTTTATTTATCAAAAAACTACTCAGGCAAAAAAGTATGATATTTTCAATATTTGACCACGCCTACAAGGCCCACTTTTTAAAAAATTTTAAATCTTATTTTTGTTATTTAATAGTACCTTAAGAGCGAATACTTTGCAAATGATATCCCATTGAAACCACTACACAGAAAAAAATAAAAATGAATTTCAATTACGAAATTCGTTGATTCAATTAAAAAATTAATTGATTTCGGACGTATCACGAAAATGCGCATATTAATTACTCATTTTGTTTGAAAATAGTTTTAAAACTTAATTAAATTGTTAATTGAATCAATTAAAGTTTTAATTGAAAATAAAATGGAAAACTAATTAAAATTGTAATTAAATAAACTTTAAAAAAAATTAATATAAAATTGAAAATCAATAATATAGATTTATTGATTCACATAAATTTTTTAATTGAAAAAAGACCAAAACTCAATTTAATTTTAAAAGTTGAACTTCAAAAAATGCCCTAAAATAAATAAACATAGAATGTTTTTGTTTTATATTATTAAGAAATTTATTTTCTTTATTAAATATAAACACTTGGTATAGTTTTGCATAGAAACATTATAGTAGTATTTTAAAATATCAATAACTATTTAAAATTACATTTTTATTTTTAAATCTTGTTATTGCATGCATTTTTGTCGCCTTAGTAAAGTTGAAACAAAAAAAAATTGTATTATATTTCAATGTGCAAAACACAAGGCAAATGCCTCTATATTATTTTTTTTTTTGTTTCAACTGTACAATTTTATTAGCAAAACGCTTTATCCGCAACGACCGCTCGCCTTAAAGAAAACAATAAAACTAAATTTTTTTGTTGCTTTTATGTATTCATTGGCTGCTACCACCAAAATATACAAAACAATAGTTCAAAAGTTTTTTTTTGTTGTTTTTTGCATTTTATTTTTTCATTGCCTACTAACACTAATGCATACAGAACCGGTTTCGTTTGTTTATTTTATTTTTATTTTCAGTAAAGTTAAGAATTCAATTAAAACATTAATTGAATCAATTAAAATATTTAATTGAAGTTAAATTTAATATCAAATCCATTTTTAATTAAAAAAAAAAATCACGATATTATTTTCTGTGTATGGCTTTTCTGCAGTGGATCAGTTGATGTGGAATGCCTCATATTTGTCTTCTCGTTTAAATAACATTCGGTATCAAAATTTCGTTCACATTTCTCAACAAGAAGCCGAAGTAAGGCAATTTGAATTTTTAGTTTATGTGGAAAGAACCAACATTTTTAAGGTGTCCTAACATTTTCGTTTATAACTTTTGAACCGCTTAACCGACATCGCTCAAATGCAAAACCAAAGTGCTTGGGACAACTACGAGAAACCATATTAAGTTTCAGTCATATATGTTTAATATCTTAGCCGTGATCGCCATTTCAACAAAAATACGGACAGACAGAGGGTCATCGCTAGAATGTCTTAAAATCGATGACTGATCAATATGGAGTCCCAGACCGATATTTACATGAGCTACAAACGGAATGACAAACTTATATATACCCTCTTGCACCAATTGTAGGCGAAGGGTGTAAAAACTGGGCAGTTTGTAGTATAGTTTTGATTTGGCACAGCTTGTTTTTACTTAAAAATATTCGTAGCTAATTGGTTTAAGAAACTACAAAAATATGAAATTTTAATTTCCTTTTCAAATTTTATTAACAAAAAAAATCTAATTTCTTTTATTATACAAACTGTCTTCTCTGCAGTCACAACACGTGTTTGCAATGTTTAAAAATGATAAATGCGTTTTAAAGAAGATTTTTTTCTTTTGCAAAAATATATAAAAATTGTCATTTTATCATACTACAGAAACTTTTTCTACTTATTTTATCCTTATTACCATTTGTATAAAATATTATTTCCTTCGTTTCTTTCTATTGCATAATATTGTCATATTATATAAAAATCTTAACGATATTTTTTTTTCTGAAGATGATAAAATACTTTATTTTTTATGTTTTTTTTCTTACACAATAAGTTTTAATGTTTAAAGTTTTATAGTTCAATGATAGAGGGAGCGTTTAAAAAAGTTTTTTTTTATAACAATAATAAATGGCATAACATAAAACAAAAAGAAATTAAAGATGTTTGTTTTTTTTTAACATTTTTAAAACAAAATGTTAAATGTCACTCTAGTGGAAAGGGAAGAAAAAACAAGTGAAATTCGTCCTCGGCAAATGTATGGATACCTTCTACAATGCAAAAAAAAAATATTATCGCAAAAAATTTAATTTTTAAACATTTTTTGTGTAAATTGTTTATTGAAAAATTTGATAGGAAATAAATTTTTTGACAACAAAATTTCCGCGAAAAAATATATTTGTACTTGTTTAAATACCTTTCGGTATTCAATTCTGCTCACATATGTTAACCAGCAGCTAAATAAAAACATCTTGTATTTTTAGGTTATGTAGAATTTACAAAAATTTTAGAGGTGTTCTTACATTTTCGTTTATTACTTTTGAACCGCCGAACCGATATCGCTCAAATGCAATACCAAACTTCTGGGACAACAACCAGTGAATATGTTAAATTTAAGTCATATCCGTATAGTATTTTGGCAGTGACATCGCTAGAATGTCTTAGAATAGAATGTGTTGATTTCTCCTCATTAAAAAAGATTATTTGCAAAAAATTAAAAAAAAAAAATTCCACGAATAAAAAAGAAAAAAATTTGGTGAAAAAAATTCCGCAATTTTTTTTTATATGTTTGTACTTGTTTAAATACCATTTAGTATCCAATTCTGTTCACATATGTCAGCCAGCATTCGATTTAAAGCATTTTGTATTTCTAGTTGTTGAATGTTTTTGAGGTGTCCTTACATTTTTGTTCATAACTTTTGAAATAGTGAACCGATATCGCTCAAATGCAATACCAAATTTCTCGAAGCAACAACAAGTAAAATGTGAAGGTTCTGTTGTATCTTTGTAATATTTTATCCGTGATCGCCATTTCAACCGCCAAACGGTCATCGGTAGAATGTCTTAGAAGCGATCATTTTTCACTAGGGATTTGATTTCCATGCAAATGCATGTTTTTTGTCGATAGTCTAAAAACGATATCGACCAATTATCTTTCCGAATCAAGAAATTTACGTTAAAATGGCATCGATTTTTTTTTGCACATTTTTGCATATTTTGGTGAAAATGCATATTTTTGCTTTTAATTACATATTTTGTGCATATTTCCAACTTTTAAGGTCATATTTTTGCATATTTTGGTATAAATTAGCAAAAACCCAAATTGAAATTTATTTTTTCAAAAAGTTTTTTGATTTCTTAAAATTTATTTTTTAGGAGTGACATAGTGAATGACAAACTTATATACACCCGCTGCCACTAACAATAAGTGCTGGGTTTATAAATTCAAGGTTTTTGATTTAATTTTGCAACAAAAACGAAAATTGCAACAAAATTTTAAAATAACTAAAGTGGTTTAAAAACAAAAAAAAAACTTTGCGTGTCAATGGGATATACTAAATTTATTTGTCTTTGACCTTTAATAAATAAAGTTTGGAAGAAAATTGTAAAAAGTAAAAAAAATTATAATATTTTTTATTTTAATTTAGCCTTGACGAATCTTTTGACAGCTTTCCTACTAAAATATGCAAAATGTGGCTTAAATATTTTAAAGTGAAACATTATTATATCGATGTGGAAATACGAAAGGATTTATTCGAGATATAACAAAATAAAGGAAAATAACTCAGTCTAAGTGCAGGATGTAAAGAACAACCTGGTGAAACAAAAAAAATATGAAGGGCTTATTGCAAAAACTTGATAAGCAACATTTTATTTTTTGGTGTTTTTTGCCTTTTTCTGATGTTCTATTGACAGATTTTTGGCCGAAGTTGTGCTTAAACCCTCCGTACAAGTATATTGATTATGAAAGTTATTCAAAAGACATATTTTTATCATTATTTCAAAAGTTTTATGGCGAAAACCACCATAAAATGAAATGTTGCTTATCGAGTTTTTACAATAAGCCCTTCATATATAAAGTTCATGATACCTTTTTGAAACCTTTCATAAGTGTCGCGTCTGTTTCGTCCGTGCTTAGACATCTAACATGGAAAGCATTCCAACCCTCATTAGCCGATTTGACTGAAATTTCAAATATATATAAAAGATACAATTCTAAGGTTGGGGTGTCTCGGCTTATCATTTATATCGGGAATTAAGGGGTTCATAAAATTGGTAAAAAAAATCGCGAAAAATTGGTTTTTCGGATTTTAGAGCCATTTATTTTTAACAAACTATATGATGTTTTCATATGGTACAAATTCGGCTTCGTTAAATATTTTTTTCACGAAAGTGTGTAAGTTTTGGACATACTCATGTGAAGAAATAGACCTACGATATCCACATGAATACGAAATAATACTTATTAAATTTACGCCGAAACGTATTTTTGCTCTAGACGATATTTCTGTTAGTTCGGGATTTATCGGAATGCTACCAAAGGTCCGCATTGTTTCATAAGGGGATAACTAAATTTTTAATTGTTGATATGGCCGATAAACCAAGACAACCCAACCTTAAAATCGTCTCTTTGATATACCGCCTTTTTCATGAAACAGCACAAGAAAAAGGGTATTTTTTGACCATGGGTCCTTAGATTTTTATTTATATTACGTTTATAGACACTCTATGAAGCCATTTAAACAATTCCATTTACAGTTTAATTAAATTCCAAAAACTAGCGATTTTTTTTCGCGATTTTAATTTTTTAAAAATCACAAAAAATTTAAAAAGTGGAGTAGTTTGAAGAGCTTTATGTTCTTAAGAAAATATCGGATTTATGTAATCAAACTTGAATTGCATTTTAAATGCAAATGCATTTTTTGAGTGCATTTTCGACAACTTTTACAATACATTTCATAAAAAAATTCACTAAAAAATTGCATTTGCATTTAAAATAAATTTCTTTATTGAGACATTTTTTCTGAATTTTTACGTTTAAAGTAGAGAATTCTAACTTTTTATTCCAATTTTGATTATAGAAATCCGATATTTTCTTAAGGAGCTATGGCTCTTCAAAAATTCACTAAAAAAGTAGAAAAGTTAAATTTGACTTTGCCGAATCGATGAATACCCTCCACAATGCCTTTTTTAAGGATAGTACTTTTTTTAACGTGAAAAAAAATTAACAATTTTGATTAGAAAAATTTTATTTTGAGTAAAAAATTATTTTTTGTCATTTTAAAATAAAAGAAAATTACTAATTTTTTTTTTAGTGTAAAACTTTTTTCGAGTGTAATGTTTTTTTACTGTTAAAATATTTCTGGTGAATGCGCGTTCGTATGTACACAAAATATTGTCATTTTGTGAAAAAAAAACTAAATTTTTTTTTGGGTGTACATTTTTTTTTTGAGTGTAAAATTTTTTTCGAGTGTAAGTTTTAAGTTACCAATGCTTTTAAAACTAATCAAGTTTAAAAAGCATTGCTTTATAACTAAACAAGTTTGAAAAGCATTGTTAAACTACCACCAATGCTTTTAAAACTTGTATAACTCGTGGCATTTAAGATGAAATCAATCTGAAATTCAGGGTTTTGCTTATAACTTTTGAACCACTTGACCGATTGAGCTGAATTTCAATACCAAATAGGCCTGGAAAACGGCAAAGATTTATAACAAGTTTCAGAAGTCTCATTATTGTCTTTCGAAAGTTATCGTGTTTTTTATCTCGTAAATTCGCGAAAAACCCTTGCCTAAATTTACCCATTTGCTCATAACTTTTCAACCACTGGACCGATTTGGCTGGATTGCAATACCAACCTGACCAGGTAAATGGCCAACATATATGCCAAAGTTCAGTAGCCTTTGTAAAGTCCTTCAAAAGTTGGCGTGTTTTCTACGGACGGACAGACAGACAGAGAGACGGACGGATAGACGGAAGGACATCGATAGATCGACTTAGAACCGATCAAGGATCATGAATATATATACTTTATGGAGTCCTAGACCAATTTTTCGATGTGTTACAAACGGAATGACAAACTTATATATACCCTCTATCACTAAAGTGGAGGGCATCGAAATCGGTCCAGTGGTTCAAAAGTTATGAGCAAAAGACTGAATCTCGTCAAGGGTTTTTCGTGAATTTATGAGATAAAACAAGTAAGAGTGTTAAATTCGGTTGTGCCGAATCTTTTATACCCTCCAACACGTTTAAAATTCAAAAAAATCGCAGGGGCGTCTTTTTTTGGGGGGGGCGGGGGGGGTCGTTGGAGTTGGTGGGGGACACCAGTACCCCCGCTTTATATGTTTGCAAATTATTCGTTTATGATATTTACGCATAATTAATAAATTTTTATCGTTATTTTTAATTAATTTCTATAACCACGCCCCCAAAGGGGGGTGGCCTGAAAAAATTCGAATTTCCTAACCCCCTTGGTCCAAGCGCAGGGGTATGAACATAATATGGCATACAAATGTTACATTTGTTGAGCAAAAATCGTAAAAATATCGTATTTTTCAGGGGTCATTTTAGTTCTTCAAGGGGGAACTTTTTTCCCCCTGGTCCGATTTTGCCCATCTTCGAACTTAAACTTACCAGTAACATAAGAGATATTCTTGCCCAATTTCAGGGGTCTAGCTCTTCTGGTTTGGACTGCATCGTTATTTCTACAGACGGACGGACGGACATCGCTAGAATGTCTTAGATTCTATCATGGATCAATATTATATATACTTTGTGGGGTCCCCGACCGATATTTCGATATGTTACACACGGAATGACAAAGTGAGTATACCCCCATACTGTGGTTGGAGGGTATAAAAACACGCTATCTTTCGAAAGACATTTCTAAGGATGCTAAAGCTTGGCATATATATTTGTCGTTCCCCCTGGCCTGGTTCGTAATTTCAGCCAAATCGGTCCAGTTGTTCAAAAGTTATTAGCAAAACCGTGAATTTCAGATTAGTTACACCTTAAATTCACTTATTGAAAACCCGTTAAACATGTTTTAAAACATTGGAAAGTCACAAAAATATTTTATAACGTATTTTTGTAACTCAAAAATATTTTTTTACTTAAAAATACATACACTTGCAAAAAAGTTTACACTCAAAAAAAATTTTAGTAATTTTTTTTTCAAAAATTACTAAAAAAAAGTTTTTTTGCACAAAATAAAATATTTCTACTCAAAAATCTTATTTTTTCACGTTAGAAAATTTACTATCACTTAAAAGGGCATTGTGGAGGGTATTCATAGATTCGGCCAAGTCGAATTAAATTTTTCTACTTGTTTGAATTAGAACTGATCTTTTTGGAATTGATTTTTTTCAATTTACAATAATTTTTTTTTTTGTAATCACAGTTGATCGTTTTTGAATTACAATTGATATTTTTTAACTGCAGGGCCATTCCAGAAAATTTAGCTCAAATTTTAGTCATTTTTAGAAATGGTGTCTCAGATTAATTTGAGCCTTGACACATAGATAGCCCTCATAAATATGATATATGTACCATATATCGTTTTTTTACATTTGGTGTATTTAACGAATACAAAGGTCAAAGTTTGACTTTTTAAGAAAAAGTAAGAAAAATACATCACGTTTAAAGAGCTGTAACTTTTTAACCAATGACCCGATTTTCACAAATTTAGGCTCATGTGAAAGCTGGGGTTCTTCATTTAGAAAATATTTTTAAAATAACACAGTTTTTTTTACAGAAATGATGCAAAAATGCAAAAACATTTTTTCTTTTCGAATATTTAAAAAAACACATCTTCGATTTTTTTTTAAAAAATTCTGGTGAAAAATAACAATGTTTTGTATAACATATTCAAAATTCAGAGTGGGATCTCCATGGGATCAAAAACTATTCTGTTTTAAGTACGAGCTTCTCATATATTTCCCTTAGAAAATTTAAATTTCTAATGTTTTGAATGTTTTTCAAAATTTTAATAGTATAATTTTCTTTGAAAATTTAAATTTTTATATTGAAGAAACATAAAATTTTAATTTTCTAAGGTAAAATTTAAGAACTTCGTACTAAAACCAGAATATTTTTTGATCCCATTGGGATCCCACTCTGAATTTTGAATATGTTGTACAAAACAGTATTGTTTATCACCAAACTTTTTTTTTTTTAAATCGAAGATGTGTTTTTTTAAATATTCGCAAAAAAAAATGGTTTTGAATTTTTGCAACACTTCTGAAAAAAAACCGTATGCTTTTGAAAATATTTCCTAAAAGAAGAAGAATTAAGCTTTCATATGAGCCATTACTTGTGATAATCGGATTACTAGTTAAAAAGTTAGAGCACGTTAAACGTCATGTATTTTTCTGACTTTTGCTAAAAAAGTCGAATTTTGACCCGCGATAATTTGAAAACTACAGCAAATTTTGAAAATCCAAAAATGCAACATATCTCATATAAACGTGGATATCTATGAGCCAAATTCTCAGTGGCGTCCAAAGGCATGTTTCCGAACAGTGGGGAGAAAATTTTTGGAATTACCCTGCAGTTGAAATCTTCGAAAACCGATTGATATTTTTCGATTTACAGAGGATATTTTTTTAAGTTTTAGTTAACGTTTTACAATTACAATTAATATTTTTGAATTTCAATTTATCTTTTTGAAAGTACAATTGATCTTTTTCGAATTACAAATGATCTGTTATGAATAACAATTGATCTTGTATGAATTAAAATTGATCCATTTCTAATTCAAATTAACTTTTTTTGTATTACAGTTAATCTTTTTCGAATTACAATTGATCTTTTTCGAAATACAATTGATTTCAAAAAACAATAAATCTTTTTCGAATTACAATTGATCTATTTCGAATAACTGTTAATCTATTTCTAATTACAATTGATCTTTTTGGAATTAAAATTGATATATTTCGAATTTCAATTAGAATTTTTGATTTACAAATGGAACTTTCGAAACACAAGTACAAGTAGAATCATTGAATAACAAATGGAATCTTCTAATTACAATTGGAATCTTTGAATTACAAAAGGAATCTTCGAATAACATCTATAGTAGTGTTTGCAAAACGATTAAAATCGTAATCGCGATTAATCGTGCCAATTAATCGTAATCGTAATCGACAAAAAAAATCATGCGATTACGATTAAAATTTTTCTATAAAACACACTGTTTTTATAACAAATTTAAATCACTTCCAAAATTTTTTTAAACCCATTTTTAAGTTTCTATTTAAAATTATTTTTTTAAAAAAACTAAATTTGTCTAAAAAACGATTACTTTCGGGACAATTTCAAACAAAAATCAATGGCCCTTACCACAAGAAAACAAAACGTCTATTTTAACAAAAGTTTTATTTTAAATTTCAAATTTTCAATACATTTTTTGAAAGTCGATTTTAAAAACAAAAACAAATTGTATGGAAATAAATTTAAAAGCTGATTTTAAATATATCTTTGTTTTTCTATGGTAAGGCTGATTGATTCTACAATGTTAAGTAAAATCTGGAACCGATTATCTGGAACGGAAAATTTTGAGGGGTTTGCCCACACTCAAAATATTTTGTAGGCAAAAACAAATGAAAAACACATTTAAAACAAGTAATAAAACAATTGAAAACCATCCCAGTAATTATTCATTTGTTTTAACAAACATCAGCATTTATTTTTTACTGTTCTGTATTTTCTAAAATAAATAACATTGAACATTAAAAATAACTTTACTAATTATTTTTACCAAAAAATTCGAAAAAAATAACCACCGAAAACATTAAAAATTAATGATTGTTGTGTTATTTTTACCAACAAATTAAAAAAAATACCTACGAAAACATTAAAAATTAATGATTTCATAGGTTATTTTAACAATTTTTCTATGGAATTATTTTTTAAAAAATTTTAGCAAATATGTTGGAGAATCGATCCCGCAATCAATAACATTCTAGCCAGACACTCTACCCATCGTGCCAAAGTCACTTGATACAAACATGTTTTTATATGGCTATAAAAATTTTTTTTATTTTTTTTCTGAAAAAAAAATAACCTTCACAAATAAGTAAAAACAAATGATTTCTCCATAAAAAACGCCAACAATTTAAAAAATAACGTACACAAATCATAAAGAATTAAAGATGAATCACTTATTTTTACTTACAAAACAATAATAAATGACTTTAAAAATTGAATGCTAATTAAAGTCTTTATTTTTTATGTTGTTTTTTTTTGGAAACAAGGAACAGAAATAGTAATTTAAAAAAACTGAACGTTAAACATTTTTTTTTTGCTTTTAAAAACTTTTTAAATAAACTACAAACAATTAATGACATAATTTTATGTTTGCGATTTTTCTTTCCTTTTATCGTTAAAGTAACTCAAATTTAAAGTAAACTTTAAATTCTGATCTGAGTAAATTTTAAAAAGATTTGTTTCTAAAATATACTCAAAAGGCTTTGGTCGGATTTGGTCAAAAAATTTAGACATGGAATGAAATTTTGTCAAACACAGAGAAAAATAAATTTCCAACTGAATTTTTCAGTTGTATCAACTCAAAATTCGGTTGCCACTACTACATTTCGCTGTAACAAACGAGTTTTTTAGTTGTTTCAATTGAAACACAGTTGTATCAACAAAAGTCAGTTGTAAATACCGATATTCAGTTGTGAAAACCTTAATAAAAATGAATCAACCAAATTTTTGTTGCAATAACTAAATTTTAGTTGGAAATTAGCAAATTTGTTTTGTGTGTGAAAGACTTAATCTTTTTCATACTTTGACCGCTGGTAGCCGACTAATGATGTAAAATTTTTAAACAAATTTTCTCACAATTTGCTCTTCACTGGCCATCGGCAGGTATTCCGCACGACCCCGCAGACATTTTGTTTTCGTACGTTCTAAAATGCAAATTTCAAAAGATTTTTTTAAAGCTATTGCAACTCAAATTATTTAAAAAATTCGATTAATCGATAATCGCGATTAACGGCAATTTTTTTAATCGTAATCGCGATTATCAAATATCTCGATTATTTGCAAACTCTAATCTATAGTATAAATGGATTATTAATATTAAACAAATTTTTAAAAATTTATATATTTATCTTCAAATTTCCCCGTGTTATCTCTTACCCCATACCAATTATAAAAATTTCTTCTTTTGATTGCAACAAAACTAATATTTGCAGTTTATTTATTTAACAAAAACGAAAAAAAAAAATATCAAACATCATCACAACATAAAAGTTGGCAATAAGCCAGCTAAACAATATACACGCCTTTAGGCCTACATAATACAGAAAAAAAAACACTGACAATAATATGTATGGAGGACATTGAACCTAAACGAAAAAAGGAAAAAAAAAATGTAGATATTTTTATTAAATAAAGCACAATGTGCCTATACAAATATATGTACAACACTGAACTAGAACCAATTTTAGATACAAATTCAATAAAACTACCTTGAATAAAGGAACAATTTTTCTATGAAAAATTTGTTTAAAACTTCCCACAACAAAAATTTGTTTGGAAAACAATCAAAACCATAAATCAATTTGTAATTTCTTTCCAACAACACACACACACACATAAAGACAGACAGATGGATGAATGAATGAATAAATGAATAGCACCAACCAATTGAACGGACTTATAATGATAACAATGAAAATCAAGATAAAACGTGTCCAAAAACTGTAATGAATATTTTTTTTTTTTGCTGCAGCAACAATACCAAAAATTGCAATTAAACAAATGGCCAGTAGAGGCGACAGAGACAGAAGAACGGAACGTGTCAGAAAATTAATGAATGTACTAAACAAACTGACTTGACTGACTGATCAATTTACCAAAAAAAGATTAAAATGATGAAGAAAACAATGGAAAATTAGGGATGAAATAATAAGTTTTCCAATGCAGAATTAACTACACCATTTCCAGATGAAAAGATTCCATTTAAAATTTAGAGATTCCGTTAAAGTTCGAAGATTTAACAATATTAAAATTTTGAAATTCTTAAATGATCAATTGAAATTTGGAGATGATCAGAATTCGATAAACATCAATTCGAAAAACATCAATTGACATTCATAAACAAGTAATTATAGTCGGTCAAAACCGACCATATAATACAATCACTGTTGCCAACTTAGCTATTTTGTAGCTAGATTTAGCTATTTGTTTTTTCATCTAGCGACAAAAAAAGTCATTTAGCTCTTAGCTACAAATCTAGCTACTTTTTTTTAGTCGCAACATTTGTAAAAAAATTGTTTTTAAAAGCGTTTTATTATTAATTTTTTTCATTTTGACATTTTATTAACGTGTTATTTACGTGTGTACGACATCTGCTTGTTTTTCAACTTTTCAAACAATTATATCAGAGTTTTTCTATGATACATATTTGCTATAACATTTTGAGGATATGCTATAACTTCTAACAAAAGTTTAGAATTTATCGAAACTCCTCCATGATAAAGTTGCTTGAAATGTTCAAATTCAAGCAAGTATCTTATAGGCAAAACCCATAGAAAATGAAGTTTAGTACCAACAACGAGAAAACAGCTATGGGGGCTAAAAATATAATAATTTTCATTTTTCGAATAACGGATAAAACTTTTACATCCGTATTTATAATCAAAAAATGAGTGGCTATCATCAAACTTCTAACCAAGAATTCGCTTTAATAAAATTTTGTGTTGAAAATTTTAGCAGCTGCTGATAGCCACCAGTTTTTGTTATGAATACGTGCGTTATTTACACTAAACACCTTTTGAAAAACAAGATTTTTTTATAAATAATAAAACAAAAATTAAGCCATTTTTGTTGTGTTACAATATTGGCACACAAGTCGTATTAATACGGTCCACTAACGTCTGTTATATAACCTGTTAAAAAAAATACAAATAGAGGGTTTCACATTTATCCGTTAATATGACCAAAATATGAATGAAAAAATAATGTCTATTTTCAGCTTCAGGGAATCGATATAGCTGTATCGCCGGATTATCATTTTACTGATATTCAGGCGATTCATACAAATCTTTTATTTTTCGTTTAAATGATCGGGTAACAGTTTCATCCGAAGGGTGTATCGCCGGTGATATGAATTCGATAATTGTCGCAATAAAATTTATCATCTCGGCAATATAACCGGCAAATCTTTTGTGTCCAGATATATACTCTATCTGCGATACAAAATATCACTATTTGAAGTTTTTTGTTTGCAAAATTTAATAAAAATATATTAAAATATTCTTTTTAATACCAAAACTAACTTATTTTATTATCAAATTAAAAAGTTTAAGAAATAAATCCTTTTAAAACACACAAATCCTAAATCTAGCTATAAAATAGCTAGATTTTTTAACTGTTTATAAGAATCTAGCTACAAAATAGCTAGATTTTTTAACTGTTTATAAATTTAGCTATTTCTAGCTATTTTTTGGTCCGATCTAGCTACATTTTTTAAAAAATAGTTGGCATCAGTGAATACAATACACCAGTGTTTCTCGGAAAATGGGTCCCAAGTTCAAACATGGACCGATTTGGTCTATCTTTTGTCAAATCTTTAATAAGTGTATAGAAAACACACAAATTTGAGTGAAATTGGCTTCTATTTGGTCAAAAATTATCCGTTTACACCTTCCGACACAATGAAAAAATTCGTTACATTTGAAACCACACACTAAATTTAGTAAAACTGCTATAAGGGTTCAAGTTGAAAAAATGCAGAAGAAAAATTGAATTTCTAAAAATTATAGACATTTCTGGTATTTCCTATACCGGTTTCAAACACCCCAGTTAGTGTCATCTTCAGTAGGATTTTAAATGTCGTTTGTCTTGTTAATGAAAACTGTTTTTTATATATGTGAATATTTATAGTTTCTACAGAATAAATTTTGACAGTTTCCAACACTACAATTCTATTTCTAGCAATCTCAACCTCACCTCATACTTTCTTTCAACTTTTTTGTGTCTTACATTATTTCGCAAATTATTTGCATTTATAGTTTTTCTTTTCTTGATCCTGTTTTCATTTAAAAGGACTTCAAAGTTTTAGAGGATTAAGTTTTATAAAATATTTTTTTAATATTTTTACTTGTCCTAGGATGCCACTAGTGATAGCAAATGAAAGAGGAGGATCTTTCCTAATTTTCATATTTTATCATTTTTAAATATGTTTCAAGAAAGAGGAGGTAAGTTACGTCCTTTCAAAAATGTATCCTTCAATATCATTAAAAATTGTTCAACAAAATATTTTGATAAAGTTTTCCTATGACTTTATTCACATCCCCTTGTCCTGATATGGAAAAATAGAAAGATTAGGGGAGATACTCCTCTGTCATTTACCATCACCAGTGTCATCCTCGGACAAGTAAAATATTACATAAATATTTTACAAAATGTATCCTTCAAAATTTTGAAGTCCTTTTAAAAGGAAACAGCATCACGAAATGAAAAACTGTAAATGCAGTTTTAGTCCGTTTGATTTCTAGTTTCAGAAGTATATCATCCGGTTCATGTTTTATATTGGCTGTCGGACAGTTTTATAGACAGATTTGATTGGGTTATAAAGTATGTGTTAAACACATGCAAACCAATTTCTAATAAAATATTTTCAATTTTCGTGAAATTTTGGAGATTTATGTGAATATCGGGAGGGCGGTTTGCATGGGGGCTACAACCGATTCCTTTAAAATTTGGAATGATGATTTGTGAATGCAAAACACGTTTACCTGCTAAATTTCGAAAGGAAAACGATTAAAATACGGTTTTTAGGGTTGTTTGACCTAAATATTAGGGGACGTTTGTATGGGGGCTAGGTCTGAACATGGGCTAGGCTTCGTCCTTGCCAAAAGATGCTTAAGTTTCAAATTTCAAGTCAATTGATTGAAAATTGCGACCTGTATCGTGCTTAAACTGATAGATGGACAGACGGATGGTCGGACATTGCTAAATCGACTCAAAAAGTAATTCTGAGTCGATCGGTATACTTGAAGGTAGGTCTAGGACCAATATTTTGGGTAGTTACAAACATCAGCACAAACTCATTATACCTTATACCACAGAGTGGTGTAGGGTATAAAAACATTGTCAAATTACTAGAAAAAGTCCTACCAATATTTGACAGTTTTCCTTGTTTTTTTAACAAAAAATTTTCGATCGAAATTCAAAATTTTTTTGTAATTTTACATTTTTTTTTTTTTTAATTTTACAAATTTCCAAAAATTAGTAAATTCACGAGTAAATTCGCGTAAATTAGGAGGTAGCAAAAAGTCTAGTAAAGTCGCGAAACCTCCTTGTAAGTTTTACCGCTTCAGAAAAATTGTAAATTTTCAATTTTATTGGTAAAAAGCTTGTAAAATTACAAAATTATTGGTTAAAAGCTTGTAAAATTACAAGGAACTCTTTTCAAATAGGAGGTAGCAAAAATAAAAGTACCAAGTTTTTCTTGCCATTTTATAAGGTTTTTTTTAAGTGTTAAAACCATGGTAATTTCATACTTTCAAAATAATACATTAGTAGATTTACTAATTCTTTTGCTAAGGCTACCAAGCTAACCTTTAGTAAATTTTTAGTTGAGATTATCATGTTAGTAAAAATATCTTGTAAACATCGTTTAGCGCATTAGCAATTTTAAACAAAATTTGAACTAACTTTTTTTGCTTAATTTAAAATTGAGTTGACCAAATTTTTACAAGCTTTTTTGCTAATACAGTGGGCGACAATACATTGGAAACTTTTTTATAGTAGATGCAGTTTGTTAAAGACAAAGTTAACAGTACTAAACGTTAAAATTATCAAATGAGTAATATTTTAAAAAATGTTGTGTAGGTAATTTATTAAGCTTTAATTTAAGCTTAATGGCGTCTAGATTGAGTAAATAATAAATGTGCTACGAGGGTCGATCTTGGTTTACAAGCTTTTTTTGCTAACATTACAGTTTTTTTTTCTGAGTGTAGAATAATTTGGAGTTGATCTTAAACATTTTTGATTTCGATTTTTTAATTACAATTGATCTTATCGAATTTAAATTTATTTTCATTGAATTTCAACTCGTTTTTTTTTAATCTTGGTTGAGTTTTACGAAATCTCAATTAATCTTTTGGATTTTCGATTGATCTTTTTCGATTTTAATTGACATATACGAATTTTAATAAAAATCTTCAAACCTTCATCATTTTACAATTTATGGTTTAGTGATACTTTTATTGCAAGAACTTGATAAGCCTCATCTTATTTTTGTTGTTCTGCCCCTTCTGCTAGACTTTCCTCTTAGTCTAAGGATCTTTAGTAAAAAATCCTACAAAAGTTCTATTTTCTACATTATTTTTAAACCTAAATGGCAAAAACCACCAAATTAAATGTGGCTTATCAAGTTTTTACAAATGCCTTTCAATTGTTTTTTTTACTAATTGCATACACAGAAAAAAATATAATTTAATTTGAAAAAGACAAATTTCAATTTAAAAAATGCAAATTGCAATTCGAAAATGACAAATTGAAATTCGAAAAAGATCAATTGAAATGCGAAATAGATCGAAAAATATCAATTGTAATATAAATAGATCTATATTCGAAAAAACTCAATTGTAATTCGCGATGTCAGCTTTAGAATCTAGAGATCTAATAAATTTAAAATGTCTCAAAAAAACTCAATTTGAATTATCTCCCTCATCTCTAATACAACCCCATTTTATTTCAAATTAAGATTTTATGTTTAAGACACTTGCTATTTTAGTATTTCATTTGAAACATAAATTTTCTATTTAAAACTACCATTATATATTTTTTTTTCATAATTTTACACTTTTTGATTTTTAGGGCCGTAACTACATTGTCAAGGAAGCTGCTGTTAACTGTTCTATGTTCAATGGACTTTTCAAAGTGGGTTGTTTCATTCAGCAAATTCTCTCCAACATTGTTTGGTTTAGCAAATGATTCATTGCTTTATTTTGTATTTCATACTTGTTAAAGAATAGAAGAGTAAAAAAAAAAAAATTACAGAAAACAAAAACTATACCGGCAAACTTACTTACAGTACAATCAACTCAAACCCATGACAATGACGTTACGAGATATGTTTATATATATATTTTTAATTTATCGTTCAGTTACTTTTTACACAGTGGCCTGAGTGCATGTGTTTGTAAAGTGACTTTCTAACCCAGTAAATAATTTAAGTTGGCGACAGAAAGCAGGTTAATTCTTTAAGAAAACCTCCACATTAGAAAACTTTAAAAAAAAATATTGGAAAAGGAAAAAAATCTCTTAGTTTTTACTAGAAATTCCTGTAAAAAAGGCGGTAGCAAAAACTCTCGAAAAATCACGATGCTTCTTTGTAAGTGAATTTTAAATTTTATGTTTTTTTACCAAAAGTGACAGTATAAATGGGCGTTTTTGGAACATTCCAAAAATTGGTGAAAACATTTTTGAAATCGGATGAGTGGTTTTAAAGATTTTAATTTGTTTCTTTATTGTGGCTGCGTAAATAGGCGTTATGGAACATTCTAAAAATCGGTGAATCGGTTTTTGAAATCGGATGAGTGGTTTTAAAAATTTTATTTCTTTTTTTTTCAGAAAATGGGCATGGTCGATAAATGTCGACCCAGACTAAAACATTGAAACATTATAATATTGGTGTAGATTTATCGTAAGGTTTACAATTTCTGCATATTGGGTTGTAATAATGTAACGTCATCGTTGCGCATCATCACTTGTATTGTTTCATAGTTATGTTTGCTGTGCAGTTCATGTTCTCATTTTTGTTTTACTTTTCATAGTTTTTTTTTTTTGCATCATAGTTAGTTAAGGGAGGGGGTTAACCATTTCCGTATTGATTTTTTATATGGCTTTATTTTTTTTTTTTTTGTTTTTCTACTAGATATGTTTGTGTTTTGTAAAGATGATTCTCTTTTATATCCAGCAATGTATAGAAGTTTCATTATACCCTACACGACTCTATGGTGCAGGGCATAATGAATTTGTGTTGATGTTTGTAACTACCCGAAATATTGGTCCTATACCCAACTTCCGATAAACTTAGAAATATTTAGCAATGTTTGTCCGTCCATGTAAACGGTGTATTTATATATTTATATTTACACTGTGCTAGTCGCAAAAATTAACAAGCTGGGCACCCTGCTGGTAAATCTAATTCGGGTACGCTGATTTCAATGGTGCTAGCCGTTTTTTGAAGTTAGCGCTCGTATTCACGATATTCGCGATTTAAAATTGTAAAGCTAAAGTACAACAAAAATTTAACTTTTATGCTTTTGGGAAAGTTTTAGAATATAAATTTAATAAATGCATTGTTTTTTTTCGCTAACAAAATTTTTTCCGCGAAAAAGAAAAAAAAAAAATCGGCGAAAAAAATTGTTTTCGAAAAACGTTGTATCTGCAATGTATCGTATTCTACACATTTTTATAAATTAATAGCAAAATAAAATTAATTTCGAAAAAAAAATCGCGAAAAAAATATCGCGAAAAAATATTTCCGCGAATAATTATTTTTTTTTTGTATTTTACATAGAGTTTAAATCAATGGTTCACAACCTTTTTAACGCCACGCCCCACTTTTAAGTCAAAAAAATTACCTTGTCCCCCCTACACTAAGGAAAAATTTGTTAGTTTTTCTAATTTTTGTATCTAATGAAAAATTACTACTTGTTTAGCAAAGTTTTTGTAAAATAAGCATTTAAATTAAGTTTTTAGTAAAAATGTTAAGAAATTAACAAGATTTTTGTAGTAAATTTTGCAAAAAATATTGTTTTTGTAGTTAATTTGGGTAAAAAAAATTGTGAAAATTTGCTCGTTGCCCCCCTGGAACCTTCAAATTGCCCCCCAGTGGGGCGAGAATCAAAGGTTGGGAACCATTGGTTTAAATGATAAAAATTCAGAAATTCTCTAAAAATTATAAAAAATATTTTTTTTTTACTTAAAAATAAAAAAAAAATACATTCGCTAACTTTGAAAAAAACTGATATAACAATGGGATTTAATGTACATGAACTAGCTTACCAGATGGATGTCGTAATTTCAAATCAAACTAAAAATATTTGTATTGAACCAATTATTTCAAGAAAATAACGATTTTCGCGACCAAAAAGTGTTTTTCGTGAAAAAAATTCACGGAATTATGGTTTTTTATACTAGTTTAACAGTTTAGAATGGTTTTAAATTTAAAAATTATCGCAAAAGTTTAAAAATATCGTTTTTATTGTACTTGAGCATTAAAATTTTAAATCGCAAATATAACGAATACGAACGCTAACTTCGAAAAACAGCTAGCACCATTGAATTTAGCGTACTCGAATTAACTTTACCAGTACACTCAAAATAATAACTCTGTAAAATACTCTGTAAAATGACTGTAATCTCAATTCAACAGATATTTTACAGATTTTCTGTCAAAATACAGATTTAAAGAAAATACTTTGTATATTGTTGTGACAAAAAAACAAAGTTTCCTCTGTTACCTTACTTTTTACTTTGTTATCTTAATTTTACAGATAATTAACAGAGTTTTCTGCTAAAATACAGATTTAAGCAAAATTCTTCGTATTTTTGTATAACCAAAAAAGTTTTGTTTTTAGTAGTTTTTGTTATCAAATATCAAAATTTTATCTGTATATTTTTTTTTATTTTTTAAAAGTTGAAAAAATAGCAAAAAAAAGTTATTAAAAAATTTTTTTCAGAAATATTATAAAAATTTTACAAAATAACATGCATCTAACTAAACCATGTAAATTTACAGAGTTTTTTGGGTTTTAATTTTTGTTTTTGTATCAAATGCATTTTACAAATATATGTAAATTTACATAGTTTTCTTTGCTAAATGGTGGTTTATTTAACCTATATTTTACTAGAAACTCTGTAAATTAAATTTTTTTTGTCCAAATAATTTTATAGAGTTTTAAAGTAAAATTACAGAGTTTTCTCTGTAAAAAAGCTTTTATATTTAACCACTATTTTACTAAAAACTCTGTAAATTAACAGTTTTTTTTGTCAAAATCATTTTACAGAGTTTTTTGGTAAAATTACCAAGAATTGTTAGCTGGAATAGTATGGTGTACTTTGTTAAATTAGCAGAGTTTTTCTCTAATTTAACAGAGTTATTATTTTAAGTGTAGAGTGCCCAGCTTGTTAAAAAAAAGTGTCAAATTCGAGCACAGTGTAATCAATACATTTACCAGAAATTTGAAACTTAAGCTTTCTATGGTCCAAGGACGGATGCTAAGGAATTGGATTTTTCAGACCCAGACCCCATACAGATGACAGTTTTTATTTTTTTTATCAAAAAATTTTTGACCGAAATTTAAATTTTATTTTTGTAATTTTACAATTTTTTTCGTAAATGACTAAATTTCCAAGGTAATTTTCCAAAAAATTTAGTAAAGTTACGAGAATTCCTTGTTAGTTTAATCGCGTCAAAAAATTTGTAAATTTACAATTTTATTGGTAAAACCCTTGTAGAATTACGAAAAAGCTCGTAATTTTTACTAGGAGGTAGCAAAAAATTATGATTGGACCAGTTTGAACTTAGTCCCCATAGACATAGTCGGCCGATATTCATTTAAATCGATCAATTGACAACAAAGCTAATCCTGCTTCGCTGTGGTTTTCACTCTTATTAAAGATCTAACAAAAGAATTTTCCAATCACTCCATGTGTGTTCTGCGAACTCATTTTCCGAAAAGCACTAATGTAGCATATTAAATTGTCGTTCTGACCGACTATAACTTTTTCATTTGTTTTTATTGTTTTAAAGAAATAATGGTTGTCTATTTGTTTAATTTTTTCTTCTTTTTTTAAAAGTTTTTCTTTGAAAAAAAAAGAGTTTTTTTATAAAGAAAAATATTGTTCATTGTCTACAAAAACAAGTCGAAATGTTTTGAAAACAAAAAAGAATAAAACAAAGGCTGTTAACTTTAATTTAACTAACTTTTTCTGTTTTTTTATCCACTTTTTTCAATGGGATTAGATTACTTGTATTTTAATTAAATAAGTTTATCCACATATATATTTTTAATAAATAAATTCATTCACACTTTTAGTTTACAGATTGTTTCAACAAAACGGAATCTCTTTTTATTTTATTTTTTTCTTCTTCTGTTAATCCCTTAAACAAATATACACTTGACCATAATAATTAATAATATTTTATTGTTTATTGACATTTTAGTATGAAAATCTTGAAATTAATGTTTATAAGCCGCTTATCAGTAGTTAACTATGGTTTATAAGTTTCGTTTTTATTGTCTACCATAAGCTCACATTAAGTTTTAAGAGTTGTTTTGAAGGTAACCAAAAAAAAAAATTTTAAAAATATAACTAAATTAATTCATAGTTTAAATATGACAATAAAAATTAAGAAATAAATATTGAAATTATTTTTAGGTCTTTAAGGTTTCCATAAATTACACTTGTTTACAACCAAACTGCGCACTAACCGCGACTTTTTTTTTGGAGGTAATATTGACCTTTAAACTCAAAAATACCGTTTTTTAATCCCTTTTTTTAATTTTTTGGAGGTGTTTTCACTTTTTCCCTTGTATTTTTTTTATTTTTTTTTTTTGTATTATAAACACAACAAAAAAAAATAGTTTTTCATATAATTTGTCATAACTTCGGTGATAACACATAGATTTTCATCAAACCGAATTTGTTTATTTGTTAAGAATTAGGCTTATAAGAGAAATCAAAAAAGGGTTTATTTGTTATGGTTTCTATTTTTGCAGATCACCCAAATTTTGATTATCTTACTGAAAAACGCATTTTTGTCATTGCACGATTTGTTGCAAATATGATTCATTTTAACATGGTGTTTATTTAGAGTAGATTGGATTAATACATTTCGAGATATAAGAAGAATAGTAAAAAAAAAACAATTAAAAAAAAATTTTGAAATTACTGAATCCGTGAAAAAAAAAAATTTTGATAATTTTTTTTGAGTTCAGTGGTCTGTAATACATAAAAAACAAGTAAGAAAGTTATAGTCGGTCAAGACCGACCATATGATACCCTACACCAGTCCTTTCCGATAAATGGGTCCCAAGTCCAAACATGGACCGATTGGATCTGTCTTTTGTTAGATCTTTATTTAGTGTAGAAAACACACTCAGATCAAATTTTAGTGGAATTAGTTTATTTTTTGTCAATAGACCGATTTAACTAAACATCGGTCGAAATTTTTATATGGGGGACTAGTCCAAAAATGGTCCAATTATAGTCCGATTTTATTATGTTACTAAAGTACACGTTTAACACCTAAAAAAAAAAAAATATCAAATATTTAAATTTTTATGAATTTTGAGGGAATTATGTGAATATCGGGAGGGCGGTTTGTATGGGGACTACCAGAAGGACTGACCCGATTCCTTTGAAATTTGGAGTGGCGGTTTGTGCATATAAAATTTGTTTACCCGCTAGATTTCAAAGCGATATCTACTACAACACGGTTATAAGGGTTATTTAAGCCGAATCCAAAGGGGGCGTTTGTATGGGGGCTAGGTCTAAACATTGACCGATTTTCTCCAATTTCAGGTCAATTGATTGAAAATTGCGACCTGTATCGTGCTTAAACCGATAGATGGACAGACGGACGGAAGACGGACATCGCTAAATCGACTCAAAAATTAATTCTGAGTCGATTGGTATACTTGAAAGTAGGTCTGGGACCAATATTTCGGGTAGTTACAAACATCAGTACAAACTCATTATATCCTTTACCACAGAGTGGTGAAGGGTATAAATGGGGCATTCCATGTCAAATCGGACACTTTGGAAATTTTTTTTTTTTAGATTTTCCCAATTTGTTTACAGTTTTTAGTACCCTTCGAAAACTCCTTCGTGGTAAAAAAAATTGTATGGGGACCGCCTTAAAAATTAGAGATAGAGAGTAGGTGTGTTCAGAAAAAATGTTTGGACTAAAAAAATATTGTGGGTCGGTCACACATTTTGTTGCTCTAAGGGCACTATTAGGGCAGTTAGAGCGGTTTGAGCAAATTTTAAAAAATGTCGTTTTTTGTGTGGGAGCCTCCTTATAAATTAGAGATAGGGTATTAGTTTGTTCCAAAGAAATGTTAAGACGTAAAAATTAATGGGGGTCGGTCTGATAAATGACACCTCTATGACGCACTATTGGAGCAGTAAAAATGATTTTAAGATTGGAAAATTACACTAAAATTTTTTCAAAAAATTTTAAAAAATAGTAATATTCGTTATCCCACGATCCTCCTGGCTAAAAAAATTTGTAGAATCAATAGAAGTTTTACACAAAAAAATTTCAAAAAATCAAAGAGTACAAACATTTTCAAAAATGAGATTTAAATTTTAAAACTTAAAAATCGCATACTAGAGCGCTTTTAAGAAATTTTTGGGATTTTTTAACATGATAATGTTTTTAGGATGGTGTCTAATTTTAAAAAAGTTGCAGGATGCCACCTCAGTTTGACTATAAAAGCTAACAATTAACGAAAAAGAAATCAAAAATTACTACATATTTTCATTTTCTTAAAACCAAAAATTTTAATAACTTGGGTTTTTAACTTGGATAATAATTCACCTCGGTGAATAAACCCCATTTTTCACCAGCTGGTGAATAAAAAGTCACATAATTATTTTTCAACAAAATTTTTTTTTTATTTTTTCCTCAAAAACAAGGTTGGCAATGGATACCCACCCAGAATAACGGTATTTGGCTATTGTACCGAAACCAATAAATTTATGGGCATTTTTAAAAGCGATTACGAAAGTCTATGAAATTTCTAGTATTTTTGATGTGTTACTTCGTGTTTGTACCGGTTGCTTGAATCGATACAAACACGAAGTAACACATCAAAAATACTAGAAATTTCATATACTTTCATAATCGCTTTTAAAATTGTCCATATCTTTATTAGTTGCGGTACAATTATTTTTTTTTTCTTTCTCATCAAACTTTTTTTTTTTATCAAATTTTTTTTTCATAAATTTTTTTTTCATAATTTTTTTTATCAAAATTTTTGTTTTCATTAATTTTTCCATCAATTTTTTTTTTTTTTTCATCAATTTTTTTTTCCATAAAATTTTTTTTTCATCAAGGTTTTTTTTTCATCAAAATTTTTTTTACTAAGTAATTTTGTTTTCATTAAATTTTTTTTTTTCATCAAATTTTTTTTCATAAATTTTTTTTATCATATTTTTTTCATCACCTTTTTTTCATCAAATTTTTTTATCAAATTTTTTATTATCAATTTTTTGCTCACCAAAATTTTTTTTTCATATTTTTTTTTCATCAATTTTTTTTACATCAACAAATTTTTCGTTTCATCAAAAAAATGCATCAAAAACTTTTTTTCATCAAAATTTTTTTTAACATAATTTTTTTTTTTCGTGAAAAAAAATCATTTTTTTTACCAAAACTACTTTTTCACCAAGTCTAAGCTTTTCGCATAAAAAATTTCCATTTGTTTGTTAAATGTACATAAAACAAGTGAGAGTGTTATATTCTTTGGTGTCGAATCTTTTATACTCTCCAAAATTTAAAAACACTTTTTTGCACTCACTTACGAATATCACAGCTCTTTTGGATTTTTAATGGGGTCCTCGACTGATATTTCAATTTGTTGTACATGGAATAGCAAAGTAATATAACATTATTTTTCCTAAAAAACTTTGCTTTGGCAAGTACACCCAAATCTTCCGCAAAACATTATCATGATTTAATGTTTTGGGCAAGAGTACAAAATTCGCAGGCATTTTTTTTTTTTTAAGTACGTAAAAAAAAAAAAAAAAAAAAATTGAAAAAAAAAACAAGTGAGAGTGTTAAATTCGGCTGTGCCGAATCTTTTATACCCTCCAAAACGTAAACAAAAAAATAAAAAATTGACAGGGGCGTTTTTTTTTTTTGGGGGGGGGGGGGGGGGGGAAGTTGATAGGATCAGTGGGGCACGTTGAGAGCACCTTCCAAATATACCAAATGTTTCATTTATTTATCAAAAATACAAAAAAACATGTAAAAACGTGTATTTTTTTAGAGGTTGGTTTAGTTCTTCAAGGGGGAACTTTTTTCCCCCTGGTCCGATTTGGCCAATTTCCGAACTTAACCTGCCTAGTAACATAAGACATATTTGTGCCAAACTTGAGGTTCCTAGCTCTTTTATTTTGGACTGCATCGTGTTAACTACAGACGGACGGACGGACGGACGGACATCGCTAGAATGTCTTAGAATCGATCACTGATCAATAATATATATACTTTATGGGGTCCCCGACCGATATTTCGATGCGTTACACACGGAATGACAAAGTGAGTATACCCCCATACTGTAGTTGGAGGGTATAAAAATTAATTTGGACTATTATTGAAGAAGTTATAAGGAAAAGAAGTTTGAGTAAAGGAACAAACTACCAATTTTTAATAATTCGATATCTTTTGAACATCAAAAAAATCTAAAAAATTACCACAAAGGAGTTTTCGAAGGGTACTAAAGAAGGGAGTCTGGTCCGAAAGTGCTCGATTTGAAATTGAACTCCCCATATATTATACTTTATTTTATTTATTTATTTGTCTGTGTTGCAAGTTTGTATTACAGAAACTGTGGTTAAAACTATATTTCAATTAAATTACAGAACTATTGCCAAAATTTTTGATTTCTTTTAAATTTAGCAAAAACATTAATTTCTAAGACAAAAAAACAAAAACAAACAAGCCATCATTGTAATTTATAATACGAGTATATTAACATTAAATTGACTTTAAAATTGCTAACAAATTAAACCACAAAATTGTCTGGGCAACATAAAACAAACAAATCAAGAAAGACAACCATAAATTACAATCTGCAAATCTAAAGGTTGTGTCTTAAAAAAATTTACAACTAAATTTAAGATTTCAAATAAAGATGAGTTTTTTTTTTGTTTTACCATCATGGTGTGATTATTATTGATGGGAGATTGTTTTTTTTTTTTGTAAAGTGTTTTTTAACGCACGTTTTTATGCAGAAAATTTATAATCATTTTGATTGTTTGATCAAAATAAATATGCAAAGAAAAACAAAATGTAAAAAAAAAAATTGCATAGAAAATTGAAATTTATACGTATTTTAAAGTATACTGAAAAAAAAAATTATAATTCTTCTTTGGTATAAATATTTCTACAAGGTTAAAAAGCTTTTTGAACTTAGGTTAATGGCATTTTAAATGTGGCACTAAATATTAAAATGTACTTGTAGAACAATATTTGTAAACATATACTTAAATATTGTATTAACCTGTTAAGGGTTTGGGAATTTTTTAAATAATTCAAAATTTAAGAAACTCAGCAAAAAAAAGGTATGTATGTTTTAAAAAAATTTTGTAGGGTAAAAATAAATGGGGGTTGGTCTCACTAATGACCCCTCTCGGACGCACCATTCGACCAGTAGAAGCTGATTAAATAAAACAAATTTACAAAAAATAACAAGTAAGAGTGTTAAATTCGGCTGTGCCGAAACTTTTATACCCTCCAACATGCAAATAAAAAAAAAAGGCATGGGCGTATTCATTTTTTTTTTTGGGGAGGCGTTGGTAGTGGTAATTGGGGGGACCACATTTATTCTCGAATATGTGTTAAAAAATTCGTTCTTATCCTTTTTGCACTCCAGAAATACAAGTTTATCATTATTTAAAAAAAAAATGTATTCCACGCCCATAAAAGGGGGCGGACCGAAAAACGACATTTCTAATTCTGTGGGTCCAAATGCATAGTTTTGAACTTCTTGTAGAATAAAAATTTTGCATTTGTTAAATAAAAACACAAAAAATCAGGTAAAAATTTGGAATTTGTCAGCGGTTGATTTAGTTCTTCAAGGGGCAACTTTTTCCCCCTGGTCCGATTTTGCTCCATAACGAACTTAACCTGCCTTGGAACATGAGACATATTCGTGCCAAATCTCGGGAGTCTATTTCTTTTATTTTGGACTGCATCGTGTTAACTACAGACGGACAGACGGACGGACGGACATAGCTAGAATGACTTAAAATCAAGGTTGGCAATCGAAGCAAATAACGGTATCGATATCGGTATTGGTATCGTTTTTTTATTTATATCGGTATCGGTATAGGTTACGGTATTTAAGTTGAATCGGTTACGGTATTACCGATATCGAAACGTCAATACCGGTACGTACCGGTATTATCAAAAAAGTGCTAAAAATATAAAAAACGTATAAAAACTTAAAAAAAATATTTTTTTTTCAATTTTAATACTAAACACTAAGGACGTAACGTCAAATTTAAATTTTCGAAGCTGATTGTGTGAAAATTTATGAACAAATTTTGCAAGGTCATCTTCAGTCGGCAACCAGCGGTCAAAGTTGAAAAAATTACGTATTTCGACTAAAATTCATGTCCGAACTTTTTGACCAACTCCGGCTCAAAAATTTGGAAATTTGGCGCACTTTATTGGAAAAATATTTAAAAAATTCAAAACCGCGATTTTGGTTCACAGATGCTGATTATTAAACGTAAAAATTTAATTATTTTATCCAAATTGGTCTTAAAAGTTGGAAAATTGCGAGTGTGTTATCTAAAAAATATTAAAAAAATTTAAAAACACGATTTTGGTCCTCAAATGCTGATCAGCATCAGTGGACTAAAACCTCTGATCAGCATTTATGGACCAAAATCGGGTTTTTATATTTTTTTAATATTTTTTAGATAACACAACATTTTCAAACTTTTATTATCTAAAAAATATTTAAAAAAAAATATTTATAAAAACACGATTTTGGTCCGAAAATAATGATAAGCATCTGTGGACCAAAATCGCAATTCATAATTTTTGGGCCAAAATCGCGTTTTTATATTTTTTTAATATTTTTTAGATAACACACTTAATATTTTCCAACTTTTGATACCAATTTGGATAAAAAACTAATTTTTATTTTTAAAGATCAGCACCTGTGAACTAAAATCGCGGTTTAAGATTTTTTTAAATATTTTTTCAAAATTTCTGCAAATTTTACGCAAAATTTCCGAATTTTTGAGCCGAATTTGGTCAAAAAATTTGGACATGATTTTTGGTCGAAATACTTAATTTTTTCCACTTTGACCGCTGGTTGCCGACTGAAGATGAACTTATTGGGCACCCACAACGCAGATTAAAAAAAAATCCTGTACGAAAGGGGTTCAGAAAGGAGATTTTGGGAGATTTTTTTTTAATCCAAGATATGGGTGCCCAAAGATTTTTTTGATTTTTTTGAGACACCGGGGAGGCAATTGGAGTATGATTTTTCATTTACAAAACCAAAAAATTTACAAACTTTCTATTATTTTTTTTTTTTTAAAAAACATGTTTTTAAGGAAAAACCGTTTCAATACCGGTACGTACCGGTACCGAACGAAAAGGTTTTTATGTCGTTTTGTGTGGGAGCCCCCTTAGAAATTGGAGATAGGGTATTAGTTTGTTCCAAAGAAATGTTAAGACGTAAAAATTAATGGGGGTCGGTCTTTTAAATGACCACTCTATGACGCACGATTGGAGCAGTAGAAATGATTTTAAGATTGGAAAATTACAATAAAATTTTTTAAAAAAATTTTAAAAAATCGAAGAGTACAAACATTTTCAAAAATGAGATTTAAATTTTAAAACTTAAAAATCGCATACTAGAGCACTTTTAAGAATTTTTGGGATTATTTATTAAAAAGTACTTAAAAAAACAAAAATTTAAAAAAAAAATTTAAATTTGGACCATTATTGAAGAAGTTATGAGTAAAAGAAGTTTGAGTAAAGGAACATACTACCAATTTTTAAAAATTCGATATCTTTTGAACGGGTCATCAAAAAAATCTGAAAATTTACCACGAAGGAGTTTTCGAGGGTACTAAAAACTGTAAATAAATTGGGAAAATCTAAAAAAAAAAAAATTTCAAAGTGTCCGATTTGACATGGAATGCCCCATATACATTATGGGGTCTCAGACTGATACTTCGATGAGTTACAAACGGAATGACAAACTTATATATACCCTATATCACTAACAAGGAAAATCTTCCTAGTGTCACCCGCGGATCTTTATGGAATTGGTTTTACTTTGTAGGGGGTAAAAAGGAGGGGAGAGGACAAAGTCATTTTTCAGTTTTTTTCGTTTATCTCCTATATTATGCAAAGAAACCTAGTCATTTTACATACCAAATGAAAGGTCTTTGGTTAGGGTGACCATTTTTTTCTGAATTCAAATCAGTACGCACAAGTTTTTATGTTTTTTTTTTTTTTAAATTACTCTCTGAAAACTGTTTTCTGTGGGAAAACACTGATGATTTTTGAGAAACATTGATTTTTCCAACACTTAAACTACCAAACTTGGGGTCAATTATTATTCAGTAAAAACAACTGTTAAAAACAACTGTGATAAACTGTGTCGTAATTTTGCGGAAAATTTTATTGACTACAAACAACTTCATTTGAATGTTTTAATCGTTTCGGTGCAGAAAATATAAAAAAACCCACATGTTTTGTAAATAAAAAGTCCACAGATTCTGAGGACTTTAAATAACTCTTCCTTTTAGAAAACTTTCCAGATAACAAGTTTTTTTTAAATGGACCTTTTCATATTAATTTATGAAGATGAAAATAATCTCACGCTCAGATACATTATTGCATTAAGGAACCTATTGATTTTCGAATTCTAAGCTCTTTAGAATTCATTATAAATCATCTTATTGTCTGAAATTAGTCATAAAAAACTACCTTAAAGACTTATTTTATGGAAACTCAAGTATTTGTATAGAATTTTCGAATAAAATTATTGTTTATGTTGAAATGTTCAAAAATCAGTACATATTTCAAAAAATCAGTACAATCAGTACATGTACTCATCAAATCAGTACGAATGGTCAGCCTATCTTTGGTAAACCTATCTACGTGTGCTAAGAATGTGTCCAAACATGCACAACTTTTCGTCATATTGAGTAAAATACCAAAATTTTAGACATTTTTGTTAATAAGTCGAAAAATTATAATTTCTTTGGCCCGTTGTTAGCACCACGAGATAGGTATTTTTAATACCTTTAATCTGATACCACACCTGCCTATATTAATTTTGTTTAAATAGGCGTAAATCGTAAAGAACTGAAAATGTCAATTTCCCCCCATATAAATCGACCCTCCTAAAAATTAGTTTGAGCCGCTAAAAAAAATATGAACTATTTTTCGTTCTTAACAACATATCCAAATTTAATGAAGATTGGAAGGTGACACCAGGGAGACTTCCCTTGTAAGTGGAGGGTATAAACAGGGGTTGCTACTTAAAGAAGTTTGTGGTTTTTATTATAACAAAAAAAGTGGTTAATGATTGACCATAAGACACCCTAAATATTTTAAGAAAATTTAAGGGTTAAAGTTCAAAAAAGGTCAATGAGAGGTAATCTATGTTAATCTTTAAAAACATAAATAAAGGCAAACAATATAATGTTATTTTTCTTCTCCTCGATGATGTTATTTATCTTTTAACCTGTTAAGCGCTTCTTTAGTTGTAAAAATATAAAGAATTTTTTATTAACTTTTTTAAAAAAAAGTTTCAGAAAAAGTTTATATAACTTATAATTAGGGATGAGATTTTCATGCACTAAAAAATCGAAAAGGTGCGCTTAAAATATGCACTAAAAAACCTGAAAATATGCATTAAAAAGTAAAAAGTGTGCAATAAAAATCTTGTTTTCCTAGGAAAAACTTCTTAAAAATCTAAAAATAATGCCGGGTTCAAATAGTAACATTTGAAACTTTATGCAAGAAAGATTTTTGTTAGAAATTAAGACAATCTATAAAAAAAAAAAAATAAAAAGAAAAAATATTTTTTCTTATTTGAAAATAAATTTTTAAAATTTAAAATAGTTTTTGTAACAAAAAAATTTCAACTTGTGTTTTTGCTAATTTATGCCAAAATGTGCCAAATATGCACTTAAAAGTTGGAAATATGCACAAAATATGAATTTAAAACCAAAATATGCAAAAATATGCATTTTCACCAACATATTCAAAAATATGCAAAAACAAATCGATGCCATTTTAACGCAAATATCTTGATTCGGAAAGATAACACTGTGCTACAAAAAACACAAAATCGAATATACTTTTGAAATGAGGTAGTTAAGGTTGTAGGTCTCGTAGAAAAGATCACAAAAATGCCCATCAAACTTGCCAGACACCCTCAAATTTTAAAGTTACCCAGCAAAAAAAGTGCGGAGTACTTCTATTTGGAGTGCTTTAAAACTACAACAAACGTAATGAAATACAACAAAAATAACAAAAAACACATGAAAAAAACACACAAACAGTTTTTTCTACTCCATAAAAAGTTGTTATTCAGCACTTAACTCATTACCTTCCGCGACACTCCCATACAAAAGTAAGTAGATATTCAGTAGATAAGAAGTACTCCGAGCTTTCAAACAACTTCCAACTACTTCCACGGAGTAGTTCTTTTCTACTGAATATCTACTTACATTTGTATGGCCGTTTTTGCGATAGGTAATGAGTTAAGTGCTGAATATCTATGTTTTCTGGAGTAGAAAAAACTGTTTGTGTGTTTTTGTCTTGTGTTTTTTGTTATTTTTGTTGTATTTCATTACATTTGGTTTAGTTTTAAAGCACTCCACTGGGAAGTGGTAATGACTTTTTTTGCAGGGTATTGTCAAAAAACGTTGTTTTGGGACTTTTCTCACTAAACCACGTGTAACTTAAAAAGTTTTTCACCGATTTTCAATTTTTTAACTGTTTTGGATAGAAGAAATATAGGGCTTTTTATGTGTGTAAATTTGTCTATACATTTAAGAAAGTTATGCATTGATTTTTTCAACAATATCTAATTTTTTTTGTTATTTTTTGAAAAATTTTTGAGTTTATCGATTTTTTTCTGCTATAGTTCGTTCAACAATATTTATATTTATAAACGTATTCTTAAAGAAAATTTAATTGTGAATACGATGAGCTTTATGCCTAAAAAATCGAATAACAATTGACAGAGTTGTGATAATTTTTCTAAAAAATAAAATTAAGATTTTGCATGAAATTGCCGTTCGGACAACCCAGACAAAAAAAAAAAAATAAAAGAACATACTGAGAGGTCGCGTATCATTATTTTAAAGGTTTTTGGCCCACTGAATTCGAATTTGACCTTGAAATTGCGCTATCTTATAAGTTTTTTGTTATATCAATTTATGTTTAATATCTCAAAAACCTGACGCGATAGAGCAATTTAAAGGCCAGATTCGGATTCAGCGCGCCAAAAACATTTAAAAATATTGTACATGACCTCTTATGCTAAATTTATTTTTTTTTGCCTGGGTTGTCTGAACGGCGATTTCCTGAAAAATCTTAATTTTCTTTTTTAGAAAAATTATCACAACTCTGTCAATTTTTATCTGATTTTTTCTTTAACGGATTAATGTAAGACATTTTTGTGCAGCAATGAAGCTTCTCAAACTATTTCTTCGCAAAATTATTTATATTTCGTCACTGGTTAAAAGAGGCATTTAGTTCAAATAAGAAAATTGAATATTGGGATTAAATAAAAATTAAAATATATTGAAAACAACAATATATTTTGCCTGTTTTTCAATTGCACGTTCATTTTCATTACAAAGATTTTATTTTCTGACTCATGTAAAAAACTCTTCTTTTTAAAAATTTCTATTTATTTATATAAAAAAAATGTTTAAATATTTTTGGTTATTTACAAAAAATCCAATTTATTTTGAGTGTTTATAATAGCTTAAATAACCTTACACTTTCATATAAATATTTGCATGAAAAGAGTAATGAAATGTAAAATAAAAATAAAAATTAAGAGCGATGTAACCTACAATGAACTTTAGAATATAACGAAAACATATCAATGTGTAAAAACTATAAATCAACAAAAAAAAAAAAATAATACTTTGCCGAATTAAAAGCACTCTACATATTTATTTATCTTCTTTTAAAAATATGCAATTTTTTGGGTTTAAAAATTTTGTAAAAAAAGGCAGTAATAATTTATTCTAGCGATGCCCGTCTGTTGAAATAGCGATCACATCCAAAATATAATAATATGTTAATATGTTTATTTGTTGTGGTCCTGAGAATTTGGGTAGTACATTTGAGCGACATCGGGTGAAAAGTTATGAACGAAAATGTAGGGAAACCTCAAAAATTTTGGTATATTCCACATAATCTAAAAATACAAAATTCTTTAATTCAGCTGCTGAGTGACATATGAGGCATTCCACACCAAATGTCCAACGAAAAAAAAACATGTGTACCGTAAACTTCTGAATAGGTTGTATGGATAGCCCTATATGGAACTTAGAAAATTGTGTTTTTGGTTTTTCAATTTTTCAAAAACTGGGCTTAGGATTTGTGGTCATCATCATCATCATCATCAAAAATTTACATTCTTACATAGTTTTGTATGGGCTATCGATTAAATTTTTTTTTGGAAAATTTTCCGAACCCGTTCTGAAATTTTCCATTTTTTAAAAAAGTCAATTTATCAAAAATCCGGCCACTTTTTTTTCTTTTTTAAATTTTTTTTTAAGTTTAGATGTTTGTCCATCCACACAAAAAAATTCAGAAACACATTTTTCGTTTATTTCGAGAAAATCGCATTTGAATTTTAAATTTCATAACAATTTAGTAATTTGCTTGTATTTTCTTGTGTCAACAGAGCGTATGAGGAATATTTATGCAATTAATAATACTCATTCGCAACTTTAAAACAAAGAAATACAAGAAAATTACAAAATTGTTATGAAATTTAAAGTTCAAATGCGATTTTCTCGAAAAAAACGAAGAACGTGTTTCTGAATTTTTTTGTGTGGATGGACAAACATCTAAACTTAAAAAAAAAATTAAAAAAAGAAAAAAAAAAGTGGCCGGATTTTTGATAAATTTACTTTTTTAAAAAATGGAAAATTTCAGAACGGGTTCTGAAAATTTTCGAAAAAAAAAAAATGTAATCGATAGCCTATGCAAAACTGTATACGAATGTAAATTTTTGACATTGTGGTGCATTCCGTTTTAATGTGATAAATATTTAATCAAGGCAACTTTCCACAAATTTTACCATTTTTCCAATATTTGATCACGCCTCCTTAGCCCAGTTTTTGAAAATTTTAAAAACCAAATACGCAATTTTCTTAGTTTCATATAGGGCTATCCAAACAGCCTATTCAGAAATATACGGGACACATGTTTTTCTGTAGTGGGACATTTGGTGTGGAATGCCTCATATGTGAATAGAATTCGATACATAAAGGTATTTTAACAAGTACAAACATTTTTTTTCAGCTATTTTTTTTTTTTTCTAATAATTAATTTCTTTTACCTATTTTTTTAACAAAATATTTTAACAAAAAATTTTTTAACAATTTTTGTAGAGGGTACCCATACATTCGTCAAGGCCGAATTTATCTTTTTTTACTTGTTTTTCTTAATTTTTTCACTGATTTGAAAAAAATTCGAAATTTAACAAATCCGTTACAAACGGAATAACAAACATTGACTTATTCCTATAAAGAAGGGTATAAAAAGTCCACGCAAAAACTGTGTTTTAATGTGAAATAAAAACAACATGTAAAGTAATTTATATATTGGAAAGATTAACTTTGGCAATGCATACAAACACTCTATGTAAATATACAAAAAAAAATTAAAATTGCAACTAAAAAACCAAATATAAAAAATGCACCAAAAAAAATCAACAATGCCGGTTGTTTGGAATATTCATACAAAATAATATAAAAGAATTGGTGAAAAAAAATGCTGAACATGTTCATTCACATTAACCACAAAGTGCATGAAACAAAAAAGAAAAAATTTAAACCAAAATCGATTGCACTTTTTTTGTTTTTTGAGTGCACGAACTTTATAGCAATGTTGACAATTTAGTGATTTTGGATAAAAATTTTTTTATATTAATTCAGAAATATGAAATATAAATTCAAACCTAACGGACATTTTTCAAGACTTCAAAAGTCCTACTAATGGTTGCAACTCTGAGAAAATCTACTACAGTGTAAGAAATTACAACTGTGTTAGAAAAAGTTAAAAATAGATTGATTAAGTTCGTGCTAAACGTAACATATGGGTGATGAAATGTGATATAATTCCCGTCCGCTTTTTCACCTTAATGTAAGTTTAAATATCTGATTTTAATCTTACACACCTACAGTGACAATCGAAGAGTGCTGACGAAGGAAGGGCGGCTTCTTCCGAAAGCTGTCGACATCTCCACTTAGCCTGTGTTGTCAATTATTTTTTTCAGATTTTCTCTTTGTACAACAAATAAATTATTTCTCAGAAATAATTAACATGGACTCAAACCGAAATAAATAAAACTTCAGTTATAATTTATTTTATATTTAAAAAATAGCATCTGTGAACCAATATCGCTATTTTGTAAATTTTTTAATATTTTTCCGATAAAAAACGTTACAGTTCTTAATTTTTGAGCCATAATTGGTTAAAAATGCCTGCGAATTTTGTACTCTTGCCCAAAACATTAAATCATGATAATGTTTTGCGGAAGATTTGGGTGTACTTGCCAAAGCAAAGTTTTTTTAGAAAAAATAATGTTATATTACTTTGCTATTCCATGCACAACAAATTAAAATATCAGTCGAGGACCCCATTAAAAATCTAAAAGAGCTGTACATTTCGTAAGTGAGTTCAAATACAAGTGCAAAAACGTGTTTTTACATTTTGAAGAGTATAAAAGATTTGGCACTAAAGAATATACCACTCTCACTTGTTTTATGTACATTTGATAAACAAATGGAAAATTTTTACGCGAAAAGCTTAGACTTACAAGGAGAGTCTCCCTGGTGTAACCCTTCAATCTTCATGAAATTTGGATATGTTGTTCAGAACGAAAATTAATTCGACACGTATTTTTTTTAGCGGCCCAGACTCATTTTTAGGGGGGGGGGGTCGATTTGTGGAGGGAAATTTACCTTTTTTAGTTTTTTACGATTTACGCCTATTTTGGCAAAATTAATATAGGCATATGTGGTACCAGATTAAAGGTATTTAAAAAAACCTATATTTTGGTGCTAACAACGTGCCAAAACCAGGATTGGCAACCGAAACGAATAACGGCATCGGTAACGGTATTGGTATTACATATTTTTTATATCGGTAACGGTTAAGGTAACGGTATTTTCGATTATTTCGGTAACGATGAACCGTTACCGAAACATCAATACAGGTACGTACCGGTATTATAAATAAAATGTTAACAAGTCACAAATTTGTTAAAAACGCGTAAAAAATTAAAAAATTGTTTAAAAAAATTAAAAAACTGCTAAATTCTATACATTTTCTATACATAATTATATTTGTACTAGTATATATGGGGGCCCCCGTAGGCTAGTTGGTAGCGTGCTTGCCTTTCAACGTGGGGGTCGTGGGTTTGATTCCCACCAGAACCCTTGGTTTTTTTCGCTACAACGAGACGACGGTCATTGTTACCAGTTCTCGGTTAGGTGGAATTTATTAAAAATGAGTTGTAAATAAATAGAAAGAATAAATAAAAATAATTGGTCATGTGATCAAAACTATTATTGTAATTCAACAAATACGAACTTATGTTCATAGAGACACCTTTGTCCAATAAGCAAACAATTGCATTTTGACCCATATGAAAAATCTGCATGTTAAGCCATTTGAGAAATCTGCTGATTATATCTGCGGTTTGCTAAATTTCTGTCTGGATAATCCAGGTAGAATCTGCTGAAAAACTCGTCAAGACAGCAGAAAAATCTGCTGATTTTAATAGAAAAATCTACTGATTTCAAATAAACAGCCTGAACTGTTTATTTGAAATCAGTAGATTTCTATGTTAAAATGATAAAAAAACGGCAGGGATAAAAAAACTTGGAGAGGATGTTTTTAAAGGAAGAGGGCGGGCGGCATAGGAGGGACACCTTTTACGCATAAATAATACAATTTTATCAATATTTAATTTTATTTGCTATAGCCAAGCCCCCGAAAGGTTCTGACCGATAAAAATCCTGTTTTCTAATCTTCGTCAATGAACTTCACACGGCATAAAAATGTTTCATTTTCTAAACAAATAGACAAAAAAATTAAATAAAATATGTTTTTCTGGGATTTTGTAAGTTTTTCAGAGGGGAAATTTGTTTCATCTGGTCCGATTTTGCCATTTCGGAACTTAACCAGCCTATGACCAAAAGACGTATTCGTCTTACCGTATCGTGTCTTCTACAGACGGAAAGACGAACATATATTAAAAATATTTTAGTATATTTTTAATTTACAAAAAAATTAAAATATGTCATATTAATGCAACCGAAACAAAACCGATATAATACCGGTAAAAATCCGAATAAAGGTTACGCTTTTTTACCGGTAACGGAATTTAACATTTTTTATTTCGGTATTGGTAACGGTAGTCAATATTAAAGGGTTTTTAATAGATAACGGTATTGAAAGGGTAACGGTAGCAAACACTGGTCAAAACAAATTATTATTTTTAGACTTATTAACAAAAACGTCATAAAATTTTGGTATTTTACTCAATATGGAGAAAAGTTGTGCATATTTAGACATGTGCTTTACACACGTAGATAGGTTTTCCAAAGACCTTTCATATGTTATATAACATGGCTAGGTTTCTGTGCATAATATAGGATATAAACGAAAAAAACTGAAAAATGGCAGTTTCGTCCCCACTCATTTGCACCCCCTATATGTGAATTTGGGCCGCTATAAAAAAAATGTTTTTCCTGCTCTGCAAAATAAAACCAATTCCACTAAGATCGGTGGGTGACACCAGGGAGACTTCCCTTGTTAGTGAAAAATTAGTTTTGGAAAAATTTTTTTTTTTTTTTCACGAAAAACAAAATTGTGTTAAAAAAAATTTAATGAACCCAAAATTTTTGGTGAAAAGAAAAATTTCGATGAAAAAAAGTATTTGATGAAAAAAAAAAATTTTGATGTAAAAAAAAAAATGATGAAAAAAATATGAAAAAAAAATTTGATGAAAAAAAAAAAAATGAATGAAAAAAAAAAAAATGAATGAAAAAAAAAAACAAAATATTGATGAAAAAAAAAGTTTGATGAAAAAAAAAAATATGAAAAAAAAATTGATGAAAAAGAATTTAGATGAAAAACAAAATTGATGGAAAAAAAACTTGAAAAAAAACGATGAAAAAAAAAAATTGTTGAAAAAAAAAAACTTTACGAAAAAAAAAATTTGCTGAAAAAAAAAATATTTTTTTATTGAAAAATAATTATGTTACTGTTTATTCACCAGCTGGTGAAAAACTGTTTTATTCACCAGGAGGTGAATTATTATCCAAGTTACAAACCCAAGTTATTAAAATTATTGGTTTTAAGAAAATTAAAATAGTAATTCTTGTTTTCTTTTTCGTTAATTGGCAAACTGAGGTGGCGTCCTGCCACTTTTTTAAAATTATACACCAGCCTAAAAACATTATCATGTTAATAAAAAAATTTACACGAAAAACAAAATTATGATAAAAAAATATTTGATAAAACAAAATTTTTGGTAATAAAAAAATTTGATGAAAAAAAAATTTGATGATAAAAAAAGTTTAATGAAAAAAAAAAAATAAATGGATGAAAAAAAAAAATTTGATGAAAAAAAATTTTATGAGAAAAAAATTTTATGAGAAAACAAGTGAGAGTGTTAAATTCGGCTGTGCCGAATCTATTATACCCTGCAAAATGTAAAAAAAATTAAAAACAAAAATTTGTCAGGGGCGTTTCTTTTTTTGGGGGGAGGGGGTTGATAGGGACAGTGGGGGACGTTGAGAGCACCTTCCCATCGCGTTAAATATACCAAATGTTTCATTTAATTAACAAAAATACAAAAAAAAACAATTGAAAAAGTGTATTTTTTTAGAGGTTGGTTTAGTTCTTCAAGGGGGAACTTTTTTCCCCCTGGTCCGATTTGGCCAATTTCTGAACTTAACCTGCCTAGGAACATAAGACATATTTGTGCCAAACTTGAAGGGTCTAGCTTTTTTATTTTGGACTGCATCGTGTTAACTACAGACGGACGGACAGACGGACGGACGGACGGACGGACGGACGGACGGACGGACATCGCTAAAATGTCTTAGAATCGATCACTGATCAATAATATATATACTTTATGGGGTCCCCGACCGATATTTCGATGCGTTACACACGGAATGACAAAGTGAGTATACCCCCATACTGTAGTTGGAGGGTATAAAAATTGATGAAAAAAAAAAAAATTTATGAAAAAAAAATTTTGATAAAAAAAAAAATTTATAAAAAAAAATTAGATTTTGTGTAGAGTTTGCAAATAATCGAGATATTTCATAATCGCGATTACGATTAAAAAAAACGCCGTTAATCGCGATTAATGATTAATCGAATTTTTAAATAATTTGAATTGCAATAGCTTCATTAAAAAACTGTTTGAAAATTTACATTTCAGAACGTACGAAAATTCAAAAACTAATATTTTTAAGAAATAAAATTATAAAGTTCCGAATTTCCATAGCAAAAATAAATCGAGATTTAGGTACAGAATCTTTTTTTTATACCATATCATAGCGCATTCAAACTGCGCTCTTGATGCAGTACAGGAACAATTTTTTATATTTTTTGTTAAGATATTTTTTTAAAAAACTTATAATACCTTCCGATAGCCAATATTAAATATGATCCGGATGATATAAGTCTGAAAGTAGAGATCAAATGTAGTAAAACTGCACTTACAGTTTTTCATTTCGTGCTCCTCTTTCCTTTTAAAAGGACTTCAACATTTTTAAGGATATATTTTATAAAATATTTCTGAAATATTTGCATTTGTCCTAGGATGCCACTGGTGATGGCAAATGAAAGAGAAGGATTTCCCCTAATTTTTTTTTTTTATTTTGCCATATCAGGACAAAAGGATGTGAATAAAGTCTTTTTAAAACTTTATCAAAATATTTTGTTGAAAATTTCGAATGATATTGAAGGATAAAGTTTTGAAACGTTGTAACTTACCTCCTTTTTTCTGATATCTAAAAATTATAAAATAGGGAAAATATGGGAGATCCTCCTCTTTCATTTGCCATCACCAGTGGCATCATAGGACAAATGCAAATATTTCCGAAATATTTTACAAAATATATCCTTAAAAATTTTGAAGTCCTTTTAAAAGGAAACAGGATCACAAAATGAAAAACTGTAAATGCAGTTTTACTAACTTTAGCCTCTAGTTTAAAGTTTGAAAAAATTACTTTATTTGACAAAATTGTATGTCGAATTTTTTACCAAATCCGGTCAAAGAAATTATTTGCATATATTTTTAAAACAAAATTGAGGGGTTACTAAGATCAGAATTAAATTTTTGCTGGAAGTTTTAATGACTTTTACAAGAAAAAAGGAAAGAAAAATTGCAAAGAATTTAAATGAATCATGGGCCAAGATTGTATATGTTTTAAATTCGTCGCAAAAACAGTGTATTTCATAGACAATGATTAATCGTAATCGCGTCATTTTTTTTGTCGATTACGATTACGATTAATTGGCACGATTAATCGCGATTACGATTTTAATCGTTTTGCAAACTCTAATTTTGTGTTACATTCACCATCTGGTGAAAAACGGTTTAATTCACCAGCAGGTAAATTATTATAAAAGTTACAATTCGAAGTACAAACCTTTTTGGTTTTAAGAAAATGAAAAAAGTAATTCTTATTTTCTTTTTCGTTAGTCGGTAGTCGGTAGTTTATATAGTCAAACTGAGGTGGCGTCCGGCATTATTTTTAAAATTAGACACCAGCCTAAAAATATTATCATGTAAAAATCCCTTTTCTAACAAATAATAAATATGGACTTAAACTAAACAAATTTAAATCAAATTTGCTTATATTGAATTTATGTAGAAACAAGTAAAAAAGTTAAATTCGGCCTTGCCGAATGTAGTGATACCCTCCACAATTTCAAAAAGATTATTGCAAAAAACTTTATTTAAAAGGAAATTACTTTTGAAAAAAAAAAAAAAATTTGAAATAAAAATTTCCGCGAAAAAAATTTTGGTAAAAAAAATCCGCGATTTCATTCTTTTTTTGTCAAAAAATATGTTCGTACTTGTTTAAATACCATTTGGTGTTCAGTTATGTTCACATATGTCAACCAGAAGCCGAATTAAAGCATTTTGTATTTTTAGGTTATGTTGAATGTACTGAAATTTTTGAGGTGTGCTTACATTTTTGTTCATAACTTTTGAACCGTTGAACCGATATCGCTCAAATGCAATAACAAACTTTTCGGGAGAACTTCCAATAAATATGTTAAGTTTCAGTCATCTCTGTGCAATATTTTGTCCGCGGCAGCATTTTCCACAGACAGTCAGACAGACAGACGGACAGACGGACATCGCTAGAATGTCTTAAAATCGATCAGGCATCATGAATATATATACTTTATGGGGTACCATCGATGTTTCGATGAGTTACAAACGGAATGACAAACTTATATATACCCTCTATCACTAAGTGGAGGGTATTAAAAAAAATTTAAAAGAATTTGAATAGTAACTTGTTTAAATAAAAAAAAAATTGAAAGAAAGTGTGGGGTGAGGTTGAGATTTCTAGAAATAGAATTATGGTGCTGGAAACTGTCAAAATTTATTCTGTAGAAACTATAAATATTCACAAATATAAAATACAAACCGAAATTTATAATGCTACTGATGATAACACTAACTGGAGTGTTTGAAACCGGGAATACCAGAAATGTCTATAATTTTTAAATTATTGATTTCTTGGCGTTTTTTCGCAAACTACAACCGTCATCACTGCACTCTTTTATGTTTATTTGCATTTCCTTTCTGCAAAGTTCATTTTTTTATTTTCTTTTTTTGCTAACACATTTTTCAATTTTTTGCAATTTAACCCTTTTTTGTATGAGAGTGTTTTTAACATTTTTTTTAACCGCAATATATAACAAAAGTCCACAAAGTTTCATTATAATATTAAACAAAAACATGAAAACAAAAAAAAAAATGTGCTGAGTATTGGGTGCAACAAATGTTGCATGTTATGCTTGATAAGATTATGATTATTTTTAAAAGGATTGTTTTATTTTTTAAAACCCCAAATAATATATGGAGGGTAAAAATGTGTTACTAAACTATAAATTACATATTTGTACATAAAAAAATTAAAAATTGTTTATTAAGAGAACACCCAAACCTGGATTAAAAGTGGTGCATGGGCTGCTAAAAAAATTGGAAGTGGAAACTAAAATTGAGGGAAAAATTTCTGATTCATTGAAAGTTATATACTTTTTGATTTTTCCATTTTTGAGGAAAATTAAATTTTGCGAAGAAAATCTTAAATCTGATAGACCTTAGGTTAGAAAATTTATTTTTTGTGTTCTATGGTGTAAAGACTGATATAGTTAATTTGAAAATAGGTGCATTATTAAACTTTCTTAATTTATTTTTCTTTATGTGATCAACCATATGATATTTTTTCTATAACTCCAAATTTCAAATTACACTTTTTAAAAAGTTTAGCTTTTAACACTTATTTCAACAATTTCTTTCATTTCAATTACGCGTTTAATTTAAATGAATCTTTTTAGTTTAGTTTTAACAAAAAAAAAAAATAGCACACATTTTTTTGCTAATTACTTTCAATTAAAATTCATTAGCCGCCATAACAATTAAATGCATTTTGTAGCAAAACAGAAAAAAACTGCACTTTGTCCATGTCAGTGCACAGTAGTCTATGCAAGTGCACGAATATACAGACCGAGTTTGACTTAAGCCAGAAACACTATGAAGTATTCCGACTGTTAACTGCCACAGTCTGTCAAAACAATATTAAGAAATCATATGTTCTGTTTTAATATCATCATCATGACATCACAAGCTGTCAAAATTAGGTTTGAACATAGATTCTTAAGTTCGCTTTGAGCTAAAATCAAAATTAATGATTTAAAAATTGGTCTAATAGTTTTTTTTTATTTCCCACTGTGCAGTACAGAGTTTATTTTCGAGTCTGATAAACTCAACGTGATAAACAGTTTTATAAATTGAATTTTTATGATTTTTTTTTTTTTTTGAGATGGTCAGAGTAATAAATTTAGAAAAACTAGTAAGAATGTTGCAGTCAGTCAAGACCGATTTCAATATTTGGTAGAAAATGAGTACCAATCCAAACATGGACAAATGTGATATTTATTTGGTTACATCTTTAATAATAAAAAAAAAACTTAAACAAATTAAAATGAAAAATGCCTTCGAATTTTGTACTCTTGCCTAAAACATTAAATCATGATAATGTTTTTCTGAAGATTTGGGTGTAATTGCCAAAGCAAAGTTTTTTTTAGAAAAAATAATGTTATATTATTTTGCCATTCCATGCAAAACGAATTGAAATATCGGTATTATGATATTATTGATCTATTTCTTTGACACTCTAGCTTTATTTATCCGTCCATCTGTCCGTTGAAAGCAAAGACACAGACTATAAACAGACTCGACAGTAGAGTTTTATTAGGAAAAATGGGGAAAAACCAAGCGATTTTAGGATAAAACAGAGCGGTTTTTAGTACAACAAAAACCGATCTGGCATCTATTTTTCTTATGGCGCGTTACATCAGTTTTCTCTTTCTAACCAAATTCGTAGAATAATTTGAAAATATTAACCATATGGTTCAGAACTACTTTTTTGTCACCTGTCACTTATGTCGAGTCTGTATTAGCAGGGGCGTATCCAGGATTTTATTTCGCAGGGGGCCCAACATTTTTTTTTTTCATTTATACTCAAAAAAAAAAACCTTGTAAAGTTACCAAAAAATATCGTGTTTTACGAGGATGTTCTCGTAAAATAAGAGGTAGGTAAAATTCTCGTAAAATTACGAGGATTTCCATAACCAATTTTATTGGTAAAGATGTTGTTTTAAAACCGGAAAAAATAAAAAAAAAATGGTAAACTTACAAGAAAAATAAATCCTCGTAATAAAATCATTTTTGTAAAATAACTGTTTTTTTTTTGTAAAGTAACTAGAAGCCTCGTAATAAATTTTTTAAAATTTTGTCAACTTTTTTTAAAGTATTTTTCAATAAAATTGTTTTTTTTTTTGTTAAACAACATAAATCCTCGTATAATATAATTTTTGTAAAATAACAGTTTTTTTGTAAATCAACTAGAATCCTCGTAATAAAAACTTTGTTGTAAAATAACAGTTTTTTTTTGTAAAATAACCTTTCAAAATGTTAAAATACAATTACGAAAATAAATTTGTAAAATTACAAATAAAACTGTAATTTTCTAAAAACTACTGTTTTTTGTTTGTAAAATACTAAAAAAAACTGTTTTTTTGTAAATCAACTAGAATCCTCGTAATAAAAACTTTGTTGTAAAATAACAGTTTTTTTAGTAAAATAACCTTTCAAAATGGTAAAATACAATTACGAAAATAAATTTGTAAAATTACAAATACAACCGTAGTTCTCGTTTGAGCAAAGTACAAGATTTTTTGTTAAAAAAACTTTTTCTCCCGCCGTCTTTTCCTTGAAACAAAATGTAACTGATTAAGAGAAAATAAATTCTGATAATTTTTCATACTTAAGACATTTTTCTGTAGAAAAAGTGCCTATAAAAAGTCGCCGATTTTCAGACCTTTTGTTCAATATAAAAAATCTCAGATTCGAGGACATTTTTCCTATAGAAAAAGTCCCAGATTCTGATACATTTTTCCTATATAAATCGCAGTTTCCGGGACATTTTTTCTATGGAACAAGTCTGAGAATCTGATACATTTTTCAAGTAGAAATAGTCTTAGATTCCAATATATTTATTATGTAAAAAAAGTCTCTGATTCTGAGACATTTTTTCGTTAGAAAAAGTCACAGATTCTGAAACATTTTTCTTATAGAAAAAGTCTCAGATTCTGATACATTTTTCCTTTAAAAAAAGTCTCAGATTCTGAATTGAGGCATTTTTGCTAAAGAAAAAGTATCAGATTCTGAAACATTTTTTCTAAAGAAAAAATTTGAGGTTCTGAGACATTTTTCCTTAAGAAAAAGTCTCAGGTTCTGAAACATTTATTCTATAGAAAAAGTCTCAGATTTTGTGACATTTTGCCTACAAAAAAGTTTCGGATTCTGAGATAAATTTCCACATAGAAAAAGTCTTAGATTCTGAGTAATTTTTCCTATAGAAAAAGTTTCAGATTCTGATACATTTTTCCTATCGAAAAAGTAATTTTTCCTATAGAAAAATTCTGTGATTCTAATACATTCCCATTTCTTTAAAAAGAATCAGATTGTGATACATTTTTCCTAAAGAAAACCCATCAGGTTCTAAAGAAAAAGTATCAGATTCCCAGAAATTTTTCCTATTAAAAAAGTCTCATATTCTGACAGTTTTTTTTTTAAATGCTCAGCTTCTGAGACATTTTTACTAAAAAAAAATTCTAATATTCTGAGACATTTTTTCTATTAAAAAATTTTCTGATCTTGACACACTTTTTCCTATAGAAAAATTCTCAGATTCTGAGACATTTTTTCTATAAAAAAATTCAAGATTATAAAACATCTTTTCTATTAAAAAAATTCTCAGATTCTGAGACATTTTTCCTAAGAAAGTCTCAGATTCTAAGACATTTTATAATAAAAAAAGTTTTAGATAGCATAAATGTCTGATTTTGAGATATTTTTTCCAAAAAAAAAAATACCTCCGATTCTGAGATATTTTTATATTGAAAAAATCTCTGATTCTGAGACTTTTCTTGAATAAAATGTATTAGATTCAGAGAAAAAGTCAAATTTTTTGAGACATTATATACATAGATACTATACCTAAAGGTATCAGAATCTGGAACATTTTTTCAAAGGCAAAGTCTCAGATTCTAAAAAATTTTTTCTGTAGAAAATGTCAGAATAAATACCAGATTCTGAGAAGAGTGTTATATGAACTAGTAATACATTTTTAAGTTATTACTACAAATTACTTACAATTAGATCCCTTTTTTGTATACATAAATCTTCAGTTTCTGAAACAATTTTCCATTAGAATTTTAAGTTGAAACGTTTCAAATTCTTAAAGAAAAATTTTCAGATTTTGAGACAATTTCTGGCAGAAAATTTTTTAGAAACGAACAATTTTCCTTCAGAAAAATTTTCAGATTCTGAAATGTTTTTAAATTTTTGTTAAGAAGTTTTTTGTACATAATATTTAATACCAAATACTGAAACTTGTGAAACCATTTCGGGGGGGGCACGGGCCCCCGGGCCCCCCCCCCCTGTATACGCCACTGTGTATTAGTATGTGGCAAAGATGCAGTTCAAACTTAAAGAGCTGTAAATTTGGTAAATGAGTGTATTACTTAAGTGAAAAAAGTTGTTTTTAACATTTTGTAGAGTATAAAAGATTCGGCACCGAAGTATTTAACACTCTCGCTTGTATTTTGTACATTTGATAAGCAAATGGAACATTTTTATGTCAAATGGTTAAGCTTGGTGAAAAAACAGCTTTGGTAAAAAAAATGGAAAAAAAGAAAAAAAAATCATGAAAAACAAAACTATGATAAAAAAATGCCTAAGAATTTTGTACTCTTGCCCAAAAAACATTAAATCATGATAATGTTTTGCTGAAGATTTGGGTGTACTTGCCAAAGCTAAGTTTTTTTTAGAAAAAATAATGTTATATTCATTACCATTTCATGCAAAACGAATCGAAATATTGGTCGAGGACCTTATTAAGCTTATATATCATTGATATATTTCTAAGACACTCTCGCTTTATACATCCGTCCATCTGTCTGTGGACAATAAGATGCAGTTCAAACCAAATTACTCAAGTGCAAAAGAGTGGTTTTACATTTTGGAGAGTACAAAAGATTCTGCACCGAAGGATTTAACACTCGCACTTGTTTTTTGTACATTTGTTAAACAAATGGAATATTTTTATGTCAAAAGTTTAGACTTGGTAGTTTTGGTAAAAAAATGGAAAAAACTGTTTTTTTTTTTTTTTTTTTTTAACAAAATTATGATAAAAAAAATTTGATAAAACAAAACTTTTGGTAAAAAAAAAATTGGTAAAAAAACAGTTTTTGATAAAAAAAGTGAAAAAAAACGATGGAAAAAAGTTTTTATGAAAAAAATATATTGAAAACAAAACAAAAAATTAAAAAAAAAATTCAGGGGCGTTTTTTTTTTTTTTTGGGGTGGTGGTTAGTGGGGGACGTTGAGAGCACCTTCCCATCACGATAAATATACCAAATGTTTCGTTTATTTAACAAAAAACATGTAAAAAAGTGTATTTTTCAGACGTTGGTTCAGTTGGTTCAGACTGTTTTATTTTGGACTGCATCGTGGCTGTAGATAGACAGACGGACGGATGGACAGACAAACGGACATTCATAGAACATCTTAGAATCGATCATGGATCAATAATTTATATACTTTATGGGGTCCCCGACCGATAAAAGAAAAATTGATGAAAAAAAAAAATTGATGAAAAAAAAAAAATTGATGAAAAAAAATATTGATGAAAAAAAAAATTGATGAAAACAAAAAATGTATGAAAAAAAAAATTTGATGAAAATGAAAAAAAAAACAAGTAAAAAAGTTAAATTCGGCCTTGCCGAATGTAGTGATACCCTCCACAATTTCAAAAAGATTATTGCAAAAAACTTTATTTAAAAGGAAATTACTTTTAAAAAAAAAATTTTTTTGAAAAAAAAAATTTCCGCGAAAAAAAATTTTGGTAAAAAAAATCCGCGATTTTTTTCTTTTTTTGTCAAACAATATGTTCGTACTGGTTTAAATACCATTTGGTGTTCAATTATGTTCACGTATGTCGACCAGAAGCCGAATTAAAGCATTTTGTATTTTTAGGTTATGTTGAATGTACTGAAATTTTTGAGGTGTGCTTACATTTTCGTTCATAACTTTTGAACCGCTGAACCGATATCGCTCAAATGCAATACCAAACTTCTCGGGAGAACTTCCAATAAATATGTTAAGTTTCAGTCATCTCTGTGCAATATTTTGTCCGCGACAGCATTTTCCACAGACAGACAGACAGACGGACAGACGGACAGACGGACATCGCTAGAATGTCTTAAAATCGATCGGACATCATGAATATATATATACTTTATGGGGTCCCAGATCGATATTTCGATGAGTTACAAACGGAATGACAAACTTATATATACCCTCTATCACTAAGTGGAGGGTATAAAAATGATGAAATAAAAAAAAAAAATTATTTTGGGAAAAAAATTTGATGAAAATTAAAAAAAAAAAAATATTTTGGGAAAAAAATTTTCATTGAAAAAAAATTTATGAAAAAAAGTTGATGAAATGAGATGTAGGTGAGTCGGGTTAATACGAACGATAGATGTCCTTCGGGTTTGCTAAAGACTTTTGTTCTCGAACATTGTAATTATTTAGCAATATCTCGAAAACAGGATAGCATTTTTGTGATCACGATTTTAAAATTAAAAGAAATGAAATTCCATTCACCGATTTGTCACCATTTTTTTTCCTTAAAGAGGATTGTGACACACTCTTAAAAAAATTAGTCCAGTTTCCTACTATAAATTGGGTAAATTTAAACAAATTCAAATAATATATTACTATAAATTGTGTAAATTTTCAATATTTTTACATAGAATTACGCAATTTGTGTAAATTTACCCAATTTATAGTAGGAAACTGAAATCGTTTTAATAAGAGTGCAGTTCTATAATTTTTAACATTCACTTCCATGAAAGTCTTCTGTGTAAAAGTTGGCGTTTTTCAGAGATTGGTTTAGTTCTTGAAAGGGAAACTTCTTCTGGTCCAATTTCGTACATTTAAGAACTTTACCAGCTTTTGAACACAGGACATATTCGTGCCAAATTTCGGTAGTCTTGCTTATTTGGTTTCAACTGCAGTGTATTTTGTTATAGAATCTTGTGATAATAAATTTCTGAAACCAAATTAACGGGTAGTTGTGCCCTTTTTGAAAAAGTTCGGACATCATTAGCAAATTTGCAATGTTTTGCTTGACAGTTACATGACTTAATCAATAAATGGACCGAAAATGAACCATACACTGAAAGACAAGTAACTCATTTATACATCTTCAAAGAAATATAAAAAATAAAACTTTTTTTTTTTTAAAGACGTTCTTAAATATTTGCATGCAACTGCCAAAGCCAGTAATTTTGTGATTAAAAAATATCTTAAGATTTATGATACTAAACAAAAATTTTGAGAATGTGTTTTTAATTAAAAAACTGATACATGCATGATGTACTAAAAAGTTAAGAAGAGAAAAAAATCAAACAACTTGATTTAGGCTGCAAAGATTTTTGAATTAGAGTGACTAGAAAACGATTGTTTTTAAAATTCCGCATGGCAGAAGCGCTCAAACGATCTTTAGTAAAACACGGTTGGTGCTTAGTTTTGACTCTTTAATAAATTTAGTTTAGTTTTGACTTCTTAATAGCGCTAAAAATTTGTACACTGAAATTTTTTTTACAATTTTTTTTTTAATAACCTCAACGTTTTTACTTACTTCAGAAACTGAACATTAAATTTAAATTCAATTGATATGAAAGTTTTTCCAACTTAAATTTAGACCTATTCAAAACCTTTTTCACTCCGCTTTTTTGAAAATTAAAAAAAAGCTAAAATCGCCCTAGTCTATAGAACATATAGTAAGCGCTGCAGCACGCGTAGGTTTTGAGCAAAAATATATTTAAAAAATCTTTAAGATAAAAAGCGCCAGGCGCAAAATCCAAAAATCAAAAAAAAAAACATTTAATTATATTGTACTCGTATGCAGGCATTTATTTGTGTTTACATATAAAATGAAGTAGAAGGGTTTAAAAATAATCGTTGTGTTGCTCTTTATGCAAATGCCATGTTAACACATAATTTGTTGCTACTTATTCCATAACAACCGACCAAAAAAAAAATAAATGTTAAAAAAATCAAGGAAGGTAGTGTTTAAAAAGGTGTTTATGTTAAAATGAAAATATCATATTACTTGGGCATTTAGTTTTTTTTACACAATAAAATCCAACTACTAGCCTTACGCTTTTTATATGATATTTTGAACAAAAAAACCCATCAAACAAATTGATATTGTTTTAAACCTGATTAAGATATACCAAAAATAAACGAGAAGCACAGGGTGCGGAATGATTGTAGACGGCGACGGCAAAAACTTAAAATGAAAATACAAGTAACGGCAGTATTCGTATTGTTAACAATTGTAATTGACACCACTGTCCTTTTTTTCAAAAACTATCGAATATTTTTTTAAATTATGGCAATATTGGCGTGTCGGGAATTAAGTGATCTCACTGTTTTCGTTCATTTGAGATAAAAACCTAGTTCATTCTTTTGTTTGATTTCAACAGTTTGTAAAAGATGAATATTGTTGATCATGACTGATTTTTATCTTCGTTCACAAATACAATTGAGCTCAATAAATTAAAATACCTAAAATAACTGATATGCATGAACTACACTCAAAATAATTCTGCAGTAAAAATATTAGTAAGTGATTTGGTACCAAAATCTACTAATAAGTTACTAATTACCAGTAGTACGGTAGTTTTTTAGTATCTTCAAAGTACTAAAATTAGTAATTTTTACTGGTTTTGAATAATATTAGTAAAAAATTTTAGTATTGATTACCAACGCCTGCACTAGATCATTTTGGACTAAAAAATTAGTTCATTAGTAAAATTTTTAGTATTGAATACCCACGTTTTTTTTTGGGTGTAGGTCAAATAGTTCATTTAGGTAAATTGTGAAATTGCAGTAGTTCGTTCATGAACGATACGACTCTATAAATAAGATTTATAAAGAGTGCGAAACCGTCACGAAAAAACCTTGAAGCCTTAAATGAAGGTAGTGTATTTTTTTTTTTGGTGGAAGAGAAGCTTTTTTTATTTTTGAATGCATCGTGCTAAATACAGACGGACGGACATTCATAGAATGTCTTAGAATCGATCATATATCAATGATGTATATACTTTATAGGGTCTCCGACCGATATTTTAATGCGTTACACACGGAATCACAAAGTAAGTAAATCCTAATACTGTGGTTCAAGGGTATACACATCTCAGAACACATTGCCACTGACAAAAATATGGCAACCTTTTGTGTGATTTTGCTATTGTGGTTGGAAATAATAGAGATTTAAAATACGGCAACACTAAAGTCAGAGAGAGGGAAGGACTTTATGAAAACCCGTAATGGAAATAAAATTATTTTCAGTTTTTTGTCGTGATTCAAATTTTGTAACGCTGTCCTCTCGCCAGTCTGTCTCCCCAATCGTGCGTCCGTCAGATATGCACAATACATTTTTCTAAAATTTAAAATGGAAGTTTATCCAGATCCACAGAAAATACAAATTTTGAAACAAATCGGCCTTTGCTTAGACATGACATTATTTAAAAAAAAAATTAAAAATCGTAAAATTATATAATTTTATCTTATTTTTAATCAAAACAATGTGCAGTGAGCCGAAAAAGAGTGAATAAAGTTCTCGAAATTTTTTTATTTCAATAAAATGATTTCGGTAAACCATTATTCGTAAGTAATTACTTAACATTTTAAAGTAATGTTAAAGGTAATTATCTAGCATTTCTAAGAAATATTTTGCTTGGTGCAGTCAAAACCAAAATAATTCGACTCCCGAAACTAGGCACGAATATGTATATTGTGTTCAAAGGCTGGTAAATTTCTTTAATGGACGAAATCGGATCAGAAGGAAGAAGCTTCCCTTTTGAAGAACTAAACCAACCTCTGAAAAACGCCATCTCGGACCCAGGGAACTTAAAAATTAAATTTTATGATGATACAATGTATTACCTTAATGCAAAAATGAGTTTTTTTACATTTCGTAAAGTATAAAATATTCGGCACAGATGAGTTTAATACTCTCAATTGCTTTTTGTGCATTTGTTAAACAAATGGAACATTTTTATGTCAGACGAAGTATAGGATTAGCGAAAAAGTAATTTTGGTGAAAAAAATTGAGAAAAAATATTTGATAAAAATTTTATAAAAAAAATTTTAACAAAAAAAAATTTAAGAAAAAACTTTTTTAATTACTAGCAGATTTGGTATTAAGAAAATAAAAACAGTGATTCTTATTTGTTTTTTTAATCGTTAGCTTGTATAGTCAAACTAAGGTGGTGGCCTGTGTCACCAACGGGTCATTTAATACTTGGGATACTTTATATTTTCCCTTTTTTTAGAATTTTGCCCATGTCAGACTAACTTTGAGTTTTTAACAAACCCCAGTAAAGTAAAGAGGGTATATATAAGTTTGTCATTCCGTTTGTAACACCTCGAAATATTGGTCTAGGACCCCATAAAGTATATATATTCATGATCCTCGATCAATTTTAAGACGATCTAGCGATGTCCGTCCGTCCGTCTGTCCGTCTGTCTGTCTGTTGAAAACACGCTAACTTTTGAAAGACTTTACGGAGACTCCTGAAGTTTGGCATATATGTTGGGCATTTACCTGGTCAGGTTGGTGTTGCAATCCAGCGAAATCGGTCCAGTGGTTCAAAAGTTATGAGCAAAAGACTGAATTTCGGCAAGGGTTTTTCGTGAATAAATAAAAACAGTGATTCTTATTTGGTTTTTTAAATCGTTAGCTTATATAGTCAAACAGAGGTGGTGGCCTGTGTCACTTTTCAAATAAGACACCTGCTTAAAAACATTATTAAGCTTTGGATTGTATGTCTTGGTTGGATGTCTTCAGTAATGGCCGTTCTTCTTTTATTTAGCACATATTAACCCTTTAACTGTCATTTCAACGGGTCATTTGATACTTGGGATACTTTATATTTTCCCGTTTTTAGAATTTTGCGCATGTCCGATAAACTTTGAATTTGTAACAAAGTTTTTATATATTACAGTGTTTTATATTACAGTGATTTATACTTTTAAGCATAGAACTGCATATATTATGCTTTGTTTGCTGGGTTATTTTAAAACATTTATATGCCTGTTAAAAATGATAGTGAATTGGCTGAGGAATTCACATGTGATATTTTTGTTTTTGCTGTGCGCAATGCAAATATTTATGCATTTAAAGGCTTTTAAAGTTTTCTGTGTAAATAATTTAACCAAAAAAACAAGTTACACCTCTTTTAATAACTTAATTTATTACTGAGTTTAAAAAAAGTAATAGCTTCAGTTATATACGAACATATAGCCAGCCGGTTATTTAAAAATAATCTTTAATAATTTAAAAAAAAATATTTTCAGCAATATTTTTTAACTAAAGTTTTTTTATCTTAAATTTTTCGTTCACCAATTGGTTTTTTCTGGGAAGATAAATTATTTTTCTTATTTTTATATATATTTTTTTTTGATATTTTAATTAAATTTTTTAACCTTGTTCAAGTATTTCTTTTGTTTTTGTGTCTTATTATGCGCTAAATTGTTTGTAGTCTTAGCTAAACCCCTCAGTTTAATTAAATTGAAATACTTAGAATATTTTTTTCTTGGTTTTTGTAAAATGAAATTTCTTCTTTTCAATAAAGAGACCTTAATTAGGGTTTAAGTGCTTATTTTATTTTAAATTATTTTTTTAGCTCTCATAAAATATTGCTTAACTAAGATATTCTTTTTGATTATTTATTTTTATAAATAATTTTTTGTTTTGTTTTAACTTCCCAGTAAACCTTATTAACTTAAGAGCAACCCGCATCATTTAATGTCTTCAATTGTTTTTAAGTTTGATTAGGGAAATGATTTTTTTGTTTTTGTAGAGTTTTTTTTACCCTTTTTTTTGAAGCCAATTTAAGTTTTTTTTTCAATGTTTGCAAATATAGCTAATATTTAAATATATGTATTTGAATATATTTTGCACAATCTTACTCAAACTACAAGCATTTTTCAAATTTAAATGGGGTAAATACTTCTAAAAAACAAATAGGAAAATTATTGTCGGTCAAGACCGACCATATAACACTTATCCCAGGGTATTCGGGAAATGGGTCCCAAGTCCAAACAAATATATCGGTTCATTCATAACCGACAAACGACAAACAGACGGACGGACATGATTTTGAGTCGATTTTTATACTTAAAGGGACCAATATTTCGTATAGTTACAAACATCAGTACAAGCTCATTATACTCTGTATCACATAGAGTTGTAGGGTATAAAAATGCCTGCGAATTTTGTACTCTTGCCCAAAATATTTAATCATGATAATATTTTTCTGAAGATTTGGGAGTACTTGCCAAAACAAAGTCTTTTTTAGAAAAAAATAATGTTATATTCTCAAAACGAATTGAAATATCGGTCGAGGACCGCTTTCTAAGACATTGTTGCTATATACATTCGTCCATCTGTCTTTATAAAGCAAGATGTAGTAAAAAAAAGAGCTTTAAATTTGGTAAATGAGTGTATTACTTAAGTGAAAAAAGTATTTTTACATTTTGGATAGTATAAAAGATTCGGCACAGAAGAATTTAACAATCTCACTTGTTTTTTGTACACTGGTTAAAGAAAATAAATATTTTTATGTCAGAAGTTTAGAAAAGTGGTGAAAAAGTAGTTTTGTTTAAAAAAATTGAGAAAAAAAGGAAAAAAAAAATTGATGAAGAAAACAAATTTTTGATGAAAAAAAATTGTTTATGAAATAAAAGTTATGAAAAAAAAAAATTGATAAAAAAAACACGTGAGAGTGTTACATTCGGCTGTGCCGAATCTTTTATACCCTCAAAAATGTAAAAAAAAAACAATATAAAAAAACAGGGGCGTCTTTTGTTTTTTTTTTTTGGGAGGGGGGTTGATGGGAGACGTTAGGGGGCAGCTTCCCCTTCCGATTTTGAACTTCTTCTGGGATAAGAATGTTGCATTTGCTTAGCAAAATTACAAAAAACCCTGCAAAAAATGTAGTTTTTCTTAGGTTGGTTTTGTTCTCCAAGTTGGAACTTTTTTTCTGCCTAGGAATATAAGACATATCATATCAATAAAATATATACTTTATGGGGTCCGAGACCGATATTTTGATGCGTTACACACGGAATGACAAAGTGAGTATACCCCCATACTGTGGTTGGAGGGTATAAAAATTGATTAAAAGAATAATTTGATTAAAAAAATTTGATAAAACAACTAAAATTTGGTGAAAAAAATTGAGAAAAAAAATGTTGAAAAAAAAAGTTTTATGAAAAAAAAAATTTTTAGATGAAAAAAAAAAAAATTGATGAAAAAAAAAAGTTTGATGGAAAAAAAAATGTTGAAAAAAAATGTTGGTTATCAACAAAAGTTTCATGAAAAAAAAGTTTGATGAAAAAAATATTGATGACAAAAAAAAAAATTTTATGAAAAAAATTGATGAAAAAAAAAAATTTGAGAGAAAAAAATTGATAAAAAAATTAATGAAAAACAAGTTTGATGAAAAGAAAAAATTTTTATGAAAAAATTTTGTTGTAAAATAATTATGTTACGTTTTATTCACCAACTGGTGAAAAACGGTTTTATTCACCATCAGGTGAGTTATTATCCAAGTTACAAATCGGAGTTACAAACCTTTTTGGTTTTAAGAAAATGAAAACAGTACACAGAAAAAAATATGGAGGAAACAAATTTGAGTAATCACTTGTTTAAATTTAGAAACAAAAATTGAGTAATTTTTTAATTGACGCAATTAAAAATTTACTTAAAAATTTTAAAAATAATTTAAGTAAATCATTTAATAAAAATTTAATAGTTTCTTTAATTTTTTTTGAATTCTCGATTAGTTTATAGTTTTTTGTGTATGTATATGAAAGTTTGTAATCGTCTTTATAAAATTTTCATATGTTTTTGTGACATAAATATGTTTGGTAAAGTTTGAAAAAAATGATTTTTGTTTCTTTTTTTTGTAAAAAAAATTTAAAACTTTTTTAAACTTCTTAAAAAAATAAATAGATAAATTTTGCATAATTTTTTAATTGTGTCAATTAAAAATTTACTCAAATTTTTTTTTTCAAACATTTAATAAATTTTTATTAAAAATTTACTCAATACTATTAAATCGTTTACTGGTGCAAAATTGAGTTATTTTTTACTCAATAGTATTAAAAATTTACTCAAATAAATTTTTTATTTTTTTCTGTGTAATTCTTATTTTCTTTTTTTTTTAAGACGGTACCCAGTAAAAATAAATCGAGATTTTGGCGACACAGCATCTTTTTATAACATACCGAAGCGCATCCAAAGAGCGCTCTTGAGGATGCAGTAAAACTAAGGGGAAAAAATTAAAATTGTTTACTAAGATTTTTTATATAAAACTTAAAATATAAAATGAAATTTTGATAAAATTTCACACAAGCTTTCCTTTTAAATATATTTAACACTTTCTGAATAAAAAACCTTTGACACATTTTGAATAATAAAAAAAAAAATTAGTTTCAGAAAATACAAATAATATTACAAAAAATTTCCAATAATATTTCAGACTCTCCAATTATATTTAAAAATATCCAATTATATTTCAAAAATTTCCAATATAATTGAAATTTTTTGAAATGAAATTAAACATTTTTTGTTTATAAACGGTAATATCTGAAATATAAATGGAAGTTTCTGAAATATAATTTGAAATTTTCGAAATATAATTGGAAATTTTTTAAATGTAATTAGATCTCTTAGGCGATATTTCTTTCAAATGCTTGCAGGGAGTCAACTGATTTTCAGAATTAGTCAATTGTACTTAAGATTTTCAAATTGTATTCAGAAATTGTCAATCGTATTTCAGAAATAGTCAAATGTTCTTCATCTTTATTTTGCTTAAATAGCTCTAAAAAATACATGAATTCACTTATAGCGATTTTTTCAGCGCTCTAAAGAGATGTGAATTCAGAGTATCTTAAGAGCGCTTTTTCGGTGTATCCAACTAGCGCTCCAAAGTGTGACATCGCCTTAGAGAATCATGCATGAATTCAGCAGGTTTGGATGCGCTCCTTCACTGAAGTTTCCTTTTCAAAAGCTGCTGCCACACAGTAAAGAGTTTTGGGTTAAATTTAAAACCTATCGGAACACATTTTAAACCACCTTGGAATTAAATTGTTTATATGTTAAACCATATAGGAATTAAAAATTTGTTTTTCTTTATGTTATTTCTTTTAGTTTTATTTTAATGCCAAAAAATAATTAAATTTCTCTCTTAAAAAACTAATAAAAAATAAACGTCAAACGTCATCAACAATTGTATTTCATCAAGTTTAAAATAAACACTTAACAAGGAATTGAAAACAGCTGTTATATTGATTGAGCAAAAACAGCTTATTCATTCAATGAAAGTGTGGCAAAATGTTTGCAATGTACGCAAAAATAAAATTTTATGGATAATTTTATATTATCAAAATTTGTGATCCAGAAAGTGAAGTTTTGACTCCGACCGGAATATAATTATCAAGTAAGTATTGACTACAAACGTTTTGCAATCGTTTTTAATTAATTTTTGTTTAACCTTACTTTTAGACCAGCTGAATCTTAAAGCAGAAGACAGAGACTGGAATTTTTGATCGGGCAGTACATTCATTAACTTTGAAAACCTTCCATAAATAATTAATTACACAATACTGATCCAGCAGCTGCTTTCGTTTCTTTTTGATGGAACGACATCAACAAACCGTGCCGAAATTGATTTGGAAGACACCCAGGAATGATTTCGTAATATAGAAGAATTATCACTTTTCCATGTAGTTTTACTGAGTTTGGGTGAAAAATACATCAACATTCCTCTTCATTTTAACTTTATTCAGGTATTTGATCTGTATTTTAAGTCTTCTTATTTATTCAATACACAAAAATATTAAAAAAAAACATAACCTTTTGTTTTATTTATTTTTGGGTAAATTTTATGAAAGGGGTACTAATTTTAGTCCTGCCTAGATTAAAATTAACACCGGTTTAGGCATAAAATTGTTTACATTAATAAGTCTATTTAGGAATTATTTTAACTCCAAAAAATAGGTTAAAAAGTCACTCTCTTACTCTCTTTTTATCTTTTTAAAAGTATACTTTTAAAGGAATAAATTTAATTGTTTTTGTCTTTGATATATATACACACCAGCTAGGAATTAAAATTAACCCAAAACTTTTTACTGTGCAGTTCAGCAAAATTTCTGCTGGGTAGCTTATATAGTCAAGCTGATGTGGCGTCCTGCATAATTTTTATAAAAAAAAAGTAAAAGTTTGTAACTGTTTTTTTTTTTGCTAATTGACAAGAATTCTTTATAATTTTACAAGCTTTTTAATAATAATTTTGTAATTTTACAAGCCTTTTACGAATAAAATTGTAAATTTACAATTTTTTTGAAGCGATAAATCTTACAAGGAGGTTTCGTGACTTTACTAGATTTTTGGCTACCTCCTATTTTACGAGAATTCCTAATAAAATTTACGAGTTTTTTTTGTAATTTTACAAGCTTTTTACCAATAAAATTGTAAACTTACAACTTTTTTGGAGCAATAAAACCTACAAGGAATTCTCGTGAATTTACCAGATTTCTTTTTTGTAAAAAAACCTTGGAAATTTGTAAAATTACCAAAAAATTGTAAAATTACAAAAAAAAAAATAAATAAATTTCGATCAAAAACTTTTTACTGAAAAACTAGGAAAACTTTCAAATATTGGTAAAATGGGATTACGAAACTTTTTCTAGAAATTTGACAAAATTTTTTCTTGTGTGTAATTAAAATTTCTCCAAAAAACTTTTACACTCAAAAAAAATTTACACTCAAAAAAATTAAAAAAAAAAAAAGGTTTTTACTTAAAATAAAATATTTCTCATTAAAATTATTACATTTTTTGTTCAAGTTAGAAAATTTACTACGGCACTGTGGAGGGTATTCATGGATTCGGCCAAGTAAAATTTTACTTTTGTACTTTTTTTGCAGATTTTTTTGCTGAAATAGATATTTTAAGTAAATTCTCTGCCATTCAGTTTTTTAAAATAACAGGATTTTTTTGCGCAATTTTACTGATTCTTTTTGCAGAATTAAAAAAAAAAAAAAAATTGTGCAGATTTTTAGCAGATTAGTTTGTAATTTTACAGACAAATTTTGTTGAATTTTTTTTAAAAAAAATTTTTAAGATTTTTTTAAGATGTATTTATTTTTTTTTCATTTTTGTGAAATTTAAAGTCCTAAAATTAAAAATTATTAAAATTGAAATAAAAATTAAAAAAAAAAACTGCAGTTTGTTTTGTTAATTTTACAAAAATATTTAGTTATTCCTCTTTGAAAAAAAAATTATAAGTTTTTGGTTTGATCTTAAAAAAAAAATTTGTTAATTTTATTCTTGGAAAACAGTTTAAGTTAAGAAAATTAAAACTTAAAAAAAAAAAAAACTGTTTGCATTTATTTGTGATCAACAGATTTTTCTGCTGTCTTGACAAATTTCTCTGCTGGTTTCACCTAAATAATCAAGACAGATATTTAGCAAACCGAGTCTGCTAAAATCAGCAGATTTCTCATATGGCTTATTTTAATGTAACTTTAATATATTTTCCATGATATTTATCTAGAGTTATTTTTTCTAGAAGTTTTCTTAAGAACATATTTTCTGCTTTTCTTATAGTCACAAGATTCTTTTATACAATCAATCAATTTCTAAGACTTTGAAAACTTATGATCCTTGTTTTATTGCAAAAACATAAAAAATTGAACAAACAAAGAATTACGAATTGGAAAAAAAACGTCAAAATAACAACTTAAACTCATGTTGAGCAAAAAAAGAAAATGTGAACAAAGAAAATACCAAATATAAAAGAGCAAATAAAAAAAATTTTAAACAAACAAAAAATTTACAACTTCTTACACTCGCAGGATAAAGGAAAAAAAAACACATGTAAGAAATATGTGACAAAGTAAAAAAATACAAAAAAAGTCACCCCCAAACTACTTCTTTTCCCGGCAGACAACCACGTATACTTGAACCCATTTTTACTCTCCTAATAAAACAAAAAAAGAAAAACACTTGTAATTTCTCTAAGGTGAAAGATATAATGTATGAGAAATTAAAATTATTTCCACCAGTCACCCCTTTTTTTAAATAAAACAAAAAACACACGGAGTTAACAATTTGTTTGCAAAAATAGAAGAAAAAAATTTAAAAACAGAAGAAAATGGAAAAGTCAAATACGAAATAAATCTAAAGTGTAAATGACTGATAAGAAAAATTTCTCATCTAAATGAAAATAATGAGTGTTTTTTTTGGAGAAACTATTTTAAGAAACTCATGATAAAGCAAATTGTGAAAAAAGCATGGTAAATAAAACATAAACTTAATGGGGATTATGAAATATCATAGAAACATGCTTTTTTATTTGCGAATGTGTATGTGTAAAATGTGGGGAGTTTAAATGACAAAAGCATAACAGTCGATCGATTTTTTGTATGTGTGTGAATGTTACAGTGTAGTATAAATAAATGTGTGAGTGCGTTTAGTTCTACCATGTCTGGCTATGTTTGGTAAAACGCATAGATGTTGTTTATGATGACGATGTTGGGATGGTTGCTTCAGATGATGGGGATGGTGATGTTTTAACTAAAATGGTTTTATGTGAAGAACAGTGAAACTATGGAAATAGAAGCAGTTTTTGAAAGAAATTACACACTTTACTTTAGAAAAATGTCCAACCTCCCAAAAATCAAATTTCTATGACCAGTTTCTTAGGAAATCGGAAAAGTACCAAAGTACACTTCTTGACCCTCTTAGAATCGAAACTTTTTAAAAAGTAATTTTGTGATTTTTTTTTTGCTGAACGTTTCTGCATTTAAATTTCAAGTTTCTGTAACCATTCAGTAGATATAAAAAGTACAAGTGTACACTTTTTGCCCCAAAATAATCGGAACTTCTCAAAGTTCCATTTTTAAATTTTTTTGGGTGACAGGATGATTTATTTATATATTATATTTTAAGTTTCTATTTTCTTAAAAAAAAAAATTAGTATTTTGGGTTTGCAACTTGGATAATAATTCACCTCGTGGTGAATAAAATAATATGCACCAGCTGGTGAATAAAACAAAGCAAAATTAGTTTTTATCAATATTTTTAATCAATATTTTCTTTCACCAATATTTTTTTATAATTTTTTTTTTTTCATCAATATTTTTTTTTGTCAATTTTTTTTTTCAGTAATATTTTTTGTCATCAAGATTTTATTTTTCGTCAAAATTTTTATTTAATCAATAATTTTTTTTATCAATATTTTTTTTTCATCATTATTTTTTGTCATCAATATTTTTTTTCATCAATATTTTTTTTTCATCAATATTTTCCTCATCAATTTTTTTTCCATCAATAATTTTTTTCATCAATATTTTTTTTCATCAAATTTTTTTCATCAATATTTTTGTTCATCAATATTTTTATTCATAAATTTTTTTTCATTAATATTTTTTTCACCAATATTTTTTTTTTCATCAATATATTTTTCATCGATATTTTTTTCATCAATATTTTTACAACAAAAAATTTTTTTTTTATAATTTTTTTTTTCAATATTTTTTTTCATAAAGTTTTTTTTCATAATTTTTTTTTTCATAATTTTTTTTTTTTTCATAATTTTTTTTTCATTATTTTGTTCAATAATTTTTATACCCTCCAACCACAGTATGGGGGTATACTCACTTTGTCATTCCGTGTGTAACGCATCGAAATCTCGGTCTATGACCCCATAAAGTATGTATATTATTGATCAGTGATCGATTCTAAGACATTCTAGGGATGATCGTCCGTCCGTCTGTCCGTCTATAGAGGAAACGACACAGTCCAAAATAGAATAGCTAGACTTTCGAAGTTTGGCACGAATATGTCTTATATTCCTAGGCAGGTTAAGTTCCGAAATGGGCAAAATCGCACCAAAGCGAATAAAGTTCCCCCTTGGAGAACTAAACCAACCCCTGAAAAACGGTATTTTTTTGCAGGGCTTTTTGTACTTTTGTACTCCACCAAAAAAAAAACAACCCAGAAAAAATTTGTTTATGTTTTTTTTTACATCTTGGAGGGTATAAAAGATTCGGCACAGCCGAATTTAACACTCTCACTTGTTTTTTTTTTTTTGTTTTCGTCAAAAATAATTTTATCAACACTTTTTTTCATAAAATATTTTTTTATTAATAATCTTTTATAATCAAAAACTTTTTTTATCGACAAACACAGACAATCCGATAGATGGATATCACTAGAATGTCTTAGAAACCTCTACGGATCAATAATATATAAACATAATGGGGACCTCGACCGATATTACAATGCGTTTTGCATGGAGTGACAAATTACTATAGTGCTATTCTTTCTAGAAAATTTTTGCTTTGGAAAGAACGCCTATTTATACAGCGAATCCTTATCCTGATTCAATGGTTTGGGCAAGAGAACAAACTTCGCAGAATTTTTTTTAGGAAGCTCCGACATTAAATTTCAAGTTACTATCACCACTTTTTATAAAATAACTACCAAACTACCCAATTTTAACCCCTTTGCCCCCTTAAAATTGAAACTTTCAAAAAGACTTTCTCAGAATCTATCGCTTTTCTATTCAAAAAATTTTTCAGAATCTGGGACCATTTCCATACGAAAAATGTCTTTCTGTACGGAAAATGTCTCAGAATCTGAAACCTTTTCTAAGACTTGTAGCAGCTTCAACATTTAAGGAAGGTTTTCAGATATCTCAAAATCTGAGACATATCTCTCAAAATCTGAGACTTTTTCTATAAATAAATGTCTTAGAGCCCGCAGCCTTTTCATCAGAAAAAATTTATTTAAATCTTTGACCATTTCTGTAGGAAAAATTTCTCAAGATTCAAAAATTTTTCTATCGGCAACATGCATAAGAATCTGAGACTTTTTAATACGAAAAATATCTCAGAATCTGAAAACTTTCTATACGAAAAATATGTCAAAATCTGAGACTTTTTCTTTACGAAAAACGTCCCAGAATCTAAATTTAAAACTTTCTATATGGAAAAATTGTCTTAGAATATAAGACTTTTCCTATAAGAAAAATATCTCAGAATCTAATACTTTTTTGCAGAAAAAATGTCTTAGAGTCTGAGACTTTTTCTACTGAATATATCTATCAGAATCTAAGACTTTTTCTGTAAAAAAAAAATTCTCAGAATCGTCTAAGAAAATCTAAGACTTTTTCTATACGAAAATTTTCTCAGACTCTGAAACCTTTTCTAAGACTTGTGGCAACTTCATTTAAAAAAGTTTTCAAATTTCTTAGCATATTAGACTTTTTCTGAGGCAAATGATTTTTGAATCTAAGACATTTCCTATAGGAAAATTATCTCAGAATCTGACAATAAGACTTTTCCTATAGGAAAATTATATCAGAATCTGAGACTTTCTGTGTAGAAAAAAAAATATCTCAGAGTCTGATACTTTTTCTACAGAAAAAAATTATCAGAATCTGAAACGTTTTCTGTATGAAAAATGGCGCAAAATCCGAAAATTTTTCTATAGAGAAAATGCATAAGAATCTTAGACTTTTTCTATACAAAAAATGTCTCGGAATATGAAACCTTGTCTACAAAAATGACTCAGAATCTTACAACTTTTCTGTACTAAAAACGTCTCAGAATCTTACACCTCTTCTGTACTAAAAATTAATCTTTTTCTTTAAGAACAAATTATTTTCCTATAGGAAAATGTCTCAGAATCTAAAACGTTTTCCATAGGAAAAATGTATCAGAATCTTAAACTTTTTCCATTGGAAAAATTCCTCAGAATTGGACACGTTTTCTAGAAAAAAATTTGAAATCTTTTCTGTGTGAAAAATGTCTCAGAATCTGAATTTTTTCTACAGAAAAATGAGTCTTTAACTTTTTCTACACAAAAAGTGTGATGTGAGAATGTGAGACTGTTTCTATACAAAAACGTTTTATGTGCTAAAAAAAGCAGAAAAAAAAATTAAAAATGTTTATGAAAAATTAAGCTCCATTTTTCGTCTAGGTGAATTTGTTGGCCTTTCGAGGCCCACGTAGGGTCGGGGGCCCTGAACACGTTCCCCGTGTGCACACATTGTTTAAATGGTACTGATTTTGTCTTAAATTAATAAAAATTTCAACAAAAAAATTTACTTGACCCTTTGATGGAGCTTAAGACAAGCTTTTTTAATAAATTTGAGCCAAATCCGATGATTTTAATCAGCACAATGGATCGTGTAGAAGAAACACTTGGTCATATTTTTTTCGCTGTTTTTATTAATGAAAAAATTATTTTTATACGTTTTAGGGGCCTCTGACTCCGAATTTGACAAAAACAAAAAAAAAAAATTTTCAAAAATATCAAACATGGCGATTTTTTATTTTTGCAATTTTGCAACATTCGCTTTCAATAAAGGCTTACCATTACAATTTTTCTTTACTTCAGCCTTAAATCCAAAAGTTAAACTACAAAAAAAATAAAATCGGTCCAAATATGTAAAAAAAATCTACACAAAAAAAAAAACAAAAATTTTAGGTTAGAATAAAAAAAATTGCCCAAGGTCTTTAAAAAAAGTACGAACAGAAAACTGAAGGTGTTTACGTCCTCTTTAATTTCCATATCGGTTTTATACCCATTTTCTTGAACACCGCCGAAATATTTAACGGTTAAAATTTCAGAGTAATTTTTTTCAGTGTAGTAATTGCCTTATTTTAAAATAGTGTTAGTCAAATTATAAGGACAGATAATATATATAATTTATATAAAGCTTTATAACCTTTCATTTCTATTTTTCACGTTATGTCGCGTTTTGTGAATTTTGCTTTCCGCGCATTTTTTTTTGCAAACCAAGCATGCAATGTTTTAAAACAATTCCCTATTATCATATTAGCGTAAAAAAATATCAATTAATTACACATCTGTTATGAAAAATTTTATAAAAACTAAAAAAACCCCAAAATAAAAAAATTTGAGCCCCAATATCATGTAAAATATTACAATTTTTTTAAGTCTGAGAGCACACGTAAATTCATCGAGCCATAATCCATATAGGACACAAATTTCAATGAGTTTGGATGATTAGTTTTACACTTTGGCCGGGACTTTCGATTTTCGATCCACTGTGCAGCGGTGCCATTCGATTAAAATTTAGTTTTTTTAGAAAATTAGCATTGACAATGGAATCTGACAAATTCCGAAACACGTGTCGATTAAGTCTTGCAAAAATTACCAACATAAATAAATTTAAAACAGAAAAATAATTTTCTTAAAAAATTTAAGTTTTGTATTTACTGAAAAAGAATACAAAACTTAAATTTAGGAAAAATTTCTTTATATAGTTCATTTAGTTAAATTTGACTAAAAAATTAGGAAATTTTTGAGGAAAAAAGTTTAGTTTATTTAATTATAAATAGATCATAGTTTTCTTTAAATGGAGTTCTAAAATATAAGGAATTTTCCCCAAATCTAAGAAACATATCTTTATTTTTAAGAGTTGAGGAGATGTACATCTTAGAATTTAGTTAAAAATATATAAAATGCATTTTCCTCGAAATCCGCTCGAAAAATCAAAATACTAGTTTTGAGATACACGCCAAATATAATGCATACTTTTGGCCTTACCATGAAACGGGTGAATGACATCCTACAAAGATACTATTTTATATCTGAGTATTTATGATCGAATAAAATATCGTTTTCCATTGGTTTATTTCAATAAATTTAAAATAATTGGGGCTGATGTTCGTGATCTAGGAGTCACTTTGTAAATTGAGTCATTTTGACCACGAAACCCTAATTTTTAAAAATCCATAAACTTCAAATATATCTTCTTATACTAAAAACAACTCTTGCACCACTTTTTAACAATATATTTAAGAACCAACAACATTTATTCAATGTTTTTCATCAAAATATGGCTATTTTAGTATGTTTGACCTTTGACCCGATGCGCCTCGGGTTAACGTTGTCCGATTTGTCTGAAATTTTCAGCATAGCATTTTTAGGCCAAATGTAAAAAAAAAAATTGCTGTGAACTCATTGAAATTCGAAGTTTTACAAAATAGCTGCCACCCAAATGCATATATCTGGGTAAATACTGCCGACACGACAAAAAGTCCAATGGCGTTTTGTAGCTCTTGACCTTAAAAAAACTCTCGCAAAAATTCGAAAACCCTCCGCGTAATCTTTTTTAAGTTATCCAGTTTATGAGATTATCAAGACCCTTTAAGACCCTTAATTTTCGTACACAGAGAAAAATAAATTTCCAACTGAATTCATTAGTTGTATTAACTCAAAATTCATTTGCTGCTACTACATTTGAATGTGGCTAACGAATTTTGTAGTTATTGCAATTAAAAGACAGTTGTATTAACAAAATTTAGTTGTATCACCCTTAATACAAATGCATCCACCGATTTTTTGTTGTATCAACTGAATTTCAGTTGGAAATTAGCAAAATTGTTTTCTGTGTGTATCTCAAAAACTAAGCAAGGTAGAGCGAAACGAAAAAAGTTTTTGATCAAAATCTATGCGACCCCAAAAGGACTCAACGTGGTCTCGAGTTAACTGGGTGGACCCATGGGGTCGAAACCCAATGCGGTCTGGGCCCAACCTTGTCCTCAAATGTGTATGAAATAAAATAAAATTAAATTTTTTCCTATTTGCGAGTTAAAATTGGCATAAAATGAAAAAATCTTTAGCTCTAAATCATAACCATTTTTTCTAAAAATTTAGTTAATTTTCCTATTTTTTACCTCCATTTTTTTCAGTGTATAAGAATATCAATGTTTTAGTTAGTAAAAAGTTAAAACACCTCAATTCAACCGAAAAAAGTAGCATTTTACCCCTTTCGAATTTGATGAAACTTGAAATATAGTTGGGCCCTTACAAAAAAATCATAGTACCAAAATTTTGGACTTCTTGTAGTTTTTCTTCCCGAGATATGGGGTCTTGAAAATTTGCAAAATCGTATATATTTGACAAAAGTGTTCTGAGATAAATAAAGATAACTCGAAAAGTAATAACAATACAGGTCTCAGTCAGGTTACAAATAATAGGTAATGAGACAACCTTTAAAATGGCATTCCCCACCTTAATTTTTGGAAAAAATATATGTAATTAAGGGTCACCTGAACTACTTAAGCTTAAATTTCAGGATGGAGACTTCATTGGAACTTTTAATATTAGTAGTAATATAGTGAAAGGAAAGAAAAAGCGGTGTATTTTCCCTTAGAAAAAAAAAAATTTTTTTTTGTCTCTGAGATTCTGGAACCAAAGTTTACTTTTCTGTATATAACCATATATAACCTTTGAACTGGCCTATCGCTATTAGTTTTCGAGATATCTGCACATAAATGTGTGAAAATTGCTAAAATGCTATTGATGTGTTTTTTTGAACATTTAGGTGCATATATCTTGAAAATTAATATGGATAGGCCAGTTCAAATGTCATATTTGGACTCTGCACGTCAAATACATTCAGAACAATGAATTTTGGTACCAGAATTTCAAAGACAAAAAAAAATTTTTTCTACGGGAAATTACACCGCTTTTTCTTTCCTGTCACAATGTTTCTATTAATATAAAAAGTTCCAATGAAGTCTCCATCCTGAAAATTTAAACTTAAGTATTATAGGTTATTCTTAACAACACATATTTTTTTTTCAAAATTTTAAAAATATCTTTTTTTGAGATATAGTTCTCCAAAAATTAAGGTTTAAACCAATGACCTTTGACCTTTTTCAAAAAAAAAATCTTGGGGAATGCAGTTTTAAAGGCTGTCTCATTACCTATTATTTGAAACCTAAATAAGATCTGAGTTGTTATTTCTTTTTGAGATATCATTATTTATGTCAGAACACTTTTGTTAAATATATACGATTTTGTTAATTTTCAAGACCGCATATCTCGAATACTGGAATGACCAGAAGCCTGAAAAATTGGAAAAATCTCTTTTTTGTTAAAGTAAACCACAGTACTTAATTTCATTAAATTTGGAGGGGGTACGATCAACTCCTCGGTTGAATTGAGATATTTTAGCTCTAAAGTAGAGAAAACCTACTCAAAAGATAATATTTTAACGATTGAATAAATTTTTTTAGTTTTTAATATAAATTAATCAGAATTCATTTAAAATATTTAAAAAATATGTTTATATACTTTTTAATGTCCCACTGTGCGGTAGTATTTGTTACTGGTACTACAACTTGTATTCTATAGATTTTGCACAAGTGCATGCGCGTTTGTAGTAGTGAGTATTTTTTTTTTTTTGTTGGTGTTCTATGAGTGTACAACAGTAGGCCTGTATTATTCGCTTCTTCTTATTCTAGTGTATCAAATATGCTTCTTCTTAGTGCTGATTATTTTTTTTCTACGATTATGTGTATGTATATAAAGTTAAGGTGTGTTAACCTCCGCAAAAAAAAAAAACGAAACATAAAAAAAAAATTTAAAACTTTATTTAAAATTTTTTTTATGAATTTAGGAGAGAATTTGTTTAAAAAGCTAAAAATTTATATTAATTACTTAAATTTAACATTATTTCTTGTTATGCTAGTTTTTTTAATACAAAAATCTTACATTTTTTGTATGTCCCGTTTATTCCTTGTTTAAGTATCCTTTACTTTTAGCTGCTACTAATCCAAATTATTGATTTTTTTTTTGAAGAGGGGTTTTTTGCTGCTAAAATCCTTAGAATATACAAGTTTTTTTTACAATTTCTTATGATTTTATAAATATTTTTTTCACTAACACTTTAGATATTTTTTATTATAAATTGAACACTTTTTTTTAAATATTTATTATCAATAAAATTTTGTGGAAAAAAATTTTCCTGTGGGTTTAATTTTTTCTACTTATATTTTTTGCTTTTTTCATTTAAAAAAAAAAAAACCCGAAAAAATTCTATACAATTTTTGTTAAATTTTCTTAGGAATTTTCTTTAAATTTTTCTTTAAAATTCTTTTAAAAACACAATTTCACTTAATATTTTGTTTTATTTTAAAATTTTCTATAATTTATTATTCAAATTTTAAGAATACTGTTCCAATTTTTATTTTTTCCTTTTTTTCTATATCTACTTTAAATTTTTTCTATATATGTATAGTAAAGAAAATTTCTTTCACTTTTTTTTTGCTATTGTATGGAAAATATACCGTCTAAACGTTAAAATAGCGTTATTTAACGTTAACCACGTCCAGACTCTAGCAACGCACACGACACAATGAGAGCATAATCTCAAAACAAATTTTAAAATCCTTTACTATAACGGTTACAAAATATGAAAAAAAAATATTTCACCACCAATTTTTTAACATTTAGTTTAAACTCCCAAACAAAAATTTCCCTTAAATAAAAACTACCCTTAATGATACTAGTGTCAACTGAAAAACCTTTCTCTTGTTCTAATATTCTCTGAGTAAACTTTTTTCAAAAATTACGGTAACTTTTTTTTGTTTATGTGCAAAAAATACCCCCCATTAAAAATTCTCTTTTGTTTTCTCAAATTTGCTTAATGTTTGCTATTTTCTGTGTTTTTCTTTTTTTTCCCTTTATTTCCTCTCTTTCTCTTCCTAATTCACATCATTTTAATCTTCATATCCTTTAAATTCCGTTTTATATTTGTATGCTGAAAGCAAAGTAAAATGTATAAAAAAAAAAAACTAAACCGCAGACGGATATTTTGTTTTCACGTTTAATTATAGTTGTATGCCTTCTATTAATATTTGTTCACATGTTTGTGTAGATTCTATGTAACACCATGTGTTTAAATTTGTTGTTATTTTATGTTTGTATGTATTTGAATGAGTGTGTGTGTGCATGTGTGTTTACATTATGTTGCTGCTTGCATTTTCATGAGATTTTGTAATATTTTCCGGATTTTTCTTTTTGTTCTTCCCTTGTGTGTTTTTTTTTTCTTTTCTCACACATTCCTTTTTCCAAGTGCTGTTTTTGTGTTGTTTTGTAATGTTTACACAGCATATTCTTATTAGCAGTTTTTGTTTGTGTTTAAATAATAGAATCAAGGAGTATCAATACTAAAGAGATCTGAACTCGCTCTTCTTCTGTTAAAGCCGCTCTTAAATTCCCTTTGCTAAGTCCGCCATCGAACTGGACGTTTGATCAAACCAAAAAAAATCCCTTAAGTTTGATATAAACAAAAAAAAAGTGTTGCAGTTTGGCGATTTTCAGACTAAAGCTAGCGTTTTTTTTGCATCTAGCTGTAAAAAAAGTTTTTTTTGTGGATTATCGGGAAATCCAATGACTTTTTATTTGCTGACAATTTGTTTTAAACACTTTTAAAGGTATTTCCTAAATAATATTAACATAAAAATATAAAATTGATACATTTTTTTTAAATTGATTAAGCGCTTTTTCGATATAAAAAGTAAGCATTATTTGTCAAACCAACAATGTTAATTTAACATTATCGTATTTTCCTCGTCTAACAGTTTTCGTACCTTCTGTTAAAAAGTTTCAAAATATTAAGAGCGGGAGACAAAGAGCTTGATAGAATACAGGGTTTAAGAAAGAAATTGCACATATGAATCATATTTTTTTGGGTTGCAGCGATATTTAAATTTTGGCTTTTCACCGGGTCCTGGGCGGAATATTTTTTTTTTTTTTTACTTTGAGCCAACACTCAGGGGATGCCCCCTACTAATGCAATGCATTGTGTTGGTATGAGGAAAAAAGGTTATGAGGAGAAGGAAAGAGGGAGTAGTGTTTGTGGACATTTAATTTGAACTTTTCTAAATTATAGCCTACTGGAAAGATTTCTGCGGGGAGTTTATTCCACATACGACTAGTTCGACCGAGAAACGAATTTTCTCTGTAATGAGTTGTGCGATACATTGGACAATCGACAACAAACGGATGTGAGTTGCTGGAAAGGCGAGTACTACGGGTATGCACCCGCGTCTCAGGGATGAGTTCACCCATCTCAGCTGAGCACTTACCGTGGTAATATCGATAGAACAATGACGCACAACCCACATTCCGACGATGCTCCAATGAATCAATAGAGCTGGATACCCTACTGTCATTGATGAGCTTCAACGCACTCCTTTGCACCCGGTCCAGAAGCTTCAAGATAGACCTTGAAGCACCTGCCCAGATATGGGAGTTGTATTCCATTTTCGGTCGGATATAGGCGGTATAAATAGTGAGAAGATCAGACGGGGTGAAGTAATTCTTGCACCGTTTTAAAAAACCAAGACACTTGAATGCTTCTTTCGACACTTGAAAAACATGTTGGTTCCATCGAACATCACATTGGATTCTCATGCCTAGAACATCAAGAGTGTCTGATTCCTCAATAGCTATACCGCCCATGGATACAGATGACGCTGATTCCACAAGACGTCTGTGGGTCAGCATACAACATTGGGTTTTGCGAGCATTAAAATCGACCTGATTCGCAAGACCCCACTCGGAGATTTTCGTAAGGTCATGATTGAGTGTGTCATTCATGTTCTGCCTCATAGCTTCAACCTCAGTAAGGCTTGGTCTATGATTAAAGGAAAATGAATGACAAATGTTGCTGTCATCTGCAAAAGAATAGATAGGATTGGAAGTTATACCCAGAAGGTCGTTAAGAAAAATAAGAAAAAGTGTAGGAGTTAGAACAGAACCTTGCGGTACCCCTGAATTCAGATGAAACTCATCCGATGAGAACCCATTTGAGAACCAATGATTTAGTTCCATTGCTATGTTTTCCTTCTCTTAATTGTGCCAATTTGTACTTAAAAATTGGAAAAATTTTATTTCAATTTAATTCATACACATTTGAGGACCCGATTGGGTGAAGACCCCATTGGGTTCGGACCCGAAAGGTTCAGACCCCGATGGGCCCAGACCCAGTTGGGTTCCTTTATAATCGTCACATTTTTTGATCCAAAAATTTTTGTCTGTTACGCCCTACCTTGCATAGTTTTTGAGATACTTGAATTTAGGGGACCACTGGGGTCTTGAGAATTTTAAAAACTCTATAACTTTAAAACTATTACTAGGAGAGGTTTTGTGTATTTAGCGGTATTTTTCTACGTGTATATTAAATTTACCCATTAAGGCCCACAGATGTGAAGAGCTTTAGAGAATCGCAGATTCCAAGAACCAAAATTGGCCTCCATTTGGCTCTATCTGTCTTAGTTTTTGAGATATTGCCATTTTAAGTTACTTGAAGAAAAAAAATCCCTAGATTATAAAAATTTTACTAAAATAGTGGAAAAAACTTCCTCAATTCTTCCTCTTCAGAGACATATTCGTGCCAAACTGCAGCTACCTAGTTTTTTATTTTGGACTGCATTGTGTTATCTACTGATAGACGAACGGACAGACAGACGAACACTCATAGAATGTCTTAGAATCGATCATGGATCAATCTATATATATAAAGTAGTTGCGTGACTGACTGATGACTGACTGACATACTAATCACGCATCATCCCACAGCCCAAACCACTGAAGCTAGAGTCTTGAAATTTGGATTGTAGTTTCACCTCCTGGAATACATATCCGCTAAGGCTGGGTTTTTGGAAATGTTGATTTTAAGGGGTAAAAACGAAGGGTTGGTACTTTTTATTTTTTCTGAAAAAAATTCAATTAATTTGAAATTTGAAATTTAGGATCCTCTAACGGAAAAACATTCCCAAAAAAAAGAACTTTCTGGAAATTCGGATTCCGAAGGGTTTAAAGGGGTAAAAAATGGTACTTTGGTACTTTTTATACTTTTTGAAATTAAGGTCCTACAAAAATACTAAAATTTGCAATGGTGGTTCCAACAACGAAAAAAAATTCTGAAAACGTACTTTTTCGAAATTCCGATTCTAATGGGGGAAAGCGAGTACTTTGGTACTTTTTATTTTTTCTGAAAAAAATTCAAATAATTTGAAATTTAGGATCCTGTAACGGAAAAACATTCCCAAAAAAAGAACTTTCTGGAAATTCGTATTCCGAAGGGTTTAAAGGGGTAAAAAATGGTACTTTGGTACTTTTTATATTTATTGAAATTAAGGTCCTACAAAAATACTAAAATTTGCAATGCTGGTTCCAACAACGGAAAAAATACTGAAAACGTACTTTTTCGAAGTTCCGATTCTAAGGAGGGTTAAAAAGCGAGTACTTTGGTACTTTTTATTTTTTTTTGAAAAAAATCCTATTAATTCGAAAATTGGAATGTAGGATCCTCTAACGGAAAAACATTCCCAAAAAAATTTACTTTCTGGAAATTCGGATTCTTAAGGGTAAAAGGGGTAAAAATTTGTGCTTTGGTACTTTTTTTATTTTTTTAATTAAAGTCCTACAAAAAAATTAAAATTTGCATTGTTGTTTCCAAAAATGAAAAAGTACTTTTTCGAAATACCGATTCTATGGGGAGTAAAAAGCGAGCACTTTGGTACTTTTTCTGAAAAAAAATCCTATTAATTTTAAAATTGGAATGTAGGATCCTCTAACGGAAAATCATTCCCAAAAAAGTACTTTCTGGAAATTCGGACTCCTAAGGGCAAAAAGTGGTAAAATAAACTTTGGTACTTTCTAAATTTTTTGAAATTAAGGTCCAACAAAAAAAATTCAAAATGTAACCCAGGAAAATTTTTTGGAACAGATTCCTGGTTCAACAGATTCTTGAATGTATTCTATGGTAATCAGAACAAAATTTTCTATGTAAAATTATTTTTCAAAAAAACTACTTGCTCTAAAAAACGATTGCTTTTGGGACAATTTCAAACAAAAATCATTGATTCTGGAATGTTAAGTCGAATCGGTTGCAGGGTAAAATGATGCGTTCTGGAACCGATTATTGGGAACAAAAAATTTTGCTGGGTAAGTTCCAACAACGGCAAAAATTTTGAAGAAGCACTTTTCCGAAATTCCGATTCTTAAGGGGGTAAGAAGTGTATTTTGGTACTTATTATAATTCCTGAAATAATGGTCCTAGAAACTTTAAATTTGGAATGCAGGGTCATTTAGCGAAAAAAGATTTCTAAAGAAGGCAAAGAATTTTTTGGTTTTTAGCGCATGTTGTTGTAAGCGCATATTCGGAACGGAATGAAAGCCACATGGGACTAATCGGAATGGAACAGGGAATCAAATGGATTAAACAGGAAATGAAATGGGGACTTGAAATTTGGAATGAAGGTGCGCCTCCCGAAGTATAGATCCTTTAAGGCTGAGTTTTTGGAAAGGTTGATTCTAGGGAATAGGGGTAAAAAAGGTATTTTGGTACTTTTTATATTTCCACAAGCCACTGACACTAGAGACTTGAGATTTGGAATATAGATGCACCTCTCGGAAAATAGGTCCACTAAGGCTTGGGTTTTGGAAATGTTGATTCTTTTTATAGTTCCACAAACCAATGAAGCTAGATATTTGAAATTTGGAATGTAGCTGCATCACCCGGAATATAGATCCACTAAGGCTGGGTTTTTTGAAATAATGATTCTATGGGGGTAAAACAGGTAAAAAAGGTATTTTGGTACTTTTTATATAAATACTTAAATAATGGTTTTATTAGCTTGAAATTTGGAATGCAGCATCCCATGCTTAAATAAAAGTCATAAAAACTTAAAATTAGGAATGTAGGATCCAACAACAGAAAAAAACTATGAAAAATGTACTTTTTGGAAATTCCGATCGAAGGGGATTAAAACGAGTACTATAGTACCTTTTATATTTTCTGAAATAATTATGATGGAAATTTGGAATGTAAGATTGTCTAGCGAAATAAAATATTCCCAAAAGAATATCTTTTGGAAATTCTGATTCCTAAGGAAATTAATTAAAAAAGGGAATTATATATACTTAAATAATGAGCATATTAACTTGAAATTTGGAATGTAGCATCATCTAACGGGGAAAAATCCCCCCAAAAATTACTTTTTGGTAATGTTTATATTTTCTTAAATAGAGGTCATAAAAACTTAAAATTAGGAATGTGGGATCCAACAACAGAAAAGAAATCTGTAAAAAGTACTTTTTTCGAAATTTCGATTCTAAGGGAGTAAAAAACGAGCACTTTAGTACTTTTCATATTATTTGAAATAATGGTACTGGAAACTTGAAATTTGGAATGTAGGATCGTCTAGCGAAAAAAAAACGTTCCCAAAAGAATTTTTTTTTTTAATTCTGATTCCTAAGGAGTTAAAAGGGTACTTTTTAAATTGTCTGAAACAAAATAAGGGGCAAAATGATTTTTTTAATTTAATGATCTTATCCCTAGAATCTCTTTTGTTCTTTAACGTTCATTTTCGAAAAGGAATGAACACCATATTGAACGAATTTAAAAGGAGCACGGAACCAAATGGAATAGAACAGGGAACGAAATGGAATGAAACTGAGAACGAATTCAAATGAAAATGTTTTCAATTTTTTTTTTATTTTTTACTAAATTTTTTTTGTACTAAAATTTGTTTATTAATTAATTTTTCAGTAATTTTTTTGTTTCATTCATACATATTTGTTCATATTTTTACAAAATTTTTTCATTCAATTTTTGACTCAAATTTTATTTACTCATTTTTTTTTTGCTCAAATGAATAAATCAATGATTTTTTTTTTTTTGATAACGTAAGACCGTCTTTAAGTTGACGTAGTACTTATTATATCAACTGATGTATTTGGTATTTTATTGTAAGTGTTTTGATCATCATAAGCACATACAGTGCCGGTCAAAAAAATAGCACCAATGACAAAATCTCTATTCATTCAATTAAAACAAAATATTATGTGCGTATTCGTTTAAAGTAAATATGCAATACTCTTATACTAAGTCTAAACCCCTTAAATGTTTTTACTTTTTCCAAAAATTGTGGACGGTTCTTTTTTAATGATCGATATTATAAAAAACTCCGAATCAGTGCAGTCAATAAAATAGCACCGAATTACAAAATTTCTTTAAAAAAATTAATAATATTTTAATTATTAAAATAAAAGTGTTAAATACTAAAGGAAGATAGTTTTTATTTATAAAAAAATTTAATTCATTACAAAATTTCATATTTATTTTCATAAAATATGACGTGGAAAGAATTACACTCCTCAAAAACGTTCTTTTGTAAAAAGTATGATTTCTGATCATAAACCATATTCTGAAAAAGGAAAATTGGTTGGATGCGCTTATAAAATGATTGGAAATTCAACAAAATTAACTTTAGAGCTTGAAAAACTTAGTCACAAGTGACGTTTGTCACCATTAGTGGTTAGGTGTTTGTAAAGACAATGGAAGAAAGACCCATTTACGGCAGCTCCAGAGCTAAAAAAGGACAGCAAATGGTTAAAATGTTCGTCAAAGATTACAAAACAACAACATTAACGCTTGTAGATTCGGAAAAGTGCGCCTACTCTCACTTAAGCATGCTGCAAGTCCTTTGAAGTTTTCTAACAGTAACTCAGAATGACCAGCTTAAAAGTGGATCAATGATCTATGGGCAAATGAATCCAATGTTGTTTTATTTGGAGACATGGGATCACATACCTATGTCAGAAGACCCTAAAACGCGGAATTCAATCCAAAATTCAAAATAAAAATAACTTTAAATGGTGCTTATGGTGTGGGGGATATTTCCCTACTGTGGAGTGGGGTTCATATATTGGACCATGGCTCACATATTGGACTAGGACAACCGTGGATATACACTTAACGTTTATATCCTCCAGAAAGTAATGTTGCAATAAGTTTCTAAGCAAATACCACTAATTTAGGTCTTTTAACACGTCAATTACCCATAGCATGACGGGAAATTGGCAAAAAATTGGGTCTGGACAATAAAGTAAACGTGATGGAATGGCCTGGTCAGTCCCCAGATCTAGACCAAATCGATAGTTGATGGACAGATATAGAGAAGGACGTGTCTCGAATACAACCAACTTATAATGAAGCTCTTTGGGTGGCTGTTCAGCAACTCTGGAACTGAATTTCGAATTAAAGATCCAAAAATCTCGAGAATTCGGTACAAAAACGTTGTACAGAGGTAATTGTCAACAATGAGCACTCGACAATTTTTGTTTTAATATTTAAAGATATTACAACAATGCTGAATTCATAATCCATTCGTTTTTCAAATTTAAGAATTTAATTTTAATACAAAAAGTACTGTGGTGCTATTTTTTTGACTGAGTCTTTTTTAAGTTTTTTTAAAAACTCTGAAAATTTTTAATAAAATAAAAAACCAAATTAGCCTTTTCTTATGTAATATTGTTTCACACTCTTGTAAGTATCTTATGACACGTTATCAGTGACATAAGTTGAAATTGTTAAAAAGAAACCAACGAAGAAAATTCTGTTTTATCCTGGTGCTATTTTTTTGACCGCAGCTGTATATATATAAAGATTCCATAAGACATATATATATAAAGATTCCATAGCGAAAAGTTAAAAAAATGGGTCATCTATTATCATTATAAAATTTTTCTGTATTTACGGGAAACGAAATACCCTGCCCACGCTAGTAATATATATACTTTATAGGGTCCCCGATCTACATTTCTTTGCGTTACAAACGGAATGACAAAGTGGGTATACCCCCATACTGTGGTTGGAGGGTATACAAGGAAGGTCTTTCACAGGGCACCCACCGATTGTCCTGAAACTTTAATATGGGAATGAGGGGGAAAAATAAGAGTTACCTGTTTTTTTAGCAATCTCGAATTTAAAAAAGGGTTGCCACCTTATGAAAAAATGAAGGCTTTCGGGGAATTCCGAATAAAAGCCGAACTAGCAGGAAATACGGGTCAGCTTAATTTTAATAGGGATTATTATATATCATTTTGGCGTTCGTACGTATACACATCTCCACCCCAACGATTATACATTTTTATAAACCACCCCAACGATTATACATTTTTGACAATACCGAACTTAACGAAGCCGAATTTGGACACGACCGATGCACCATTGGATAGGCCTTCAAAAAACCTCTCGACCTGTATAAAATGTTCATATAGTTTCTTTTGAAGAAATGGGAAAAATCCCCAAAAACGAAAAAAATCCCGTTTTTCCTCCTCCCCTTTGACCCGCTAAATGTGAGCTTGGGCAGCTATAAAAAAAAAGGTAGCTCTTATTTTGCTCCCCTCTTTTCTATATGCAAGTTTCAGGACAATCGGTGGGTGCCCTGTGAATGACCTTCCTTGTAAGTAATTGCACAGAAAATAAAATCGTTAAATTTAAATCAACAAACATCAATTGTAAATCAACACACCATGATATCAACCAAATATTTATTTGTTAGTCCATAATTCCATAGTTGGGCAATGATAGAAATTTGTATTTAATAACGATTCAATGAATAAATTTGACATTAAAAGTTTTTCGGAAGATTATTATAACTGGATAATATGAAACTAGTAAGAAACAAACCAGGATGTCTTAAATTTTTCTTTCACACTTTTCTCAATTCAAAACCATATATGAGGCATTCCACACCAAATGTCCAGCGAAAAAAAACACGTATACCGTAAACTTCTAAATAGCTTGTATGGATAGCCCTATATGGAACTTAGAAAATTGCGTTTTTGGTTTTTCAATTTTTCAAAAACTGGGCTTAGGAGGCGTGGTCAAATATTGGAAAAATTGTCAAATTTGTGGCGAGGTGCCTTGATTACAGTGACGGTCCGTGAAGTTGTCACTGGGTGTTCTCTACTTATTTAAAATATAAAATTTATGTATATAAAATATGTTTTTCTGGACGTAACACGTTCCCGTGATAGACAAAGCCTCAGTTTTAATTTTTTTTATTGACATGCATCCAAAATTAATTTTTGTACCCCATTTATTTGCGAAATAATGCTTTTTGTTAATTGTCGATATGGTGAGGCAACAAAATGACAATAAAATAGAATTTAGGCTGCATCTCATTAAAAAATGTACAAAACTAGTAACATCCCATCTTTACCTATCTCGGGAATGCGTTAGGTCCATGAAAACATGAATTTTATACTTAAATTTTCTGTTTTTATAAATTAGAGAACACCCAGTGACAACTTCACGGACCGTCACTGCTTGATTAAATATTTATCACATTAAAACGGAATGCACCACAATCTTAAAAATTTACATTCTGATATAGTTTTGTATGGGCTATCGATTAAATTTTTTTTTTTGGAAAATTTTCAGAACCCGTTCTAAAATTTTCCATTTTTTAAAAAAGTTAATTTATCAAAAATCCGGCCACTTTTTTTCTTTTTTTTAAGTTTAGATGTTTGTCCATCCACACAAAAAAATTCAGAAAAACATTTTTCGTTTTTTTCGAGAAAATCGCATTTGAATTTTTAATTTCATAACAATTTTGTAATTTGCTTGTATTTTTTTGTATTAACGTTGCGAATGAGTAATATTCATGCAATTAATAATGAAATGAAATTTAAAATTCAAATGCGATTTTCTCGAAAAAAACGAAAAATGTTTTTCTGAATTTTTTTGTGTGGATGGACAAACATCTAAACTTAAAAAAAAGAAAAAAAGTGGCCGGATTTTTGATAAATTAACTTTTTTAAAAAATGGAAAATTTTAGAACGGGTTCTGAAAATTTTCCAAAAAAAAAAATTTAATCGATAGCCGAAAAAAAAAACGAAAAACACATGGCTGAATTTTTTTGTGTGGATAGACAAACATCTAATCTTAAAAAAAAAAAATAAAAAAAAAAAAAAGTGGATGGATATTTTTATAAATTGACTTTTTTTTAAAAATGGCAAATTTCAGAACGGGTTCTGAAAATATTAAAAAAAAAAATTTTAATCGATAGCCCATACAAAATTATACAAGAATGTAAATTTTTAAGATTGTGGTGCATTCCGTTTTAATTTGATAAATATTTAAACAACGCAGCTCGACACAATTTTGAGAAATTTTCCAATATTCGACCACGCCTTCTAAGCCCAGTTTTTGGAAAATTGAAAAACCAAAAACGCAACTTTCTTAGTTACATATAGGGTTATTCATACAACCTATTCAGAATTCACGGGACACTTGATTTTCTGTACCGGGGCATTTGGTGTGGAATGCTTTATATGTCTTAAAAATAAAGATTTTTTTCATATATTTATTTGAAAAAAATATGTCACATATGAGGCATTCCACACCAAATGTGCAGCAAAAAAAGTTGTGTAGTGTCCATATGAAATCATTTGCAAAGTATTCGCTCTTAGGGTACTATTAAATAACAAAAATAAAATTTAAGTTTTTTCAAAAAGTGGGCCTTGTAGGCGTGGTCAAAAATTGAAAGTATCCAACTTTTTTTTCTGATCATCATTACTTCAATATTTATGCAAATTAAATGAAACACAGTAAAGTCTTAAAGACAAAAGTTTTTTATAGATTTTTGTATGGGCTATCGATTAAAAAAATAAAAATTGGAAAATTTTCAGAAGAAGTTCTAAATTTTTTAAATTTAAACTTAAACTTTATTTATCAAAATACATGCCGCAATTTAATTTTTTTTTTTTAATTTTTTAAAAAAAAGTTAAAAGAATTTTTCTATCTGTTCTAAAATTTTCAGAGATGTGTTTTTTATCTTGTTTTCGAAAAATCAAATGTCAAAGATTGCAAAACACTAATTTTATACAATAATGGTGTATAAAACGTGTGCGTATGAGTAATATCAATACTTAAAAAATATTTTAAGAGGCGATGGTAGCGTGAGTGAGTTTTTAATAACGATTACGAACGCTCATGAAAGAAAAAATTTAGTCACGCACGAAATTTTATTTTGTTAGTTAAATAAAAAATCGTGCTTGAATAATTTTTTTTTTTCATTAGCCTGCGTGAACGTAAATAAAAACTCACTCATGCTCCCATCGCCTATTAAAATATTTTTTAAATATTGATATTACTCATACGCACACGTTTTGTACACCATTATTGTATAAAATTTGCGTATTGCAATATTTGACATTTGATTTTTTGATAAATAAAGTTTAAGTTTAAATTTGAAAAATTCAGCACTTCTTCTGAAAATTTTCAAATTTTTATTTTTTTAGTCGATAGCCCATACAAAAATCTATAAAAAACTTTTGTCTTAAAGACTTTACTGTGTTTCATTTAATTTGCATAAATATTGAAGTAAAGATACTCAGGCAAAAAGTTAGATATTTTCAATTTTTGACCACTCCTACAAGGCCCACTTTTTGAAAAAACTTAAATTTTATTTTTGTTTTTTAATAGTACCCTAAAAGCGAATACTTTTCAAATGAAATCCCATTGAAACCACTATGGTTTTTCTGTAGTGGAACAATTGGTGTGGAATGCCTCATATGTATATATTTAAATTTCACTGATAAGTAAAAATGTGATGAATTTACATCTTTACATTTTTTTTTTGAAATTCTTTTCTTTTTTTTTTGCCCGTCAAAAAAGCGTCGTTTACTTTTTTTTACTCATTTTCTTTCTTTTATCGTCATAATCCAAACATAATCCTCTTAAAAATTGGAGTAACACCAAAATTTTATTTAAATCCTATCCAGGGCACCGTGCTAGATCAATTGCGGCAATAACAGACTATGTTTGCTAAAGTGTTTTTATTTTAATATTCTCTTTAGTTTATTTTTTTAAATAATAATACCAAGTACTTAACAACATAATTGAAGCATGACATACCATGGACGTATTCAGGGGGGGGCCCAGGGGGCCCGGGCCCCCCCCCCCCCTTTTGGATTGGAAAATTTTAAAAAATGTAAACACTTCAACACATGATACAAGTAAAAAACATAAGTTTTTTTAGTATTGTAAATATTTTGATTTTTGAAGAAAAGTTTTACATATTTTTTTATAAAAACTCTTGATTTTGAGTAAATTTTCGTTTTTAAAAAGTCACTTATATCGAAATATCTGTAAAATATGTACCAAAAAAACATATTATAATGGTTTTATTTAATGAAAATTATGCATCAGGATCATGAAAACAGTTTTCTTCAAAAAAATCAAACTCTAAGGACCTAAGTCACTTTTTCTACATTAAAAGTTTCAGATTCTGAGATATTATTTCTATAAAAAATTCTAAGATGCTGAAAATTTTTTTCTAAATAAAAATTTTCAGATTAATTTTTAATTTTCAATCTAGCACTTTTTCAAAAATCGGGTTTGAATTGAAAACCCACAGTTTTGAAAATTTAATAATGACTAATACCCTGTTCTCACTTACAGCTAAAAACCATTTTTAGCAACATTTTTCGTTTTATGCTTAAAAACCATTTTTATGACTCGTTTTACCATACATTTTTTTGTTGTAATATGTCAAAATAAAAATGTTTTTAGCTCGTTTTAAAATTAAAACGATTTAAAACAAGCGGAATTCCAGGGGTTAAATTGAGTATTTTTGAATGTTCAGCGTTTTTAAAGCATTTTATTAATATTGGCAACATTGTTTATTACTAAAATGTAAATAATACAAAAAAAAATCGTGCTATTTTTATCTTTAAACAATTCTTGAACATTATAAACAGTTATATGTAAAATTAGTGAATATAATTTTAATATTTTAATTTCGTTTGTTGTTGAAATGTGTACATGTTTATCAACTGATAATGCAAATGTCAAAATAAAAACATAAAAACCAAAATAAAACGAGTGAAATTACGTGTGAACACTTTTTTTTTAATTAAAACAAATGTCGTTTAAAACCGTTTTTAGATGCTCGTGAGAACATGGTATAAGGACAATATTTAAACTGGCAAAAAATGAAAAAACTTCGATTATTTTTTATTAAAATAAATAGAGATCCATTTTCAAAAACGAATTTACAAAAGCAACTTAAACAAATTTATAAATTTTATAAAAACTCAGTCCTTAAATGTTGCGCCAAGGCAATAATATGTAACAGTAGATCCGTAAAAAGCGCTAAAGAATTAATTAATTTTCCAGTCCAAATATCTCGATAACGAAATGTTCTACAAATATTAAAATGTCAGATTTGGAATCAGATCCTTTATAATGGCTCTTACGTGAGCCTAAATTAGCGGTTTCGAATTTTCAAACCCCAATATCAGAAAAATGTTAAACGATTAAAATATTTGGTAATATAATTTTGAATCAGGAGGGCTAAATCTTCTGGTTCATATATTTTAATTTTGAAATCTATCCCAAATACATATTTAAAACCTCTTACTTGTAGGTTACATATTGTTTCTGGGAACGGTTTTTATAGAAAAAATATCTCAGAACCTAAGAATTTCAAGACATTTTTGAAAAAATTTTTGTATAAAATATTTTCAGAATATTTTCTATAGCAATGTTCTCAGACTCTGATACATTTGTTTTTAAAAAAAATCTCCGATCCTAAGGCATAGTTTATAATAGAAAAATTCTCAAATTCTAAGACATTTTTTTTTTTATAAAAATGTTCTCAGATTCTGAGATGTTTCAAATTTTGAAGTTTAAAAATAGAAGCTGAGGCTAGAAAAATTCACAAATTCTGAGGCATTTTTAATGTTGTTGGTATAGAAAATACTGTAATTTCTAGAAAATTTCTTGGACAGGTGGGGGGGGGGGGGGGGGTAGTCCTAGAAAATAGTATTATTACATTGTGATTAAAAAAAATTTTGAGTTGGGCCCCCCCCTTTTCAAATTCCTGGATACGTCACTGTGACATACAAACGGTCACAATATCAATGTTACTCCATTGCCGAACCCTAATAAAACGATTACAAACATACTATTTGTAAATAATAAAAATATTAAAAAAGAAACGGAAACAATAACGCACTTTTTAAATAAAAACAAACAGACACTTAAAAACAATATGCGCACGCACTTAAGGAAACGTACTTACAAATCTAATCAGCAAACTAAAATCTAAAAGGTTAAAAACATACACACACACGTAGTCTCTCAGGATCGACAGCATAAGAAAAACACAAGAAATGAAGGAAGAAAACTAAAACAACATTAATACCTTTACACAGCAATCATGCAAATACAATCAAACAAAGCAATATAATGAGGACATTTCAAGTGCTCAAGAAACAGTAGGCAAGTAAAATGTTAAGTTATGCCTTGTCGAATTTAAGAATACCCTCCACTATGTAATAAAGATTGTTCCAAAAAAATTTGAAAAAAATAAATTATTGAACAAAGAGTTTTGTAAAAAAAATGGTGAAAAAAAAAAATGTTAAGAAAAAATTTTTGGCGGAAAACATTTTTTTATTGAACAAAAAAATCCACGAACAAATTTTTGACATAATCCCTATAGCGGAAGTGGGGACTATGACCGACTACATCACAGTCATAATCCCCATATTAGTTTAGGGGAATATATTGCTTTCCAAAACGGTCATAATCGCAATGGTAATAAAATCCGCTCCCTGGTTGGACACTTTTCGAACGAAAGTTGATACGCCGATATTGTCATGGAAATTGTTTTGGTAAGTTCCCAGACCCCAGTTTTTTTCTCAGTACTTTGTTGTCTAGTAGACCACATACGTTTGATGTTGTTTGTCCACATGCTCGCACATCGCCCGACAGTGAAGGTTCTTTATCAGTTGCACTAGCCGTATATTGAATTAACTCCCGACAGAAGTCTTCAAAGTTTCTGTCAATTTAGATTCGTCCAAGTCAAATATCCACAAACACTACTTTCTCTTTCCTCCTCCTCATAGCCTTTTTTCCTGATATCAACACAATGCACTGCATCATTAGGGGAATCCCCTGAGTGTAGGTTCAACCCTAAAAAGGTTCTTAGAATCGATCAGTGATCAATAATATACACAATTTAAGAGGAACCCACACCAATATTTCGATTAGTTGCAAATGGAATGACCAACTTACATATAATCTCTATCACCAAGTATACCAGTATTAAGAATAAATTTAATGAAATAATACACCTACAAGATAATGATGATGGATGTGAATATGTAGTTTAAATATTTCTTGTTATTGTAGTTGAATTTAACTAACAGTCATCCTTATAAAAGGATGAATATAATTCAAAATACACACTCACTCCCTCTCACTTTACTCACTTGAATAAACAGTATTTTTACTACTACTACCACTTCGGCTACCACACATACACAGTTGCAGTTGTTTGTAATACAGTTCGTTTGAATAGTTTTTAAATAGTTTTTCTTTTCAATTTCACTTTAATCCTTGTTATTTTTTTTTTTGTTGTTGAACTTCTGTCTATTTGCTATTTGCCCCTCTTACCACACATTCCGCGTGTGTTTTCTATGTATTTTTTAGATTTAACAACTTTTACACGGACTGTTCGTAACGAAAGCAAACAGGATTCTGATTTGTTTTAATTGTAATTCAAGAGGATATGAACTTATGTTCAACTCAAACTCATCGGTAAAAGCAATTTTCATGCAAAGGAATGTTATGGTAATGATACAATTTCTGTGCAGAAATTGAATTTCAAAGAGAAGTTGTCAAATATTTATTAGTTGTTGCTTTAAGAGTGTAGTTTATGTTTTTTTTTTTTTTGTTAAGATGATGTCAAAGTGCAAGTGATGTAAATTAAAAAAAGGCTTCTTGCAAGTCTCAAATAATCTTTAGGTCGGTATTCCGGAAAAAGTTGGGGCAAGAAACGTTTCACAAAAACGAAAAAAGAATTAGGTACTGTCTTAATTTTCTTAAAACCAAAAGATTTGTAATTTCGATTTGTAACTTAGATAATAAATAGCTCACCTGCTGTTGAATAAAAGTGTTTTTTACCAGATGGAGAAAAAACTTAACATAATTATTTTTCAACAAAACATTTTTTTTAATAAATTTTTTTTATCTATTCTTTTTATCAATTTTTTTATCAATTTTTGTTTCAATCCAATTTTGTTTTTCACTAACTTTTAATCAAATTTTTTTATTTTCATAAAATTATTTTTTTCCATTAAATTTTATTTATCAATATTTTTTTTTTCATCAAAAATTTTTTTTTCAACAATATATTTTTTTTCAACAATTTTTTTTTTCATAAAATTTATTTTCCTCATCAAAAACTTTTTTTCATAAAAAAAAAAAAAAAATTTCATCAATTAAAATTTTTTTCACCAAAAATTTTGTTTTTCATCAAAAAAATTTTTATTATTTTTTTCCCTTTCTTTTCACCAAAACAACTTGTTCAAAATTATTAAAAAAAATTTTGTTGAAAAATTTTTTTTAATAATTTTTTTTTTCATTAATTTTTTGTTAATCCATATTTTTTTTAACATGATAATCTTTTTAGGCTGGTGTCTTATTTTAAAAAAGTTGCATGACGCCTCCTCAGTTTGACTACACTGCGGAACACTAAAAAATAAACAAGAGTTACGACCATCATTTATATATATTTCGGACATGCTGATTCGTATCGCGTACTCCGTTTTTCGATGTATGGTACAGATTTCTTGCAAAATGTCATTAAAGATTTGCTGATTTAGAGACAGTTTTTTAACAAAAAATTTGCAAAGTTAGTGATTTATAAATTTTATGGCATGGAAAACAAAGATATGACTTGTAGCAATATTTCTTATGCAAATTTGGTTTGAGGCTTTTCATCTTAAGTCATTAAATTCGCGAATTTTTTAATTTTTTATTTTTTTTAAGGTTTTCGCGAAATTAACAACCAAATTGGTCTTTGATAATAAACTTGCTTTTAGTGAATCAAAAAGGTATCCCTAACAATACGAATAGTGGGAAAAAACAGTTATATTATATGGACCATCATGATGAAAATCGCGAAAAACCTTTTTTGTATATGGCACCATCACTTTACGAGATGATTTAAGGCTCCATCTTTTAGTATATAATGTGGGAACCTTAAACAACTAACTCACCAAAAATTTGGCCAAAAAAGTTTTCATTTGCAAAAGTTATCTTAAAAAATCTAATATTTCAGTGTTTTCCATGCAATAATTATAGTTTTTGTTAAAATAACTTTTTATATTTAGGGGTTAATTTCGCGAAAACGTAAAAAATTAAGAAATCCGCGATTTTAAGGGCTTAAGATGAAAAGCTTTAATCCAAATTTACCCAAGAAATATTGCTACAAGTTATATCTTTGTTTTCCATGCCATAGTATTTAAAAATCATTAGCTTTGGAAATTTTTTTGTTAAAAGAGCAGCTGAAAATCAGCCAATCTTTAATGACATTTTGCAAGAAAACTGTACCATACATCGAAAAACGGAGTACGCCATTCAATTCAGCATATCTGAAATATATAGAAATGATGGTCGTACCTCTTGTTTTCTAAAATAGTTGTTAGTTTTGTCACGCAGTGCTATATAAGCTAACAATTAACGACCCGAGTAAAAAGGAATTCATATAAATGTATATTATTTTATACGTTTTCATAAAATCATATACAACTATATGAGTCAAAGTATAAAATTATATCTCACTTTGAAATTTTCCAATTTTTTTAAATGATGTCATATAAAATTATATCTAATTATATTGTTCATAATATATTAATATAAATGGTAGATGTAATCATACGTTGCACATAAAACTTAATCCGATTTCATACATTATTATACACAGAAAATAATATCGTAATTTTTTTTTTAATTAAAAATGGATTTGATATTAAATTTAACTTCAATTAAACATTTTAATTGATTCAATTAATGTTTTAATTGAATTCTTAACTTTACTGAAAACAAAAATAAAAAAAACAAACGAAACCGGTTTTGTATGCATTAGTGTTAGTAGCCAGTAGCAAATGAAAAAATAAAAATGCAAAAAACAACAAAAAAAAACTTTTGAACTATTGTTTTGTATATTTCTGTGGTAGCAACCACCAAAAAAATTTAGTTTCATTGTTTTCTTTAAGGCGAGTGGTCGTTGCGGATAATGTGTTTTGCTAATGAAATATGTACAGTTGAAACAAAAAAAATAATATGAGGCATTTGCCTTGTGTTTTGCACATTGAAATATAATACATTTTTTTTGTTTCAACTTTACTAAAGCGACAAAAATGCATGCAATAACAAGATTTAAAAATAATAATGTAATTTTAAATAGTTATTGATATTTTAAAATACTACTATAATGTTTCTATGCAAAACTATACCAACTGTTTATATTTAATAAAGAAAAAAATTCTTAATAATATAAAACAATAAAATTCTATGTTTATTTATTTTAGGGCATTTTTTGAAGTTTAACTTTTTAAATTAAATTGAGTTTGGTCTTTTTTCAATTAAACATTTTATGTGAATCAATAGATCTATATTATTGATTTTCAATTTTATATTAATTTTTTTTAGTTTATTTAATTACAATTTTAATTGGTTTTCCATTTTATTTTCAATTAAAACTTTAATTGATTCAATTAACAATTTAATTAAGTTTTAAAACTATTTTCAAACAAAATGAGTAATTAATATGCGCATTTTCGTGATACGTCCGAAATCAATTAATTTTTTAATTGAATCAACGAATTTCGTAATTGAATTTCATTTTAATTTTTTTCTGTGTACGTGACTTTATATCTAATTATGTATAGGACTTTACTAAACAAAAAATTCAGTATCAATTTATGTATAATTATATATGACTAATATAATACCATTTAAAACTATATATGGTTCCATACTAAAACAATTTCCAACAAAAATAATAGATATAATTATATGTGTCTTAAACGATAACATATCTTTGTTTGTATGGTACTATATATACGCAAATTTCGTCTAAACTCAATATATATTTATAAATGCTCGCATATGTAATGGAATATATATTTTGATATAATCATGTATAAAAAAAATATTTTTTTGACCAAACAACTAGCCATATATAATTATATATGCCAGTATTTCAAATTTTTTTTTTGTGTGTCAACATATATGGTTATACAAAACTTTTTATTGTATCATATAAGATTACATATGATTTTTTGGGAACCCGAGTTCGATTCCCGGCCCAGTCGAGAAAAAAAGTTTTTTTTTATTTTTTTTAAATAGAAAACACTTTTTTATTGCGTTTAATTTTTTTAGAACTAAAAAATTTTGATTTTTGGAATTTTTGCAATCATTTTTAAAAAATTATTTTTCTTTTATACAGTTATTTATAACTATATTTGATTTATTATAAAATTATCTATAATTTTTGGCAACCCGAGTTCGATTCCAGAAAAAAAAATATATTTTTTTTATTTTTTTTTTAAATAGAAAACACTTTTTTATTGCATTTATTTTTTTTAGAACTAAATATTTTTTTTTTTTTAATTTTTGCAATCATTTTTAAAAAAATATATTGCTGTTATATAGTTATATATAACTATATTTAATTTATTATAAAATTATCTATCATTATTGGGAACCCGAGTTCGATTCCAGAAAAAAAAATATATTTTTTTATTGTTTTTTTAAATAGAAAACACTTTTTTTTTGCATTTGTTTTTTTAGAACTTAAAAAATTTAACTTTTTGAATTTTTGCAATCATTTTTAAAAATTTATATTGCATTTATATAGTTAATAATAGCTATATTTGGTTTAAATTATCAAATTATCAATGATTTTTGGAACCCGATCTCAAATCTAATTCTGATTTCCTGATTCCATGAAAAATTTCAAATTTATAAGCCAAAGTCTTATTTCACTTTGGAAGCCTATGACTTGGAAATAAGGCATACCGCTACATTAAAATTATTGTTTAAGCTTACCATGGAAGCCCCTAACAGCGCTGTACGTCATTCCAATTTTTTTTTTTTTGCAAATTTTATCAAAAATTTTCTAAGTCTTTTTGAAAATTGTGTACAAGTGAATAACATATTTAATTGGATATAATCATATATTACTATATGTTAGATCAATTTGATATAATTAGATACGATCAATTTATTTAAAACTAAGTCTTTTAAAGTTGTTATTTGTTAACAACGTCCGCTGGTCTAGAGGGTAGAGATTGCGATTACAAAACGGAAGACTTGTGGTTCTAATCCCCGTCCGTTCGAAGTTTTTTTTTTTTTTTATTTATTTTCAGTTTGACATTATTATATCTAAAAATAAATCTAAAAACAGAAACATTTTTTGGATAAAAATGTATCCAATAATTTTTTTATAAAATCAAGATATCAGATATTATAAGATAACTTTGGCGCGGCCAAATTTCGGATGAAATTACATTATATAATATCCAATTTAATATAAAATCATGATATTGGATATTTTAAGATAACTTTGGCGCGGCCAATTTCCGGATGAAATTACATCATATCATATCATATTTAATACAAAATCATGATAATAGATAATTTGGGATAACTTTGGCGCGGCCAATTTCCGGATGAAATCACATACAATCAAATATTAAACTGTAACTTCATATCTTATAAGATGTTATGAGATAACTTTGGCGCGGCCAATTTTCGGATGAAATTTAGCAAAATCAGATCCAGTAAATTATATATAATTTTATAAGATAACATGTTTTACCATACAATTTTTTTTTACTCGGGGAAAAAGAAAACAAGAATTACTATTTTCATTTTCTTAAAACCAAAAATTTTAATAACTTGGGCTTTTAACTTGGATAGAAATTCACCTCGTGGTGAATAAAACCGTTTTTCACCAGCTGGTGAATAAAAAGTAACATAATTATTTTTCAACAAAAAAAACAAATCTTTTTCATAGTTTTTTTTTGTCATCAAATTTTTTTTATCAACTTTTTTTTCCATCAAATTTTTTCTCATCAATTTTTTTTTTTCATCAATTTTGTTTTTTCATCAAATTTTTTTTGTTTATTAAATTTTATTTTATTAAACTTTTTTTTTATCATTTTTTTTTTTATCAATTTTTTATCAAATTTTTTTTTAACAAAATTTTGTTTTTCATCAAATTTTTTTTTCAAATTTTTTTTTTTTTCATCAAAAATTTTTTGTTTCATAAAATTTTTGCTTTTTTCAGCAATTTTTTTTTCATTAATTTTTTTTTTCATCAATTTTTTTTTTCATCAAAATTTTTTTTCATAATTTTTTTTCATCATATTTTTTCGTCAATTTTTCTTTCATCAAATTTTTTTCATATTTTTTTCATCAATTTTTTTTTACATCAAAAAATTTTTCTTTTCATCAAAAAAATTGATCAAAAACTTTTTTTCGTCAAAATTTTTCTTCACCAAAAATTTTGGGTTCATTAATTTTTTTTTAACATAATTTTGTTTTTCGTGAAAAAAAAAAAAAATTTACCAAAACTACTTTTTCACCAAGTCTTATCTTTTCGCATAAAAATTTTCCATTTGTTTATCAAATGTACATAAAAAAAGTGAGAGTGTTAAATTCTTCGGTGCCGAATCTTTTATACTCTCCAATATGTAAAAACACGATATGTACAGCTCTTTTGGTTTTTTAATAATATCCTCGACTGATATTTCAATTCGTTTTTCATGGAATAGCAAAGTAATATAACATTATTTTTTCTAAAAAAAACTTTGCTTTTTCAAATACACCCAAATCTTCCGCAAAACATTATCATGATTTAATGTTTTGGGCAAGAGTACAAAATTCGCATGCATTTTTTCACCAACTTTTTATCAACATGTTTTTTTTAATAAAATTTTTTTTTTTCATAAAATTATTTTTTTCCATTAAATTTTATTTATTTCATCCAATTTTTTTTTGCATCATAATTTTTTTTCATTAATATATTTTTTTTCATCAATTTTTTTTCGAAAAATTTTTTTTTCTTTATCAAAAAATTTTTTTCATTCAAAAAAATTTTTTTTCATCAAAATTTTTTTTTTTCACAAAAATTTTGTTTTTGATCAAAAAATTTTTTTATAATTTTTTTTCCTTTTTTTTCACCACAACTAATTTTTCGCCAAGTCTTAAATTCTGTTTAAAAAATGTAAATAAAACAAACAAGTGAGAGTGTTAAATTCATCCGTGCTGAATCATTTGTACTTTGCAAAATATAAAAAACATCAATTAATTTGTAGCGAAATTTTTATTATAGCCATATGTTAGGTTTTTGTTGAAAAAAAATTTTAATGAAAAAATTGTTTTGGTACAAAAAAATTGTTTAAAAAATTTCGGCAAAAAATAAAGGTGGACAAAAAGTAATTTTGGTAAAAAAAACTTTGGAGCAAAAACAAAATTAAATGAATTAAAATATTATAAAAAAATTTTTGAAAAATTTTTTTTAGTTAAAAAAAAAATTTGGTGAAAAAATTTTAAGTGAAACAAAAAAAAATTATAAGGGTTCAATTTAAAAAAATGTAGAAGAAAAATTGAATTTCTAAAAACTATAGAAATTTCTGGTATTTCCTATACCGGTTTCAAACACCCCAGTTAGTGTCATCATCAGTAGGATTTAAAATGTCGGTTTGTCTTGTTAATGAAAACTGTTTTTTATATATGTGAATATTTATAGTTTCTACAGAATAAATTTTGACAGTTTCCAACACTACAATTTTATTTTTAGCAATCTCAACCTCACTTCATACTTTTTTTCAACTTTTTTGTCTCTTACATTATTTCGCAAGGGTTACCAACATGATCTGGATTTGCAGACACAAATGAAGGAATTTGCATTTTCTGTTTTGGAGACGTGCCTAATGGCGACATATTCTGTCAGTAATTTTATTTGATTTTTACTGTAAGTACAGATCGAGCACGGGCTCTAATTATATTTGTTATTGAATTCAAGTTGAAAAAATTTAGAAGAAAAATTGAATTTCTAAAAATTTTAGATATTTCTGGTATTTCCTATACCGGTTTCAAACATCCCAGTTAGTGTCATCATCAATAGGATTTTAAATGTCGGTTTGTCTTGTTAATGAAAACTGTTTTTTATATATGCCCGAGTAAAAAAGATTATATATAATTTTACTTATTTTTATATAAACACATATTATTTGATAAATTTATACGTAAATTGTTTTGCTATCATATAAGATTATATATATTTGCACTTCGTATTTTTTTCTTATATAAAATTATATAAAAGAAAATGTTAAGTTATACATAATAACATATGATTAAAGTTAGTTTATATAATTACATATGAAATATAAAATTCTGTCTGTTTTTTTATATAATTTAATATAACAAAATATTTGAAGACATTTTATATAAAACTTTATGCAACTTTTTTCTGAATCATATGTAATCTTATATGAGTAAAATTAAAAAAAAATCTAAGTCCTTTATATATAATTTGATATAACTTTTGAAAATTTTTCTAAGTCCAGAATTTTTTTTTTTAAGTTCAAACCTAAACCTTAAACATTTGTTTTAAAAATTTTATATGTTATTATCAGGGCAAGGAAGTTCATGCACTAAAAATCGCGTTTTAAGCGCTAAAAATATGTATCAAAAATTTAAAAATATGCAGTAAAAACTAAAAAAATATGCATTAAAAATTTATTTATTTTAAAATTTATTTATAAAAAATCGTAAAACATAAAATTCAGTGGAGTATATTTAGCTTTTTTTCGAAATCGTCGGGGTCGGGAAAGTTGCCTTTTAGAGTCGATATTAACACACAAAAATATTGGACCTGTAGGACAATGGATTTGGGCTCGTTTTTTGACTTGAAAATCGGAAAGTTCCGAATAAAGTGAACAAAAATTTAAAAAAAAAATTTTTTTCTTGATTTTTTTTTTTTAATATATATTTTTTTTTTCTAATTAATTTAAAAATGCATTAAAGGCCAAATTAAATAATACAATATTTAAAAATATACATCTTCTCTACACTGCGTTAATGTTACGTTATATTTTCAGCAAAAACTAATGTAAAATATTTTTTTGTAAAGCAAGAAACAAAAAATAAAAAAAATTTACTGACAAAAAATAGTTTTTCCCATATATATAAACTAATATTTCAAGCAACAAAAAAGGTTTTTTTTCGCTTTGTGTAAAACCCATGGTCCTACAGGTCTAATATTTTTGTGTTAATATCGACCCGAAAATGCAACTTTTCCGACCCCAACGTTTCAAAATAAAAAAAAAATAAATTTGCTCCACCATAGTGTAATCGCGTCCGAATTCAGATTTTTTCTAATTTGAAAACGCTTGCACCGAAACGATTGGCAATTAGGATCCTTTTACGGGAAAAATAGAAAAAATTCCATAAATTCAGTTTATCTCATTGTCAGTGCAGTTTAATAAAATAAAATTAGGAACACTCATTTCCGTCTTTTTGATGCAGCCCTTGACCGAAATTACTCCATTAAAATTGTATTTATATTTTTCCCACTATATGGCGAAATTTTTGCTTACATTTTTTGACAAAAAAAATATTTTTTTATTTCTTTTTTATTAAAGTTCATGAACCAATTTGCACATTTTTCATAAAAAATAGAAAATTTCACAAAAATAATCAAAAAAAATATTTTTTTTTTTTATAAATACTAAAAAATATGCAAGAAAATATGTAGTTTAAGCAAAATATGCAAAAACATGCATTTTCATCAAAATATGCAAAAATATGCACTAACAAATCAATGCCATTTTTAATCAAATTGATTGATTCGCGAAGATAAATACTTTAAGTTGTGCTCAGGCTAACGACAACAAACATGTATTTACATGAACCCCCTTGCCCTGGTTATTATATATAATGCAAAATTTATGAAAAAAAAATCTAAGTTCTTTATATATAATTTAATATAATTTTTTTTTTTTGGGTTTTTTTGGATTTTTTTTTTATTTAATTATATATAATTGCATAAATTTTTCTAAAAAAGGGGCCAATTTTCGCATCAAATCATATAAAATTATATTAAAATCACATCAAATTATATCAAATTTAATGCAACTTTATATGGTTTTATCGACTCATTTTTCGCATCAAATTCTATATGAATATATATGATGTCTTTATATAATTAAATATAAACATATATAATCTTTTTTACTCGGGTGTGAATATTTATAGTTTCTACAGAATAAATTTTGACAGTTTCCTACACTTCATACTTTTTTGTCTCTTTTAGCTGAAAAAAATGTTTAAAAAATTTAATTTTTTATTCACCCACTAATAAATTGAAAATAAAATTTTGAATTAGCTGGTCCTCAAACTACATTATTTCCACAGAAAAAAAATTATATTCCGATCTGTAACTTGAGGTATTTTAAAACGAAAGCTTTCATGAAAATCTATAAAATTCGAAGTCACACTTTCTCATTTCAATAAAAATCTTCTCCGTCTTTTTTTAACCATATTTTATAACACAATTTTCTGATAAACAACCTGAAGGTCGATGACTAGAACAGATTTCAGTATTAGATTTATTTTAAATCCAAAGTCATCTGCTTATATGTGGAAACCTTGATAAAAAAATATTGTTGATAAAAAAAGGAACGTGCTTTTTTTATATCTCGTAACTAACAACTCACTGCTGCAACATATTACGTTGTTTTTGTGTTGAATGACTACATTCATCTAAAGTATGTGTGAGTCCTTAAGAATAACACCGAAAAAATGTACAACATCTTGACAGACGCTGGTGAAGTTGTAACTTTCTGCATGAGGGTTGTAGCTGTTGTTGCCTGTTATTGTTCTAATGGTACTACACGGATGTATATTAGGGTGGCACGAAAAATTACTTTTGGCGAATTTTGTCAGTTGTCAAGAAATTTATGGTTCCTTTTGGTCTGAAAACTCTGTATTTTGAATTTTAGCCAAATCGGACAATTTAAACCTTTGCCGCTGGGTGGTTAAAGATGGGCCGTAAAAAAAAAATTTATAAATATCAAAACTTCTTTTCGATTTTTAATTTTTTTAATAATAGTGCAACAGCCAAAACCGGAATGGGATGTAACAAAAAGCAAATGAATGCCGACATACTTTTAACAAAACCCTCAAGGATTTTTTTCAGTTCAGCGCTTGTTGGTGAACTTTTATTATAATTATAAATAATTATAATAAAAATTGCTTAAAAACGGTATAAGTAGCGTATACGTAATTTCTAATTGCCTTTAAATAAAAATCATATGCAATGGTGCACAGTGTTTTTTTTTTTTAATAATTTGGCTATTCATTAAGTATGTACTGGACCGATTGCAGCGAAATTCATACGTAATTTAGAGCTTAAGTCTGGCTGAACCCCACATGTCCAATAAGTGCACCACCAGGGGTCCCTTAAGTTAGACTGATTTTATATCACTGCATAATCTAATCAAGTAAAATAATAATTAAAAAAAATTTAACAAATCAAAAAAAGATTTTTTGTTTAAATATTTTTTTTAAGGACCAATTCAGAAATTTGAGAAAAGTAATTTTTCGTGCCACCCTAATGTATGTATATATAAATGCATGGACATACAATTAAGATAAATGTCGACTTTCAACAGTTCATAAAAATAAGGAAAAACAAAAAAAAAATATTTTTCAAATTGGATGTAGGTACTTGCAGTATAAACATAGAAAGGATGAAAACAAAAACAAAACTCCATGCGTTGGTCCTGTGTTTTGTTAAAGAAAAATACGAAAAAAAAAAATTATAAAGAAGTAAAAATATTAAAGAGAACGAGGGGTACTCAATAAGTCCGTGATAAAGAAATGTTTTCGTAAATCGTACTTAAACAGTTCGGAAATCATTAATATATGAGCAAATCCATTGAAAATTTAACTGACGGATCACCGATTGTGTTATTTTTTTTTTATTTGTAAGAGCTTCATTAATGATTAAATCCCATACTTTTACTCGGAAACTGTAATTCGTACGAAAAAAACTTTTAACAACGATATTTTATAAAATTATAAAGATTTAAAATTTAGAATTTCTTTTTTTTTCAAAAATTTCAACAAAAAATTTTTAAAACCATGTCTTTTTTCCTGGGAAGGGCCCCATGGATATCCAAAATAAAAATTTTGTATTTTAGTTTATTATTAAAATTTCAGATAGGTGTTTTGTCGTATACTCAAAAAAAAAATTAACTAAAAATTGGGAAAACTAACTAAATTCAAGGAAAATTAATAACGATTTATCTCCATTGCCATGTTTTCCATCTTTTAAGTTCATGTTTTTCTTAAAAATAAGGGAAGAAAAAATTTTTTAATATTATACCAATTTGAACTAATAAATGGGAAAATTTTTATTTCAATTTATTTTATACACATTTGAGGACCCGATTGGGAGAAGACCCTAGGGTTCGGACTAGAAAGGTTCAGACCTAGATGGACTCGGACCCAGTTGGGTTTCTTAAGAATCCTCATAGTTTTTGATCCAAAATGTTTGTCCGTTTCGCTCTACCTTTCTTAGTTTTTGAGATACGTAAATTTAGGGGACCACTGGGGTCTTGAGAATTTTAAAAACTCAATAACTTTAAAACTATTGCTCGGAGAGCTTTTGAGTATTTGGCGGTCTTGTTTTACGTGTTAAGAGCTAGAAAAATGCTTTTGATCTTTTTGTGTTAGCAATGTTTACCGAGAGAGTAACATTTAAAAATTTTCGGAAATGCCAACTTTTTTAATTAATTTTTTGCTAACAGTTAAAAAAATTTCCCAACTTTACGATAAATTTAAGTGAATTGTGAGAAAATTTATAAACTAATTTCAAATTTTTTTTTTCCAAAGTTTAAGTTAAGCTTTTTTTTGAAAAATTTTCCAAAATAGTTGGCTCTAGAAAGTTTTTTTGTGTTTTTTGACTTGAAAACCGTAAATTGTACAAAAATGCCTGCGAATTTTGTACTCTTGCCCAAAACATTAAATTATGACAATTTTTTGCGGAAGATTTGGGTGTACTTGCCAAAGCAAAGTTTTTTTAGAAAAAATAATGTTATATTACTTTGCTTTTCCATGCAAAACGAATTAAAATATCAGTCGAGGACCCCATTAAAAACCAAAAGAGCTGTACATTTCGTAAGTGAGTGCAAAAATAAGTGCAAAATAGTGTTTTTACATTTTGGAGAGTATAAAAGATTCGGCACCAAAGAATATAACACTCTCACTTGTTTTATGTACATTTGATAAACAAATGGAAAATTTTTATGTGAAAAGTAGTTTTGGTAAAAAAAATGTTTTTTTGTAAAAAAAAATTGATGAATAAAAATATGAAAAAAAAAATTTGTTGGTGAGGAAAAATTTATAATAAAAAATTTGATAAAAAAATTTGATAAAAAAATTTGATGAAAAACATTGATAAAAAAAACTTGATAAAAAAAAAAAAATTTGATGAAAAAAAAATTTGATGAAAAAAAAAATTTATGAAAAAAGAATTGATGAAAAAACAAAAAAGTTGATGAAAAAAAATTTTTTGATGAAAAAAAAAAAATTTATGAAAAAAAAATTAATGAGAACAAAAAAAAAATTGATGAAAACAAATTTGGTGAAATAAAAATTGATGAAAAAAAAAATTTATGAAAAAAAAATTATGAAACAAAAAGTTTGATGAAAAAAAAAATAAACAAAAATTTTTTTAAACAATATTGGGATGTCCTTTTCTTCTGCCAAGGGCACCATGGATTTCCAAAACCAAAATGTTTTATTAAAGTCTAGAATGGCTGTTTAACGCTGTTAAAATTTCAGGGAGGTGTTTTTTCGTGTTGTCGAGCAATAAATTTTCAAAGTTGGTGATAAAGCTTAATTTTTTGATTTTTTGCAAAAATTTTGAGAAAAAAAATCAAATATTTGGTAGATAGCCAAACTTTGAAAATTAATTGCTCAACAATACGAAAAACTCATCTCTGAAATTTTAAAAGCGTTAAAAGATTTCAGATCATGCTGGTAACTCTTGTAAAATAATTTAAGAGACAAAAAAGTTGAAAGAAAGTATGAGGTAAGGTTGAGATTTCTAGAAATAGAATTGTAGTGTTGGAAACTGTCAAAATTTATTCTGTAGAAACTATAAATATTCACATGTATAAAAAACAGTGTTCATTAACAAGACAAACCGACATTTAAAATCCTACTGATGATACCACCAACTGGGGTGTATGAAACCGATATGGGAAATACCAGAAATGTCAATAATTTTTAAAAATTCAATTCTTCTTCTTGAACCTTAAAACGTTCTAAACTTTGATATAAAATTTTATTTTTGGAAATCAATGGTGTCCTTGCCAGGCAAATAGGACATTCAACTATGGGTTTCAAAATTTTAAAAACATTAAAAGGACGTTCTAAACTTTGATACAAAATTTTGTTTTTGGAAACCCATGGAGTCCTTTCCAGGAAAAAAGGAGATTCAAACATGGTGGTCAAAAATTTGTTGTTAAAATTTTTAAAAAATTATAGTTGTTTTTTATTCGACCTTTCCAATTTAATTATAAAAATAAAATGTTTGAGCTCGAGGCCTGAATTTTTCTTTAATTAAAATTCTTCTTAATTAGTTTCCAATATATCATTACTCTTCGAGTAGCATCCTAAGGGATGTTTTATAAAGAAGAATCTTAATTAAAGAAAAATCCAGGCCTCGAGCACAAACATTTTATTTTTATAATTTAAAAAAAATATAAGATTTTTTTTGCTAAATTTTAAATCTTCATAATTTTATATACAATATTGTTTTTTAAATGTTTTTCCTACGACTTACGGTTTCCGAGCACAAAAATATTAATAACCCAGCAGAAATTTTGCTGAACGTTCAGCAGCTTTTGGAAGGGGAACTTGAGTAAAGGAGCGCATCCAATTGCGCTGAATTCATGCATGATTCCCTAAGGCGATGTCCCACTTTAGAGCGCTAGTTGGATACACAGAAACAGCGCTCTTTAGATGCACTGAAATCACGTGTCTTTAGAGCGCTGATTTAAGCAGAATAAAGATGCTGTAAATTCATGTATCTTTTTAGCGCTGATTTAAGCAGATTAAAGATGCAGTGAATTCATGTATCTTTGTAGAGCTGATTTAAGCAGAATAAAGATGCTGTAAATTCAAAGTTGAAATCAAATAACTAAAATTTAAAAAAATATAACAAAAAAATTCATTCGTTTTACTTTACAAAACTTTATTTATGTGAAACAAAATGAAAAAAAAAAAAAAATCGGAAGTGAACATCAAAAAAATATCGGAAATTTTCATTTTCACATTTTTTATGGGATTTTTTTTGGGAACAGCGGTCAAAGATGCTATGATTGAAGCGCTCTTTGCAGCGCTGATTAATGCGCAATAATGATGCAGTCAAATCATGTGTCTTTGTCTAAAACTCATGTTTTTTTATTCAAAAAGTGTTAAAAATATTAAAAAGGAAAGCAAGTGTAAAATTTTATCAAAAAATAATTACACATTATAAGTTTTATATAAAAAATCTTAAAAAAAAATTAAAATTTTTTCCCCTTCCTTTTACTGCATCCCTAAGAGCGCTCTTTGGATGCGCTACGGTATGCTATAAACAGATGCTGTGTCGCCAAAATCTCGATTTATTTCTGCTGGGAACTGTCTAAAAGTTAATACTATCAACAAAGCGCTTTTTAAATCGCTCATATCTTCCAAAGCATTGATAAAAAAAAAATAAAATATGATTTTTAAACATTTACGAAACTTTATCAAATAACCAAAAATAAATCAAATTGGTGATCCGTCAGTTAAATTTTCCATGGATTTGCTCATTTGCAAATTTTTTATTTCAAACTTACCAAAAAGGAAAGAATAATGTTGGATCACATAAGCTTACGGAGCATATTTTCCTGTATGGAACTAAAAAACCGTGCAACAAAAGTTTTAGTTTTACGAAAAAAAAGGAAGAAATACGCGTGGTGAAACATTGCACAGTGGTTTATTATCGATTTTTTTTTGGAAACAATTCGGCCATTCAGTAAGTACTGGACCGATTGCAGTGACATTGAACCGGTTATACCTATCGAGGTTGGTCACCTAACGTCCGATTTTTTTCAATTCTGAATTTTTGTTTAGCTAGATAAATTTGTGATATTTAAGAACCATAGCGAATAAAATATTTTTTTTTTGTTAAAAAGTTACACAGTTTTAAACTTTACAAAATAATGGGATTATCTGCCCAAAAAGTATCAACATTCTTTTGCTTTCAGCTTAAAAGTTATTTCGTAATTATTTTCAATTTATGGGAAAGGCTTTATCACGTAGACGATTTTTTTAAAAAAAGCGTGAAAAAATTTCTTATTTGAGCTCCCCAGCCTCATCGAAAGTTGACCCATTTTTAACACAAATTTCAACTTTACCCCCCTGGGAAAAAGTGCACGCCCTTGTTGGGCCTACCAAAGCAAACATAGATTCTTTAGTATGTTAGTAGCTTACAACATGAATAGCTAATAAATATATTTCATTCATTCGTAATACAACGCGTTTTTCTGTCAGTGTAGTTTTTGTTTTTAAATTTTTACAGAACATAATTGCATTTTTATTACATTGTTCTCTTGAAATGCTTTCATGTTTCATACTATTATAAAAAAAAGAAGAAAGTTTTAAAATTTCAGGTACATCGTTTGCAATAAAAATACACGTATTTATGTTTATACCATTTGGGTGATTTTTTGGGACCTCAGTTAAACTCGGTTTAGTTAAACTGAAAACAGTTTTGTCAAGTCCTTGCCAAATTTGTAAAAAAAAATTGTCGGAAAACCCTATAAATATTGGTCTTTGTTAAAATTACAAATTTCGCCTTCAAAATCCGAGCTTCAGACTATGGTAAACTGAGTTTAAACTTAATCTACATCCCAAAAACTAGTCCTTTAAGTTTGTTAGATTTTTATATATGTATGTATGTTATTAAAAAAAAATCCATTCTTACAAAAATATAAAAAAGTACCAAATAAATCACAAATAATAACATTCTACTGGTATTCTAATAAACTCACTTAGATTTATTTCTGCTTCATCTTCTTACAGGGCATGAAAATCTTAGCACCCCTCAAAAATAACAAAAAAAAAAACACCACACAAAAATTGTTGAAATGTCAGCACGTACTTAATATAAATTGTCATGTTGTTGAGTTGAGTTTTTCATCTTCAAAACTTGACAATTTCATTATTAGTATATAGAAATCATTGTTGTCTTTAATACAGATTTAAAAAAAAAAAAAATTTCACTTGATATTTGATTTAAAAAAAATTAGTGATTCTATTCCACATTTCGGAACATATTTATACAATTCACAATAAAATAAATTATTGCAAAAAAAAAAAATTGGTAAAAGAAATTTTCCTTCTAAAAATGGGGTAGATCTTTCAACAAAAAAATATCTTGTAATTTACAAAAATTACAAAAAAAATATATTTTAAATTTTTTTTTTCGCTAAATTTTTTAATTTTAAAATTTTTTTTTCTCCAAAAAAAAATTATTTTTTTTACAAAAATTTTTTTTTTATAAATTTTTTTTATCAAAATTTTTGTTTCGCATAAACATTTTTTTTAATCAAAAATTTATTTTTAACAAAACCGTTTTTTCATCAAAAAAACATTTTTTTTTTCGCAAAAATTAATTTTTTGATCAATTTTTTTTTTTTATCAAATTTTTTTTCAGGGAATTTTTTTATGGAAATTAATTTTCTTCATTTGTGTATAAAAAGTACAAAAACAAGTAAGAGTTATAAATCTGGCTGTGCCAAATCTTTAATACTCTCCAAAATGTAAAAAAATTTTTAAACTTTCGTTTTTGAGTGTAAAAATTTACTTTTTTAGTCATTGTGTAAAAATTGCATAAAAAATTATTTTTTTTTGAAATGTGAATTCGAGACAAACGCAATTTCACAGTTCTCCCAAAACTACTGAACACCTGAACCAAATTTGCTGAAATTCAATACCAACCTGATCTTTCATTGGATGTATTTAATACACCACATTTTATCTTGTTAAATAAAAAATATTAAAAAAATTAAATTTCATCGAATTTCTGTTTAAAATTTATGTGTCTGCATTTTACATTGTAAAGTTTATGAAGTGTAAATTGTTGACACAGCAACATCCTAATTAATGATATTGTTTAAACATAAATGTTCATGTAAAACTCAAACCGCCAACATTTTTAATAAATTTCAAATGAAACAAAATCGTAGTAGCTAATGAATTAAAAAAAAAAAAAACAAAGTTAAAGCTGACATTTTTTAATAGAATGTTTGAAACTAAATTGCAGTAGAACTGCACTGTACTCTTTAAAAACAAAAAATTATGGAACAAAATGCACTTGTTAAAATTTTAATCTGCGGGTGAAGTCTCAGCAGAGAAATCTGTCGAGACAGCAGAAGAAAAATCTGGTAAAATTACATCGAATTTGAGTCATATGATAAATCTGCAAATTTTAATTGACCCACACTTATAGAAAAATGCTTCATATCACTAATGAATGGAATTCATTAACGTTGTGGCATTACAACAATGAAATATTTCATATGCTGAATGAAATTTCATACATATTGTGCAAGATTTTCATTAATTTTGATTTATTAGATTTCGTAGTTTCATTAAAAACTTTCATTAAGTTTTGTTTATAAAATTTTCTGTTAGTTTACGCGCGCAAAAAACAGTTGATTTTGTGTGAGAAAACTAAGTGAAAACCATTTTTTATTATTTTTAATTCTATAAGAAAATCTTTACAATTTCATACATATGAATATTTTATTTTAAAAATAAAAGCATTTATTCAATAAAATTATTTCATTTCAAAAATAAAAAGTAGGATTTATTCAATGAAAGTATTGCATAACAATTAAATACTTTTTTTCATTAAAGTAATGAAAAATTTTCATAAAATACAATTTATATTTTGTATGAACAATTTTCTTTAACTTAATTAGACTTGCTCTTGCAATTACATTTTATGATACCTATTTCGGTACTGCGAAATAACTCCCATCTGAAATAACTCCCGAAAATAAAATGCAATAACTCACAAAATTTTTCCATACGAATTGGGACTTATTTCATTATGAAATAAGTCCCAGTGCGTGAGGATTTATTTCACAATTTTTGTTGGAAGTTATTTCATTATGAAAGAACTCCCAAATGAAATAACTCCCACAGAAATTATTTTGGGAGTTATTTCATTTCTTTTTTTAGCATTGGGAGTAATTTCATTAATGTTGGGACTTATTTCATTTTAAATGAAATATCGTTAAGAATTATTTCCAATCTGTGCAATTTATTATTTATTTTTCTTAAAAGATCTTTTGCGTTGCCGGCTTTCGTCCGGGCTTAGGGATTACAAACTCCATAAATTAATTTAGCGGCTCTATCCATTTTAGTAACTTTCAGTTCAAGTTTCGCCATTCCGTAATTATCTGGGTAAAAGGCTTCCCGAGTAAAAATGTTTAGATATATTTATATACATCACATCTTCTCCGAGATTTGAAGGATCAAACTGATCCGAGTAAGATCCGTATTGATCCGAAATTTGAAAGATCAGTACTGATCCGAAAAATGGATCGCTAAGATTGGATCAGTTTTAATCGGACGGATACAATGTCATACGGATACAATGTCATCCGGAGAATCCTTAAAAGTTTTCTATAAGAAAAATCGAGGAATTTTTCTATAGAAGAAATTTTTTTTTTAGAAAAAATAAAAGAATTTTTCTAGATGAAATATTTGGGAATTTTTTTAGACAAAAAATTTCTTAATTTTTCTAAATGAATAATTTGGGAAATTATAGAAAGAAGTTGAGAATTTTTCTTAGAACTTTTTTATAGAAAAAATCTTATAATTTTGACAATTTTTATATGAAAAATTTAACAGTTTTTCTATATTAAAAATCTGAGAGTTTTTTTTTATAGGAAAAATCTGAGAATTTTCTATATTGAAAATTTGACAATTCTTCTGGGTAAAAAGAAAAGAGGATATAAAATCATGACTGAGAATTTTTTCTAAAATTTTCAAGAATCTAAAAGTTTTCTTTCAAAAAATTGTTTTTTTTATAGAAAAAAAGTAAAATTAAATTAAAACTTTTTTATAGGAAAAAATAAGAAAATTTTCTTCAGGAAAATTTGTGAGTTTTTTATACAAAAAATGGAATAGAATCTTAGACTTTTTTTAAAGGAAAAATTATACAGTCTGGGACTTTTTTAGGAAAAATGTCTCTGAATCTAAGTATTCTTCCGTAGAAAAAATGTCTTAAAATCTGAGATTATTTTTATTAGAAAGATGTCTCAGAATCTAAGACTTTTTAATAGGAAAAGCTAAAACCTTTCCTATAGGAAAAAAGTCCTAGAATCCTAGAAAAAATTTGCGATTTTTTCGATAGGAAAAATATCTCAGAATTTTTGAGTTTTAATATTAAAAAAAATATTCTAAAATCTATGACTTTTTCGATAGGAAAAATAACTCAGAATTTAAGTCTTTTTCTATAAAAATTTTCTAAGACTTTGAGAATTTTAGAAATAATATTCTGATAATTTTAGAAAAAATATCACAGAATCTAAAATAAGGTCTTAGATTCCGATTTTTTTTATTTGAAAAATGTCTCAGAATCTAAGACTTTTTTTGTAGGAAAAATTTCGGAGACTCAGACTCTGAGACTTTTTCTATGGAAAAAATGACTCAGAAACTAAAACATTTTTTTAGGTAAAAATTTCTTAGACTCTCATATGTGAAAATATTTGACTATCTTAGACTTTTTCTAGGGAAAAGTTTCTCAGAAAAAAAAACTTTTTTAATAGAAAAATGTCGCAGAATCTAGAAAATTGGCTCCAAAAATTTTAAAAAGCATCAAAGTCTTCAATTTTTCTAACCTCAGGCACTGTCTACGGAATATTTTTTCAAACTCTTAAAATTGTGGTGTAGAAAGATCGTTTCGGTATCTTAAACCTTTTTTAGAATAGAAAAATTTTTAATATTTCAGAACCTAAGAAGTTTTCGATGAGAAAAACTCACTTAACCTGAGAATTTTTCTTTACGAAACATTTTTCTAAATATAGAAAGTTTTGGTGTGAGAAGTGAGAATTTTTGGTGAAGGTGTACGAGAATTTAAAAATTTTTTTATAAATTCTGATTAATTTTTATTCAAAAATAAAAATCGTTACATCCGACCTTAAAAATATCATATTTCTAGTAGATTTATTCTAGCTCGAGGTCATTATTTCCTTTACTTATTTAGACTTTGATATTCTCATAGAATAATTTTTTGAAAATTATTCTATGAGAATATCATAGCTTTAATAAGTAAAGAAAATAATGACCTCGAACTAGAATAAACCTACTCAGATTTTATAAGCTTTTCTGTATGAAAATGCCTCAGAACTTCAGAAGTTTTCTATTGGGATAACGTCTCAGAATCATAAACTTTCTCTTTAAGCAAATGTATCGGAAAAATTTCCAAATAAGAAAACTTTTTGTGAATAAACATATCTCTAACCTGACTTTTTTTCTATTTGACAATTATGTCAGAATTTGGGCCATTTGCTGTCAGAAAACTGCTTTAGAACTGAAAATTTCTTGAAGAAACATTTTTCAAAATATCAAACATTTAAGTTTTTTTTATTATTAAAATGGGAAAATGTTTCTATACACAAAATCATAATAAAAAAGAGTTGAAGACTTAAAAACCTTAACCAATGATTCAAATTCGACCTGAAGTTCCCTGCAAAAAAAAAATTTTTGAGCAATAAAAAAATTTTTCCCCACCAAACCCAAAAGATGGATCCGCGTCTGCGTAGACATAATTCATGTAATGGGGACTTATTTCATTTTTTTGGCACTTATTTCATTGGGAGCTCTTTCATTTTTTTGGGAGTTATTATTTTGATTTTAAATAACATCCAAATATTGGGACATATTTAATTTTTTTTTTCGGGAATTATTTCATTATTTTAAGTTGGCAGTTAATTAATTTTCTTGGAACTTATTTCATTGCGACTTATTTCATTTGGGAGTTATTTTGCAGTACCAGCTATTTGAATAATTCAATGAAATCCTGCATAGGCTTCTTTTTAACTTCATTTTTCATAACATTAATGTAGATTTTCATTATTGTCATGTACAAATTTCTATCAGCGCAGTTTGCTAAGACTTTGTAGTGTGCAATGAAAAAACTTTTGAAAATTTTCTAATTTTTTTTTAAAGACTTGATTTTGTGTTTTTAATTTAAACTGTTTTCCAAGAATAAAATTTCCAAGTTATTTTAAGTTCAAATTTAAAAAAAAAAATCTTAAAAAATGTTTCTTCAAAACGGAAGAATTAAATACTAAAACTATCAAAACAATCTGTTTTTTTTTTTAATTTGATCATTTCTAGTTTAAGGAATTAAATTTCACAAAAATCTAATTAAACTTAATAAATTTTTGGAAACAAAATGCCAACAGACTATTTCTGTAAAATAACAAAATAATCTGTAAAAAGTATGCACAAAAATATTTTGAAACTCAGCAAACAGAATCAGTAAAACGGCAGAAAAATTTCTGTTATTTTCTAAAACTAAATGACATAGAATTGCTAATTCATATTAAAAGTCATTTTAAAGATTTTTTGACTGAGTTTTTTTCTTTTGAGTGTATGAACAAATTCGTAGAACACAAGTTGTTATTTGAAAAAAGTTGAAGATTTAAAATTGGACTTTTTGCCGGAGATCTCTTAGGCTGCCCCAACGCACATTGTTTTAACGTCTATTCCAAAACACATCTGTCGGTGAGACGTAACGAAATTCCCTGAAAAGCTAAATTTGATCTACCCTATTAGTCAACCCTCAGTTTTGTTAAACATGTTTGTCTACTACTTTTTAACCTGCAATAAATTATAAAAAATAAATAATGGTACGTTCTGCATGTTCTTCTTTCTAAAACAACCATGTGTATTATGTCCTAATTAATAATTTATATTTATATATTATTATTATTATTAAAAATTTATGAATATATTGCATAGAAAACACAAAATGTTATTTTTTGGGGTATTGAAATCCAGACGCATTAGTATCATACACCATCTTAATAATTCTCTAGTGGTGCAATGGTCTACCATGTGTTTGGATATTATCCTTGTATGAATATTTTTGTTATTATCCTGCACGTGTGTGTAAGCTGTGTTGTTTTATTTTTTTTTTTTCTTTGCAAAACAAAAAAAGTTGTTAAACATTGAACTTTAACATTTTCCATAAATTCTGTTTTATTTTTTGTTATTTTATCTTAAGTATAGTTTTTATATATATTATTTCCGTTATATTTTAATATATCCTGCAGGACAAGCAGCAGTGTTGAGATTCGGTATACAGTTTGTAACACAGTAAAAAAGTTTGATAAATATTTTAAATACATGAGCATTTTCTTCGTCAATCGGGCCACCCCTCACTCCAAAATTGGTGTGGGTTTAAAATTTAAAAAAAAAATTCGAAATTACATAAAAATATTTACTTTGTCAGATCCAATATGGCGCCCAATTTTTTTAAACTATTACAGACTCGCTTAAACCCTTTATACGCGGCCTCTTGGGGTCGCTTATGAAGAATATGCATGGAATTTTCAAAATTCAAAATGGAGAATCCAACATGGCAATTTTTTTTTTTAATAACAGATTCACTTAAAACTCTTTACGCACAGGTTTGTTGGGTTAATAAATTTTAATCCGCCATTCGATAAACTAACTTCCAGTGTTGGCAACCGATATCCACCTAGAATAACGGTATTTGGCTATTGTACCGCAACCAATAAAGATATGGACATTTTCAAAAGCGATTATGAAAGCTGATGAAATTTCTACACCATTTACAGATGTAATTCGAAAAAGATCAATTGTAATTCGAAGATTTTACTTGTAATTCGAAGATTCCATTTGTAATTCGAAGATTCCATTTGTAATTCGAAAATTCTACTTGTAATTCGAAGATTCTATTTGTAATTCGAAAATTCTATTTGTAATTCGAAGATTCCATTTGTAATTCGAAGATTCCAATTGTAATTCGTAAAATATCAATGGAAATTCAGTTGATATTTTTCGAATTACAATTGGAATCTTCGAATTACAAATGGAATCTTCGAATTACAAATAGAATCTTCGAATTACAAGTATAATCTTCGAATTACAAATGGAATCTTCGAATTACAAATGGAATCTTCGAATTACAAATGGAATCTTCGAATTACAAGTAGAATCTTCGAATTACAATTGATCTTTTTCGAATTACATCTGTAAATGGTGTAGTATTTTAAATGTGTCACTTCGTGTTTCTACCGGTTCGTTTTCGAAATATAGGTCAATACCTTTATAATACCGTTTGAAACGGTATTATAAGGGTATTGGCCTATATAACTAAAACGAATCGGTAGAAACACGAAGTGACACATTTAAAATACTAGAAATTTCATCAGCTTTCATAATCGCTTTTGAAAATATCCATATCTTTATTGGTTGTGGTACAATAGTCAAATACCGTTATTCGAGGTGGGTATCGGTTGCCAACCCTGCTAACTTCAGATACTTATTTATCGCCCCCAAAAAACTCTTAATATAAAAAGCTTTAAGAAAATCGGTTTATTTTTTAAAAATATTTTAAAAATAACATCACTTTCTTTTTTTTAACGACAAAAAAAATTACCTACGAAAACATTAAAAATTAATGATATCATAGGTTATTTTTACAATTTTTTTATTGAATTATTTTTAAAAAATATTCAACATTATTTTTTAAAAAAAAATTTAACAAAATTTTGGGGAATCGATCCCGCAATCATTACTACATTCTGGCCAGACACTCTACTCATCGTGTCAAACAAAGTCTCTTGATACAAACATGTTTTTATATTTCAATAAATAGTTTTTTGAATTTTTTTCTACAAAAAAATAACCTACACAAGTAGGTAAAAAATAATGATTTATCTTTAAAAAATTACAACAATTAAAAAAAAATAACCTACAGAAATCATTAAAAAATGAAAGAAGAATCACTTATTTTTACATACAGAACAAAAATAAATGACTTTAAAAATTGAATGCTAATGTGAGTCCTTATTTTTTATGTTGTCATTTTTGAAAAAAAAACCACACACAGAAATCGTCATATAAAAAAAAAACTGAACATTAAACAAATCAGTTTTCATAAAAAACAACAAAACGTAAATCTTTTAAAATAAACTACAAACAGTTAATGAAATATTTTTTTTTAAGTTTAGGCTCATGGATAACACATTTAAAGAAATTCGAAATAGGAATATATAACATTTTGGTATAAATTATGGCAAGATCAGTGAGGTGTTAGGGGGTTATTACACTTAAAATATTTGAAAAAAAAAAATTACCTACGAAAACATTAAAAATAATGATTGTTTTGTTATTTTTACCAACATATTCATAAATAAACAGCCTACCAAAAAAAATAAAAAATTAATGATTTCGCGGGTTATTTTTTACAATTTTTAATATTCGTTTGTTTTAACAAACATCAACATTTATTTTTTACTGGTAATAAAAGTTTCTAAAATAAATAACATTAAACATTAGAAAATAACGTTTTTCAATTTTTTTTACCAAAAATTACCTACGAAAACATTAAAAATTAATGATTGTTTTGTTATTTTTACCAACAAATTCAAAAAAAAATAATTCCTTCGAAAACATTAAGGGGCATGTCACAGAATCAATTCCGTTCGGAAGTGGAATAAGTGGTTTGCTCGTAAAACGCAAAGAAAATATTTTTTTTCGGAAAGAAACCACTTTTATGCAATTCAATTCCATTTTGATTTTTGAAAATGATTTCATTCCGAAATAAATATTATTCGTTTTGCGTTTTACGAGTAAACCACTTTTTTCAAATCCGAACGGAATTGAGTCTGTGACATGCCCCTAAAATTTAATGATTTCGTAGGTTATTTTTACAATTTTTATACCCTCCACTCTAGTGATAGAGGGTATATATAAGTTTGTCATTCCGTTTGTAACACCTCGAAATATTGGTCTAGGACCCCATAAAGTATATATATTTATGATCCTCGATCGATTTTAAGTCGATCTAGCGATGTCCGTCCGTCCGTCCGTCCGTCCGTCTGTCTGTCTGTCTGTCCGTCCGTAGAAAACACGCTAACTTTTGAAAGACTTTACAGAGGCTACTGAAGTTTCGCATATATGTTTGTCATTTACCTGGTCAGGTTGGTATTGCAATCCAGCCAAATCGGTCCAGTGGTTCAAAAGTTATGAGCAAAAGAGTAAATTTCGGCAAGGGTGTTTCGCGAATTTACGAGATAAAAAACACTATAACTTTCGAAAGACAATAATGAGACTACTGAAGCTTGGCAAGTATCTTTGCCGTTCCACGGGTCTATTTGGTTTTAAATTTCAGCTCAATCGGTCCAGTGGTTCAAAAGTTATAAGCAAAACCCTGAATTTCAAATTAGTTTCATCTAAAATGCCACGTGTTTTAACAAGTTTTAAAAGCATTGGTGGTAACTAAACAATGCTTTTCAAACTTTTTTAAATTTTAAGCAATTCTTTTTAAACTTGTTTAGTTTTAAAAGCATTGGTAACTTAAAAACCACACTCGAAAAAAATTTTACACTCAAAAAAAAATTTACACTCAAAAAAAAATTTTACACTCAAAAAAAATGTACACAAAATTTTTTTTTTTTTACAAAAATTACAATATTATGTGTACATACGTACGTGCCTTCACTCAGAAATATTTTTACAGTAAAAACAAAACATTACACTCGAAAAAAATTTTACATTAAAAAAAAAATAGTAATTTTTTTTTTTTTTTTAAATGACAAAAAAAGAGTTTTTTACTCAAAATAAATATTTCTAATCAAAATTGTTAATTTTTTCACGTTAAAAAATGTACTACCCTTTAACAAAAATGCTTTGTGGAGGGTATTCATAGATTCGGCAAAGTCGAATTTAACTTTTCTACTTGTTTTATATAGAATTATACTTTAAAAAAAAATTGGGGGAATTGATCCCGCATTAAACATTAAAAAATAAAGTTTTTAAATATTTTTTACCAACAAATTGATAAAAAAAACAAGTAAGAAAGTTATAGTCGGTCAAGACCGACCTATTGATACCCTACACCGGAAAATGGGTCCAAGTCCAAACATGGACCGATTGGATCTATCTTTTGTTAGATCTTTATTTAGTGTTGAAAACACACACAGATCAAATTTTAGTGGAATTGGTTTATTTTTTGCAAATAGACCGATTTAACTGATTATCGGTCGAAATTTTGATATGGGGGACTAAGTCCAAAAATGGTCCACTTATATTCCGATTTGATTAGGTTACTAAAGTACACATATAACACCTAAAAATAAAATTTTTATCAAATGTTTCCATTTTTAGGAATTTTGAGGGAATTATGTGAATATCGGGAGGGTGGTTTGTATGGGCACTACTAGAAGGACTGACCCGATCCCTTTGAAATTTGGTATAATGGTTTGTGCATTGAAAATTTTGTTACCTGTTAAATTTCAAAACAATATCTATTATAATACGGTTATTAGAGGCATTTAAGCAAAATTAAAAGGGGGCGTTTGTATGGGGGCTAAGTCTTAACGTGGACCGATTTTTTCCAATTACAATAGGCTTCGTCCTTGGCCCAAATGATGCTTAAGTTTCAATCTTCAAGTCAATTGATTGAAAATTGCGACCTGTGTCGTGCTTAAACCGATAGATGGACAGACGGACGGACGGATGGACGGACAGACGGACGGACGGACATCGCTAAATAGACTCAAAAGGTAATTCTGAGTCGATCGGTATACTTGAAGGTATGTCTGGGACCAATATTTCGGGTAGTTACAAACATCAGCACAAACTCATTATACCCTGTACCACAGAGTGGTGTAGGGTATAAATATTTAAAACAAGTGATAAAACTTTTGAAAACCATCCCAGAAGTTATTAATTTGTTTTAAAAACATCAACATTTATTTTTTACTGTTAATAAAATTTTCTAAAATAAATAACATTAAACATTAAAAAATAACGTCACTTTCAATTTTTTTTACCAACAAATTCGAAAAAAATAACCTACGAAAACATTAAAAATTAACGACTGTTGTGTTATTTTTACCAAGAAATAAAAAAAAATTATTCCTTCTAAAACATTGAATGATTTCGTAGGTTATTTTTACAATTTTTTTATTGAATTATATTTAAAAAAAATTAATAAAATTTTGGGGAATTGATCCCGCATTAAACATTACAAAGAAAAAAAAATCATTTTTTTTTTACAAACAAATTTGAAAAAATAACCTACGAGATCATTAAAAATTAATGATTGTTTTGTTATTTTTACCAGCAAATTCAAAAAAAAAAAATAGCCTACGAAAAAATTAAAAAGTAATGATTTCGTGGGTTATTTTTACAATTTTTCTATTGAATTATTTTTTTAAAAAATTTTAATAAAATTTTGGGAAATCGATCCCGCAATCAACTACATTCTGGCCAGACACTTTACCCATCGTGCCAAAGTCACTTGATACAAACATGTTTTTATATTTCTATAAATAAGTTTTTGAATTTTTTTTTCTGCAAAAAAATAACTCACACAAGTAGGAAAAAACCAGAGCCTACGCTTTTACTCGAGTAGCTCGAGTAATCGAGTAGCTCGTTACTCGAGCAGCTCGAGTAGCTCGTCAAATACTCGAGCAGCTCGAGTAGCTCGAGCTACTCGAGTAGCTCGAGTAGTAAAACACACATTTTTTTATATTTAAACTCCTGTAAAACAAAAACTATTATAGCTATTTTCAAAATTTTTACATTTTTGGAATGCTATGCTTCCAAAGAATATACATAATAAATATCTAATTAATAGGATTATCGTAGTGGCTTTGCTAAACTACTACTCGAAAAAGATCGGCGAGTTTTCATACAAATGTATGAAAATCCGCCCTCCTTTAAACTTTAATATCAAATTATGAGAATATTTTCAAAAAAACATGTCATTATTTTTTACCAATTATGATCGCATATACGATAAAAATACTTCCTCGAAATTTCAACTCATTTCTACAAAAAATGTGGCATTGGCGATCTACTACTCGAAAAAGATCGGACGCTTTCCATACAAATTTATGAAAATCAGTAGAATTTATTTCTTTGAGTAGTAAAACACACAGTTTTTATCTTTGAGCTCCTGTAAAACAAAAACTATTATACCGATTTTTACAATTTTTACATTTTTGAAATGGTATGGTTCCAAAGAATAAACATGATAAATATCAAGTTAATAGGATTATCATAGTGGCTTTGCCACGCTACTACTCGAAAAAGATCGGCGAGTTTCTATACAAATGTATGAAAATCCGACCTCCTGTAAACTTTAATGTCAAATTGTGACAAAATTTTCAAGAAAAGATGAAATAATTTTTTACCAATTATGATCGCATACATGATAAGATTACTTCATCGAAATTTCAACTCATTTCTACGAAAAATGTGGTATTGGCGAACTACTACTCGAAAAAGATCGGCCCATTTTCATACAAATGTATGAAAATATGCCCTCTTTTGAACTTTAATGTCAATTTGTAAAAATGTTTTCACGAAAACATAAAGTTATTTTTTTGCCAAATATGATCGCATAAATGATAAGAATACTTTCTCAAAATTTAAATTCATTTCTACAAAAAATGTGGCATTGTCGACCTACTACTCGAAAAAGATCGGCCGCTTTCCATTCATAGACTAGATAACTTCAGTAAAATTTAAACAAAAAAAAAAATTGAAATAAATTACGTAAACATGTTAAAGATAATTGTTTTTTTATGAAAGGAGTCATAAACAAATATTTGGAAAATCCATGGCAGTATAATTTGCTGAGACCACGTGTTCTTTTATTACTTAGGTTGTAAAATCTTTTGCTGTGCCTTTTTTAAAACACTGCCTATAAATATTGCACTAAAAGGTAAAATGAAAAAAAATGTACGGTACATTATAAATGAGAAAATTTTAGGTAATAAAACAATTTGGGTTAAAAAATTCACAACAGGTAAATTATGTCAAAATTAAAATAATGATTTAAGAAGTGATATTATCATTGCAATTATAATATGTAAAAAAATAAATTTAGTGGTCTAAAAAGATTTTCACAAATGAAATTAAACTTCAAACAAGTGCTGGTTTTTAAACATTTGTATAAAAAGCGGCTTATCTGTTTCGAGTAGTAGTTCGCCAATGCTTAATTTTTGGTAGAAATGAGTTGAAATTTCGAGGAAGTATTCTTATCGTATATGCGATCATAATTGGTAAAAAATAATGCATGGTTTTTTGAAAATATTTTCATAATTTAACATTTAAATTGGAATAAGGGCAGATTTTTATACATTATTATGGAAAGCGGCCGATCTTTTTCGAGTAGTAGTTCGCCAATGCCACATTTCTTGTAGAAATGAATTAAAATTTTGAGGAGGAATTCTCATCATATATACGATCATAATTGGCAAAAAATAACGTTATGTTTTCTTGAAAACATTTTCATAAAGTGACGTCAAAGTTCAAAAGTAGGCTGATTTTAATAATTTAGTTGTATGGAAATGGGCCGATCTTTTTCGAGTAGTAGTTCGCCAATGACACATTTTTGGTAAAAATGAGTTGAAATTTTGAGGAAGTATTCTTATCATATATGCGATCATAATTGACAAAAAATAATTTTATGTTATTTTGAATTTTTTTTACAAATTGAGATTAAAGTTCAAAGGCTGTCGGATTTTCATACATTTGTATAGAAACTCGCCGATCTTTTTCGAGTAGTAGTGTGGCAAAGCCACTAAGATAATCCTATTAATTAGATATTTATTATTTTTATTCTTTTAAACCATACCATTTCAAAAATGTAAAAACTTTAAAAATCGGTATAATAGTTTTTGTTTTACAGGAGTTCAAAGATAAAAACTGTGTGTTTTACTACTCAAAGAACTAAATTCTACTGATTTTCATAAATTTGTATGGAAAGCGTCCGATCTTTTTCGAGTAGTAGATCGCCAATGCCACATTTTTTGTAGAAATGAGTTGAAATTTCGAGGAAGTATTCTAATCGTATATGCGATTATAATTGGTAAAAAATAATGACATGTTTTTTTGAAAATATTCTCATAATTTAATATTAAAGTTTAAAGGAGGGCGGATTTTCATACATTTGTATGAAAACTCGCCGATCTTTTTCGAGTAGTAGTTTAGCAAAGCCACTACGATAATCCTATTAATTTGATATTTATTATGTATATTCTTTGGAAGCATAGCATTCCAAAAATGTAAAAATTTTGAAAATAGCTATAATAGTTATTGTTTTACAGGAGTTTAAATATAAAAAAATGTGTGTTTTACTACTCGAGTAATTGACGAGTAATTGACGAGCTACTCGAGCTGCTCGAGTAGCTCGAGTACTCGAGTAATAGGGAGCTCTGGAAAAAACTAATGTTTTCTCTTTAAAATGGCCAATAATTAAAAAAAAATAACCTACACAAAACATTAAAAAATAATGACTTTAGAAATTAATTGTTAATGAAAATCTTTATTTTTTATGAAGTCATTTTTGAAAAAACGCACAAACATAGTCATTAACAAGTAAAAAAGTTAATTTCGGCCTTGCCGAATGTAGTGATACCCTCCATAATTTTTAAAAGATTATTGCAAAAAACTTTTTTTAAAAAGAAATTACTTTAAAAAAAAAATTGTTTAAAAAAAAAATCCGCGAAAAAAAATATTGGTAAAAAACAAATCCGCGATTTTTTTTTGTCAAAAAATATGTTCGTCCTTGTTTAAATACTATTTGGTGTTCAATCATGTTCACATTCGTCAACCACCATCCGAATTAAAGCATTTTGTATTTTTAGGTTATGTTGAATGTACTAAAATTTTTTAGGTAACCTTACATTTTCGTTCATAAAACTTTTTGAATAAACTACAAACAGTTAACACCTAATTTTATAAAACGCAACGTGCCGCGTTGTCAGAACTTCTGTGTGAATTGTTTTTGTTACAAAAATAAATTGCATTGAAATTTTTACAACGCGGTGCGTTCCGTTTTACAAAATCAGGGCATTAATGACATAATTTTTTATATTAAAAAAATTTTAAAAGCTAACGAAGAAAATTGTTTGATTTTTTAAATCTCTTTGTTGGCTAATATTGTGTAGGGTATTTAAAGATTCGGCAAGGCGGAATATATTCTTTAACTTTTATTTTATTGATTAATTTTTTTGTTCCGCTCTTTAGTTTAACTGTAAAAGTTTTTATGGTTTGTTTTAACTTTTATATCAAATATATCAATAAATATTTTTCGGATTAAACTTTATTAAGTTAAAGAGTACATAGAATGTGTATATGAGGCAATTCCACACCAAATGTCCCGCTACAGAAAAAACACGTGTCCCATGAATTTCAGAATAGGTTGTATTGATAGCCCTATATGGAACATAGAAAATTGCGTCTTTTGTTTTTCAATTTTTCAAAAGCTGGGCTTAGTAGGTGTGGCTAAATATTGAAGAAATTATCAAATTTCTTCAATATTTAGCCGGCATGAATTTCGCTGCAATCGTCCTGAATGACCGAATTATCAAAAATAAACCACTGTGCGCCATTGTGTATGATTGTTATTTAATTACAATTACAAAATTAACTATACGCCTCTTATACTGTTTTCAAGTACCAATAATAATAGTTATCCAACTTAAAAAACGTGTTAAATAAAATCTATTGCTGAACTAAAAAAGGCTTGAAGAGTTTGTTATGGAAAATGTCAATTTCCATTTGCTTTTGGTTTCCTCCCATTCTGATTTTGGTTGTTGCACTGTGTTATTAATCATTAAAAAAAAAAATAATTGCATAACTCATCATTTAATTATGAGCATCCGTTATAGTTTTAGGATTACAAAACTAATATAAACCTTATGTCTGCAAAAATATTAACGCTTTATAATGTGCGTTTAAATGTACAAGTACTTATCATTTTTTTTTTTTTTTTTTGTTTCATATGAACTCAATTCATTTTTAGTTCTCAATTCAACCTTGGAGTTTTTATAAATCCAAAATATAAAACATATTGTATGCACAATGTGTATTGCACATGTTTAATTATTAATTTACCCTAAATTTTTGTGTATTATAAAATTTTCGCGCTGTGCTTTTTTGCAAACATTTTTGTATTTTCATTTTTCAATTTTTATTTCACACATTTCTGTTCATGACCCTTTTTTAAAAATTCAATCATCCTTCATGCATGTTCAAAGTGTCACATAAACGTCATTGGTATTAAGGCACGCGATATGAAAAATAAAATAGACTTAAGTGGCATGAGCCACTCACAGCCAGGAACTGGATGAAAATGTATGGTGAGGAATATTTTTACAGGAACATAAATTTTAGAATCTGCCTTTACGAAAAATATAACTTTTTAATTAATCTACCGATTCCCAACTTTTGAATCCATTATCACAAATTAAATTGTTGAGGGGTGCAACGAGAATATATTAAATTTTTTTTATGATTTTTATCTGTATTTTAATATAAGAACTGTTTTGTAGAAACCTTTGTTTAGATTGCATCTCTGACAATTGAAAAAACTTGTTTAAATCGTTAACCTGACTTTTATAATCGCATCAAAATATTTCTTCAAGATAATCTTGAACCAATTTGATCTTTGAAACTCACTAGAATAATCCATTTTTCATTAAAATGTATGACCAAACTATACTTTATAATATAAGGGTTCAAGTTGAAAAAATGCAGAAGAAAAATTGAATTTCTAAAAATTATAGACATTTCTGGTATTTCCTATACCGGTTTCAAACACCCCAGTAAGTGTCATCATCAGTAGGATTTTAAATGTCGGTTTGTCTTGTTATTGAAAACTGTTTTTATATATGTCAATATTTATAGTTTCTACAGAATAAATTTTGACAGTTTCCAACACTACAATTCTATTTCTAGCAATCTCAACCTCACTTCATACTTTCTTTCAACTTTTTTGTCTCTTACATTATTTCGCAAGGGTTTATAATATTGATGAAAAGTTACAAGAATATGAACAAATGTTTCACTAACTTTTGTCCAATGTAAGGCATCATCAATATGATGAATAATATGTTGACACCGTTTTATCAATTTTGCTGACACATTGTTATGATTATGATGAAACATTTACTCATATTGATTACGACATGTCATTAGAACTAATGAAAAAGTGTCATCATATTAATGACACACATCATAAATATGATGAAGAATATCATAATTGTCCGATGTAACTAATCATAATGATGATAAGTGACATAGGACGAAAAATGATGCAATATTTCTTCATATTGAAGCAAAAATTCATCAATAGGAAGTAGATCATTGAGTGTACTCAAATTCATTTGTATTTAAAATGTTTTGGGCATTAGAGGAGTATTTATACTTGTTATTCCTTCTCATGAATGTCCCCCTTAAATAGAGTTCATTTCGCCGAAATATCAGCTTATTAACTTGTAATAATAATAATAATAGTTTTGATCACATGATCAATTATTTTTATTTATTCTTAATTTTTAATAAATTCAACCTAACCGAGAACTGGTAACAATGACCGTCGTCTCGTTGCAGCGAAAAAAAAAAACAAGGGTTCTGGTGGGAATCGAACCCACGACCTCCACGTTGAATGGCTAGCACGCTACCAACTAGCCTACGGAGGCCCCTATTAACTTGTGTATCAGTGGTTCTCTATTAAATCCAATAAATTTAATAGTTTAAATTAGTTTTCTTTACACTATCCTTCAATTTAGTTTTTTGTTCACTTTTAGTTTGTAAAAAAAAAATCATAAATTTCAAATTAACTTTTTACAAAGATGAAAAACAAAACCATATTTCAAGCATCATAATGTGAAAAATTAATGTTTCTACATCATTGATCAGAAACATCCTTCTTGTTTTTTTTTTGTTTGCAGTTTTTTGTTGCTTCTATTTACTGTGGCATATAAAAACTAAAACAATATTTGTTCCTCTTGTGGCTTTGAGTTTTTTTTTTTTTATAAAATATTAAATATAGCGTGAAAGTTATAATTATGGGATTATCATTCGGTTTGTAACAAAAAAAAATTGCTAAGATTATCTCTTATAATTAGGTTTTGGAATTCCCGGACTTTTAAATTTCCCGGGAAACGGGAAATAAAAAATTGATTTCCCGGAATTCCCGGGAATCCCGGGGAATACAAATTATCAATATAAATCCTTAAAAACATTTTTCCTATAATAAATTCTCAGATTTATCCCATAGAAAATTGTTAGATTTTCCAATAAAAAATATAATACCCACGGACATTACCCGCATAACGGAAATGGGGATTATGACCGAATTCATCACGAGCATAATCCCCATAATAGTTATGGGTCACAATCCCAATAAGGATTATGTCCGTTCCCTGTTTGGATTACGACCGAACTTTTTTTCGGTCATAACCCCCTTTCACATTATGGGGAGTAAGTGCAAAGCAATTTTGTCATAATCCCCGATTTCTGCAGAGAGGGTTGTTTTAGCGAAACCGCTAAATTAATTTATGGAGTTTGCAATCTCTTAGCCGAAAGCCGGCTACGCTGAAACCCGAAATGAATTTGCTCATAATCCCCATAACGGAAATGGGGATTATGTCCGTAGGGTTTATGTCATGTCACCATGGAGAACTTCTCAGAATTTTCCTTAAAATTTCTATGAAAATTTCCTTTTTTCAAACTTCTTTTTATACCCTCCACTCTAGTGATAGAGGGTATATATAAGTTTGTCATTCCGTTTGTAACACAAATATTGGTCTAGGACCCCATAAAGTATATATATTCATGATCCTCGATTGATTTTAAGTCGATCTAGCGATGTCCGTCCGTCCGTCTGTCTGTCTGTCCGTCCGCAAAAAACACGTGAACTTTTGAAAGACTTTGCATAGGCTTCTGAAGTTTGGCATATATGTTGGCCATTTACCTGGTCAGGTTGGTGTTGCATCCAGCCAAATCGGTTCAGTGCACAGTGGCCGAAACATCCAATCTAGCGGCGCTTAATTCGGAAATGTAAAATACTAAAGCCCAATGCATATTTGTGATTATAAAACTTATAATGAATTTAATTTTTAACAATATTTATTTATTTCAGTGTTTTTTATTTTGGGAAATTTATGTGAATATCGCAGGGTTGGCAACCGATACCCACCTAGAATAATGGTATTTGGCTATTGTACCGCAACCAATAAATATATGGACATTTTTAAAAGCGATTATGAAAGCTGATGTAATTTCTAGTATTTTAAATGTGTCACTTCGTGCTTCTACCGGTTCGTTTTTGAAATATAGGTCAATACCTTTATAATACCGTTTAAAACGGTATTATAACGGTATTGGCCTATACAACTAAAACGAACCGGTAGAAACACGAAGTTACATATTTAAATACTAGAAATTTCATCAGCTTTCATAATCACTTTTGAAAATGTTCGTATCTTTATTGGTTGCGGTACAATAGCCAAATACCGTTATTCTAGGTGGGTATCGGTTGCCAACCCTGGAATATCGGGAGGGTGGTCTGTATGAGGACTAGAAATTAAAATGTTCCGATTCCGTTAAAATTTAGAGTGATTATTTATGGCTACAAAAAACATTTACCAGTCGAATTTCAAGAGGTTATTTGTGAAAATACCATTGTTAGGGCTTTTAGTAAAACTGGAAGGGGAAATTAACATGGGGGCTATGGGATAACATGGACCGATTTTGTCAAAAATTAAATAGCTTTTGTTATTTCGGTAAAAAATCTTAAATTTCAAATTTTAGCCAAATAGATTGAAATTTGTGGTCTGTATCGCGTTTATACTGTTTATTTGGACAGGCAGATGGACCCTAAAAAACCGAACAACTTGCGCGAACTAGCACGCCATACTGAAACGTCACAACAAAAATAACCCAAAATACTAAACAAAACAGGAATTGGACCGAATACGATCGATTTTCAAAAGTTGCAGTCCATGAAACTATAGTTTATATCACAAATGTCAACTTCTATAATGCACTAATAAAAAACTAGATACACACAGGCCACAAACATTTATTTTTGAGTTAAAACATACCTTTTACTTTCAATTAAAACTTTTTGGCTCAAAATGTATAATCAATTGACTTAAAAGTATCAAGAAAAACTCACTGAGCAATTAGGCCCCAAATTCCTTTAATACACTTGCTGCACATATTCGCACAGCTTACAGCTGTGCGAATATTGAAAGCAAAACAAAAGTAAAAACGTAAATCGAATTTAACTTTTCTACTTGTTTTAATTAATTTTCTAAAAATATTTAGTTAATAGGGTATTCCTGAATTCGACCAAAGTCCACACTAACTTTTTACTCGTTTTTTTATATATTTTTATTTTTTATTTTTTGCTTGAAGAACTTATTTATGGTTTATTTGATTTATTCATTTCATGGTGTTTTTGCCTCCATTCTATACATTCTCTACTTAATAACTTAATGACATTTTTATATAATTTTTTTTTTTATAGAAACTTTTTATTTTCTTCTAAAGAAAACACCACAGCTTTAGATAAAAAAAGGGTTTTTATTTCGTTCTGGGATATATTGAATGAAGTTGACTACGCTTCTTTTTTTTGCAAATATGAGTATGTAGCAGGAAATGAGTTTTTGATTGCTCTGTTGTTATTTGTTGTCATTTGTTTGTCGTTTTTGTGGCATAAGAAAATATTGTTGCAAATTACTTGGAATATTGTTTTTATTTAAGAGGGATTCATGAATTGAAATTATGATTTTTTTTTATTGTGATTTATATTATTATAATTTAAAGTGATCTGGGAAACTTGTTGAGTAATCAAAGATATATATGGGGCATTCCATGTGAATCGGACACTTTGAAAAAATTTTTTTTTTAGATTTTCCCAATTTGTTCACAGTTTTTAGTACCCTTCGAAAACTCCTTCGTGGTAAATTTTCATATTTTTTTTGATGACCCGTTCAAAAGATATCGAATTTTTAAAAATTGGTAGTTTGCTCCTTTACTAAAACTTTTTTTACTCATAACTTCTTCAATAATGGTTCAAATTTCAAAAAAATTTTTTTTCAAAATTTTTGTTTTTTTGCGTACTTTCTAAAAAAAATCCCAAAAAATTCTTAAAAGCGTTCTAATATGCGATTTTTAAGTTTTTAAATTTAAATCTCATTTTTGAAAATGTTTGTACTCTTCGATTTTTTTGAAATTTTTTTGTGTAAAAGTTCTATCGATTATACAAATTTTTTGCCCAGGCAGATCGTGGGACAACGATTATTACTATTTTTTTAATTTTTTTGAAAAAAATTTATTGTAATTTTCCAATCTTAAAATCACTTCTACTGCTCCAATGGTGCGTCATAGAGGGGTCATTAATAAGACCGACCCCCATTAATTTTTACGTCTTAACATTTCTTTGGAACAAACTAATACCCTATCTCCAATTTCTAAGGGGGCTCCCACACAAAAGGACATTTATAAAAATTTGCTCCAACCGCTCTAACTGCCCTAATAGTGCCCTTAGAGCAACAAAATGTATGACGGACCCACAATATTTTTTTATTCCAAACATTTTCTCTGAACACACCTACCCTCTATCTCTATTTGTTAAGGCGGTCCCCAAACAATTTTTATTATTTTTTGTCAATTTGTTTTATTTAATCCGCTTCTACCGGTCCAATGGTGCGTCCGAGAGGTGTAATTAGTGAGACCGAATCCCAATTATTTTTACCCTACAATATTTTTTTAAAACATACCTACTCCCTATCTCCACTCCCTAAGTAGGCTTCCATTCAAAATTACATTTTTATAAAATTTGCTCCAACTGTTATTTGAATGGGAGCCTACTTAGGGAGTGGAGATATGGGGGAGGTATGTTTTAAAAAAATGTTGTAGGGTTAAAATAAATGGGGGTTGGTCTCACTAATGACCCCTCTCGGACGCACCATTGGACCGGTAGAAGCTGATTAAATAAAACAAACTTAAAAAAAATAAAAAAATTGTATGGGGACCGCCTTAACTGTTAAAGATAGAGGGTAGGTGTATTCAGAGAAAATGTTTGGACTAAAAAAATATTGTGGGTCGGTCATACATTTTGTTGCTCTAAGGGCACTATTAGGGCAGTTAGAGCGGTTTGAGCAAATTTTAAAAAATGTCGTTTTGTGTGGGAGCCAACTTAGAAATTGGAGATAGTGTACTAGTTTGTTCCAAAGAAATGCTAAGACGTCAAAATTAAAGGGGGTCGGTCTCGGAAATGACCCCTCTATGACGCACCATTGGAGCAGTAGAAATGATTTTAAGATTGGAAAATTACAAAAAAAAAAATTCGAAAAGTTTTAAAAAATAGTATTTGATTTTTTCTGTAAGTACAGATCGAGCACGGGCTCTAATTATATTTGTTATAAGGGTTCAAGTTGAAAAAATGCAGAAGAAAAATTGAATTTCTAAAAATTATACACATTTCTGGTATTTCCTATACCGGTTTCAAACACCCCAGTTAGCGTCATCATCAGTAAGATTTTAAATGTCGGTTTGTCTTGTTAATGAAAACTGTTTTTTATATATGTGAATATTTATAGTTTCTACAGAATAATTTTTGGCAGTTTCCAACACTACAATTCTCAGCAATCTCAACCTCACTTCATACTTTCTTTCAACTTTTTTGTCTCTTACATTATTTCGCAAGGGTTACCAACATGATCTGGAATTGCAGACACAAATGAAGGAATTTGCATTTTCTGTTTCGGAGACGTGCCCAATGGCGACATATTATGTCAGTAATTTTATTTGATTTTTTCTGTAAGTACAGATCGAGCACGGGCTCTAATTAAATTTGTTATAAGGGTTCAAGTTGAAAAAATGTAGAAGAAAAATTGAATTTCTAAAAATTATAGACATTTCTGGTATTTCCTATACCGGTTTCAAACACCCCAGTTAGCGTCATCATCAGTAGGATTTTAAATAGTAATAATCTTTATCCACGATCCTCCTGGGCAAAAAACTTGTAGAATCGATTGAAGTTTAACACAAAAAAATTTCAAAAATATCGAAGAGTAGAAACATTTTCAAAAATGAGATTTAAATTTTAAAACTTAAAAATCGCATACTAGCGCTTTAGAGAATTTTTTGGGATTTTTTTTTAAAGTACGTAAAAAAAAATTGATTTGGACCATTATTGAAGAAGTTATGAATAAAAGAAGTTTGAGTAAATTTGTACAAATTTTTAAAAATTCGATATCTTTTGAACGGGTCATCAAAACAATCTGAAAATTTACCACGAAGGAGTTTTCGAAGGGTACTAAAAACTGAAAACAAATTGCGAAAAGCTAAAAAAAAAAATTCAAAGTGTCCGATTTGACATGTAATGCCCCATATATGTTATTGGTTTCATTGGACTCAGAAAATGCCAGTTATGGAACTCATAGTCCTAATATTTTTGATTTTTCGCCCTAAAAATTAAATCTTACAAAGTCAAATTTTGTATGACCAGACCAAGTCACCTATTCTAGGGTTAACTATGATGAGAAGAAACAAAATCCAAAATTTTAATCGATAAGATGTATTAAAAGCAAAACAAATTTTTAGATTTTTTTAAGAAAATTCTTGTTTATTGGAAAAAACCACAATTTTTAACAAATTTCAAATGGTAATGTCTCTAAAACCGCTTCACTGATTTCCAAATAATATTTAGGATTTTCTATTCAGTACAGCCGAATATAGCAAACCTTTTATTCCCTTCTTTCGTTATTCATTTCTTTAATCTATATTATTTGATATGGTCACAAAGATGACACAAATATTATCATTAATTACAATATTCTTTATTTATCTCAAAATGACAATATCAATAAACTTGTTGACAAATTTTATTTTTAATAAAAATAATTCTTTGAACAAAAGTTACATATATTTATTGCCATTAAATTAATTTATACTACACAACACTCCTCTTTTGAGCAGAAATGACATTTTCCACATGTGTAACAGATGCCATGGTTCAGTGGTAAAGAAGTCAATAATCATAAAAAAAAAAACTGATGGATGAAAACGAAAGTAAGAGTAGTAAAATGAAAAAGTTGAAATGAATATGGTCTGTTAAATAACACTGTGCAACAAAAACAAAATTAATTACTAATGAGCCCAATGCGAACAAAAAGTATATCAACCAAAAAAAAATAAATCAATCAAAGAATTTTGGTATAAAAGTTCAAATTATTTTTTTGGACTAATGATTTTTTATCACCTCCAACTACAGTATGGGGGTATACTCACTTTGCCATTCCGTATGTAACGCATCGAAATACTAGTCGGGGACCCCATAAAGTATTTATTTTAATGATCTATTCTTAGACATTTTGACGGTGTCCTTCCAACTGTGAAAGCACGATACAGTCCAAAATAAAAGGGCTAGACTCTAATCTGGTTTAGTTCGGAAATGGGCAAAATAAGATCAGAGGGAAAAATGTCCCCCGAATTTAATCCTACCACTATAAAATATCCTGCGGAGCCGAATTTAAAACTCTCTTTTGCTTTCAATTAATTCCATACTCCTTTGGAAAAACTTCTGTAGGATTTAGAAAAGATAATCTCAAATTTGTTGTACAGTGTATTTATCGGAATGACTGTAATCAAGTATAGGTTTACACTTACACTTTTTAAATATCTGAGTGCAATTGAAATTTCATACATAATAAATGAACATAGCATGTTACGGTAAAATTGTAAAAAAAAAAGTAAAAAAAAGATAAAAAAATTAACTAATGATTTTCATCATAATGTATAGGGTGGCACTTAATTCTTCTTTGTAGGTGTGATTTTAAGTTTATATCAGTTTGGCAGATCGGTCTAGGACCCAACAAGTAATACCCTGTTCTCACTTACACTTAAAACCCGTTTTTAGCAACATTTTTCGTTTTATGATTAAAAACCATTTTTATGACTCGTTTTACCATACATTTTTTTGTTGTAATATGTCAAAATAAAAATGTTTTTAGCTCGTTTTAAAATTAAAACGATTTAAAACGAGTGGAATTCCAGGGGTTGAATTGAGTATTTTTGAATGTTCAGCGTTTTTAAAGCATTTTATTAATATTGGCAGCATTGTTTATTACTAAAATGTAAATAATACAAAAAAAAATCGTGCTATTTTTATCTTTAAACAATTCTTGAACATTATAAACAGTTATATGTATAATTAATGAATATAATTTCAATATTTTAATATCGTTTGTTGTTAAAATGTGTACATGTTTATCAGCTGATAATGCAAATGTCAAAATAAAAACATAAAAACCAAAATAAAACGAGTGAAATTACGTGTGAACACTTTTTTTTTAATTAAAACAAATGTCGTTTAAAACCGTTTTTAGATGCTCGTGAGAACAGGGTATAAGACTGTCAAAACATTGACACACTCAAAAATCTAAAAAAATATAAAAAAAAAATAATAAAAAAAAATTAGCAGCGGTTCTTTTAGGGGTAAAAAAAATAATAAAAAAAGTTTTTCATTAAAGAAAATTTTTTTTTGATGAAAAAAAAAATTGATGAAAAACTGTTTTTGATGAAAAAAAAATGTTTTAGGAAAATAAAAAAAAAACATTTTAATGAAAAAAAAAATAAAAGTATTTTGACGAAAAAAAATTTTGGTAACCCGGCTAAAAATAAATGTGTATGTTCGTATATGCTTATATATAGATCTTTATATGATCATATATGAAATATATGGAAACATATATGTGACCATATATGCAAGAAACGATCCCATATATGTGGCCGTATATAAAATATGTGCCATATATGATATCATATATGGAAACATATATGTTATCATAAAATGTTAAATTTTAGTGCATGTGTATGAAAATATGAACCGGAATTACAAAATAAAAGTTTTGTACGATTGAAATTATATTTTATTACCATATTTATATCTTAATACCGATTCGTATCAATAATTTAAAAAATATAAAGTTACTTTTACATAAAGAAAATGGAAAAGGTAAGTTTTTATTAGAATTTTAAATGAATTTAGAATTATAAAATCATATGTATTATTTTTTTCCAGTTCATCGTCATAACAAGTATAAGCGTGGACATTTTATTCCAAAACAAGATCATATTCAAAATGAGTAAATGAACATATGTCGCAAATACAATAATATAGAGTGCTTTGATGTTGAAGAAAATTAAACTACGCAGCTTCGTTAATCTCGTGCAACTTCGTGGAGAGGGCATATGCACCACCATTATGTTTTCACTGCGATTGCAATACTGCAAACTATTTTGAAATCCCTTAATGTCGCCATAACAAATTGGAAATGATAGATCGTATAAGCAGTTTTGAGGCCGCGTAACGTTAAGCACACTCAACTTGGAGAAGAGGACATATGCACCACTAGAAATGTTATCACTACGATTCCAACACTATAAATTATTTTGAAATCCCTTACTATAGCAAATTGGAAATGGAAAGAACGTATGTATAAGAAGTTTGAAGGCCGAGTTACTAGAAAATTCAACCATGCGGAGGTACGTTAAGCTCGCTTAACTTGGAGCAGAGGGCATATGCACGACCGTAACGTTATCACTACGGTTCCAACACTACAAACTATTTTGAAATCGCTTACTATCGCCATAGCAAATCGAAATGAAAAGAACGATCAGTTTTAAGGTTGAGTAACGATTTAGGAAGGACAACGTTTTATACAATTACAAGAAAGCTGTCTATAAGCGAAAGTGACAATCTGGCACATTGTCACCATGATGTCAGTAGAAATAGTTTTTATCCCAGTCCTTCAAATATCCTTAGAAACATGATGTAAGTAGAAATAGTTTTTATCCATATCCTTCAAATATTCTTACAAACATAACCCAGCAAGATAAAATACATACTACGGAATATATTGCTTTTAATTGAAGTCTTAAGTAATTATTTGCTTTTGGCACAAAAGACCCATAAGGGTCGCAGTGCCGGCCGTTAGGGCTAGATCACCCCTTGAAAAAAAATTATTTGCTTGCTATGAATTTTGATGCATGCATTTAGTAGAAAAGAAATATGTAATAATTTTTAATATTTTTTCAGATGGATTTCTGAAAGACAATATATCTTTCCCTAAAAAGCATTCCATAGTCTTTAGCATCCAATGGGCTTAAGCATCCCATGGTCTTAACAAAATACACTCCAACATGTATGTATATAACTAGCAGTATCTAACCAATCTTTAAAGGTAGATGGTTGCTTCGTTAAATGACATCCGTGTTATCATTAACCTATTAGCACCAAATGCTATAGTTGGTAATACTTTAATACAATAAAAATTCTATAAATATCTCAAATATTAATATTATTTTATGTCCTTTTTTAGATTTTGACTATAAATATTGTAAAAAAGAGCCTTATACCATAACAAAAACGCTAAGTCTGAAGATAATCGAAATTAACACTAAAACAAGAAAACACCAAGGAAATCAACGTTCCTTTAATAAGCCCATTGTTCGCATCTTTCGATATCAATTGAAAAACTTGATATATAAGATCTTTTATGTTCAATTTATTTTGTTGACTATCAAAATGTGTTCTCATATCTATAAGTTAAATTATTTTTTTTATATGGTCACCAAAAATGCAAACGATAGTAACTAAAAAATGAAAAACATAAAATTAAACGGTTATGAAAACACCAAAATTAATAAAAAAAATATTTTTAATTTTAAATTATACTTATGTACACCGTTTGCAATTCTGGTGAATATATACATAATAATCTATTACATATAGTTTAAAATGAAAAAAAAAAAAATAAAAAAAAATATGAAAAAAAAAATGTAAAACAAATTGAAAACAACATCATATATGATCCCATATATGATTCAATATATTATCCAATATATGATTCAATATATGATCTAATATATGATCACATATATTGGATCATATATGACCGTGTCTTATATAAGCGCCAATTTTGGAATATGTTCATATATGAGACCATATTTGATACTATATATGATACTGTATATGGTCTCATATATGATATCATATATGATTATATACAACATTTTTAGCCGGGAAGAAAAAATTTTATGAGAAAATAAAAAATGAAACATAAATCAAAATCTTTGTTCAAACTCCTTTGTAAAAATCGTTTTTTAATTGCAATAAAATAAAAAACATAACTATGAAAAATTCAAATGTAAGGACCTACTGATTTCAAATTTGCTTTCAAAATTGTTCTAAGTTACACCGTTTTTAAGATATTTGCGTTTGAAGATTCCAAAAACCGCTAATTAATTACTTTCTGTTGTTCCACTGTAACGTATTCTAAGGTTGGCACCAACAAACTTAATAGTAAACGGACCTCCTAAATCCAAATCATTCATTCAAACTTTTCTAGCACGTTCCATTTTCGAGATATTCACTTGTGAAAATTAAAAAAAACGCGTATTTAGTGGGTTTTTAAAGCGGTACTGAAACAATTTTATGAGCAATAGCCACACTTAAAAAAAAAAAACTTGTAAAACGCCTGGAAAAATGCCTTGTAATCCCGTCCTACCAATATTTAACAAATTCCTTTTTTTTTAACAAGGAAAATTGAAATTTGCTCAAACGAAAACTACAGTTTTATTGGTAATTTTACAAATTTATTTTCGTAATTGTATTTTACCATTTTAATAGGTTATTTTACAAAAAAAAAAAACTATAATTTTACAACAAAGTTTTTATTACTAGGATTCTAGTTGATTTACAAAAAAAACTGTTATTTTACAAAAATTATCTTATACGAGGATTTATATTGTTTAACAAAAAAAACATATATTTTTTTTTAATGTTCTTTTTCTTTTAATTTTACAAGTCCCGGACAATTTTTTTTTTTTTTATTGAAAAATATTTAAAAAAAAGTTGACAAAATTTTGAAAACCCGACTAAAAAAGTTTAGATATAGTAACATATTATTTAATATATTTATATACGGCCATACACAGTACTTTACATAATTATATGTGAATGTATCGTGTATTAAGTTGTACACCCAAAATTTAATATGGTGCCATATAAAAGGATATCGAATCATGTGTTGCTCCACATACAATATATAAAGATTTATTAAATTAGATGTTGCATATAATATTTTATATGACTCCATGAATGACCTCATACAATATTAGATAAATAAATATATGATATACAACTCCATGCCTGACCTCATACAAGATGAGATACACATATATATATGGTTCCGAATCGGGGGAAAAAAGTCCCTAGAATTTTTTTTTTTTTAATTTCCAGACACAAATAATTTTTGCGTTTTGGAGTTAAGAATTTCATTAAAAATGATTTAAACAAAAAAAAAAATTAGCCAAATTTTTAAAAATTTTACAAGTCCTGAAAAAGTTTTGTAATATTTTCTAAGTCCTGGATAAAAAATATTTTTGGTACATTTTTTGCGTTTTGAGTAAAAATTTACTAACAAAGTTTTAGGAATTTTTTTTTTTAAAGTCCCGGACACAATTTTTTTTTGTATTTCCCGAAAAAACTTGAAAATTATGAGATAAAAAAAATATTTTATGCAAAATTCTACATATTTTATCTTATAATATAAAATTATATACAATTATATCAAATTAGATAAACCCAATATTCGGATCAAAAACGATCATATTTAATCTAATTTAACAAATTTTAAGCTATTTTGATCCACCAATTTCATCATCTTATTTTATCCAAATACGTGTTGTGCCATATTAAATTATATATGGCACAATTTCAAATTATATATGGACCTGTATATTTAATTTTAGTCGGGAAGTTAATTACGAGGATTCTAGTTAATTTACAAAAACAAACAGTTATTTTACGAAAATGATTTTATTACGAGGATTTATGTTGCTTAACAAAAAAATTTTTTTTTTTGGTTTGTAAATTTACAATTTTTTAAAACATATCTACCATTTTTTCTTGTAAGTTTACCATTTTTTTTATTTTTCCGGTTTTAAAACAATATTGGTTATTTTACCAATTTTTGGCGCATTTAAAATTACGAGGAAATCCTCGTAATTTTACGAGAAATTTACTTACCTCATATTTTACGAGAATAGCCTCGTAAAATCACGATATTTTTTGATAACTTTACAAAGTTTTTTTTTTTTTGAGTGCACAAAGTTGAGCATGATTTTACATAAAATGGTCCTCGTGATGCCAAATCCGATCTCCAAATTTCTATAGAGGGTTTCGTTTTCGAGATACTTTAAAATTTAAAAATTCCAAATTATTATATTTTTTGTAGGTTCACTGTTACATATTATTGTTTCAATGCCAAAAACTTGGGGTTTATCAATTGTTTTTTCAACAGTCAATATTTACAAACGTTAATTGATGTTACAGATTTCCATATAGGAGCACATTTAATAAACAAAATAATTGTACTGAGAAATATTGTGTTCAATATGACAAGTACACTCATAAAATTATGTTATTAACTGTTTGTAGTTTATTTAAAAAATTTTACGTTTTGTTGTTTTTTAAAGAAAAACCATTTGTTTAGTGTTCAGTTTTTTTAATGACTAGTTCTGTTCTTTGTTTCAAAAATAATAACATAAAAATAAAGACTTTCATTAGCATTCAATTTTCAAAGTCATTTATTTTTGTTCTGTAAGTAAAAATAAGTGATTCTTCTTTAATTTTAAATGATTTGTGTACGTTATTTTTTTTTTTTAATTGTTGGCATTTTTTAAAAAAGAAATCATTAAATTTTACCTACTAGTGTGGGTTATTTTTTTGTAGAAAAAAAATTCAAAAAATTTTTATAGAAATATAAAAAAATGTTTGTATCAAGTGGCTTTAGAACGATGGGTAGAGTGTCTGGCTAGAATGCAGTTGATTGCTGGATCGATTTCCCAAAATTTTGTTAAAAAATGTTTAAAAAATAACTCAATAGAAAAATTGTAAAAAATAACATACAACGAAAATCATATTTGCTTTCTCACTAAGTTGTGACTATTTAGAGTATGAATATTTGATGTTTGCATGCTAACAGTATTACCTAATTTTCTAAAGAATTCTGAAGATGGGGGAATTGGAAACCCCCCAAAACGATCGTCAATTCATTCCTGGAAATTACCAACATTTTTAAAATCAAGAAACCCCATTAGTATTAAATGGGAGAATATCCCAACAAAAAAAGTAGAGTTATCATAAGTACTTGTTATGTTAATTCATAATGGGGAACATGAAAAGGCCTCGAATCAGAAAAAAATCTTTTTAATTGTGTTTTTCTTTAAAATTGGTTAACAAAATAATCGCAAACATTATTAATAGAAGACTTTCAGACTCCCTCGACAAAGAATTTCGCTGTGAACAGGCAGGTTTTAGAGCCCAAAAGTCTTGCTTAGACCATGTGAATAGCTCCGCATTATAATTGAGCAATCAGTCGAATGGAGATCGCCCCTCTACCTGGTCTTCATCGATTTTGAAAAAGCTTTCGACACTTTTTCACATGACGCCATTTGGAAAGCCCTGACATGTAAAGGCGTACCTAAGAAAATAATAAATATTATACAGGAGCTGTAGAGAAACGCAAACTGTCGTATACTTCACCAAAACTCTATAAGCGACAAGGTTTCTGTTAAAGTGGGTGTTCGACAAGGGTGCATATTATCACCGTTACTTTCTTTTTAACGCTGTGCTGGACATCGTTATGAAAAATGCAATTGCAAACAACAGAGGCATAACGTGGGGACTAGGTGAACGTTTAGCCGATCTTGATTATGCCGACGACATCTGCCTTCTTACACATAGTCATTCTGATATGTTAGAAAGCCTCAAGATGGTAGAGGCAGAAGCTGCAAAGGCAGGCCTTAGAATCAATATCCCTAAGACAAAGGTTATGAGAATAAACGCCACATGCAACAGGCCATTCTTCATCCAAAACATCCAACTAAAGGATATAAACCACTTTTGTTACCTGGGTAGCATCATAACGACGACTGGAGGTTCTTCTGACGATGTCTTGAACCGCACTATGAGAGCCCGACAAGCATTCGGCCAACTCAGCACAGTGTGGAAATCACCAATCATCTCCACCCACACAAAAATCAATATTTTTAATTCATGTGTGAAATCTGTCCTTCTCTATGGGTGCGAAACGTGGAACATGGCTGCCAAAGATGTGAACGCTCTACAAGTTTTTATCAACAAATGCCTAAGAAGAATATTAAAAATTTTCTGGCCCAACAGGATATCTAATTCACAACTTTGGGAACGCACTCATCAGAACCAAATACAAATCGAAGTGTTGAGGAGGAAATGGCGCTGGATTGGCCATGCATTACGAAGACCACCAGACGATGTCACCCGTAATGCTATAGACTGCAACCCGCAAGGCAGTAGAAGAAGAGGACGACCAGCACACACTTGGCGAAGGCAACTAGATCTAGAAGCTTCGAGAGCAGGCAAAACCTGGAACGAAATAAAGAACCTTGCACCAAACAGAAACGATTGGAGAAATTTTGTTGAGGCCCTATGCTCCTTATAGGAACTAAAGGAACCAATATATATATATTTTCTTTAAAATACATTGTACTCCCTAAAAATGTGGAGAAGAATTTTAGTTAAAAAATCCAGGCCTCGAGCTTAAATCTTTTATTTTTATAATAATAATATAATAAAGTGACAGTTTTTTTTTAATAACAATTTTTGTTTATTAAACTTTTAACCTTGTGCTGCAAATATTTCAGAAGGCTAACGGTAAATTTCTTTAAACCAATTCTCATAACGTATTGAGTGCCACGATAATGTTTGGCATAATGAATTTGAAAGGGAATGTATGTATGTTATAAGTATCGAATGTCGCAGTCAATGAAGTTGAGTTCATTATGATTAATAATGATGACAACTTGTATGCTGGTTAATAATAGAAATGTATTGGTTTTCATTACCGGAATGCATTAAAATATTTTATGATGTGATGCCCTTATTATTATGTTGTTTTATTTTTTCGGTTATGTCTTTTAATGACATTTGTGTTTCTCACAATATTTTTTATGAGTTTTATGAAAATTTTATGCAGTTTTCTGTAGAATTTAATCACTTTTTGTATGAAACAAGTCATAAAATTAAAAATTTAATTTGAATGACATTTTTTTCTTCATTTGTAGGGGTGTTTTAAAAATTGTCAAGCACAAGGAACAATTGTACATTTTGAAAAAAATACCGTATAATGAGTTAATGAGCTAATAATTATGAATGTATGCATGTTGGTTTTGTTTGTTTATTTTTATTGGGTTACAACAATGATATTTAACCCCCCCTCAATTAAAATAAATATTGTTGACCCTCTTAACAATGGTGTCTTTTGTGGTATTTGTACGAGTAACATAATCCAAACTAATCAAAATTATAAAAAAAACATAAAGGTCATGTGATAAATAATAGGGGATTTTATGTCAAGACTTTCCAAGTTATTTTCTTTTTTATAAAAGGATTAACTGAACTACGAAATAATTGTATTATACTCGATATCATTTTAATATTACAAAAATATTGTTTACAAAAAATTTTTAAAAATTTCAAAATTTCCACTCTCACATAACAAAATACAGTTGTCACAACCGTAAATATTCCAACCTCATTTTTGAGATTGTTCCAACCGGTAATTTGTTTGTAACAAACGTATTGCGGCTGTCGCAACCGTATTGCGGTTGCCATAACCGTATTGAGATTCTGCCAACCGCATTACCGGTTACAACTTTAACATGAGGTTAGATAGAATATTTTCGGTTGTGGCAACCGTATTTGTTATTTTTTTTAAATCTTTTAGTATTTTTTTGTTATATTATTACTTTAATAACACCGCTCAACACTCATTTTCCGGTTTGAATTTTGGTGATCAATTTTAGTAGACTTTGATCTCCTGATTCCAAATCTGTTCTCCAAATTTTTCCATCACGTCCAGATTTTTAGTTATTCATGGTTGAAAATGCGAAAAATGAGGATTTTTGCATTATTTAAAAGCCTGCACAGCAGCCATTCAGTGGAATACAAATCTGCTATAAAGCGCAAACGTATAATTTGTCTTTGGTCTCCAACATAGAAAACAATTTTTTTCTAATAATTGCGTTTGGTTGGGTTACAATTGCGCTTTAAAATGACTCTGTTAAAATTATCATTTTTGTAAAAAAGGTAAGGTATCTACCTTGGTTTTTTTTTATTTTTTTCAAAGAAAACTAAAAAAAATAAATATTTTACAAATTTAAGTTTTCTGTGTTATTTTTCTTATAAACCGGAAGATATCTTTAATGGGTTTAAAAGTCTATAAGAAAGAATGAACTTTTGCCTAAATTTTGAGCTCATCACAGTAAAGATTGATCACCTGCACAGAAAAAAATTAAAATGAAATTCAATTACGAAATTCGTTGATTCAATTAAAAAATTAATTGATTTCGGACGTATCACGAAAATGCGCATATTAATTACTCATTTTGTTTGAAAATAGTTTTAAAACTTAATTAAATTGTTAATTGAATCAATTAAAGTTTTAATTGAAAATAAAATGGAAAACCAATTAAAATTGTAATTAAATAAACTAAAAAAAATTAATATAAAATTGAAAATCAATAATATAGATCTATTGATTCACATAAAATGTTTAATTGAAAAAAGACCAAACTCAATTTAATTTAAAAAGTTAAACTTCAAAAAATGCCCTAAAATAAATAAACATAGAATTTTATTGTTTTATATTATTAAGAATTTTTTTCTTTATTAAATATAAACAGTTGGTATAGTTTTGCATAGAAACATTATAGTAGTATTTTAAAATATCAATAACTATTTAAAATTACATTATTATTTTTAAATCTTGTTATTGCATGCATTTTTGTCGCTTTAGTAAAGTTGAAACAAAAAAAATGTATTATATTTCAATGTGCAAAACACAAGGCAAATGCCTCATATTATTTTTTTTGTTTCAACTGTACATATTTCATTAGCAAAACACATTATCCGCAACGACCACTCGCCTTAAAGAAAACAATGAAACTAAATTTTTTTGGTGGTTGCTACCACAGAAATATACAAAACAATAGTTCAAAAGTTTTTTTTTGTTGTTTTTTGCATTTTTATTTTTTCATTTGCTACTGGCTACTAACACTAATGCATACAAAACCGGTTTCGTTTGTTTTTTTTATTTTTGTTTTCAGTAAAGTTAAGAATTCAATTAAAACATTAATTGAATCAATTAAAATGTTTAATTGAAGTTAAATTTAATATCAAATCCATTTTTAATTAAAAAAAAAATTACGATATTATTTTCTGTGTGGTTTTTGTTTTAGACCCTTTTAAAAATTGTGCTTTTTCCAATTTTTTTCACAGTGTTTTTTTAAAATACATGTTTGGCCAATAATAGTGCAACAACTTCAAATTTTTTTGATCACATATTTGAGATCATAGTTTAATTCTACTCTAACGCTTTATACCAGATTTTTATTCCTCCCAGTGGCTGCTGTGCAGGCTTTCAAAAAAGGCAAAAATCGCATTTTTTTCGTATTTTCAACCGCGAATAATTAAAATTCTAGACGTGATGGAAAAATTTGGAGCACAGATTTGGAATCAGCGAGTCAAAATCCTTAAAAATTTTATATCAAACTTCAAACCGGAGTCAAAAATCTTCGATTTGTTAAGTGGTGTAATTTTTATTAAATATTTTTTTTTTGCAAAATAAATGTCAAACCAACTTGATGTAAAAAGTCAAAAGAATAACATTATTTTAATTGAAAACTTAAATTTTCAATGGTTGTAACAGTATTCCGAATTCATTAAAAAGTTTTTATATCATTCGCATTTGAAATCATCAAAATTCAATTATTTCTAAGCAAAAGTTTGTTTTAAGGCTGCTGTTTTTTTTTGTTATGAAAATTCATTTAACAAAATGTGTAAAGTACAACTAACATATTTAGTAATGGCATTATTATCTGAAGATGATAAAGAACAATACCCACAACACAATGGTGTACTAGTTTATTAACCCATTATAGACAGCTATTAATTTTTTAAAATCGCTAAATTAAAAAAAATATATTTTTGCAAAGAAATTCCCTGCAGGAAAACCCGGTTCTTTAAAGGTCACGCCACAGGGACCCACATGACCTATCATAAACTTGATATTTTTCACACCTGTCACAAACATTTTTGTGTCTGGGATTAAAATTCTTTGGTCCAAAACGTCAAAAAAATATGGTGTCCGGGATAAAGAAAATTTTCGGGAATTAGAAAAATTCTCTTTTAAACATTGTAATTCACTTATTTACTCCAAAATGCCAAAAAAAATTGTTTGTAAGACTTATTATTTAAATTTTTAAACAATAAGTTATAGATTTTAACAAAGTTCTGGGATTAGTGTAAAAAACCTTCCGAATCTAGTGACGACTACACACAAAATATTGGTTTATGAAAATTTTCATAATATTTATTAAAACATCATTAAAAAGTTTCATTGGACGAACTTTTATGACAAATTGTTTTCCAGTTCATTGAGTGTATCCATAAATGGGTTAAATAAACAAGTTGACATGACACTAAATATTCATCAACAGCATAAACTTTTGTAAATAATTTTAAGATGCTTTGTTTATTTATTTAAAAAGCTGTACCAGATGTTAATGTTTTAAAATAGCTATAGTAAAGAAGAAACAAATCGGAAATAAAATTTGTTCATTAATAAAACGAAAGCACATACAATAGAACGCGGTTAGAACGGACTATAAACGTAGATCAATTACCACATCTAAAGAATAAACAGAACAATTAAGTCACGGCAACTTTCATGCGAATAAGTAAAAAAGCTAAAATTTTATTATTTTTACTACACTTCTTACAGATCCGAAAAGGATCAACTGTAATTCGAAAATTTCATTTGAAATTCGAAGATTCTATTTGTAATTCGAAAATTCTATTTGTAATCTGAAAATTCCATTTATAATACCAAAATTGCAATTGCAATTGATCTTTTTCGAATTACAATTGATCGCTTTTGAATTACGTTTAATATTTTTCGAATTACAATTGGTCTTTTTCGAATTACAATTGATCTTTTTCGAATTACAATTGGTCTTTTTTGCATAAAAATTGGAATTATCGAATTACAAATGGAATTTTCAGGCCTTTGAACATTTTCTGATACGAAAATATTTCATTTTAAAATTAGCTGTTTTTTGTTTACGTTTCCTAAGTTTAACTGATCCGGATTGGTGAGTTAAACTTAAAAATAAACCACATTTAAACAAGTAGAGGGGTCATTCTTAGTGAAATCAATCAAAAATAGCTAAAAATTTTCTTGACCCCCTCCGATTTTGATGAAATTTGGTTTAGTTGTAGCACTAAGTGATAAACTGACGCACACTTTTTTTCAGCCCTCTAAGTCAACAGGGGCCGAAAATACGGAGGGTCAAAATTTCCCCCAAAATCTTCCAATTGCGACACTTTACACCATAAAAACTTAATATCGTTGGTTATATTATAGCTAGAAAGCCTATTTTTGGTTTGTTTTGAAGCTCATAATATGCTCTACAACCCCTACCATAACCAAAAAATTTTCGAAAAAAATAAGGGTTACCTCCCTTATTTTAAGGTCTTGATAAAGGGAGGAGAAAATGGGGTGGATGATATCCTCCGATTTTTTTTTACTTGATAATCTTATAAAGTCCTAAAGAATATATTCTAAAATTTTTTGAGGGTGCTGTGGCTTAGTGGTTAGCGCGTTGGACAATAGCCAGCAAGCCTGGGTTCGATTCCCGGCTCAGGCAGAACAACATTTTTTTCAGATATTTATTAGTTTCTTTTTATAACTAATATCTATCGCAGCACCCTCCTTCGTTGATAAATAGCACTAAAAAACGTTAACGAAGTAAAATAATAAAATAATGGCTATTAAACACAGCTTCAAAAATAATTCGCCAGATCAATAACAGATGGCGATGCAACAACTGTACTCAAAATTATCAACACGCGCAATTACAGTGTTGCAATACTGAAGCCCTTCCATCTTTCAAAAATATTTCATCTCTCTTCTATCGCCTTTCTGAAAGAAACATCACGGTTACATTAGTAATTGATAGGCAGCATTGCCTGAGTGTTGTTTCTTTAAAAAAAACAATGGGATCGCTCAAAATCAAAATTTTTCACAATTTCCCCAAAATCTCCAGATCGAAACACTCTTGAACCTTAAAAATTTAATATCATAAGTGCTTTTGTAGCTACAGAGCACATTTTTTTTTTTTTTGTTTTAAAGCTAATAATACGCTCTACAAGGCCTACCATAACCAACAAATTTTCCAAAAAAAGGAAGGGGTGCCCCCCTTATTTAAAGGACTTGGTTAAGGGTGGAGGAAATGGGGGAAGTATTCCCCGATTTTTTTACTTGGTATTCTCAAAATGCAAGTGCTAATGAACATATCCTACAATTTTTATGTTAGGACAACAATGGGATCGACCAAAATCAAAATTTTTTCAAAATTTTCTCCAAAATCAACTAATCGCGGTACTTACAAGGAGAGTCTCCCTGGTGTCACCCTCCGATCTTCTTGAAATTTGAATATTTTGTTCAGAACAAAAATTAACTCGACACGTATTTTTTTTTAGCGGCCCAAACCCATTTTTAGGGGGGTCGATTTGTATGGGGGGATTTTGCCCATTTTCAGTTTTTTACGATTTTTGCCTATTTACTCAAAATTAATATGGGCATATTGGGTATCAGATTAAAGATATTTAAAATATCTATCTCGTGATGCTAACAACGTGCCAAAAAAATAAATATTTTTCAACTTATAAACAAAAATGTCCTTAAATTTTGACATATTACCCAATATGACGAAAAGTTGTGCATGTTTGAATACGTTATTGGCACACGAAGATAGGTATTCCAAAGACCTTTCATTTGGTATATAACATGACAAAGTTTCTTTGTAGAATATAGGAGATAAACGCAAAAAACTGAAAAATTACCCTTTCTTCCCCCCTCATTTTCACCCCCTAAATATGAATTTGGGCCTCTAAAAAAATACGTGTCCCTTTATTTTTTCTGCTCTACAAAATAAAACCAATTCCATAAAGATCGGCGGGTGACACCAGGGAGACTTCCCTTGTTAGTAGTTTTTGAAAAAAAAAAAATAATTTACTAAATTTTTTTTTTGAGTGCAAATTTTTTTTGAGTATACAATTTTTTTCGAGTGTATTTCCTTTAGTGTTGTAAATATTTTTGTGACTTACAAATGTTTTTAAAACATGTTTAACGGGTTTTCAATACGTTTAAGGTGAAACTAGAGTTTGCAAAACGATTAAAATCGTAATCGCGATTAATCGCACCAATTAATCGTAATCGTAATCGACAAAAAAATCATGTGATTATGATTAAAAAATAAAAACGGATTTAAATCAGTGCCAAACTATTTTGAAGTTTCTATTTAAAACTAAATAACTCTAAAAAACTATTACTTTCGGGACAATTTCAAACAAAAATAATTGATTCTGAACCGATTATTTGGTACAGGTTCGCGATTTTTCTTTCCTTTTCTCTTAAAAGTCATTAAAATTTACAGTAAAATTTAAATTCTGAGTTCTTTCAATGCGCAATGCCAAAATCTCGAATTATTTTTACTGGGAAAGTTCGAAAGTTTTTAATTTTAATTCTTAAAAATATTAGTTTTTGTATTTTCGTTTTAAAATGTAAATTTCAAAATATTTTTTTAAAGCAACTCAAATTATTTAAAAAATTCGGATAATCGATAATTGCGATTAACGGCAATTTTTTTAATCGTAATCGCGATTATGAATATATCTCGATTATTTGCAAACTCTAGGTGAAACTAATCTGAAATTCACGGTTTTGCTAATAACTTTTGAACCACTGGACCCATTTTGCTAAAATTCAATACGAATTAGGTCAGGCGAACGACAAATATATACACCAAGCTTAAGCATCCTCAGAATTGCATCTCGAAAGTTAGCGTGATTTTTATATCGTATATTCACGAAAACCACTTGCCGAATTTTAGTCCTTTGATCCTAACTTTTGAACCACATCGGTGGATTACAATACCCATCTGACCAGGTCAATTTCCAATATATATGCCAAACTTGAAGAACCTCTGTAAAGTCTTTCAAAAATTAGCGTGTTTTCTACAGACGGACAGACAGACAGACGGACGGACATTGCTAGATCGACTTAAATCGATTGAGGATCATGAATATATATACTTTATGGGGTCATAAAACAATATTTCGAGGTGTTACAAACGTAATGACAAACTTATACATATATACCCTCTATCACTAGAGTGGAGGGTATAAAAACAGAATTTGTAGTGTTAACTCTGTTTAAACCTTAAAATCATTATCAAAATCTCAAAACCCCAATGAAAATATAATCGAAATCTAGAAAACTCGCCCTTGTTGTCTTCGGCCGGAGCACAAAACCCGCAGACATTTTTTGAAATACGATTGTAAAACCTAAAATACAAATACATACTTAAATTCAATATTTTTTTCGGTGTCGCCTGTCGTTACAATTGTAGCTAAGCTATTACATTAAAATTTTACTTTCTTTTGCATTGTTGCTACAGTAAACTTATTCAACAAATTCACTGTAAATGTTCTCTGCTTGTGTAGGTATCTCGATTGAAAAAATCATAAAAAAAAACTTAAATATGAAAAACTTTTTAATAGAATTTTGGCTTTAAAATTTTGTTTTACACTACACTGACAAAAATAATTAGTGAAATATTTTTCAATTTTATAGTTTAACTTATAAGGATGCTAACTCGCAAGGTCGTACAGCCAGATAATATTTCAATGACAAAACTTTTCTAACATTTTGAAACTTTCGGTCATTATAAATCTTGCAAAAAACATTAAATACATTTTTCTTATCTATTTCAGACAAATTATTTAATTTTTGTGTAAATAAATAAATAATAAGAAAAAAACATACGGTCATAGGCAAGATAAAATCGGACCAAAGGGAAAAACGTGTCCCCAAAAGACCCCTGCCGCACCCCCCTCCCCCTACCACCACCAAAAAAATTACGCTTCGAAATTTTTTTTTTTTTTCAGTGTACGTTTTTCGCTTGTTTATGTATGCCTCTGTGCGAATGATTTTGTTGGTGGTATTTGTGTTGCACCAACTAAAAGTTTTCTTGGCAAATATGTTTCTTTAAGATTAAATTGATTTTGTTGGCTTGGCTGAATGATGTTGTTATTGTTGTTCTTAAGTTGGTGGTAAACACAATTTAGTTGTTGTTGTTGTTTTGTGGCATATTCTTACTTTAGTTAGATTTAAGTTTAAAATGTAAGAAGAACTTATTTATGAATTGATATACTAAAATTTATTTTTTTGTTACTTTTATGGCATAACAATTTAAAAAGGATATACATTTTGAATGCAAAAAAAAAAAAAACGATGCACAATGAATAGAATTAGTAAAGTATTAAGTAACTTAAAATATAATATTTGGCTGAATTATGGAATAATATAATTAAGAAATAATGCTTAACTTAATTGAATTTAGATAAAAACTATGCTAACAGCCTTTAATATATTTAAAAGATTTTACCAGAGAACTATGTAAAATATTTTCGACGTAAAATCTGTAAAATAAGGAAAATAAGATTGGGTTCATCTGGCTAGTGAAAGCCGCCGCATAGATCAGTTGAGGCCCATAAGTTCATACTAAACACATATTTTTTTCGTAACTAAATAAGTAATAATGTGGCTTACCTGTTGACTGAGTTTGTATAAAAAGTGGTCAGATATCACCTGGAAAATAATGAAAAAAAAAAATTATATTATATCAAACTAACTCAAAATAAATATATAAACAACTAGCGAACCCCCTACACACTTTGTAGTGCAAATATTAAATATTCTTTGTACCTAAAGAATATTTAATTTCAAAATATGTCTTTCTCTTCAATGTCAATTATGCTGAAGGATCCCACATCTTAAATTTTTTTAATTCTGGGATTTTAAGTTTAACAGTTATCAAAATAATACCAATTTTCCTTGTTTACCACCTTTTTTGACCCCATGGAATCAAAATCTCACTCTCTTAGAAAACCTTCCAAATATTTCCCCATATACGTACACACTCAAAAAATTATGTCATTAACTGTTTGTAGTTTATTTAAAAAGTTTTCCGTTTAGTCGTTTTTAAAAGAAAAAAACATTTGTTTGATGTTCAGTTTTTATTAATGACTACTTCAGTCCTTTGTTTCAAAAATAACACACTAAAAAATAAAGACTTTCATTAACATTTAATTTTTAAAGTCATTTATTTTTGTTCTGTAAGTAAAAACTACTGATTACACTGTGCAACAAATTTTGGGTCATCGCATTGAGCCTCAATGCCTTCAACGCCATATGAAAGTAGACCATCAAGTGAACAAATTCACCAGAGGGTTTTGCAAAGTCAGTTCGGATTTCTTTTTTATAGCCCACTGAAGTTTTTATATTTTTATCAAAGGCGTTTGGAAAACGTCAAAAATACTATAATAAGAACACATCTGAGCTTCAAAATATGATTTGATGTCTGCAGTGAAAATTTATGGCGGTTATTTTCTTAGAACATTTTGACCCTCTAACGGCCATTTTGAGGGGTCATTTTAGTCCCTTTTCAAAATCTAAACACAGAAGTCTAATAAAACGTCCAGTTAGAGGGTTAAAATGTTCTACAAATATTTTCCTCATAAAATTTCACTTGGGGTTGTCAAATGTTCAAAGTTTGTGCGAAATGCGCAAAATGCTTAAAAGGGGTCAAGTATAAATAATCAATGTTAATTATTTTTTTTTTACCAAATCAGTGTTGAAAAATGTCGACAAAAAACAGTGCAAATATACTTTTGAGCTAAAAATGGTTTTTTGACGTGTTTTAAAAAATTATATGATGATTCTTTTCTTTGACCAAATTAACCCTCTAGGTCCCGTTTTAAAGGGTCATTTTTGTCCTTTTTTAAAAGAAATACCAAAAAGTCTATAAAAAAAGCAGTTATAGGGTTAAAATGTTTTACAAATAAATTCTGCATCGAATTTTACTAGGGCACGTCTAAGACAGAAAGTACGTTCAGCATACAGAATATGCTTAAAAATTTTAAAGTATTCAATTTTTTTTTTATAAATATAAAAAAAACAAGTAAAAAAGTTAAATTCGACTTTGTCGAATGTATTGTACCCTCCACAATGTAAAAAAGTTTATTTGCAAAAAAAAAAAAAAACAAAAAAAAACAAATAAAAAATCCGCGAAAAAAATTTTTTGGTAAAATATACTTCAACGAAAATGTTTTTTTTTTTAATATGTTTGTACTTGTTTAAATACCATTCGGTGATCAATTAAAGCATTTTGTGATTTTAGGTTATGTCGGGCCCTTTTTTTTTACTCAAAAGAAAGCTTAGGTCTTTTCCCCACCTAATTCTTCTTCGTCCTCAAATATATTTTTGCTCCACCAACAAATTTCCGCTAGAACGGCATCACGCGACTTTTTTCCAAGATATCTGAAATGGTGATCACGGCCAAAGTATTAAAGAGATAAAACAGATATATAAGACTTAGCATATTTACTTGTTGTTGCCCTAAGTAGTTTGGTATTGCATTTGAGCAAAATCGGTTCAGCGGTTCAAAAGTTATGAGCGAAAATGTAAGTTAACCTTGAAAATTGTGGTACATTCAACATAGTCTAAAAACACAAAATGCTTTAAATCGGCTGCTGGATGACATATGTGAACAAAATTGATCACCGAATGGAATTTAAACAAGTACAAACATATTTTTTTACAAAAAAAAAAACATTTTCGTCGAAATTTTTTTTTTTTTGCAAATAACCTTTTTTGCATCGTGGAGGATATTTCGACAAAGTCGAATTTAAGTTTTTTATTCGTTTTTTTTTATATTTCGGCCCAAAAAAAAATTAAAAAAAAAAAGGTTGAATACTTTAAAATTCTTAAGCATTTTCTATATGCTGGATGAACTTTCTGTCTTAGACGTGCTCTAGTAAAATTTGAGGCAGAAAATATTTGTAAAACATTTTAACCTTCTACCTGCTTTTTTTATAGACTTTTTTGTATTTCTGTTGTAAAAGGAGAAAAATGACCCTTTAAAACGGGAGCTAGAGGGTTAATTTGGTCAAAGAAAAGAATCATTATAAAATTTTATAAAACACATCAGAACATCGTTTTTAGCTAAAATGTATATTTGCACTGTTTTTTGTCGATATTTTGTAACACCCCGAGTAAAAATAATTATATATATATAATAATTATATAAATATGATTACATATAAGTTAACAGATTTTCTTAATTTTTATATGGAGTTATATGTAATAACATATTATTTGATGATAATTCAGATATAAATAAATATGGTTGATGTAATTATATAAAATTATATAAGATACAAGTATCTAAACTTCATGTTATATAAAAATATATATTACGTCACCTTTAATTATATAAAATTATATATTAAACTAAACTTAAATTTTTTCCAGAGCATTTAATATATAATTATATATTCCTTAACTGATGTCATATATAACCATATATGCTTTTAAAATTATTTTTTTTACAGTTTGAAATTGTTCTAAGATTTTTTACAGTTTGAAATTTTTCTAAGTTTTTTTTACAGTTTAAAAATTTTACAAGTAATTTTACAGATTGATAAACTACATCTTCTGGTTCGAAGCGTACACAAACTTTATTTGGAGTATGTATCGTTGACCTGTGATGTATGTTATTTCAACTCATAACAAAAAAGATTCACCATAACCCGATAAAGTTTTATACAATTAGATATAATTGGATCTTATTGTATCCAATCATATATAATTTGATGCCATTAGATAGAGACAAATTTCGGACAAAATTGTATCAAACTATATACAAATGAATAAAATCAGATATTTATATATCCAATTTAATGCAATTCTATCCACCATTTTTGGGATAAAATTATATCTAATTGTATTCGAGGACAGATCAAACGTTATATAATTTTATGTGACGCCATATTAAAATTTTTACTCGGGACTGCTTTGGTAAAAAAAAATAACAAACATTGATTATTTATACTTGACCCTTTTTAAGCATTTTGCGCATGTCGCACAAACTTTGAACATTTGGCAGCCCCTAGTGAAATTTTATGAGGAAAATATTTGTAGAACATTTTAACCCTCTAACTGGACGTTTTATTAGACTTCTGTGTTTAGTTTTTAAAAAAGGACTAAAATGACCCCCTAAAATGGCCGTTAGAGGGTTAAAATGTTCTAAGAAAATAACCGTCATAAAGTTTCACTGAAGACATCGAATCATATTTTGAAGCTTAGATGTGTTCTTATAATAGTAATTTTGACGTTTTCCAAACGCTTTAGATAAAAATATAAAAACTTCAGTGGGCTATAAAAAAAAATCCGAACTGACTTTGCAAAACCCTCTGGTGATTTTGTTCACTTGATGGTCAACTTTCATTTGGCGTTGAAGCCATTGAGGCTCATTTTTCTTGTTGCACAGTGCTATTCTTTTAATTTTTAATGATTTGTATAAGTAATTTTATTTTAAATTGTTGGTATTTTTTAAAATATCATTAGTTTTTACCTACACAAGTCAGCTATTTTTTTGTAGAAAAAAAAATCAAAAAATTATTTATAGAAATATAAAAACATGTTTGTATCAAGTGACTTTGGCACGATGGGTAGAGTGTCTGGCCAGAATGAATGTAGTTGATTGCGGGATCGATTCCCCAAAAATTTTACTAAAAATTTTTAAAAAAATATTTCAATAAAAAATTGTAAAAAATTACCTACGAAATCATTAATTTTTATTGTTTTCGTAGGTTATTTTTTTGAAATTTTTTGGTAAAAATAACAGAACTATCATTAAATTTTAATGTTTTCGTTGGTTATTTTTTTTGAATTTGTTGGTAAAAAAGAGTGAAAAAACGTAATTTTTTAATGTTTAATGTTATTTATTTTAGAAAATTTTGTCAACAGTAAAAAATAAATGTTGATGTTTGTTAAAACAAATGAATAATTACTGGGATGGTTTTCAATTGTTTATTCACTGGTTTTAAGTGTGCTTTTCATTTGTTTTTGCCTACAAAATATTTTGAGTGCAAGTATGTGCACTTAAATCCGTGTTACTCATGAACCAATACACATTCAAAAACCGTAAACACCTAAAAACCTTTTCATTGACATCACCTTAGGGTTATATAGTCGCAACAAAAAGTCGACATTTCGACTTTTTTCAATTTCTAAAAAGTCGATTTTTCGACCTTTCGACTTTTTAAAAAGTCGACCATTTTTGACTTTTTAAAAAGTCGACCTATTTCGACTTTTCGACTGTTTTCGACTTTCTTCGACTTTTAACTTTTTTCGACATTTTCCAACTTTTATAAAGTAGATTTTTTTGTAAATAAAAGTTTAGTTTTGAATTGTTGTAAGCATTTAGGTGCTATTTTTATACCCACCAACTATTTTTGTTAAGCAAACGAAACAATTTGATGTTAGAAAAAGATAAAGGTCTTGCACTTGGACTTACGAAATAAATTTTTATTTATTTTATTGCCCGCCCCCCTTTTGTGGGCGTGGATATTAAAAATGTTTTTATATAATGATAAAATAGTATTACTTAAGCATAATAAATGAATTTTTAAACATTTACCGCATGGGTTTATGTGTCACCCAATGACCTCTACTGACCCGACCCCTAAAAAAAAAAACAAGTAGAAAGGTTAAATTCGACTTGGCCGAATCTATGAATACCCTCCACAATGCCCTTTTTGTGATAGTAAATTTTCAAACGTGAAAAAAATAACATTTTTGATTAGAAATATTTTATTAAGTGTAAAAAACTTTTTTTTTAGCAATTTTTGAAAAAAAAATAAATAAATAAATAGAGCTAAAACACCTCAATTCAACCGAGGAGTTGACCACACCCCCTTCAAATTTAATGAAATTAAGCACTGGGGTTTACTTTAATAAAAAAGAGATTTTGACAACTTTTCAGGCTTCTGGTCATTACAGTATTCGAGATATGCGGTCTTGAAAATTGACAAAATCGTATATATTTGACAAAATTTTTCTGACATAAATAAAGATATCTCGGAAAGAAATAACAATTCAGGTCTCACTCAGGTTTCAAATAATAGGTAATGAGACAGCCTTTAAAACTGCATTCCGCAAGATTTTTTTGGAAAAAGGTCATTGGTTTAAACCTTAATTTTTGGAGAGCTATATCTCAAAAAACGATATTTTTAAAATTTTGGAAAAAATATATGTTGTTAAGAATCACCTATACTACTTAAGTTTAAATTTTCGGGATGGAGACTTCATTGGAACTTTTTATATTAATAGAAACATTGTGACAATAAAGAAAAAGCGGTGTAATTTCCCTTAGAAAAAAAATATTTTTTTTATCTTTGAAATTCTAGTACTAAAATTAATTTTTCTGAATTTTTTTGACGTGCTGACTCCAAATATGACCTTTGAACTGGCCTATCGCTATTAAATTTTCGCTAAATTTTTTGAAAAATTTTCTAAGTTTCTTGGAGTACAAAAATTTTTTTTTGGGATTTCACTTTGGATCAAACAAATTATTGTAACCGAACTAAAGCAGAAGTTCTTTACTTTGGGTTTTTAAAGCGCTTTGATGACTTTGAAAAAACGTTCTCAAAACACTTTTTTACATCGCTTTTAAAACGCTTTAAACCTAGCGTAGATCGATGTTAGCATTCGGATCATATGAAGGCGCTTCGAAGTTGGTATACAGAACGCTCGTACAACCGTCCACAACGCTTTGCGATTGTATTTTTCTGACTGGGTAGTTTTAGAAAAAAAATATAAATAAATTATTCAAAGAAATTATCACTTATTTTTTAACGTTTAAAAATTAAAATTGACTTTTTGAAAAAGTTCTAAACCTTCGATTTTTTTTAAGAAGTCTAAAAAGTCTACTGCGCAATTGACGCAACTTCTAAGCCATAATTCAAGATGTGATCACAATTCTTTCTATTTTTTTTTAAATTTTTAATATTGCACCTTATGTTTTTTGACTCTGATTTATTTAATATGGTGCTCCAAAAAAATTTAATTGGTAGATACAGACCCCAACTTACCCTGGATATATAAACTTTGAAGTAAAAATACGCCTCACAAAAATTAAGAACGATCGGACATGGGTAAGGCGTTCCGCATGGGCCATGAAGTTTAGAAAACTGATTACAAGGAAAAATATGATTTTTTTTCTGTTTTCTCAATTTTTTTGGTATTTTAAGTTAAGTATTAATTCAAGTGGAGTAAAATACCTTTTTATTAAGGTACTAAAAACTAAAATCGGTTGAAAATCAGCCAAGTTATTACAACTTCCCCAGTCATCTAACGTGTGCCAGTAAAAAAATATAAAAAAAAAAAAAAATCTGGATTTGATATGACCCTATTTTTAACTAGACACAGAAAAATAAATTTCCAATTGAATTCTTCAGTTGAATCAACTCAAAATTGGGTTGCTGCTACTATATTCGGCTGTGACAACCGAATTTTCTGGTTGTTTCAATTTAAATGTAGTTACACCAACCTAATTCAGTAGTGACTACCAATATTCATTTTTTACAACCTGTGTTAACCAAATTTTTGTTGCATCAACTGACTTTCCGTTGGATACTGGCAAATTTGGTTTTTGTGTGTAAATTAAGTTAATCCTAATCTTAAGCCGATCTGCAAAAAACAAGCCTAATATTATGTATGATGTGGATAAAATACATAAAAATTATTTCATTCTACACCCCATACATTTTAAGGAGTTTTTCTTTTGTGCTTATATTTGCGTGGGAGTGTTTTTTTTTCGGGGGGAAATAATAAGTGGGTAATTTGCCAAAATTTATAAACTAAAAGAAAAACAAAACCATTATTTTTCTGTGTATAAATATAAGTGTTTAACATAACTGCTACATAATCATTTTGTACTTTTGTAAGTAGTTTTTGTGATATAAAATTAATAATCTTTTAAAAGATTTATATGATAAAGATATTTTACACTCAAGAAAAAAATTATGTTTAAATTTTTGAACTATTATGCAAGTAAGCATTAGACTTTCAATGTGCAAAAAAAATTGGTAGAATTACGAAAAAAATTTAGTAAAATTATTTCAAAAGGAAATAGTGGGCAATCAATTTGTTCGGAACTTTCCGGCTTTCAATCCAAAAATGCCTGCTAATTTTGTACTTTAGCCCAAAACATTAAATCATAATAATGTTTTTCTGAAGATTTGGGTGTACTTGACAAAGCAAAGTTATTTTAAGAAAAAATAATGTTATTTGCGATTCGATGCAAAACGAATTAAAATATCGGTCGAGGGACCCCATTAAGAGTTTATACTATTGATCCTGTTCTAAGATAATCTAGCTATAATATCCATCCGCTATGGAAAGCAAGTTGCAGTCTAAATCAAAAAAAAAATCAGTAAAACGACTTTAAATTTGATTTAGCAAACTTTCAACAGATTGTTGATATTTTTACTAAAATCTCTGTCATTCAGTTTTACAAAATAACAGACATTTTACTGCGTTTTTACTGATTCTATTTGCTTAATTTCAAAATATTTTTGAACATATTGTTTTATTATTTTAAGTGTATTGATTTTAATTTGCAAATAAATGGTCATCCCACTTATGGTTCAAAATCTATGTAATTTGCTGTGTCAGCAAATATTTTCGCCGATTCAACAAACATTTTATTCTAAGGGTAAAGAGAATGTAGAATTTTAAGAGCAAATTACACTACAAGTACTAGAAATGTAAAACTACTTAAATAAATTTATTTTCTTTATAAAAATAAACTGTTATTATGTTGTTGTTTTACTGTGTTAAAGTTAAACTTTTAAATATGATATCGCATAAAAAAAACAAAAAAAACTTAAAAGCCATTTCCTTTCAAAATGTTGTAATGTTAGTTACAGTATTACAGCCATTCATTACACCAAATACAACTTACAGCAGTTAGTAAGAGTAGTAAATTTTGTGTAAAAAAACAAACAAAAAAACACACTTTAATGAAAACTTTTTAATTTAGATAATAAAAAGAAAAGCCATAGAAAAATATGTTAAATGTATTGTATGAAAATATATAAAAATACTTGGAAACTTTATACTATATTTGGTTAAAATACCAACAAAAACGAGATGTTACTTTAAAAGGAAATCATGGTCAAAAGGACAAAAACAATACACTTGCAAATAAATATGTAGTACATGGTAACTAGACAACAAACAAAAAAAATATGAAAAAAATAAAATGATAGAGTGTAAAAAACACTGTATGTTATACAATTCTATAAAAAAATAAGAAAAAAAGATTATATTTGGCCTTGCCGAATCTTTAGACACCCTCAAAATATAAAAATGCCTGAGAATTTTTTACACTTGCCCAAAACATTAAATGATGATAATGTTTTTCTGAAGCTTTGGGTGTACTTGCCAAAGATTTTTTTTTTTTAGAAAAAATAATGTTATATTCATTTGCCATTTCATGCAAAACGAATTGAAATATCGCTCGAGGACCCCATTAACCCTTTCACGAGCAGAAATTTTCTGCCAAAGCGATTTTGATTTTCAGTTCATTGTCGTGATCCCTGAACAAATAAAAGTTATGAAACAAAAAATTGGGCCCCTAACCCCTCTCCTTTCCCCTTTTTTTTCTTGTTGAAAAAATTTACCATTTGACGATTACGCATTTTTGGGCAAATGTATTTGATATAATTATTCTACAAGAATTTGTGCCTCTAAGCCCGCTACTTGGACCTTATTTCGCTTGACAAGCAACGATCCTTTTGTCCCTAAAATATAGATTTTCATTTCACAAAGTTTGAGGACTTACTGTGAGTAAGATAATCAATTTAGAGACTTACTGTAAAATAAACTTATGTAGCCCTAACACTCCTCTACAATTCATACCTTAGCACATTTAAAATCGGTTGAAAAATAAGGAAAATATAACAAAAAATAAAAATGGGACATAAATCAACCATTGGGTTAAGTTTATATATTATTGATCCATTTCTAAGACACAAATCCGTCCATTTTTCTGTAGAAAGCAAGATGTAGTCCAATCCAAAAGAGCTGTAAATTTTGTAAATGAGTGTACTACTTAAGTGCAAAAAGTATTTTTACGTTTTGGAGAGTATAAAAGAGAATTTAACACTCTCATTTGTTTTTAGTATATTTGTTAAAGAAATGAAACATTTTTATGTCAAATGTTGAGACTTGATGAAAAAGTGGTTTTGGTAAAAAAAATGAGAAAAAAAAGGAAAAAAAAATTGATGAAGAAAACAAATTTTTGATAAAAAAAATGTTTATGAAAAAAAAAATTTTTGATAAAAAGTAGTTTTGGTAAAAAAATGAGAAAAAAAGGAAAAACAAATTTATGAAAAAGAAAATTTTGATGAAGAAAACTAATTTTTGATGAAAAAAAAATTTTTTAAGAAATTTTTTTTTTTGTAGAAAAAAAAAATTACGTAAAAAAATTGTTTTGATGAAAAAAAAAATTATGAAAAAAAAATTGATAAAAAAAAATTCGATAAAAAAAATAAAAAAAAAATTTATAAAAAAAAAAAATTAAAAAAAAAAAAATTATGAAAAAAAATTTGATGAAAAAAAAGTTTGACGAAATAAAAAATTTGATGCAAAAAAAAAATTTATGAAAAAAAAATTTATGAACAAAAATTGATGAAAAAAAAATTTATGAAAAAAAAAATTGGTTGAAAAATTTGTTAAATTTTTCATTTCAAAACGACATACACTTAAAAAAAAAATTTATTCCACCAAAACTACACACAAAAAATTATTGGCTAACAATTTTCAATTATATCTATTGATCAACAAAATTTAAATGAGTCAATCAATGTTTTGATTAAAATGTTTGTTATTTTCTTTAACTGTCGAATAACAAATTTTCAACATACCAGATTTTTTTTTCGCTTTATCTTATTTGAATAGATTAATTCAAAAATACACAAAATAATCGGGTTTTACTTTAGAAAGTAAAAAAGATGCATTGTTTGATCATTTTGTCATAAGCTTACAATTCATTTGTTAAATCAATCATTATTTTGATTGACTATAAATAAAAAATTTATCAAATTTTTAATCAAAATCGAAAAAATGTTTGATTGAAAAAAATTTTAATCCATCACATACAATTGGATGATTGGTATAACAATTTTATTAATTGGAGGAATTTCAATCAAAAAATTGATTGAATCCGTGTTTTTGTTGATTGAATTTCATTTCAAATTTTTTCTGTGTAGTACTTACAAGGGAAGTCTCCCTGGTGTCACCCTCCGATCGTCATGAATTTTGGATATGTTGTTAAGAACGAAAATTAATTCGACACGTTTTTTTTTAGCGGCCCAAACTCATTTTTAGGGGGGGTCGATTTGTATGGGGGGAAATTTACCTTTTTTCAGTTTTTTACGATTTACGCCTATTTAAACAAAATAAATATAGGCATATGTGGTATCAGATTAAGGGTATTAAAAATACTTATCTCGTGGTGCTAACAACGGGCCAAAGAAGTTAATGTTTTTCGACTTATTAACAAAAATATCTTAAAAATTTGACGAAAAGTTGTGCATGTTCTTAGCACACGTAGATAGGTTTTCTAAAGACCTTTCATTTTGTATGTAACATGACTAGGTTTCTTTGCATAATATAGGAGATAAACAAAAAAAAAACTGAAAAATGGCTTTGTCTTCCGCCCTCCTTTTTACCCCCTAAATTTGAATTTGGACCGCTAAAAAAAATACGTATCCTTTATTTTTTCTGCTCTACAAAATAAAACCAATTCCCTTGTTATTTAGTTCGTTAAAATTGGTAAAGTAGAAACTATATTTTGTAGTCAAAAAACTTTCATTTTTGTTGTAGAAAAATATTGTTTTATTGTAAATCGGTTGGAAATGAAAAATTCGCGCGAATTTTTCATTTCCAACCGACTTACACTAAAATAAAATTTTTATTCCACTTAAATAAAATTTTTATTACGATTTACAATCAAACAATATTTTTCAACAACAAAACTAATAGTTCGTTGCCAAAACTTTTACCAAGAAATAATGTTACAATTAACAATTAATTGCAACAACGGAAACATGACAAATTCAAAAAAATTATTCTGCCATGTAAACGTCTCAAAATAAATAATGAATCTGAAAAAATTTTAATCTTTTTAAATCGGTTAGAAATGAAAAAAAAAACAAGTAGAAAAGTTAAATTCGACTTGGCCGAATCTATGAATACTAGGGTATTCAATCGATTAACCGTTAATCGGTTAACCGATTAATTTTGGTCGGTTAACTGTTCGAATAATTTAAAATGGTCAATTTTCAAATAACAAATAAACCGATTAATTTGTGTCGATTAACCGATTAACCGAAATTTCTTTTTTTAGTACTTTTACCTATTTTTTCTTGCTTTATTTTGTGTTTTGATGTTTCATTTTTAATTTAAATTAAGGTTCTGATGAAAGAAGTTTATGTCTAAAAAAAATTATAAAACTCTCGTTTAGCAATGTGTAAAAAATTCGTCAAGAAAATATTTTATCGAGGTCCTAAAAAAATATTTCGGATAATAAAAAAAAAAACAATTTTTTATACATTGCTAACAGTATATATTTTTCTAATAGCTTTTCATGATATCCGAATCTGACCTTAGAACTGATCTATCTAATCTTGATATATATAGATTTTCGCAATGTTCGGGACCCTATAAAACGCGACTTATTTTATGATGTAAAACACCGTCCGACAGAAAATATTAAACAAGAAATGGATGATATATGTCTGAAAGTAGAGATCAAATGAAGTAAAACTGCATTTACAGTTTTTCATTTCGTGATCCTAATTCCATTTAAAAGGGCTTCAATGTTTTAAAGCAGCGGTTACCATCCTATGGTACGCGTACCACTAGGGGGTACGCGAAACTGTCCGCGGGGGTACGCAAAATTTTAGTAATTTGGACAATCGTTATTGATTAACCTTTCAATCAATGCTGGTTCCGCATCTGGCTTCCAAAGTTTTCCATAACGTCAGGTTTTTAAGAAAGTTGACAAAATAGGTATTTTTGTGCAATTTAGCATTTTTTTGTAAATATATTTTTATATAATATTTTGAAATCTGACCACTTGTTTTCGATTAACCTTTGGTGGTTCCCAAATTTTTCTATGATGTCAGGTTTTTGAGAAAATTTATGTCAAAGTTCTAAAAAAAAGTGTTTTAGGCATTTTTGATAGAGTGGAATTTTAAAAAAATTAAAAACAGTATATTTCCGCCCCATGTGATGAGTTTTTGGGACTTTTTTAATAGTTCAAAAAACAACCGTTGTTTTAAATTTTTGGTATAGAATCGACTGGTAAAATCAGATTTGTAGAGTCCGACCGAAACCGGTTTTTGAGGCCGAACCGAAACCGAACCGAAACCGAACCTAATATTCTGCCAAAAAAGAAATATTCGGCCGAAACCGAGCCGAAACCGAACCGAAACTTAAGAAAAATAACAGCCTGGCATAAATAAAATTATTAAAAATTTTTTAAGGATAAATTTACAGCACTTAATGTTTTTAAACCATCGGAATTGTTTGTATTAATTAAAAAAAATATGTTTTTTAAATAATTACAAAAAAAAAAATCATTTTAAATAAACCTAAAAAATGTACATTTGAATGTGGGTGTGGAACAAGGTGCTATAATCCAAAAACCAAATTGCATAGGAGAAGCAAAAAACTAAATAAGTCGCGAAAAAAAATAAATTTCTTAATTTTCTTTTTGCAGATCGACAAAGATTGACCATTTGCATCTATGTACAAAATTTCATAACAATAGAATGAGCGGAAGTAGCAAAAAATTGCATATGAAATTTTGTTCTAGTGGAATAAGGTGCTATGTTACAATTTCTACTAGGAATTTCAATACATTTGCCAAGTAGTTTTATGTTTTTTGTGTTATTTTTTAAAAATTAAAATTTGGCATGATGAATTCTGCAAAATTTAGACGGGGTCCAGCAATACTAATTTTATATATAAGAATAATAAAAGATAGTTAATTTAACAAAAAGCAAGTGGTTTATGGTTTATTTTGAACAGATTTTCGCGTAATGGGTTAAAAAAAATTTGCACAATTTATAATATAAGTTACTAACCATTAAATTTTATAGTTTAAACTCAAAAATTGGATAGATTATCTAAATCCGCCCTTAGTATTTCGTAAAACAATATTGTGTTTTTGTATGGATATAGAACCTTTTTCCATATTCACACTTTAACTATAGATATATTAGATATGAAAGCGTGTTTTGCCAAACCAATGGGCACATGTTTAAGCCTGGGATGTTTTCTACACGTTAACCATCTCACATGCAAGAATTTTGATATACCACCTTTAGTTTAACTGCAATATACATGTTAGTATTCGGGAAAAAATATAAAATATTTCCAAAAATAGTTAAAATTGAACTTTTAAGGTCAATTTTATGACCGAAAACGATCAAGTTTTTAACAAATTTGTTTGCAAATAGGTCGAACTATTGAAGTAAGGTACGATTTTGCAAAAAAACGCGATTTCCAAAAATTGGATTTTAGCACCTTCTTCCACACACACATTCATTTGTAGATTAAACAAAAAAAATATTTGAACTGGAACAGTATTACATTTATTGGACAACCTAGTAACATTTTTTTTAGTGAACAAAAACAAGTGTAATGAAACACGAAATTAAAAAATTCAATGACTTTTTTTATATATTTTTTAAAATAGAAAAAAGTTTCGGTTTCGGCTAATATTCGGCCAAAATTTTGCCGAATACCGAAAAGAGGCCGAAACCTCATTATTCGGCCGAAACCGAAACCGAATATTCGGTCGGACTCTACAGATTTGCAACATTTTCTGCCGTTTTTGCTCTGCAGAAAAATCAGCTCAAAATCCACGTTTTCAGATGCATTGAACCACCCCAAGGAGCGAACATTTTTCCAAAAAAATACCACCATTGTTTTGAACTCCCCTAAATCCTTCCAAAAAATTATAATACCCACAGATCAAAAATTTCAAAATTAACTCTAACATTTATATGTGGAGCTTTTTAACGAACACAAAAAACTCGTTAGGGGTACGCGGCTGATAAAATTAAAAATTAGGGGTACGCGAGCCAAAAAGGTTGGTAACCGCTGTTTTGAAGGATTACATTTTAAAAATATTTATTTCGACAATTAAAATTATTGCAACTCCAGCCCTGAAAAATAAAAGAAAACAAATTTGGAAACCGAACAATTTTTTTTGTTGATATTTTTAGTACCGAATTCGAAACTCTTTTAGGGGTGCATCTAAGTCACAGACTAATACAGACTCGACATAAGTGACAGGTGTCAAAAAAGTATTCTTTAACCATATGGTTAATATTTTCAAATTATTCTACGAATTGGGTTAGAAAGAGAAAACTGATATAACGCGCCATAAGAAAAATGGATGCCAGATCGGTTTCTGTTGTTTCACTCACTCCTAAGTCGTAGAAAGTGTTTCCATGTTAGCGTAAAACGGACTAAAAACCACTGTGTTTTCTCCTAAAATCGCTTAGTTTTTCCCCATTTTTTCTTATTAAACTCTACTGTCGAGTCTGTATTTAGTCTGTGTCTAAGCCCTGTACCAATTTGGGTAAATTTTTTCCTTTTTATAAAAATTGCTTTATTTTTTTCACGTTTTTTTACATTGTATTGGGACCAATTTGGATTAGGATAATTTTTCAGGGTGCATTACAAAAATTCTCTATTTGGGCTAACATTATAGAGGGTATTTAAAGCTTCGCATAGTGGATATAGATTTCTTATTAATAAACTCTTAAAAGTATATACAATTCGTGGTTTTATATTCAATTTAAATTTAAAATTGATATTATTCGGTTAACCGAATAATTCAAATTTAACCGATTATTAACCGATTAAATCCCAACCCCGATTAATTATTTGCTCGATTAACCGATTAAACCAGAACCTCGATTAATTGAATACCCTAATGAATACCCTCCACAATGCCCATTTTAAGTGATAATAAATTTTCTAACGTGAAAAAATAACAGTTTTGATTAGAAATATTTTATTTTGTTTAAAAAAAAATTATTTTTAGTGATTTTTGAAAAAAAAAAAATTATTTACTATTTTTTTTTTAGTGAAAATTTTTTTTTGAGTGTAAAATTTTTTTCGATTGTATTTTTTTTTTTTTTTGTTTTGGTATAGAAATATTTTTTAGTGACAAAAATACGTTGTAAAATATTTTTGTGACTTACCAATGTTTTTAAAACAGGTTTAACGGGTTTTCAACACGTGAATTTTAAGTGAAGCTAATCTGAAATTCACGGTTTTGCTAATAACTTCTGAACCACTGGACCGATTTGGCTGAAATTTAATACGAACGAGGCTGGAGGAACGCAAAAGATATATGATAAGCTTCAGCATCCTCAGAATTGCTTTTCGAAAGTTATAGTGCTTTTTATCTCAAAAAATCACGAAAAACCCTTACCGAAATTCAGTCTTTTGCTCATAACTCTTGACCCACTTGACTGATTTCGCTGGATTGCAATACCAACCTGACCAGGTAAATTCCCAACTTATATGCCAAGCTTCAGGAGCCTCCGTTAAGTCTTTCAAAAGTTAGCGTGTTTTCAACAGACAGACATACAGACGGACAGACGGACGGACGGACGGACGGACGGACGGACATCGCTAGATCGTCTTAAAATCGATCGAGGATCATGAATATATATACTTTATGGGATCGTAGACCAATATTTCGAGGTGTTACAAACGGAATGACAAACTTATATATACCCTCTATCACTAGAGTGGAGGGTATAAAAACCAATACTCTTACCAAGAAATAATTATTTTCAACAACGGAAACATGAAAAATTCACAATAATTTTCTTCTACCATGAAAACACCTTAAGATATATAATGGAACTTAAAAAAATTTTAAAAATTTTAATATTCCAAATAAATTTTGTTCTACACCGAAATTATAAATTCGTTAACTTTAGACAAAGGGCACATACACTCAAAAAAAAGTGAACTAAAATCTGGGAAAATTAACTCAATTTTGAGAAAAAGAGAGAATGATTTGGCTCCAAAGATTTTTTTTCTTGCACCCAAAAAATTTCCCAGTTACTGCTGACTAATTTATTAACTAAGTCCCAGTTGAAATACACCTAACTGAGCCCCAGTTGATTTGGCTCAGTTAATGATAACTAATTTTTTATTCTTTTTTGAATTTAACTATGATTCCAGTTACTGGCAACAAGTTGTTAATTAAAGCTCGACAAATTTGGAAATTGGTAGATAATAACTGGCTGAAAATTGACAATTGGGTTTTAACGTTTTTAGTGGAATAAAAGATCTATTTTATTTTAAACAACCTTTATTAAATACATACATACATATGATGAAAAATATACAATCTTTAAACTTTAATTTATTTTTCTAATTACCAAAGGATTTCGAAATATATGCCTCACCAACCCGACACAAAATTGCAAGTTCGCCGATTTCGTCATCAGAAATAGCTTCCGATTTTTCACATCCTTCATCAAGATCTAAAAAATAATAATTTCTTTATTAACTTTTGCAAAAATTAAAATACAAAATAATAAATAGAAACTTACCAAAGATTTGTTGTTATTTGTATCTGTTTTATTTAATTTGTTGATGAAGTTTTTTTTTAAATTTCCTGTCAATAAAATTAATTTTGATTTACAGGTAACTGAAAGACTGTTAAAATTAACTGGGTTTAATAGTTATTGGTGATTATTCCAGTTATTTTAAATTTATTTCAAATCAACTGGGGTTTTTCGTAACTATCCAACTGGGAAATTTTTTCGGTGTGGTTTTAGTTCATAATTTTCCCAAAAATTAGGAAAGCAAAATTATTTAATTTTAAGCTAAGTTTAACTAGAAAATGGGAAAAATTATATTTCACATTTTAGAAATAGATTGGGTCTAGACCCTGGACCCATGGGTTCGGACTCCATTCAACTCAAGACCCCGTTGGGTCCTTCAAGTTTCCCCATAGATTTTGAACCAAAACTTGTGTCCGTTTCGCTCTAACTTGCTTAGTTTTTGAGATACGGTAATAAGGGGCCTGATAGGGTCTTGAGAATCTTAAAAACTGGATAACTCAAAAACTATTAATGAGGGCTTTCGGGTATTTTGCGGAAGTGTTCTATGAGTCAAGAGCTATAAAAATGCCGTTGGACCTTTTCTCCTGTTGGCAGTATTTTCCGAGATATGTGCATATATAAAATCTCGGGAATTTCAAATTTTAGATCTAAAATTAGGGTCTTGAGACCCCGACAGATATGCAGAGCTAGGCTATTCCATATTTTTTTTTGTAGTCTTTCTTTTGAAAATTTCATCCGTTTCGCTCTATCTCTTAGTTTTTGAGATATCGCCATTTTGAATTTTTAACTAAATTCTAATTGTAAGAAGTTATTTACTAAATTCTCAGAAGTCATTAACTAAATTCTAAGAAGTACACTTCCTCAATTCAAAGAAGAGAAATACGATGATGTTTTTTTTAGTAAATTTTAACTAAACTTGAACTAAATTGTTTTTTAAGAATTATGTCTTAAAAATAAAGATACGATTCTTAGATTTGTGGAAAATTTCTTTGGCAGTAAGAATTTTTTTCCTAATATTAAAAAAATCCATTTAAAGAAAACTATGAACTACTTATAAGTAAATGAACTAAAATTTGTTCCTCATAGTTAAGAAAATTTCTCATTTTTAAGTTAAATTTAACTAAATTTTAGGAAAATTCATGATAAATTTTCGAAGACATTTTTTCCTTAATTTTAGTAATGTCTTTTTTTCAGTGCATGCGTAGTTTGCAAGAATAAACCATCAGACAAGTTATGATATCAACACCAAAATTTTAAAAATGTTTTGAAATTCTTTTGTTTTTTTTTTTTTTTTTGAGAGCGTTTAATGAATTTAAAATTGGGGCATTATTTAATTTTTCAAAATAGGGATTTATTTCATATGAAACAAGCCCCAAAATTGGGGTGTTACATCATTATATTTTGGGGTGTTTTTTCATTCCGATGGGGATTTATTTCATTTTTAAAATTGAGGGTTTATTTCGTTATGAAATATTTCATTTGCATTTTGGGGGCTTATTTCATGCTGCCTTTTTTTTGGGTGCATACAAAACACTATAAAATAAATATGTGTCGAAAATTTCAGAATCGTTGAGTTACTGTAAAAAAAATTAAATATAAAATTGAGCAAAACTTGCTTAATTTTACCATGTTTAACCACGCCTATCTCGTCCATTTTTCCGAAAAAATAAACCTTTTGTTCCACGATTTCTTACTTCCATATAGGGCAATAAGCTCCCAAAGTTTGACTTTGATCCAACAACATTTTTTTTGTGGTACGTTTGTAATAAAAACCTTCACATAAGTCATCTCTAATCCAAAGTGCAGTGTATACAATAATACGTAGAGTGCAAAGTGCAGTGTATATAAAATCACCATACTAAAAGAATTTTTATTTTTGCAAGGAATACATAAAAAAGTTGTTACACACTAAATATTACATTTTTAAAATATTGTAGCTAGATTTGAAGAGTAGGAATGTAGTTCAAAAATTTCTAAGGATTTGGATACGTAGAAGGTCACAGATATTTTTTTATTTTTCTTGACAAAGGAAACATGTTTATTTAAATTTATATAAAATTATAAACATAATAGGTTAACATTACACAGAAAAAATGAATTGTTATATTGACCCCCATATTTGTGAATACAATTAATTTTTTCACTGAAAGTGCTCCTATGCGGAAATTTGTAATATCAAACAACGTTTGTAAATTTTGATTGTTGACAAAAAAAATTAGTTTTTTAAACAACGAAATTCAACAAAAACAATTTGTTGATCTGACAAAAGTAAAAAATTTTGATTTTTTTCAACAAAAAGATTCAACAAACACAATTTTTTTTTCAACAAAGAAATTTAACAAACACAAACACTATTTATTGATATGATTCAAGAATTTTGAAATAAAATTACTTGACTGAGTATTGTATTATGGACTAACAGGCGGTTGTTTTTACTAAATGTTTGGTTGATATCAGGTTTGGTTGATTTACAATTCATGTTTTTATACCCTACACCACACTGTGGTACAGGGTATAATGAGTTTGTGCTGATGTTTGTAACTACCCGAAATATTGGTCCTAGACCCACTTATAAATATACCGATCGACTTAGAATCACTTTTTGAGTCGATTTAGCGATGTCCGCCCATCCGTCTGTCCGTTCGTCTGTCTGTCCATGTAAACGGTGTAAACACGATACAGGTCGCAATTTTTAATCAATTGATTTGAAATTTGAAACTTAAGCCTCTTTTGTCCCAAGGACGAAGCCTATTGAAATTGGGAAACATCGGTCCATATTTAGTCCTAGACCCCATACAAAGGTCCTCTTTAGTTTCATCAACACAAATCACCATTCCGAATTTTAAAGAAATCGGACCAGTTCTTCTTGTAGCCCCCATATTAACCACCTTCCCGATTTTCCCATAAATCTCTCAAATTTCATGAAAATAGAAAATACTTAATTAAAATTCTGTTTGTGTATGTTAAACGCGTACTTTAATAACCTTATCAAATCTGATTGTCATCGGACCATTTTTGGACTTAGGTCCGATTTGAAAATTTCGCCCGATATTCAGTTGAAGCGGTTTATTGTCAACAAAAAGAAGTCTATTCCACTCAAATTTGATTTGTGAGTGCTTTTTACACTTATTAAAGATTTGACAAAATATAGATCTAATCAGTCCATGTTTGAACTTGGGACCCATTTTCCGGGAAACTCTGGTATAGGGTATTATATGGTCGGTCTTGACCGACTATAATTTTCTTACTTGTTTGATTTAAACTTGGCGATTTTATTTTCTGTGTATATTTCAACAGTTAGGTTAGATTGGAAGTGGCTGCGTACGCTTTACGTCAGCACACATCGACTGTCCTTATGAAACTCGTTTGAAAAAAAATTTTAGGTTTTTTTTTTCAAAATTTGAACTCATTGTCAGAAAAACGTGGAAATTTTATTCTTGGAAAACTGTATAACTTAAAAAAAACTTAGAACATTTTCTTAAGTTTTTAATGCAGATTTTTATGCTATCTCGACTGATTTCTCTGCTTATTTCACCTAGATAATTAAGACAGTTATTCAGCAAATCGCGTCTGCTAAAATCAGACGATTTCTCATATGGCTTAAAATGTGTTTATTTTCGGAAGAGTTTTCTACTGATTGGACAGAGAATTTATTTTGATTGTTCACTTAAGTAAGTAAGTACTTCAAACTTTCTTGGTTTGTTTGAGGCCCAAATAAATGACCCTTTTATTTGTTTCACATTGTAATTAGTTCAATAAAATCTATTTTTGAACATATTGGCTATAAAATTTACTCACGTTTAAAATTTACCCATTATATTTTAAAGGCCCATGTAAGCATATGATATTCATGTAATAAACACACTCTTTTTCCCACTTTAAAGTAAACGTATTCTCGCTTAAATGTTTTCATTCATATTTATTATAGGTTATCAATGCAGCTATCTACAAGAAATAGGTTAGTAAAACCATTAATAACGATTGATCACTAAACATTTCTATCAAATTTCCATGTAAATCTAATTAAATTACATGATTAGAATATGACAATTTGTTATTTAAATAAAAATTAATTGCTAGCCAACGTGGGGCTCGAACCCACGACCCTAAGATTAAGTGTCTCATAGAAAGTGATTTTTTTGTAGTAAACTAAGCATAAAGTTAGAACAGAAAATAGTTAACAGTCAGCAGGTATAAAATGTAAGTTACGAAGAACGTGTTATGATCACCAATATGATGTATGAGCTATTTAAATGCTATCGCATCATGCATATTTAATGAGCTATTTTTAGTTTATTTTTATTGGAATATTTTTATCATTTAAAGAATTTTAATAAATATTTTCTTTGAATTAATTTTTAGTCATTTATACAATACGTATCACGTATGTAATAGATTTTGTTTTTGGTGTAAATCTTTAGTATGAAAATGTAACACTGTGCTGTTCCAAACCAACCAGTGGCGGCTACAGCTTTTGAGTTTGGGGGAGGGGGATAATTTTTTTTACATCAAACGAACAAAAATCATAAAATTTAGCAGTTTTTGCTGAACAACTGCATTCGGTTTTCAAGCAAAATGCCTGCGAATTTAGTACTCTTGCCCAAAATATTATTGGGCGTACTTGCCAAACTAAAGTTTTTTTTAGAAAAAATAATGTTATATTACTTTGCTATTCCATGCAAAACAAATTGAAATATCAGTCGAGAACCCCATTAAAAACCCAAAAGAGATGTACATTTGGTAAATGAGAGCAAAAATAAGTTCAAAAAAGTGTTTCTACATTTTGAAGAGTACAAAAGATTCGGCACCAAAGAATATAACACTCTCACTTGTTTTATGTACATTTGATTAACAAATGGAAAATTTTTATGTGAAAAGTTTTGGTAAAAAATGGAAAAAAAATATTTTTTACACGAAAAACAAAGTTATGATAAAAAAAAATTTAATGAAAACAAAATTTTTGGTGCAAATCAATTTTCATGAAAAAAAGTTTTGAAGATGAAAAAAAAAATATACAAAAAAAAAATTTTGATGAAAAAAAAAAATTTTTTTGATGTAAAAAAGTTGTTGAAAAATGCCTTCGAATCTTGTACTCTTGCCCAAAACATTAAATCATGATAATGTTTTGTGGAAGATTTGTCTGTACTTGCCAAAGCAAAGTTTTTTTTAGAAAAAATAATGTTATATTACTTTGCTATTCCATGCAAAACGAATTGAAATATCAGTCGAGGACCAAATTAAAAAACCAAAAGAGCTGTACATTTCGTAAGTGAGTGCAAAAATAAGTGCAAAATAGCGTTTTTACATTTTGGAGAGTATAAAAGGTTCGGCCCCAAAGAATATACCACTCTCACTTGTTTTATGTACATTTGATAAACAAATGGAAAATTTTTATGCGAAAAGCTTAGACTTGGTGAAAAAGAAGTTTTGGTAAAAAAAAAAGATTTTTTTTTTTTCACGAAAAACAAAATTATGTTAAAAACAATTTAATGAACCCAAAAGTTTTTGGTAAACAAAAATTTTGATGAAAAAAAGTTTTTGATATATTTTTTTGATGAAAAGAAAAATTTTTTTGATGTAAAAAAAATTGATGAAAAAAAAATTTTTGGCGAGAAAAAAATTGATAATTAAAAATTTGATAAAAAAATTTGAAAAAATTGATGAAAAAAAAATTTGATAAAAAAAATATGTTAAAAAAAAAAATTATTAAAAAAAATTGATGAAAAAAAAAAATTTTTTTTTTTTTTTTGATGAAAAAAAAAATTTGATGAAAAAAAAATTTGATGATAAAAAATTGATGAAAAAAAAAATTTGATAAAAAAAAAAAAAATTAAAAAAAAAGTTTGATGAAAAAACAAAAATTTTATGAAAAAAAAAAAAAAATTGATGAAAAAAAAAATTCTTGAAAAAAAAAAATTTGATGGAAAAAAATTGATAAAAAAAAAAACAAAAGTATGAAAAAAAAATAGGATAAAAAAAAAAAATGATGAAAAAAAATTTTTTTTTGGTGAAAAATTATTATGTTATAAAAAAAAAAAAATTTGATGAAAAAAAAGTTTGATGAAAAAAAAATTCTTGAAAAAAAAAAAAATTTGATGGAAAAAAATTGATAAAAAAAACAAAAGTATGAAAAAAAATAGGATAAAAAAATTGATGAAAAAAAAAAAAAAATATGTTGAAAAATAATTATGTTACTTTTTACTCACCAGCTGGTGAAAAACTGTTTTATTTACCACGAGGTGAATTATTATCCAAGTTACAAACCCAAGTTATTAAAATTTTTGGTTTTAAGAAAATGAAAATAGTAATTCTTGTTTTCTTTTTCGTTAATTGTTAGCTTATATAGTCAAACTGGGGTGGCGTCCTGCAACTTTTTTAAAATTAGACACCAGTCTAAAAACATTGGCCCTTACCACAAGAAAACAAAAAGTCTATTTAACAAAAGTTTTATGTTAAATTTCAAATTTTCAATATATTTTTTGACAGTCGATTTTAAAAACAAAAACAATTTGTATGGAAATAAAATTAAAAGCTGATTTTAAATATATTTTATTTTTCTATGGTAAGGCTGATTATCATATTAAAAAAAAAAATTTTGATGAGGAAAACATTGATAATAAAAAATTTTATGAAATAAAAAAATTTGATAAAAAAGAAAAATTATGAAAAAAAAAAAAATTATGAAATTATTATTACCCGAGTAAAAATTTTGATATGATGCAATATATAATGATACTAGCTGTTTCGCACCCGGCGTTGCCCGGGTTGAAAAAAATATTATATAATGAATAACAGTTTGTAATGCCCTATGGTTGCATTCTCGGTTAGCACTCCATCTGGTGAAAATTTCAATTTCGCATTACTTTACACCACCTCTGTCCGATCGCGCGCTGATATGACCCTTTATTCCCGCCTTGTTTAGTACTCGACGTTTAAGCGTGATAAACGAATAGGCAGAAATATATTTCAATATATTATAAATGGGTGTGGAAATTTACGTCCCTTTGTTCGATCGCACACTGATATGGGCCCGCATCTGTTAGTCATTTATTAAAAATTGGCTCAGCCGTTTTTGCGTGATTGCGGAACTGGCAAAAATACACGCCTTTGCCCAATCACGCGCTAATATGGCATATTGTTCCCGCCTCGGTTAGTAAGTACTATATGTGTTGAAATTTTGTTAAAATCAGTTAAGGCGATTAAGCGTAATTACGGAACAGACAGAAAATAACTTTCAGTGTGGTGCAAAGGGGCGTGACAACTTACGCCCCATGGTCTAAACACGCTCTATTATGGTTTATTATTCCCGTTTCGAAAGTACTATATGTGGTGAAAAATCCATTAAAATTGGTTAAGCCGTTTAAGCTTGATTGTGGGACAGGCAGAAATATCTTTCAATGTAATACAAGATAGCGTGGGTCCCCTTTGTCAAACCACACTCTTTTGTGGCCTATAGTTCCTGCCTCGGTTAGTACAATCTGCTGTGGAAATTTCTTCAAAATCAGTTAAGCCGAATAAGCGTGATTGCGAAAAAGGCAGAAAGGAGGTGCAATAAATTTAACAGGGCGTGTTATTTTATGCCCCTTTGTCCGATCGCTCATTTTATGTTCTATAGTTCCCGCCTCGTTTAGTACTATCTGTGACGAAAATTTCATCTTAATTGATTCAGCCGTTGATGCGTAATTGCGGAACTAACAGAAACAACTTTTAGTATAGTACAAAAGAGCGATGCAACTAATGCCTCTTTGTCCAAACGCGCTTCATTATGGCAGTCAAAAATAATTTGAAATTAATACAAAGAGCGGCATTTTAAAACGCGTTTGCCCAATAACGTGCTGATATGGCATATTGTTCCCGCTTCGGTTAGTACTATCTGTGTTGAAAATTGCAATAAAATCTGTTCAGACGTTTAAGAGTAATTACGGAACTGGCAGAAATAACTTTCAATTTAATTCAAAGGAGCGTGGACTTTTACGCCCATCCCAGCAAAACTTAGATTACCAAATAAGGTATAAAATAAGGTATAGGATCTCTTATATTATACATTGCAGCATTGATGATTTTAACAGGCGATGAGACTCAAAGTAATGCATATACATTATCACAAAGAATACCAGTAAGGTATAAAATAAGTCATAAATTTATAACGAAGAATACGAGTAAGGTGTAAAATATGTGATATTTTATAGGTTACGAGAAATGAAATAATATAGCATACCAGAAGATAATATATAAGGTGTTACGAGTAGTGAAAAAGTAATTTTGTATTAAATTTACTCACGTGATTGTAAGTAAGTGTAAGTAGATGAAATATGCTCGTGAGTGTGTGTCGTTTGAAATTTCCTGTCGTGAGCCCATCTCTAGTTTAAACTTATGCATTTTTTATAAAATAATTATTATTTACGTTATTGTAATGCATTATGCATCCAATTATAAATAATTCATTATTTCAAACTTTCAAATAATACATAATGTAACCAAATATAAATCATCCATGATTTAATGTTTAGAAATAATAAATATGAAATACATTTTTTCCAATAATCATGCATTACGTAGCTAATTATTAGTAATGCATTATTTTTCACTTGAAAATAATACGTTGTGGAACAAATGTTTGGTAAGACATCCTAAAATAATACTAGAAATAAGGTATATACATTACCTGGTAATGTGTTATATAATCACTACCCATTACCAAAGTTTTGCTGGGATCCGTCAGAGCGCCCTCCTATTATAACCTATAGTGCCCGTCTGGGTTAGTACTACACTCAAAAAAAAAAGTTTGTAAATTTACAAGTAAAAGGTCTTGTAATTCTATTTTACTAATATTTTTGTCTTTTTACAAAAATTCTTGTATATTTAATAAAATGAAAACTACAGCTTGCTTTGTAATTTTACTATTATATGTTGGTAAATTTATTTTACAATTTTTTTTGGTAAATTTACTAAAAAGTGAATTATTTTACCAATTAAAAAAATATTACAAGGTGTTTAGTTTTTTTACACAAGAAAACTGTTATTGTACAACAAAATTTTACTTGAAGTTATTTAGTCTTTCTACCAAAAAAAATGTTTTATTACAAACATTTTTTTTCAAGATTTTTTAAATCGTTTTCCAGGTTTTCAGTTTTTTAACACAAAAAAATGTAATTAAACAAAAAATATGTATTGAAAAGTACAAAACTCCAATGTAATTTTACAAAACTTATTTTATTACTAGAATTAATGCTGTTTTACAAAAAAAAAAAATAATTATTCAACAATAGGACTCGCAAAAATTTTCTAAGTTTAGATTTTTTTTGCGTTTTGGAGTAAAAAATTTTGTTAAAAATCACTTTATATAAATAAAAAATTTCATGAAAAAAAAAATTTTAAATTTTTTGAGTTCCAGATACAACCATTTTTCAACTAGTTCTAAGCTTTACTAAAAAAAATAATTTTTACACCATTTTTTGGTAATTTTCCTTAACTAAAATACCACAATCCTTATTTTTTTTTTAAATTCGGCAACTAAAATGTCAATAAAAAGCTGCCAATTATGAAAAATTAAGTTTTTCTTATTTAACTTAAACATCCAATCTACAATATCCAAATTTTTTTTTCCGATTTTTTAAAAATACTTGTGAAAATAATTAAAAATTCAAAAAAAATTCTTATTTTTTGACTAATTTTTCCTGAAAATATACGAAATTTCTTGTGTAGCCCCCTTCGTAATTCTCATATGTTCTACTTAAAAAAACGAAATGTCGAAAAAAATAAAAAAGTGCAGTGTTATACTTTAAAAAGTTTGTTAAAAGTGTACAAATGAAAAAAAAAAATCGTTTCAGGTTGTTGAAGTGCTACTCCAGCTGCCGAAGAGGGAAAAATAAGATGCACCAATGGAAAAAAACCTTTAAATTTACAAAACAAATATGTAAATAAACCAATTTTTTTGTAAATTTACAAAACAAATATAAAAATTTAAAAAACAAAATTGTATACTTACGAAAAAAGTTGTAATCTTACAAAAATGAAGTAGAAAATACAAAAACAATATTGTAAATTTACAAATTTTTTGGTTAAACTACTGTTTTTACGGTAAAAAAATTAGAAAAAATGGTATATATACAATAAAATTTGTAAACTTACCACTTTTTATTGTAAATATACAAGTTTTTTGCCATAAAAAACAGTAGTTTAACCAAACAATTTGTAAATTTACAATTTTGATTTTCTACTTTTTGTAAATTTACAACTTTTTTTTGTAAGTTTACAATTTTTTTTTGGGAAATTTTATTTTTTTTTTGCAAATTTACAATTTTTATTGTAAATTCACGTGTTTTTTAATATTTTTTCCGGTAAAAACAGTAGTTTAACCAAATAATTTGTTAATCTACAATTTATTTTTTTCATTTTCTATTTTTTCTTTGTAAAATAACAACCTTTTTCTGTAAGTTTACAATTTTGTTTTGTAAATGTACCAAATTCTTTGTAAATTTACAAAAAAAAATGTTCACCTCGAAGTTAATATTTTACAAAAAAAATTGTAAATTTACATTTTCTTTTGTTAAATCAATTTACAAATTATCCCCGTAACATTACGGGGATTCTTGCTAGTACATATTTTACAAAACCTGCCCCGTAAAATCACGGGGATTTTATGTCATTTTACAAACTTTTTTTTTTGAGTGTATGTGTGGTGAAATTTTCATTAAAATCGGTTCAGACGTTTAAGCGTGATTACGGAACAGATAGAAATACCTTTCAATGAAGTACAAAGGGGCGTGGCATTTTCGCCTCTTTGTGTGATCGCCGCCCTATTATGAACTATATTTCCCGCTTGGATTAGTAGTATGTGGTGAAAATTTTTTTAAAATCGGTTCAGCCGTTTAAGTGTAATTGCTGAAAAGGCAGAAATAATGTTCAATATAATACAAAGGGGCGTGGCATTTTACGCCCACTTGGCAGATCGGTCTCTCTTATGGCCTATAGTTCCCGTCTCGGTTAGTACTATCTGTGGTGAAGATTTAATGTAAATCGGTACAGACAGACAGAAAAACCAAAGAATGCCACGCCCCTTTGTAAGGATCATATATTTACAAAAAGTGGGTGTAAAAAGAGGCGTGGCTTCCAATCAAGATGCGGGATGGCATATATTTCCTTGCAAAAACGCCCTATTATTATGCCAAATTGCATGTTTATCGGTAACAAACATCCAAATATAGTACAACAACCAAATATATTGAAAAATCGGAAATTAACAAAAAGTGGGCGTAAAAGGAGGCGGGGCATCCAATCGAGATGCCATTGGTGCCAGTTTTCATTCCAGGAAACTTACTATCTACATGCCAAATTTCATTTGAATCGGTTCAGTAGTTTTTTTCTGAAAGCGACACAAACAAACAAACAAACAAACAAACTAACATGTCATTTTTATATATATATAAGGATAAGGATAAGGATAATTCAAGAAAGATATTTTAAATATATAAAGTGGAATGTTAAAGAAAACAAACAACCAATATATTGTAAAATGTCGAATTTATAAAAAAGGTGGGCGTAAAGCCACTATTGCATTCCAGAAAACTCACTGTATGCCAAATTCCTTTTGAATTCGTTACATCGTTTTGGCGTGAAAACGGCATAAACTAACAAAAAGTGGGCGTAAAAAAGGCGGGGCATCGAATCCGAATGCGGTAAGGCCTATATTCACTTCCACAAAAATTGCTATATGTATCCCATGTGAATTGGTAACAATCAACCAAATATTGTAACAAACAGGCAAATGTATTGAAAAGCTTTGAATTTACAAAAGTGGGCGTAAAAGAGGCGTGGCTTCCAATCAAGATGCGGGATGGCAAATTTCATGGTAATCGGTAAGAAACATTCAAATATAGTAACAAACATCCAAATACAGTAACAAACATCCAAATATATTAAAAAATCTGAAATTCACAAAAAGTGGGCGTAAAAGGGGGCGGGGCATCCAATCGAGATGCCATTGGTCGCATTTTTCATTCCAGAAAATTCTCTATCTACATGCCAAATTTCATTTGAATCGGTTCAGTAGTTTTTTTCTGAAAGCGACACAAACAAACAAACATACAAACAAACAAACAAACAAACAAACAAACAAACAAACAAACAAACAAACTAACATGTCATTTTTATATATATATAAGGATTCCACTTTGTATATTTTCTTATTTAACATAATTAATTATAACAAATATCTAACCGCTTTAAAAAATTCTGTTTAAACAAATTATCTCAAATAACTTAGCATTTCTCAATTTATACTCCCTTCCATTTGTTTAAATGTTAATAAACTACAAAATAGTTAATTAGTTTTAAAATCTCGCGTGGATAAATATTGATTTATGTGAATCACACTAAGAAAGCAGGCAAAGAAAGATATGGAAAATAAAAAAAAAACTAGTGAGAGTGTTAAATTCGGTTGTGCCGAATATTTTATACCTTCCACACAATGTAACAAACAAAAAAATTACAAACGAAATAAAAAATGACAGGAACGTTTTGGGACACTTTTCCCATCGCGATAAATATATTTTTATACTCTCCCTACCAATGACTAAAGACATTATTCATACTAAACTTTAGGAGTCTTGCACCTTTATTTTGGATTGTATCGTGTCTTTCACAGAAAGACGGACGAACATAGCTAGAATGTGTTAGATTAGATCACTGATCAATATTATGTATACTTTAAGGGGTTCTAGACCGATAACGTTTCAAAACGTTACACATGGAATGACAAAGTGAAAATAACACTGTGCGCGGTGAGCCTCAACGATGTATATGTTGAACTTTAGTGCCGACAAAAAGTGTTTCTACATGATTAAAGGTCAAAAAGCTGTTAACAGCGAAATCGTGGCTGCTCACATTCGCGAAACTATTGTTATTGTATTTTCCTAAATTTTGACTCAGAAGTTTTTTAAATTTACAGGTCACAAAACAGTTAACTTCGAAATCATATCTTTTAAATTTCTCGAGAAATCGCAAAATTCAAAATAAATAAAAAAATTTGGAAAAAATTTAATTTTTCGAGTAAATTAGCCGTCAAGATATTGATTTGAGCAGTTTTGCTACCTTCAGTCACGTAAAATTCAAACGCTTACCATTTGTCATTACTTGATTTCTTTTTTTATTTAAGACATAAAAGAAAAAACAAATCAATTAATAAAAAAGTTTGAACAGTAATTTCGCGATATTTCGGGAAATTAATCATCTACAATTTTTATGTTTGCAGTTTTGTCACCTCCAATAAACTCGAATTCAAACTGCATAACAAATTTTTTCGGTAATTGAAGTAAATCTTTTTACAGATCAAAAATAACATAAAGAAATGACGAAATGGTAGTTCAGCCAGTTTTTTTTGGCGATATCTCGAAGAATTGAGCAGATAGAATTTTGATGTTAACAGCCGTATGACCATGGATCAATAACAAGTCAAACTGCATTTCATGTTTTCAATAATTTTAAAGAATTTTCTTTTATTAATAAAAACAAAAAAAAAAACCCAAACTTTTTTTTCGCTAAGTTTAACAGCATTATTTCGTGTCAACAGCTGTGTGACCGTTGATCAAGTACAAATAAAACTGCATACCATGTTTTTACGAAGATTTAAAGAAACCTATAATCTAAAATCAAAAACAGAAAAAAAGTATTTTTCGCGATATTTTCCGAATTTGAGAAGATAGGATTTTGATTTTTACTCTTTTGTGACCTGTAAATAAGTACAATTAAAACTGTATACTCAGTTTTTTAAAATATTTAAAAAACTTTAGTGTCAAAATTTAAGAAAATAAAAAAAAACACACTTATTTCGCGATATCTCGCGAATGTGAATAGCTACGATTTCGCTGTTAACAGTTTTCTGACATTTAGTCATGTAGAAATTAAACTGCGTTTACACTTTTCGTCGACACTAAAGTTCAACCTAAACATCGCTGAGGCTCACCGTGTGTGGTTGGAGGGTACAAAATAAATAAAATTCTCTAGGTGGTTTCGGGGTGAGTTGCGTGCTGCCTGAGGCGGACATCTTCCGCCTCAAATAAATTCCTACTTGGAATTGTCAAAGGAATTTATAAAGCTTATTACACCCTCCAACTACAGTATGGGGGTATACTCACTTTGTCATTCCGTGTGTAACGCATCGAAATATCGGTCGGGGACCCCATAGTGTGTATATATTATTGATCAGTGATCGATTCTAAGACATTCTAGCGATGTCCGTCTGTCCGTCCGTCCGTCTGTCCGTCCGTCTGTGGAGGACGCGATACAGTCCAAAATAAAAGAGCTAGACTCCTGAAATTTGGACAAATATGTCTAACGGTCATAGGCTGGTTAAGTTCGGAGATGGGTAAAATTGGGCCACGGGGGAAAGTTCCCCTTTTAATAGCTAAACCAACCTCTGAAAAAACGCATTTTTTTTTGGATTTTTTGCACTTCTTCTTAGCAAACGAAACATTTCTTACGCCAGAAGAAGTTAAAAGTCCTGCAGTTGAATCCAGGAAGGTTTTCTTCCACCGCCGAAATCCCCCCCCCCCAAAAAAAAAGACGCCCCTGTTTTTTTTTAACGAGTTGGAGGGTATAACAGATTCGGCACGGCCGAATTTACCACTCTCACTTGTTGTATTTAATTAATTACATTTTATGATTATTACTAAAATAAATTTTATATAGCCACACCCAAAAATGGGGGCGGACCAGGAAGACTTTGCTCTTCTTCTGACTTAACATGTTTATTTTGACTAAAATACAAAAGAAAACGTAAAAAGTGGTGTCTTCAGAGGTTTGTTAAGTTTTTCAAGGGGAAACTTTTTTCTCCTTTATCCGATTTTGTCCATTCACGAACTTAACCTGCCTATTACCATAAGACATATTTGTTGAAAACTTTAGGCTTCTAGTTCTTTTATTTCGGAGAGACAGAATGACACACGGACATTCAAGGAATGTCCTAGATTTTATCAATGATCAATAAAGTATGTTTTGGGGTCCAAGATTGATATTTCGGTGTGGAGCAAACCGAATGACAAAGTGAGTATACTCCCATACTGTAGTAGGAGGGTAAAAAAAACTGTAAAAATTCTATTTTCAGAGGTTGGTGTAGTTTATCAAAGAGGAAATTTCCCCCATTTTCTAACGTGTCCTCCACAGACGGACGGACATTGTCTTAGAATCGATCATATATTTCGCTGAGCTACACACGGAATAACAAAAAATAAAGATTATAAAAATAATATAGTTTCTTAAATATACCAAAATTTAAGGAGTGTTAGTTAATGGTGTTACTGCAGTTTTCTTCATTCCAAAAAAGAGTAAAAAATTATGTAGTATATTTTTTGTAGACAAAGAAACATGCACCATAAATCAAATGCTTTTAAGTTTGCTGGTGTTAAGAAAACGTCTGTAAAAACGATAATGAATTAAAGACGAACAAAAATGTGAAAAACGGAAGTTAAGGGTTTGGTCTAATAAAATGAGATTAACTGTAATTTGTATTAATAAAGTGAATTTTTTTGTTAAGGAAAATTTAAAATCGTTAAATTTTTAATACTATTGAAAATTGATACCAGCATTTTAGGTGGGGTTAATGGTGGTGAGGAATGATTAAAGGAGGGTAGACAAATTAGAATTTTATGTTAAATTAACACGCAGTTGATTAATCGTATAGAAATATTAAAAAAAAAAAACAAGTGAGAGTGCTAAATTCGACTAAGCCGAATCATTGGTACCCTTCAACCGATTCTGGGCACATTATGTCTGAACCCAAAGTGATCTGCACCCAATCAGGTATATCACCGAGGATAAAACGAATCTCCGTTGCAAAATCGTTTTATTAACATAAGGTCCACATTCTCGGTTTTCTCCAGATTTTTGAATTCAAAATGCTTTTTCTAATATCCGCTCGGAATGCCTGACCAATTATTTCATGAGAATTACAATTAGAATCCGAGATAAATTCCAGCATGCAAAATTCTATTAGAAAAATTATTTTTGTATTTTTATCTTATCGGTTTTATATACATTCAAATTCATTCAAATCTAAGAAAAAATATTTAAAACATTTTTTTTTATACCTAAAAAATTCCTCTTATATTATTATTAAAATCATGTTAAAACATTGGCATGTGGATGATGGGTGGTGGCGCGCCATGGCGTATTGTTTATTCAGCAACAACCGAAAGGTTTTCATACATATTTATTTGGTTTGAAAATCTATAGTTTGCGTGTTTTACACAATTTATATTTATACACATTTCAATGAATTTTAATGTTGTTTGTAGAAAACACACAAAAAATACAATACAATACAATACCACATTGATTCCGCAGGTGCCGCTTTACAATTTATACAAACACATCGAAAACTCCAACTACTGTATCGAAAATAAATTAATTTAAACGAAATACCATTTTTATTTACATACTGGTTAGTTCGGAATTCAGCTGCCAGACTTGGGGATTTAAAAAAAAAAACTGGGGATTTTTTTCTACACAAAAGGACAACAAATGTGATTTTACATAATCCGACCGTTTGTTTACCTACAAGGGAATTATCTCAGATTCTGAGACATTTTTCTTATAGAAAAATTCTCAGATTCTAAGACATTTTTCTTATAGAAAAATTCTCAGATTCTGAGACATTTTTCTTATAGAAAAATTCTCAGATTCTGAGACATTTTTCTTATAGAAAAATTCTCAGATTCTGAGACATTTTTCTTATAGAAAAATTCTCAGATTCTGAGACATTTTTCTTATAGAAAAATTCTCAGATTCTGAGACATTTTTCTTATAGAAAAATTCTCAGATTCTGAGACATTTTTCTTATAGAAAAATTCTCAGATTCTGAGACATTTTTCTTATAGAAAAATTCTCAGATTCTGAGACATTTTTCTTGTAGAAAAATTCTCAGATTCTGAGACATTTTTCTTATAGAAAAATGCTCAGATTCTAAGACATTTTTCTTATAGAAAAATGCTCAGATTCTGAGACATTTTTCTTATAGAAAAATTCTCAGATTCTGAGACATTTTTCTTATAGAAAAATTCTCAGATTCTGAGACATCTTTCTTATAGAAAAATTCTCAGATTCTGAGACATTTTTCTTATAGAAAAATTCTCAGATTCTGAGACATTTTTCTTATAGAAAAATTCTCAGATTCTGAGACATTTTTCTTATAGAAAAATTCTCAGATTCTGAGACATTTTTCTTATAGAAAAATTCTCAGATTCTGAGACATTTTTCTTATAGAAAAATTCTCAGATTCTGAGACATTTTTCTTATAGAAAAATTCTCAGATTCTGAGACATTTTTCTTATAGAAAAATTCTCAGATTCTGAGACATTTTTCTTATAGAAAAATTCTCAGATTCTGAGACATTTTTCTTATAGAAAAATTCTCAGATTCTGAGACATTTTTCTTATAGAAAAATTCTCAGATTCTGAGACATTTTTCTTATAGAAAAAGTCTCAGATTCTGAGACATTTTTCTTATAGAAAAAGTCTCAGATTCTGAGACATTTTTCTTATAGAAAAAGTCTCAGATTCTGAGACATTTTTCTTATAGAAAAAGTCTCAGATTCTGAGACATTTTTCTTATAGAAAAAGTCTCAGATTCTGAGACATTTTTCTTATAGAAAAAGTCTCAGATTCTGAGACATTTTTCTTATGGAAAAAGTCTCAGATTCTGAGACATTTTTCTTATAGAAAAAGTCTCAGATTCTGAGACATTTTTCTTATAGAAAAAGTCTCAGATTCTGAGACATTTTTCTTATAGAAAAAGTCTCAGATTCTGAGACATTTTTCTTATAGAAAAAGTCTCAGATTCTGAGACATTTTTCTTATAGAAAAAGTCTCAGATTCTGAGACATTTTTCTTATTGAAAAAGTCTCAGATTCTGAGACATTTTTCTTTTAGACATTTTTCTTATAGAAAAATTCTCAGATTCTGAGACATTTTTCTTATAGAAAAAGTCTCAGATTCTGAGACATTTTTCTTATGGAAAAAGTCTCAGATTCTGAGACATTTTTCTTATAGAAAAAGTCTCAGATTCTGAGACATTTTTCTTATAGAAAAAGTCTCAGATTCTGAGACATTTTTCTTATAGAAAAAGTCTCAGATTCTGAGACATTTTTCTTATAGAAAAAGTCTCAGATTCTGAGACATTTTTCTTAAAGAAAAAGTCTCAGATTCTGAGACATTTTTCTTATAGAAAAAGTCTCAGATTCTGAGACATTTTTCTTATAGAAAAACTCTCAGATTCTGAGACATTTTTCTTATAGAAAAAGTCTCAGATTCTGAGACATTTTTCTTATAGAAAAAGTCTCAGATTCTGAGACATTTTTCTTATAGAAAAAGTCTCAGATTCTGAGACATTTTTCTTATAGAAAAAGTCTCAGATTCTGAGACATTTTTCTTATAGAAAAAGTCTCAGATTCTGAGACATTTTTCTTATAGAAAAAGTCTCAGATTCTGAGACATTTTTCTTATAGAAAAAGTCTCAGATTCTGAGACATTTTTCTTATAGAAAAAGTTTCAGATTCTGAGACATTTTTCTTATAGAAAAAGTCTCAAATTCTGAGACATTTTTGTTATAGATAAACTTTAATATTCTGAGACATTCTTCTTATAGAAAAATTCTCTTGCTTTCTTTCTTTTTATACCCTCCAACCACAGTATGGGGGTATACTCACTTTGTCATTCCGTGTGTAACGCATCGAAATATCGGTCTAGGACCCCATAAAGTATATATTTTATTGATCAGTGATCGATTCTAAGACATTCTAGCGATGTCCATCCGTCCGTCCGTCCGTCTGTCCGTCTGTAGAGGACACGATACAGTCCAAAATAAAAGAGCTAGACTTCCGAAGTTTGGCACGAATATGTCTTATATTCCTAGGCAGGTTAAGTTCGGAAATGGGCAAAATCGGACCAAGGAAAAAAAAGTTCCCCTTTGGAGAACTAAACCAACCCAAGAAAAACCGCATTTTTTGCAGAGTTTTTTGTACTTTTGGTAAGCAAATGCAACGATCTTATCTCAGAGGAAGTTCAAAATCGCAAGTTGAAGGTGCCCCCTAACGTCTCCCACCAACCACCCCCCCCCCCCGCCCCCAAAAAAAAAAAGACGCCCCTGGATTTTTTTAAATATTTTTTTTACATTTTGGAGGGTATAAAAGATTCGGCACAGCCGAATGTAACACTCTCACTTGTTTTCTTTCTTTCATTCTTTTTTCTTTCTTTTTTTCTTTCCTTTTTCTTTTGTTAATTTAATCTGGACGAAAATTTTATCTTCCCTTTGTCTTAGACAAACCTTTAAATAAACCGATCGAGGGGCCTAATAGGTTCTTGAGAAACTTACAGCAGAATTACTCAAAAACTATTGCGGCTTTTGAGTATTTTACACAAAAATACTACAAAAATGCATTTGACATGGCATTTTAAAACTTTCGGGAATGTCAAACTTTAAGATTTAAAATAACGATCCACACATTTAAAGAGGACCGTCGGTACTGGCGATCCTAAAACCAAAAATGGCATTCATTTTGCTACATCTGGCTTAGTTTTCAAGATACCGCCATTTTAAGTTTTTGAAAAAATATTTTTCCTCAAGCTATGAAAAATTTGCTACAACTAAGGAAAACAATCCTTAATTCTAAGATGATAAATAGATGAACTAATTTTTTTTTTTTTTTTTAAGAAGCAACACTCAGGCAGTGCTGCCTATCAATTACTAATGTAATCGTGATGCTTCTTTCGGAAAGGGAATAGAAAATAAATGATAGATTTGAAAGATAGAATGGCTTTTAATATGGCAACACTGTAATTGTGCGTGTTGATAGTTTTGATAACAGTTTGTTTCATCGCCATCTGTTATTGATCTAGCGAATTATTTTTTATTATTTTACTTCGTTGACGTTTTAGTGCTAAGTATTTATCAACGAAGGAGGGTGCTGCGATAGATATTAGTTATAAATAGAAACTAATAAATATCTGAAAAAAATGTTGTTCTGCCTGAGCTGAGAATCGAACCCAGGCTGGCTAGTAGTCCAACGCGCTAACCACTAAGCCACAGCACCCTCAATTTTGTTTCGAGAAATATGTTTAATAAAAATATTTTTTTTTTATACATTTAGGACAATTTTTTTTCAACAATTTTCAAAAAATTCTTCAAAAACTTCCCAACTTTAATGACCTATCTTTCGGCTGATGACCCATTTTCTGGCTAACACTATTGTAGGATCTGTCGTGACTGACTATAATTTTTTACTTGTTTAAATAATTTGGGGGTTTTTGGGAACATTTCATTGTTTTCAAAAAAAAATGTTATCAGATTTGGAGTTTTTTGGGGATAGTTCTTTAATTTTTGAGGAATAACGCCAAGAACTATCTGGCTACGCTGATATGGCGTACAAGAGAGTATCATATATCTCCGAAAGTAATAAAACACAATAGCAGCGTCGCCGCAGCACTCCATTATGAGATTTACAAAAAAAAAAACATGTAAATAAAATTCTTTGAAATAGCTTACGGTTAAAGCCATAAAATGAAAATTGTTTTACAGAAACATGAACACATTTGTTTTTTTGGGAAGTTCAACACCAACGAAAAACTGACTGACTTACTGGCTGTTGGGCGCTTCTGCTAACAGTTAATAAAATGAGAGAAAGATAGATAACTACATCATGAATATTAGTTTTTTTTGTTTTGATTGTTTCAATGTTTGTATTATACGAAAATTAAATTACCCTTAATTGATTTGGTAATGGTCAATAAAATTGTTTTGTCTGTCTGCATCTTTGTTTTGCTGTTTAACGACAAAAAAAAGAAAATATTTCTTTTGAAGTTTTTCTGATTACCCTGCATATGGTGATGAGGGTAGGATTATAAGTCTGTAACATTTGAAGTAGAAAGAGAAAACATTTTCTAAATCCGATTTGAAGCTAAAATCGATACAGCTGAAGGTTTTGTCAGATTCCATTGGAAAGACTATTTAGCAAATAAAAAATGTCTATGCAACAAGTAGCAAAGGGAGTTTAAATGACAAATCGCTAATGTTTAAACAAAATTATTAATACACATTCAAATTTACCCTGATTGAGAATTAGAAGAATTTGAACATTAGCGATTTGTCATTTAAATTTCCTTTTGCTACTTGTAGCATAGACATTTTTTATTTGCTAAATAGTCTTGCCAATAGAATCTGACAAATTTCGAAACACGTGTCGACTAAGTCTTGCAAAAATGACCAACATTAATAAATTAAAAACAGGAAAAAAATGTTCACGAAAATTATTCTATGAAAATATCATAGTTTCAATTAAGATAATAATAGCATCGAGCTAGAGTAAACTTACTCAAAATATATTATTTTTTAATAATCACCGGATCAGATCAAATAAATTTTACCTCGAACAGGTAGAGTTTAAAAGATTTAAATATTTCATTATTCTTTAGTTTCCCCCAAAAAAAATATTAAATATTATTTGTGTAGCTCATTTAATGATTCGCTAAAGCCCTATAATGTACGTTTCTGTATATTTTCGTCTCTTAATGATGCTGAACAAATTGTAATTTTTGTCAACAGATCAATTATTTGACAAAAGCAAAATTGTGTAAATATTTATCAATTTTTGTGTGTGTGTCTTGTATTTCAATTGCATTTTTATTTAAATTTTATTTTAATAGTTTTAAGATTTCTTTATTTTTTTTTCATTGTTTAAATAAATAAATTTTTGTTTCTTTTAACTCCGCCTATTTTCTATTTAATCAAGATTTGATAAGAAGTTTTTGGATTTTTTTTTTTACAAAGTGGTTGAACTACTTATATACATACATAATTTGACATTCGGTCAATTTGTTATTTATTTTAATTTAAATTACAAAACGGGTTATTTTTTAGATAAAAAGTAATAAAAATTTGTTAAATTTTGATAACAATAAATTTAAAAGTTTTCTAAGATTTGGAGGCGAAAACAAAAAGAACATCGTTTTTCTTTTTTTACAAAACGAAATTATTCAAAATACTAAAAAACGTCAAATGAGAAACAATGTTACACTTACAATTAAATTTTTTCCCGGGATATCCCGGGACAAAATTCCCGGGAAATCGTTTTTTTTTTTTTCAATCCCGAAATACACGTGAATATATGAACGTTTCCATTTAACTTTTGATTTTAAGGTTTAAAAAATTTTAAATTTTTTTTTTGAAGGCACATCAAAATCGTTTAGTAATCGTTAACCCTTAAATGCACAACGATGCCGATTTTGATGAAAATAACATATTATATTCAGAATGATGAACAAATAACTATTGCATACTACGTTTTTCGAAATAATTTTTTTTAAAGATTTTATATGTGAAAAACTAAAAAATTCAAAAATTTTGGATACCTAATAAACAGAAATGTAGCCAACAGAGGAACTCAAAAATATTTTTTTCAAATTGCTTATAGTTTATTCTTTATATGTATGTAGTTTGATTATACATTTTCGAAATCCTATTACCCTTTTTTTATTGTTATTGAAAAAAAAGATTTTGAAAATTTTCGTAAAAATTACATGATTTACATTTTTTGACTTTCGTCGTCAATTTAAGACACATTTCTATAAATATTTATAACAACATATTTTTTAAAAAATGGTTTGAATATTTTAAATAAAATTTGCTTTACAAAATTAAATTTGAACTGAAAATAAAGATGTGAGAATTTTTTTAATGGTTGTATCTTTAAAGATACACTGCACATTTAAGGGTTAAAACATGCATTTAGTAAGCTGACGGCGCGAAAGTTATGGCGGTTTAAAGATATTATTTGAAAACAAAAAATCTCAAAATTACAATTATTATTAGAATTTAACAAAATCAACGTTAATTAATGTTTCATATTATCCCTTATAAAAACCGGATAAATTTCGTCCATTAACGTGGATATACAATCAGATTTTAACGTTAAAAGTTTGTTTTAAAAAGTTGCTCTCTTATTGCTTGATATGCAATTTAAGCGAAACCTACAGACGATGGACCAAATTAAAGGTCATTTATTTAGCAACCTCAAATTAGTTAAGAAACATGTGCATTATGCAAAATTGTGAATTTTTAAAAGTGATGCAATTTCTGATAAACCAAATTTTGAAAGATGCATAAAATCCCCAATATTCAAAATTTATTAATGCCGCTCAGTTTTGGAATAAAGCTTTATAATTACAGCAATTGCCATTTATAGAAATGAATTTCTGTTAGGGGTTCGGGTGTGCCTTGGCGGTTTATCTGGAGACAAAATTGGCGCGTTTTCAGCGTACAGTTAAATTTTTGCAAACGATCCATAATACGCACTACAAGCAATCGTCTGACGGGTATATTTTAAATCTAAATTATTTTCGCGTGAAAATACAAGCAAAAGTTTAAAATCGTGAAACGTCAAATTTTTGCATAATTTTTGCTATTCAAAATTTGAACACGCTATATCGATTTTATTATAAAAAATCAAAAAATATTTGGATCACGCGATGTGCTGGCCACTTTTAAGTAATATTGCGAATGTGCCTCGCAAAAAAGTGGATTTTTGATGACTTTCAAGTTTTGTGTCTCAATCTTTGTCTAGCTAGTACTCCGCTCCTATTGAGGGCACATTCATGAGACTGGTTTTAAACTGTAGGCAATTACGACAGCTATCATTCTTCATATTAGCTTTTAAAAAGTATGAAGTGGCGCAAATTTCCTGATCAAAAAACGACGAAAAATTGAAAATGAAGAAATTTTAATTTCAAACCGTTACCACCAAATAACTTTTTTATTATTGATGGCACATCAAATTCATAAATACATCTTTTTTGAACAAGTATAGGGACCATATATTTTAAATCTTCGAAGAATGCGTTGGACGGCGCAAGTACAATTGGCCAAACAGTACATAATTTTTATGAAATTTCAATCGACTTTCGGAAGTTTGGTTGTAGCTAACTACCGCAAATTATGATTTTTGGCCTTAGGTGTTGGCAAGCTAATTGCATTAGAAGTCCTTTATGCATTTCTATAAGTAGATAGCTATTTTAATGCAAATAAAAAAAGTTTTTGCCAAAAAACCAAAATTTCAAAGAAATGAAAAGTTAAATTGAAATGTCCATATATATTCGTCCATCTGTTTGTGAAAAGATGCAGTCTAAACGAAAAGAGCTGTAAATTTGATATATGAGTGCATTACTTAAATGCAAAAAAGAGTTTTTTATATTTTGGAGAGTATAAATGATCAATCAAACATCAAACCAGACTTAATATTTGATATACGGTGGCTCGCAGCTTATTTCGTGTGAAAGATATTAGTTAGCAATCCATTCAAGACAAAGTTAAACAAAATAGACCTAATTATTATCAAGTAAGTATTTTTGTAAAAAGTCCTGTGTATGTAATTTATCAAGCTTTAATTAAAGCTTAATGGCATTCAGATTATGTAAATATTAAATGTTCTACGAGGGTCGAAATGCAAATTGAAATTACTGAAAGACCTTTTTTAAAAAATTTCTTAAAAATATTTTTTGGGCGATTTTATCCAAGCTCAAACATTGAAAATTTAAAAAAAATCAATAGTTAATATTCATTTATTAAATAATTTTTCCAAAGACCCAAACAAGAACCAAAATTTAAAAAAAAAACAGTAGAGGAAATCCGATTTTTTTGACCTCCAATTCTTTTGACCACCAATTTTTGGTAAACAAAGAAAAGATTTAATTGCTTAATAATTTTAGTACACCTAAGTGTATAGTAATGAAATATAAAAATAATTGAACATTTCCTTTGTTTACAAAAAATTGATGGTCAAAAGAATTGGAGGTCAAAAATTCGGATTTCTTCGACTGCATTTTAAAAATTTTGGTTTTTGTTTGGGCTATTGGAAAAATTATTTGATAAATGAGTACACTCAAAAAAATACGTTAGTAGATTTACTAATTTTTTTTTGCTAATGCTAGTTAGCTAACTTTTAGCAAATTTTTAGTTGATATTAGCATGTTAGCAAAAAATTCTTGTAAACTTCATTTAGCACATTAGCAATTTTAAACAAACGTTGAACTAATTTCTTTTGCTAAGATTTGAAATTGAGTTGACAACATTTTTACAAGATTTGTTGCTAACATTAGCAAAAATAAATGGTAAATTTTTTTTTATTTTCAGAAAACTTAAAATGGCTCTATCTCGGAAACTAAGCCAGATAGAGCAAAATGGAGGGAATTTTTGGTTCTTAGAATCTCCATACTTTCGCGGGTCCTCTTCACATGTGAGGACCCTAATGGGCCCTAACTTTGGATCCAAAAAAGTTAGCATTCCCGAAAATTTTAAAATGCTCATATCTCGGTAAATATTGCCGACACAACAAAAAGTCCAAAAGCATTTTTGTAGCTCTCAATACGTAGAACAAGACCGCAAAATAGTCAAAAGCTCTCCGAGTAATATTTTTGAAGTTATCGAGTTTTTTAATTCTCAAGACCCCAGTGGTCCCCTATAATCACGTATCTCAAAACTAAGCAAGGTAGAGCAAAACGGACACAAATTTTGGATCAAAAACTATGACGATTTTTAAGGAACCCAACTAGGTCTAGGCCCATCGGGGTCTGGACCTATCGGGTCCGAACCCAATGGGGTCCTCAAATGTGTCAAAAAAAAAAAAAATTAGTTAACTAATTATTGGCAAAACATTTTTGCTAACTTTAGCAAAAAAATTGTGGGTTCAAAATCAGCAAATTTTCTTGTAGGTTTACAAGCTTTTTTTGCTAACATTACAGTTTTTTTTTTTTGAGTGTATATACTATTGGACTATTTTTTAAAATTTTAATGTTTGAGTTCGGGAAAAATTGACCTAAAAGTATTTTTAAGAAACTTTCTAAAAAACGTATTTCAACAATTTCAATTTCCATTTCAACCCTCGTAGCACATATAATATTAACTCAATCTGGACGCCATTAAGCTTAAATTAAAGCTCGATAAACTACCTACACAGCACTTTTAACAAAAATACTCGTTTAATAATAATTAGGTGTTTTATTGGAAACTTTGTCTTACATGGATTGCTAAATGATATCTAACACACGAAATAAGCTGCGAGTCACTGTATTTCACAAGTTATATGAGAAATACTATTATGAAGGTCAGAAATCAATTTTCCAACAAAAAAAAAACCTTCATAATAGTATTTCTCATATAACTTGTGAAATATATCAAATATTATGTCTGGTTTGATGTTTGATTGACCAACGATGATTCTCTAAAGTCTGCTGAAGATTCCTTAGTGGGGATGTAACTGATCAGTACAGAAATACTATGAGATGAGTAACTTTTTTAAAGCAATAAATTAATATGATAATAAAATATGACAATATCATAATAGAAATATTTTTGGGCCTCGAACTAGAATAAAACTCTAATCGAATATATACATATTAGAGTGTCCCTTATTTTGGAAATGTTGGAAATGTTGAGACGGTACCCGCTCATTTTTTCCTTTTGACGTAAAAATAACTGAGGAAAAATTTTACGTCCCTACGACCACGCCTTCCCTACGCGACGGGTCCTTAAAGAGCGGGGCCTAAAAAATAATTTTTCCATACAAACTAGAGATGGGCGCGTGAGTGAATTTTGACTCACGCACGCTCACGCTCACGAAATAAAAATATTGCTCACGCACGATCACGCACGAAATTATTTTTTCTGCTCACGTTCACGCACGCTCACGTGAGTAACTAAAATTTTTCTCACGCTCACGAAATAATCACGCTCACGGAGACTTACGAAATTAAAATTAACAAATTTTCTTTTTACTTTTTTCGATTTCAACAATAATAAAAATTCATTTAAATCACAATTTAGTATAAATTTCCCTCTAAAATCAATATAATGACGATTTCTTTTACTTGTTTTCTGTTTCAAACAGCACAAAACAATCACGCAAACTCACGAAACAAAAATTACTCACGCACGCTCACGCACGAAACTATTTTTTCCAATCACGCGCACTCACGATCACGTGAGTAAAAATAAATTTCACTCACGATCACGCGTGATTCACGCGTGAATCACGTGAATCACGAAAAATTCGTGTCACGCGCGCATCTCTAATACAAACCAAAAAATTTTTTTTTTTATTTTTAATTTTTTTTGTTATTAATTATTATATAACTTGGTTAGCTTATTCACGACAAAAAATGTGATTTTGGTGAGATAAGGCATTTACCTCTAAAAAATTTTTCAAAAAAAAAAAAAAATTTGAGCCGCAGGGGTCCTACGGTAAAAAAATGTTTAAAAAATTATTTTTTTTTAGTTTTGACAAGCAACGGTTTTAGTTTTTGATGTCTTTCGATACGCGATAAAGATGTCAAAGATGTAAAAAATATTTATTTTTGAATATATAGTATATTATTAAAAGCAGCATACCAACTAAAACCGTTGCTTATTAAAATTAAAAAAAAAAAATTTAAAAATTAGGAACCTAACGGCTCTAATTTTTTTTTTTCGATAAAGATTAAGATGTCACAGATATGAATAATATTTTTTTTTTTTAAATATATATCATTAAAAGCAATTTAACAACTAAAACCGTTGCTTGTCAATACTAAAAAAAATATTTTTTAAAAATTTTTTACCGTAGAACCCCAACGGCTATAAATTCTTTTTTCGAAAAATTTTTTTGAGCTGAAAGCCTTGTCCCACCAAAATCAATTTTTTGTCGAGAATAAGCTTACCAAGTAATATAATAATTAATAACAAAAAAATTAAAAATCAAAAAAAAAATTTTTGGTTTGTATTGAAAAATTATTTTTAAGGCCCAGCTCTTTAAGGCCCCGTCGCGTAGGGAAGGCGTGGTCGTAGGGGCGTAAGATTTTTCCTGAGTTATTTTTTAGTCAAATGGAAAAAAAATTAGAAGGTACCGTCTCAACATTTCAAACATTTCCAAAATAAGGGACACTCTAATATACATATATAAAGGCCGAAAAAATACATTTTATTTTTATGTACTAAAAATAAAAAACAAACATTTAAAAAAAGTTATAATAAAAAAAATTGAGGATAAAGAAAATTTGATAAAAAAAAAAAATTTGATGAAAAACAAATTTGATGAAAAAAAAATTGTTGTTGAAAAATAATTATGTTAAGTTTTATTCACCATCTGATGAATAACGGTTTTATTCACCAGCAGCTGAGTTATTATCCAAGTTACAAATCGAAGTAGCAAACCTTTTTGGTTTTAAGAAAATGGAACCAGTAATTCTTATTTTCTTTTTTGCTACACAAAAAAAAAAAAAAAATTAAGAAATTACTAGAAAAAGTCTCGTAATGCCATTTTAACAATATTTGACAGTTTTCCTTGTTTTTTAACAACATTTTTTTTTTGTAATTTTACAAAAAAAAATCTAGTAAATTCACGAGATTTCCTCAAATATTTGCTTCGTAGAGGGGTTAATAGCAAGACCAACCCCCTTTATTTTAACGCCATAATATTTTTTTAGAACAAATAAATACTCTACCTCCAATTTCTAAAGGGGCTGCCACACAAAATGTATTTTTTTACATTTGCTCCAACCTCTCTAACTGCCCTCAGAATGTCCTTAGAGCCCAGAAATTCATAAGCGATCCAAAATATCCGAAGCACATTGTTATTATTTCAAAATGTTAAATTCTGGATTACTTTTAATATTTATTAAAAATTTCCCATATTCTATATTTGGTATTCTACAACTCTGATTTATTAAAAAATAAACAATGTCTATTGTACTTTTTTTTTACAAATTTGCAATCATTGAATTGCTTACATGTTCGATACATGTATTTATTTATTTATTTCTCATCAGAAACTAATGACATTTAACATATTTGTAATGTTTAACTAAATGGTATCAAAGATGTATCTTGTAAAAGACTTTTGAAAAGCTCAAAACAATGATCGACAGAAAATCCAACGATCACGTTGGAATTGAACTCAAAAAGTTAAACATCAATACATTAAAGAACAAAATAGATTTTGTATGTTTAAAATTTCATCATTCAACTATAAAATATGCCCACTTTTTCCTTAAGAATAGACTTGAGTATAGCAAAATAAATACAATATATAAAAAATAAGCATCATGATCTTTATAATGATGATATTTTGCTAAGTAAACTACAGTCGAAGAAAAGGTTTTTTTTAAATTTCGAATTTTTAGATAAAATTCTGAGAAATATTTATTAAAGAAGTTTCTGCCAAATGAATACAACACGAATGATGGTGAATACGGGTTATTCAACCCAAAGAGAAGTAATTCCTATATTTAATTTGTTCAAAAGTTTAATTTAAATGAAATTTTAATCTGACACACATTAAGTGTGTGGCAATCGAAGGAGTGCTGATGATGGAAGGGTGGCATCTTCGAAAGCTGTCGACATCTCCACTTAGCCTGTGTTGTCACTTGATTTTTTTCAGATTTTCTCATTGTACAACAATTATCATTTCTCAGAAATAATTAATATGGACTCAAACCGAACTAAATAAAAATTTAGTTATTTTTAAATTTTTATAAAAAAGTTGTATTCTTATCATATAGAATCATTAAAAATTTTTATTTTTTTCGAGTGTATCATGAAAAAAAAAAATATATAAACAAACTTGTACTTTATAGCATTAACTTGGTACTTGATCACTTGTTGTTTAAGTGAGATCACTAGCAAACTCAAGAAGATCTTCAAAGAGGATGAAAGAGTTTTTTTTTATTATAGGTACATTTATACTTGAAAAAAACCTTGAAGAAGATGGAAAGCAGACAAGTTTATGTTTTGTTGTAAGAACTTTTAAGTATACTTAAGCTTGTACATCATTGCATTCCCAAGCATATCGTTTAAATTTATTTGTATTTGTCAATATGTTTTGACTTTGTTTGGCATTCATAATAACATAAAAAATAACACAGCAAAAAAATAAAAGTTTTTGTTTTCCTCCTTTAAGAACAAAAAAGACATTCTTCTTGGAAAGGAAAATTTTTCTTCATCAACAATACAATGTAACGAAAGTTTTTTGTTTGAAGCAAAAAAAAAAATATTGAAGAGAACCCAATTAACATTTTTTTGTGTTAATAATATTCAAGTTATACGATGAGGCGGAGTACATTTTAAAGGACTTTTATGGTACTTTTTATATAAAAGTAATAGTTTGCTACTTTATATAAAAAAGTAAATTGTTGTATGTTTAAGAAAAAACTACGTTCCTTGTTATTTTTGTCAAAGTCTTTTGAAAAAGTACTATTTTGGTACTTTTTATTAAAAAGTACTATTTTGGAACTTTTTATTAAAAGTACTTTTGTGGTACCTTTTTTATTGAAAAGTTAATACTTAAAAAAAAGCTAACAATTTTTTAATTTGCCAAGAAAGTACTTAATAATGAAAAGGTACCACAAGAGTTCTTTGGAATGATTAAAAAGTTTTATTGCAAACAAATAATTGATGTATACCTTCTTTAAATCAACTTCTTCCTTTAACTTAGATTTTCACCCACAATATCCCGTTTAATTTTGTTACTATTAAATTTAATAACAACAGATTTCGGGTTTTCAGATTGTTTTTCGATTCCTTGTTTTGGTTTTAATTTGCTGACCTACAAAAAAAGTTATCCTCTAATTCGTCCTTTAGGTACTTTGGTACATTTTCTGTCTTCCTAATTAATGGCTCTAAAAACAGGACATTTGGAGCGTAGATTTACACAACGAAACAAACATTCTGACAAAGGTACTTTTTAGGAAGGTTCGGTTCCAAGAGAGTAAAAACTTGTACTTTTGTACTTTTCCCATCTTCTGGAATATTGGTCATGTTTGGATAAAAATTCCGATAAAAATATCTGATACTAAGAGGAGAAAAAGAGATAACAGATTGTTCTTTTGAAATTTTTCGTGTTCCTTAAATGGTGGTATATGATGAAAATTTGTATTCCAGGAAAGAGATGGGCACATGAGCAGATTAGAGCGTGATTCACGCGTGAAAAAAAATAGCGTTAGTGAGTGAGTAATATTTTTGCATGAGTCGATTTTTTTGCGTGAGTTTTCATGATTTATATTCTCCTCACATTTCCTTTCGTAACAAAAAAAGCAACAAAACAACTATAAAATTTGGCTAAACTTAAGATTTAGTCACGAAAAATGTTAAAGAAAAATTAATATTTTGCTGAACTTTAAATTTTGCTTGTAAGATTTTTTAAATTTTAGTTTTTAAATTTTTTTTTTATAAAAAGGAGTTTCGTGAGTGTGAGTGAAGCTTGTGTGGGTGAACGTGAGTGTGAGTTGTATTAAATTTACTCATGTGATTGTGAGTGAGTGTGAGTAGAAAAAACATGCTCGTGAGTAAGTGTGCGTGATTAAAAAAATCTTGTAGTGAGTGTGAGTGGGTGTGAGTCAAAAGTCACTCACGCGCTCATCTCTAATCCTGGATCATCCAGCTGAAAAATATGTTTTTTTTGGTAATTTTGACTCAAAGGAGACAAAAAAAGAAAAAAAGGTGGAAATTTAATTTTTTGAACTATTGAACTAAATTCTCGGGATTTTAAAATTTCACAACTATAAGGGCACTGAGACATTTTTCGTAAAAAGTAAAAATTAATAATTCCGCACATTTGGAGGTCCACTCTTATGGTGCTTCCAACAAATGGGACTTGATTTCATGTAAATTTTACCTTCTGTCTCAATAACTGTAATCCAAATATTTCTAGCATGTTCAGTTTTTGTGATATTCGCGTTCAAGATTTTCGCGTGGAAACATTTAAACGCGAATACCTCGAAAATGAGACATGCTAGAAAAATTTGGATTGCAGTTTTGGATTCAGGAGGGGTACTGCGCAATAACTCCCAAATAAAATAACTCAAAAAAAAAATGAAACAACTCCCAGTGCACAGAGGGCCAGACAGATTGATTTCCGGCCAAAAGTCCTTATTTCTAAATTCTCAAAAAAATGTTTACCAGTTTGTTGGGCATATATAGAAGCAGGTTTTCTGAACATATCTTTATGATCCAGTTACACCCTTTCCTTTGACAGGCCTTCAAAATTAAAAAAGTTGGTAAAAAATTTTAAAAGTTGAGATATTTTTTTAATTTTTTTTCCAAACTTCTATTGCTAATGTTTAACTTTTTGTTTGATTGGTTCAACCCTATATATAAGCCTTTGTAACGAAAATAACATGGACAAATTTAACTCATTTTCCTGGCAGCAATTCGCGTTTTTTGTGAAAAAAGTTATAATTTTTTAGCTATTTACATCGCGCCCAAAAAATCCTCAGCGATCCTCAGTTCGATACAATCGGTCTATATTTTTTTTAATATAGAATGGATCTATATCTTTCGAAAAAAGTTGCCAAAACTTGCTCGAAATGATAAATGGCGAAATTACAGCTATGTATGCAGTGGTCCGAGATTTGTTTAAAAAAAAATAATTTAACCCAAAATAATGTTTTACGGCTCGAATAGTTTTTTTTTTATCGTCAGAGAGTGCCTTAAGTGTAGGGGGACAAAAATATCTACATTTCTAGTTTGTTTTGTAGAATTATGGAAAATATCAGTTACACAATTTCCAATTAAATTCAAAGATTTTTTATTGAATTTCCAAAATAAAGAAAAAAAGTGAATAATTTGTCGACACAATTTCCAAAAGCTTTTCTGAAACTAAGTAAGTCATTTACACCATTTCCATATTTATATTAAAATTAAAAAAAAACTATATACAAAAATAATGTGCGTAGACTTTACTTCTCTTAATACTCTTAAAACTAATTTTAAGTTAGATCAGACAAAGTTAAAAAATCTAGCCGCCATATTGTTTCCGCCATATTGAATTTTATCAGTTCGATTTTAAGATAACAGACCCGGAAATTTACTAGGCCACACTTTCAGCTAGCTTTAACAAAGAAAAGGAGTATAACTGTTTTTTAATTACTTGTAACAAACTTTACTAACAAGGGAAGTATCTCAACCCTTATGAACCGATTTGCCTGAAACTTAAAATATATATTAAAGAGACGATTTTAAGGTTGGGGTGTCTCGGCTTATCGGCCATATCGGTGTTTAAAAATTTCGTTGTCCCCTTATGAAACCATGTGGACCTTCAGGAAAATTTTGATAACTTCCGAACTAACAGGAATATCATCTAGGGCAAAAATACGGGTCAACTTAAATTTAATAAAGATTATTTCTTATCCATATGGATATCGTAGGTCTATGTCTTCACATAAGTACACCCCAAAATTTACACATTTTCCTGAAAAAAATATTTAAAGAAGCCGAATTTTTACAAGGTTATGACACCATTGGATAGGCATCCAAAAAACGATTGTTTCGCCATTTTTTGACCCATGTTTTGAACCCCTAAATCCCCGATATGGCCGATAAGCCGAGACACCCCAACCTTAGAATTGTCTCTTTGATATATATTGTAAGTTTCAGGCAAATCGGTTCATAAGGGTTGAGATACTTCCCTTGTAAGTATATTTAGACGTCCATTTTGTTTTTCAAAATTCACGCCAGTAATTCAGATTCAGTAACTCCAAGACCCCCTTAAAACAAAATTTGAGTTAAATCGGACAATTATTAAAAAAAAATTTGTCCGCCATATTGGATGCGCCATTTGGTTTTTTTTTGTTGTTTTTAGTTAAATTTTGAAATCAGCGAACCCGAAATACTCTAAAAGCACATTTTCAGCCGGATCCAACAACGACAAAGACTTTTGGCCGGAGTTGGATCATTCTTTAAATTTTAAGAAGTATATTTAGTCCGCCATTTAGTTTTTCAAAATTCGGAGTAACAATTCTTATTCAGTAAATCCAAAACCCGTACAAAAAATTTGAGTTCAATCGGACAATTTAAAAAAAAAAATTGTCCGCCATTTTGATTTTTTTGGTTTTTAGCTAAATTTTGAAATCAGCGACCTCGACTTCCTCTAGAAGCACATTTTCAGACGGATCCAACAACGATAAAGACTTTTGGCCGGAATTGGATTATGCTGGCCCTGTGTGAAATGGTATCATCATATTTTTTTTTTAAAAAGGTACCAAAATAATCCTTTTTTACTGCTATTAAAAAAATTGGTTACAGCAATCCAAAGTTTTTTTTTGCATATTTTATTTTTTTTAAAAACAGTGCCAAGAATTGACTGTATAATAAAAAAGTACCAAACTTGTACTTTTTAATATAATTGTGACAAAAAATGAAAAAGGAGTTTTTAGAAAAAATATACTGCAATGTACTTTTTGATATGAGTACCAAAAAAGTTTTTTTTTATAAATCAAAAACGAATCTATTTTGGTGAGTTTTTAATCAAATACTATTTTGCTAGTTTTTACGAAAAGTGATTCTTTTATGTCAAATTTTTTAGCAAAAACTTTGGTACATTTTTCATATGAACCATTCTGATATTATTTTTTTTTTTGCTTGTTTTAATTTGTTAAAAAAAATACTGACTGTATAATAAAAAAAGTTCCAAAATAGTAATTTTGTAAAAAGTACCAAAATTGTACTTTTTAATATATTTGTGACAAAAAATGAAAAGGAGTTTTAAAAAAAAATTACTGCAATGTACTTTTTGATTTGAGTACCAAAATATTTTTTTTTTATAAATCAAAAACGAATCTATTTTGGTGCTTTTTTAAACAAATACTATTTTGCTACTTTTTACGAAAAGGGATTCTTTTTTGTCAAATTTTTTAACAAAAACTTTGGTACATTTTTCATATGAACCATTTTGATATTAATTAATAAAAAGTATTGTCCTGGTACATGCCGCTATTTAAAAGTAGTAATTCGGTAAGTTTTGTAAGAAACACTATCTAAACGTAAGAAACACTATTTAATAAAAAGTACCATGATTTCCCGTTATACTCCAAAGTATTGTTTGGGTAAACATTATTAAAAAGTATTAATTACACTGCGGAACACTATAAAATAAACAAGAGTTACGACCATCATTTCTATATATTTCGGACATGCTGATTCGAATGGCGTACTCCGTTTTTCGATGTATGGTACAGTTTTCTTGCAAAATGTCGTTAAAGATTTGCTGATTTCGAGCCAGTTTTTTAACAAAAAAAATTTGCAAAGTAAATGGTTTATATATTTTATGACATGGAAAACAAATATTTGACTTGTAGCAACATTTCTTATGCAAATTTGGTTTAAAGCTTTTCAACTTAAGCCCCTAAATTCGCGAATTTCTTCATTTTTTAAGGTTTTCGCGAAATTAACAGCCAAATTGGTCTTTGATAAAAAACTTGCTTTTAATGAATCAAAAATACATCCCTAACAATACGAATAGTGGACAAAAAACAGAGTTATCTTAACAAAAACTATTATTTCAGTGTTTGCGATACAATAATTATAGTTTTTGTTAAGATAACTTTTGCAAATGAAAACTTTTTTGGACAAATTTTGGGTCAGTTCATTGTTTAAGGTTCCCACATTATATACTAAAAGATGAAGCCTCAAATCACCTCCTAAAGTGATGCTGCGATATACAAAAAAACGGTTTTTCGCGATTTTCATCATGATGGTCCATATAACATACATGTTTTTTGTCCACTATTCGTAGTGTCATGGACGCCTTTATGATCCACAAAATGCAAGTTTTTTTATCAGAGACCAATTTAGAGGTTAATTTCGCGAAAACTTAAAAAAATTAAGAAATCCGCGAATTTAAGGGCTTAAGGTGAAAAGCTTTAAACCAAATTTATATTAGAAATATTGCTACAAGTTATATCTTTGTTTTCCATGCCATAAAATTTAAAAATCATTAGGTTTGGAATTTTTTTTGTTAAAAAAGCAGCTGAAAATCGGCCAATCTTTAATGACATTTTAGCCCAGGAAAATAAGGAGAAAAAAAGGGCAATCTGCGGAAAATCGGATACGTTCTCTGAAAATTTGCACAGACCTTTGTTTTGACAATATAAATAAAAAAAAAAAAGTCCCAAGAAATCACCCGTGTCCTTGCTGAGATATTGAGGTCAAAGGTCACAAAAACCGGGATTTTTACAGTTTTTTGCTAATATCTCGCTTAATATGCGTCATACGCTTTAAGAGTCTATTACAAATCTTGTAGAATATAAAATTATCTACAATATGTTTCTTAATACTTTTTTCGTATCTCTCACCGTTTCTGAGATATTAAGGCCAAAATTCACAAAAAACTGTTTTTTACAGTTTTTTCCTAATAGCTCGCTTGATATGAGTGATACGCTTTAAAGGTCAATTAAAGAACTTATAGAATATAAAATTATGTACAAATTTCTCTTTATAATTTTTTTCGTATCCCTCACCGTTTTTGAGATATGGGCGAATTTATCTTTAATTTATGAAAATAATAGGGGGACACAAAATAATGACACCAAATATGAAAACTGAAAAGGGCATATCTTTAAAACGAAATCATGTATTACTAAAAAATAAAAAGTCGTACGTAGATAATAAATCTAGCTTTTATTTGAGTCCGATCTAGAGCTGATTGTGTAATTAATGAAAATGCTGCGAAGGTCGATTTGTAAAATTATGTTATTTTAAAATATTTTTTAGATGCAGGTAAGTTAGTGTAGAGAAATTAAAAAAGCAACAAAAAGTATTTCGTGTGTTATAAAAGAAAGTTCGAGGTCATAAATTAAATGGCCGGAGAAACGGGTGTCTCTTACAACACAATCCTGGTCTGAAACTTTTTGTTGATCGGCAAGTTATAAGATACCTGTAGATAAACAAAAAGATTATTACTAAAAATACAAAATTTTGAACTTAGAAAAAATCGAGTTTTTTTGGGAAACATATTGGGAAACCTGTACCAAAAAATATTTTAATATAATTTTATTTTCTAGCTCGACTCTCGTAGCATACACTTAAAATAAAACCTATGTCAAAGCTGCAGAAAAATCTGCACATTTTGAGCTAAATGAGAAAATCTGTCGAGACCGATCTGCTGATTTCAGCTGAAAATTTCCTGAGTTCAGCTGAAAATTCCATGATTTTATCAGAAAAATCAGCTCATTCTAGCAAAAAAATCTGTTGATTTCAGCTAGCCAATCTAATGATTGGTTGAAAAAAAACATCTTTTTTAAAGATATTTCTTTAAAATTGGAAAAATATCTGCTGATTTCTGTTATTTTCTATACTAAATGACTGAAAACTTAGTAAAAAGATCTATTTCAGCAGAAAAATCCGCTTAAAGTTTGAAGCTGAAAGTTGTTTAGAGATTTTTTGACAGAGTTTTTTTATGAGTGTATTTATAGATTACACAATCTGCTCTAGATAAGACTCAAAAAAAAGCTAGATTAATTATCTACGTAGCACTTTTTATTTTTTAGTAATACACGATTTCGTTTTAAAGATATGCCCTTTTTAGTTTTCATTTTTGGTGTCATTATTTCGTGTCCCTATTATATTCATAAATTAAAGATAAATTCGCCCATATCTCAAAAACGGTGAGGGATACGAAAAAACTTACAGAGAGAAATTTGTACGTAATTTTATATTCTATAAGTTCTTTAATAAACTTTTAAAGCGTATGACTCATATCAAGCGAGATATTAGCAAAAAACTGTAAAAAACCCGGTTTTTGTGACCTTTGACCTCAATATCTCAGCAAGGACACGGGTGATTTCTTGGGACTTTTTTTTTTCTTATTTAGATTACCAAAACTAAGATCTGTGCAAATTTTCGGAGAACCTATCCGATTTTCCGCAGATGACCTCTTATTTTCCTGGGCTATTTTACAAGAAAACTGTACCATACATCGAAAAACGGAGTACGCCATTCGATTCAGCATGTCCGAACTATATTAAAATGATGGTCGTACCTCTTGTTTTCTAAAATAGTGATTAGTTTTGTCACGCAGTGTTATTTGAGTAATTTATATCAAAAAGTACCAAAAATTACTATTTATTTTGGAATATTTTTTTTAAAAAGTACCAAAAAAATTACTTTTTTATGAATAAACCCAATTTTTTTGAAACAGAGTTGTACGAGGTGTTAGAAAAACAAATGAAAATCGATTTTTTTGTTATTATTTGGTTGTTGTTTTTGTTGTTTTTTTATTTTTTTTTTTAGCGACGATTTACCAAAAAGTACCTTTTTAATCAAAAAGTTTTTTTTTGGTACTTTTTTGCTATAAACGTTACACCAATTTGTTAACTGGGTTATCATTGACTTATTCATTGCAACTTACAATCAATAATGATTTCATCTTCCTTTGCAAACCATCGAATCATCATTTAATGTTTGTCATTGAAATTGTTGTTTGTTTTTTGTACATCAAATACAATAACATAGACGAATGCAACAACTTTACAACCATAACATTACATTTAATGATTATTTAAACATTTTTAATTTAACCACAACTAAAATTGAATTTCTGCTACATACAAGAAAACCTTTTGGCTAAATATGGTTGAATGGGAATTATTTTTTTTTTACGATTTTTTTTCGTTAAAATAGTTTAAATTTCATGGTTTGTGATTTAATATGCATTTTCCTTGTTTGCTGTCACTAAATATTTATTTATTTACGTTTTTTTTGTTAAATTCCATAGGAAATATGGAAAAATATTGGTGGGATTGGATGGTGATGTGTCATGTGAAATAGAAATCAATCAATTTATAAAAAAATATTTAAAAAAAATGGAAATTGCTAATATGTTTTGATATTATCAAAATCATATTACACCGTTTGAAATATTTTTTCAGAACATTTTAAGTACTCGCAGAGATAAAAATATGCGGGTGGTAATCAAATTATAATTGATCGTTTTATCATAATATGATTATGGTAATCATAGTTTGTTTGTAGCAATCATATTATGGTCCCCAAATATAACTTAACGGTTATTTAGCATAATATATTTCATGATTGCTGGAAACAAATTAAGGAACTATTGTTAATAATAATATTTTCTTTTTTTTTTTGTTTATTTCAATGAACTCGAGAATCTGAACGAATCGCAGTTGCGGACCTTATGTCAGTTAAACTGTTTTCAGCATGGAAGGAACATGCTATGGACCAGCAGGTCGATGTGAGAAGTTCAAAATTTTGAGCTCTTCAACCCCTAACCTAATTTTGTTTCTGTTATTTTGTTTGTTGTTTATTTTTAATCTCATAATTGGAAATGATGTATAATCATATTATGCACATTATTGTTAATTAGATTTGATTACATGACAAACATGTTTTGATTTTTCGTTGTAATGTTTCTATTTCTAATTTCAATCACAATTGATCTGTTTCATTACAAATATAACACTGGAGGCTGTGTGATGCTTTTGTATATCGCTATGGTTTTTTTTCGTGATTTTAGTATTGGTACTGTATTAATGTGGTATTTATTGAGTTGATTTATGTGAGAACATAGAAAATTGTGGGAAAATATGTATTTATGTTTGGTTAAATACATTTAATAGGAATTTAATGAGAGTATTACGTCTAAATTGTTGTAGAATAAAGTTGGGATATTAATTCTGAAAGGTAAAAAAACTTACAAATTTAAACTTTTTTTACAGGAACAATCACACAGTTCGACAAGAAAAAACATCCCAGTAAAATATCTAATTGATTCTTTAGCACGTAACGTTCTCGAGATATTTGCTGTAAAAAGAAAAAGATTCTGACCCCGATACCAGAGTTACAAATCTTATTGTATTTTGACCACTTGAACTCCAACCTGCCTTCAAAAAATAATGCAAATTTTGTACTCTAGCTCAAAACATTAAAAAATAATAATGTTTTGCTGAATATTTTGGTGTACTTGCCAAACCAAAGTTTTTTTTAGAAAAAATAATGTTATTTCCCATTCCATATGAAACGATTTTTAATATCGGTCGATATTGATCGATTTCTACGACAATCTAGCTATATATACATCCGTCCATCTGTCTCTGGAAAGCAAGATGCTGTCAAAACTAAAAGAGCAGTAAATTTGGTTAATGAGTGCATTACCTAAGTGCAAAAAAGGTTTTCTTACATTTTGGAGAGTATGAATGATTCTGCACAGAAAAAATTAACACTTTCACTTGTTTTTTGTACATTTTTTAAACAAATGGAACATTTTTATGTCAGAATTTTGACTTGGTGAAAAAGTAGTATTGGTGAAAAAAAATCAAAAGAAATACTTTTTAAGAAAAAAAGATTTTCACAAAAAAAATGAATTTTTTAAGAAAAAAAAATTATCGATGAAAAAAAAATTATCGATGAAAAAAAAAAATTGCCGACAAAAAAAAATTTTGATGAAAAAATTGATAAAACAAAAATTTTTAATACAAAAAAAACGAATGAATACAAGTAAGAGTGTTAAATTTGGCTGTACCGAATCTTTTATACCCTCCAATATGCAAAAAAAATTAAAAATAACCTGCATAAGAACATAAGACATATTCGTGCCAATTGTCGGAAATCTAGCTCTTTTATTTTGGACTGCATCGTGTTAACTACAGACGGACGGACGAACATCGCTAGAATGTCTTAAAATCGATCACTGATCCTAAATATGTATATATCGTCACCTAAAATGCAAAAGGCCCTAACCAACAAAAAATTCAAAATCGGTATTTTGATTGATTCTGGTTTATTTTATTAACCTGCACGTCCTTACAAAAAATTAGGGTCACATAATAAAAATTTGCGATTTTAAGCCAAAAATTAAAAACATGTAAATTGCGAAATCGCCAATGGACGCTACTAGAAATATATTTTCTAATTATACTGTAATTAATTTTGATACATATTAACAAAACGGTCGTCCTCACAAAATTTTAGCCCAACTCAATCAAAACTAACAAATTTATTAACAAATTCAAAACTTTACTCTTTACTGTTTTTTGCTTCTCCTGTAAAATTAATAAAATGTTAGTTAGGGCCTTTTGCATTTTAGGTGCCGATGTACTTTATGGGGTCCTAGACCGAAATTTTGATGCGTTACACACGGAATGACAAAGTGAGTATACCCCCCATATAAAAAAATTTATGAAAAAAAAATTTTATTGCAACATAATTATGTTACGTTTTATTCACCATCTGGTAAAAAACGTTCTTATTCACCAGCAGGTGAGTTAAAAAGTGTTTGACGAAAAAAAAAATTTGACGAAAAAAAAACTTTTTATGAAAACAAAAAAAAAAAATAATAATGAAAAAAATATTTTTAATAAAAAAAAAACTGATGAAAAAAACTTTGATGAAAAAAAAAAATTTTTTTGATGAAAAAAAAAATTGATAAAACAAAAATTTTTGATTAAAAAAAAATTTATGAAAAAAAAAAATTTGATTAAAAAAAAAATTTTATGAAAAATAAAAATATATGAAAATTTTTCTGTTGAAAAATAATTATGTCACGATTTGTTCACCATCTGGTAAAAAACGCTTTTATTCACCAGCAGGTGAGTTATTATCCAAGTAACAAAGTTACAAAAAATTTTGGTTTTAAGAAAATGAAAACAGTAATTCGTATTTCCTTTTTTGTTAGTCGCTAGCTTATATGTATATTCAAACTGAGGTGGTGTCCTGCATCATTTTATAAATTAAACATCCCCAAGGGGATCATTCCATATTTTATTAAATTGATAAAAAAAAAAATAAAAAAAATTAAATCGAATATTTATGTATTTTGTCCTTCTAAACTCGATTCCATCAGAATGGAATTCTATAGTTGGATTTTTTACAAGGAAAGTCCGCAATGTGAAACTACATGCTTTCTTTAAAATTTGTACACGAGATAGAGAAAAAAAATTAAGATCGACCTGTCTGAAAGAAATCGTGTTTAGGAGGTCAAAATACACAAAGATTCGGTTAATATTTTTTTCAACATGATAATGTTTTTATGCTGGTGTCTAATTTTAAAAAGGTTGCAGGACGCCACCTCAGTTTCACTATATAAGCTAACAATTAACGAAAAAGAAAATTGGAATTACTATTTTAATTTTTAATACCAAAAATTTAAGTAACTTGGGTGTGTAACTTGGATAATAATTCACCTTGTGGTGAATAACCCCGTTTTTCACCAGCTGGTGAATAAAAAGTAACATAATTATTTTTCAACAATTTATTTTTTTATACCCTCCACTCTAGTGATAGAGGGTATATATAAGTTTGTCATTCCGTTTGTAACACATCGAAATATTGGTCTAGGACCCCATAAAGTATATATATTCATGATCCTTGATCGATTTTAAGTCGATCTAGCGATGTCCGTCCGTCCGTCCTTCCGTCCTTCCGTCCGTCTGTCTGTCTGTCCGTTGAAAACACACTAACTTTTGAAAGACTTTACGGAGGCTCCTGAAGTTTGACATATATGTTCTCCATTTACCGGGTCAGGTTGGTATTGCAATCCAGCGAAATCGGTCCAGTGGTTCAAAAGTTATGAGCAAAAGAGTAAATTTCGGCAAGGGTATTTTTCGAATTTACAAGATTAAAACCACTATAACTTTCGAAAGACAATTCTGAGGGGGCTGAAGCTTAGCATATATATTTGTCGTTCCCCAAGGCTGTTTGGTTTTGAATTTCAGCAAAATCGGTTCAGTGGTTCAAAAGTTATAAGGAAAGCACTGAATTTTAGATTTGTTTCACCTTAAACTGTTGAAAACTCGTTAAACAAGTTTTAAAAGCATGGTGAAATACCAGTTTAGTAAAAGTTGTTGTTGTTTGTTTTCTTGTCGTGGGGTGCAGTTTAGTTGTTAGACAAGTAAATATTTGTTATTGATTTGTTATTGTTAGTGTAACTGTATGTAACGGGAAAAAATCAAATAAAGTATGTGTATGATTTAATGTTAATTTGTTTTTGGTTTTTAAAGAAGAGGATGGTAATATAAAAAAAGAGGAAAATATGTGAAATAGTTTTTTTTTGTATTACATATAGGTATAAAACAATAAAAATATTTTACAAAGTAATTTGTTACTCAAAGAAATTGTACACTAAAAAATATTTACACTCAAAAAAAAAATGTTACACTCAAAAAAAAAATGTACACATTATTATTTTTTTTTTTTTTTAATGAAATGGCAGACTCAAAAAAATGTTGACAGTCAAAAAAATTTTACACTCAAAAAAATTTGATTGATTAAAAGAAAGTTTGACTCAAAATAATATACATACATATTTCTAATAAAAAATTTGTAATGCAATTTTTTTAATTTTTTTTAGAAAATTACTATCAGATAACATTGTGGAGGGTATTCATAGATTCGACCAAGTCGAATTTAATTTTTCTACTTGTTTTTTCATCAATTTTTTTTTTTTTCACCAATTTTTTTTTTTTCATAAATTTTTTTTCCCATCAAAATTTTTTTCATAAATTTTTTTTCCATCATATTTTTTTCCATGAATTTTTTTTATCATTTTTTTTTCCATCAAACGTTTTTTTTCATCAAATTTTTTTTTTCATAATTTTTTTTTTCATCAAACTTTTTTTTTTCATCATTATTTTTTTTTATCAATTTTTTTTTATCAAATTTTTTTTTCGTCAAAATTTTTTTTCATCAATTTTTTTGTTTTTTATCAATTTTTTTTTTCATCAATTTTTTTTCATTAATTTTTTTTTCATTAATTTTTTTTTTCATCAAAAACTTTTTTCATCAAACTTTTTTTCCCCAAAAACTTTGGGTTCATTAAATTTTTTTTAACATAATTTTATTTTTCGTGTAAAAAAATCATTTTTTTTTACCAAAACTACTTTTTCACCAAGTCTAAGCTTTTCGTATAAAAATTTTCCATTTGTTTATCAAATGTACATAAAACAAGTGAGAGTGGTATATTCTTTGGTGCCGAATCTTTTATACTCTCCAAAATGTAAAAACACTTTTTTGCACTCACTTAAGAAATGTACAGCTCTTTTGGTTTTTTAATAGGATCCTCGACTGATATTTCAATTCGTTTTGCATGGAATAGCAAAGTAATACAACATTATTTTTTGTAAAAAAAAACTTTGCTTTGGAGAGTATACCCAAATCTTCCGCAAAACATTATCATGATTTAATGTTTTGGGCAAGAGTACAAAATTCGCAGGCATTTTCTCCATCTTGTGTACAAATTTTAAAGGAATTTTGGAAAACCCAATGATAGAATTTTTTGGATAGCAGATTTGAATTCAGGACGTCGAAATACATGAAGACTTGTTGATATCTCCATAATATATTCAAGTTATTAATTTTTTTGTAAAACTGAAAAAAAAAATGATTTTATACTGGCCCGTATCGGACCAGAGGGAAAGCTCTCAATTGAAGAACAACAACAACCATGATGTTTGTAACTTTCCGAAATCACCCATTGACCAAACTGGATTTAACCTGTCACTGTTAACACTGTAGATATCTTTCATAATTATCTGGGATCCCCAACTACTATACGGAGTCCCCAACTACTATATTTCGACTAAAAAAACTGCGTTTAAACTTCAAAAAATTGCGATTTAAAGCTCATCTCGAAAAAATGACTTAAGACAAAAACTATTCCTAAAAAAAATGCAACTAAACTACTTATTCACATTTTGCAAAGTTTTTGTTACAAAAAACCGCACTCTTAAATTTCAAGCTAGGTTGTAAGGGGCTAAATCTGCCTAGGGTCGATGTAGCTATGTCCGTCTATCTGTCTTTATGTTCTTTCGTCTGCCTATATAAACTTTGTGTCTGTCATTTGTCCACTATAAATTTGGCTGACATGTTTCTAAAAACTGTATTTTTATAGGTATCATTTCAAAATAAATCATCATTCCAAATTTTAAGCAACTCGGACCAGTTCTCCTTGTAGCACCCATACAAACTACCCTCTCGACATTCACATCAATCTCTCAAAATTTATGAAAATAAGAAATGTTTTCTTATTGTTAGTGTTTTTCTGTAAGTACAGATTGAGCTTGTGCTCTAATTATATTTGTTATAAGGGTTCAAGTTGAAAAAATGCAGAAGAAAAATGGAATTTCTAAAAATTATAGACATTTCTGGTGTTCCCATACCGGTTTCAATCATATAATTTAGTTTTAACATGATTTGCGTCTCCTTTGGGTACCTGGACTCTGATCATGTAGAACGATAGTTGACTATCGTCGATTTTTGGAGCCTTTTTGCTCCTAAAATTATCAAAATGTTTCCAAATTTTTTAATGATTCTGGACAAGAAAACACTCTTTAATAATTTAAGATAATTTTAAGAAACACTTTCAAATTTTCCTGCAAAACGATATGTATTTTGATGTCGTTCATGCATCGTCTATCGTTTTCGTTTTACGTGATTAGCCTCCTGATAAAATTAAAATACAATAAAAATAAAACCATTTTTGGAATTCGTCCCAATTTAAAAATTTCGGCCGATATTTAGATTGTCAGCAAAACGACGCCTATTTAATTCATATTTGGTTTGTAAGTGTTTTCTTCACTAATTGACCTATCTAACAAAATATAAAATCGATCGGTCTATGTTTGGTCTTGGGATTCAATTTCCGATAATCACTGGGGTAGGGTGTGGACGGTCTTGATCGACCATAATTTTATTAGTTTTTTTTTAATATTAATCAGATGTAATTTTTTTTATCATTTTCCACTCCTTTTATAAAATTTCTTATTTGTTTTTTAATACGATGGTAATCAATATCAAAAATTTAAATTAGGCGGCATAAATATTAAACAACAAAAATAAAACTGTGAAAAACGCCTAATCATAAGCACGCATACAAAAAGCATTCAAACATATTGAACAATTTATAAACAGCCATCCAACACTTTGAATTTATGGAGTACAAAAAACTGGAATACACATTTTAGACTAAAAGCCTGCATTAATTATTAATTAATTAAGCGAGAAACAAAAAAAAAATGTGTTACACACATCGATAATGCAACTGTAGCGTAACCCAGTAAATAATTTTAACGATTATGTGGAGTTTAAAAAAATCTTGAGGAAACACTTTTTTAACTTAAAGCGGCGATATCTCGAAAACTAAGCAGAATCAAGCAAAGTGGAGACGATTTTTGTATCTTATGGGTCATTACTTAAAATCTAAAAACGTTGGCATTACCAAAAATTGAAAATGCTTATATTTCGGTAAATATTGCCGACACAAAAAAAAACACCAAAGACATTTTTGTAGCTCTTAATGTGGAAATTGGTAGTAAATTTCGTTTTAGAACAAAAATTTTTGAAATAAATTTTATTTAAATATGTCTTAAAGATTTTTTCATATGTTTATGGAAAATTTCTATGGTGGTAAGATTTTTTTTTCATATGTTAAGGAATTCTACGATATTTAACGAAAACTATGAACTATTTAGCAGAACATGAACTAAAGAAATTTCCTTTAGAAAACTTTCAAAACTTTTAGTGAAATTTTTCTAAAAATAATTATTTAGGTTCTTTTTTTGAGTGTATTGAGCTCCCCCCTTAAAGTATCAAATAATTACTCTTGACCAATGATAAATTCTTTACATGGTTTTTAAAAAAATAAAAAAGTTTTTGTTCTTGTCAATTATATTTCAAATACAGAAAATTGATACCGATGATTTTCTTTTTTTAATATAATTTCAATGAAAGATAATAATGCTAATGAAATTTCATTTCTCTTTTATCTACATACAAACATATTTAAATGTTTGAGGTCTTTTTGGTAAATTCTGTTCCAATCAATTCATACAACCCAATATCCATACATCCATCTATCACGTACATACACTCAAAAAAAAAATATTGTAAAACTAGCAAAAAAAATGGTTAAAATTAGCAAAAAAATCTGTAGTTTTGGACGTTGCAAAAATTTTGGTAATATTAGCAAAACCATTTTGCTAATCAAAAAATTAGGAAAAAAAATGGTAAAATTACAAGAATACCATTTTATTTTTGTAAAAAATCAACCTTTTAAAATTATCAAAAAATATGGTAAAATTACCAAAAAAAATGGTAAAATTGAAATAGATAAAAAAAATTTGTAAAATGGTAAAAAAACTGTTTTATTCAGTAATTTTTTTTCTCTGATTAGTAGTTGATTTAAAATTTGGTGAACATACTAAAAAAAATTTTGCCTGTTTTTGAGCACCACGTTCTTTAAATGTGGTAAAAGCAGCGTCAACTATTACTTCAGTTGTTGGATGGTTTCTTCGGCTTGATGGTGGCAGCATCTTCTTTTGCCTTCTTCTCAGCAGCTGTAGTTGCAGTAACTGGACTTCCAACAACATCAAAATCCAAAATGATTTTTTTTCACTTAAACACTTTAAACAAAAAACTTAAAGAACAACACTTAACTTTTTTTATTTTTTTTGCGTCATTTTTTTTAGCTTAAGTAGAACAAATGAGAATTGCGTAGTAGTCTACACAAGAAATTTCTTACATTTTCAGGTAAAATTTGTAAAAAATGAACAATTTTTTTTCGAATTTTTAATTTTTTTCACATGTATTTAAAAAAAAAATAAAAAAAAAAACTTTTGGATATTAAAGATTAGATATCTAACTATGTGTTAACATTTTAAAAAAATAATTTTTCAAAATTATCAACTTTTTATTAACAATTTAGGTGGCAAATTCTAAAAAAATTTTCGTATAAAATTAGCAAAAAATATGGTAAAATTAGCAAAAAATATGGTAAAAAATACTAAAAATTGTGTAGCCTATTTTTCAGCGCACATGCAGTTGATGGATGGTTACTTTGCTATGGTGTTGGCAGCATCATCAATCTGCAATGAGTTTTTCTTAAAACTAAGAAAAAAAAAAAAATAAAAAAGTATTACCATTTCTTTAAGGAAAATACTAATATTTTTGCTAAAATTATAGTAAAATAAAAAAAAAAACTAGCAAGAAAATATAGTAAAAGTACCACAAAATTTTTGTATTTTACCAATAGTAAATTTCAAAAAAAAAACTGTAAAAGTTAAATTTTTACAATTTATTTTGCTAAAGTTTGGTTGAAGTAAATTACAACACCTTTTACTAATATTTTGACTAAGTTTTTTTTTTGAGTGTACGATAAACATAAAACCTACAATTGTATTTGATGTTAGCATTTTGGTATTTGGTTTATCTCCTCACTAGGGTTGTCCAAAAACATTACAGCATTTGTATTAATTTCCCGAAATGACACATGACCCAGCAAAACTTTGGTAATGGGTAGTGGTTATATAACACATTATCAGGTAATGTATATACCTTATTTGTAGCATTATTTTAGGATGTCTTACCAAACATTTGTTCCACAAAGTATTATTTTAAAGTGAAAAATAATGCATTACTAATAATTTGCTATGTAATGCATGATTATTGGAAAAATGTATTTCATATTTATTATTTCTAAACATTATATCATGGATGATTTATATTTGGTTACATTATGTATTATTTGAAAGTTTGAAATAATGCATTATTTATAATTAAATGCATAATGCATTACAATAACATACACTCAAAATAATCACTCTGTTAAATTACAGAGATACTCTGCTGAGCCAGCAGAAAATACCATAGATTTCCAACCAGCAAGATTTTTTGTTATTTTACGAAAAAAACTCAGTAAAATGATGTTGATAAAAAAACTGTAAATTTACAGAATAATCTGTAAAATATTGATAAAACCGAAAAGAGTTTTACCAAAAAACTCTGTAAATTTACAATGTTTTAGTTAAATGCTTTTTATGAGTTCAAAATTTTACACAAAAAAAAAACTCTGTAAATTTACAAATTTTTAGTTAAATCCATTTTATGAGTAAAACTTCTCAGCTTTAATACATTAATTAAAATTAAAAAAATTAAATTAATTAAAATTTTACAATTTTAATTAACTCCAATTTTACAAAATTTTGTTTTTCGGTCACAAGAAAATACAAAGTATTTTTTTAAATCTGTATTTCGACAGATAACTTTGTCAAATATCTGTCGAATTTAGATTACAGTCATTTTACAGAGTATTTAACAGAATAATTATTTTGAGTCAAAATAATCACTTTGTTAAATTACAGAGATACTCTGCTGAGCCAGCAGAAAATACCATAGATTTCCAACCAGCAAGATTTTTTGTTATTTTACAAAGAAAACTCTCTAAAATGATGTCGATAAAAAAAAAACTGTAAAATTTATGGAATTATCTGTAAAATATTGATAAAACCGAGAAGAATTTTACCAAAAAAACTCTGTAAATTTACAAAGTTTCAGTTAAATGGCTTTTATGAGTTCAAAATTTTACAAAAAAACTCTGTAAATTTACAAAGTTTTAGTTAAATCCATTTTATGAGTAAAACTTCTCTGCATCAAAAACATTAATTAAAATTAAAAAAATTAAAAGTAAAATTTTGTTAAATTTGCCCGCTTAAATGCTTCCAAATTGTAAATTTACTTTTTTATTTTTGTGAATATTACGAGTTTTTAACAAGTAACTCCAAAATTTTACACGTCGTAATTTTAGACACTTTTTAAAGAGGGGTTTATCGGTCATATTTGGAAGTTTTTTGAAGTGATTTTTATTTTTACAGAGCAATAAGCAAAATTACAAATGAAATTTAGCATTTTGGTTGCGAGAAAAAAACAAAATATTTTTTCTAAAATACGTATTTTAACAAAAAAAAACTGTTTATTATCTGTAAAATAGAGATTACAAAGAAAAAAGTAAAATTACAGATAAAATTTTGTTTTTCGGTCACAAGAAAATACAAAGTATTTTCTTAAAATCTGTATTTCGACAGATAACTTTGTCAAATGTCTGTCGAATTGAGATTACAGTCATTTTACAGAGTATTTAACAGAGTAATTATTTTGAGTGTAAAAAATAATTATTTTATAAAAAAATGCATAAGTTTAAACTAGAGATGGGCTCACGACAAGAAATTTCTAACGACACACACTCACTAGCATATTATATCTACTTACACTCACTTACAATCACGTGAGTAAATTTAATACAAAATTACTTTTTCACTACTCGTAACACCTTATATATTACGTTCTGGTATGCTATATTATATACCTTACTCGTAACCTATAAAATATCATATATTTTACACCTTACTGGTATTCTTCGTTATAAATTTATGACTTATTTTATACCTTACTGGTATTCTATGTGATAATGTGGATGCATTACTTTGAGTCTCATCGCCTGTTAAAATCATCAATGCTGCAATGTATAAAATAAGAGATCATATGCCTTATTTTATACCTTATTTGGTAATCTAATTTTTGCTGGGGAGCTTAACTTTGGGGTAATGCTGGTTTTTTTGTTGATCTTTAATGTTGAACTCCCTTTATTTCCATATATGTATAAATGTATATTGTTGTTGATCAAATTTTATTTGATGAGCGTTGCAAATTTGAATGTTTGATTTTGTTTAAAGGCATAAACAAAACGTTAAAATGTTCAAAAGCGTAGAAAAATGCAATTCAAAATCAAACTGAATAGAAAATTGATATCACCACATCACAAAATCTACAAAATACAAAACAGCATAAATGCATAACAAATATACCTGTTTAAAAAAGAAATAATATATTTATTTAACAGAGCGTATCACCGTTTGTTAAAGATCTCAAATTTAGATGATTTAATGTAAGTGAACAGACCACAAGTTAAATGTTGAATTCAGCTAGACCGAATCTTTGAATACACTTCACAATATCCCAAACATTTTCAAAAATAATGAAGTAGGGCGGAAAAAAATGGAAAAATTTTCATTATTTTTAGTTTATACACATTAGAGTTGTGTCGTTCAAGAACGAACTAGTTCAATTGAACTATTTACTTAACTGAGCGGTTTAGCTGGTTCGTTCATTTCAGCTCTTTTAGGTTTTTTTCGTTTATCCAGCTCAATTGGTCATTACTTCATTTTGATTTTTTAGTTCGGTCGTTCATTATACCCTACACCATAATGAGTTTGTTCTGATGTTTGTAACTACCCGAAATATTGATCCTAGACCTACCTTCAAGTACCGATCGACTCAGAATTATTTTTGAGTCGATTTAGCAATGCCCGTCCGTCCGTCTGTCCTTCTATCGGTTTAAGCACGATACAGGTCGCAATTTTCAATCAATTGACTTGATATTAGAAACTTGAGCATATTTTGTTCCAAGGACAAAGCCTATTAAAATTGGATAAAATCAGTCCACGTTAAGACCTAGCCCCCATACAAACGCCCCTTTTGGATTCGGCTTAAATGACTCTAATAACTGTATTATAATAGATATAGATTTGAAATTCAGCATGTAATCAAATTTTGTACGCACAAATCATCATTCCAAATTTCAAAGGAATCGGGTCAGTCCTTCTGGTAGTCCCCATACAAACCACCTTCTCAATATTCACATAATTCCCTCAAAATTCATAAAAATGGAAATATTTCATAAAAATTTTATTTTTAGGTGTTAAACGTGTACTTTAGTAACCTAATCAAATCGGAATATAATTGGACCATTTTTGGACTTAGTCTCCCATATAAAAATTTCGACCGATATTCGGTTAAATTGGTCTATTGACAAAAAATAAACCAATTCCACTAAAATTTGATCTGTGTGTGTTTTTTACACTAAATAAAGATATAACAAAAGACAGATACAACGGTTCATGTTTGGACTTGGGACCCATTTTCCGGAAAACTCTGGTGTAGGGTATCATATGGCCGGTCTTGACCGACTATAACTTTCTTACTTGTTTTTTTTTTTTTTGTTAATTTTGTCATTAGGCTTATAACCCTCCCAATTTCATAAAGGGAGGGTTAGATCTATGTCAGCGGAGATTTTATTTTTCCAACTGGGTAGTTTTTGAGATACGTTAATTTAGGGGCCCAATAGGGCCTTAAAAATTTTAAAAACTAGGTGACATAAAAACTATTACACTTGGTGAGCATTCGAGTGAAGAGCTACGAAAAAGTCCTTTGACATTTTTTTGTGTTGCCAAATTTCCCGAGATATGAGTATTAATAGTGGGAAAGTGTTGTGTGAGATTTTATGCAGCAGTATTTGGAAACGCTAGAACCCTTCATTTTGTGAGATTCGTAAAAAAAGTATATGAGCCAAAAAATGGAGGAGGTCGGATAGGATCAAGGGGTCGCTCATAGCGGTCAAAGTTGGGCGTAAATGGAAAAAAATCCACAAAACGGCCCACAACTCCCCTGGTTTTGCCCCTAGAGGGGTCAAATGTGAGACCGGCCCCCATTATTTTTCCCCCCAAACACTTTTGCCAAATATACCTGAGCCTAAAATGTGTGGGGACCTCCTTAATGCCTAAAAATAGAGGGTGGGTTTGTTTGGGGAAAATGTTGGGGCTGAAAAAATATTGGGGGTCAGTCATACATTTAACATCTCTAGGGTCACCCCTGCGCCAGTTTGAGTAGTAGGAGCAAATTTTATAAAAATGTCATTTTGTGTGGTAGGGCTCTTAGGAATTGGAGATAGGGAGTTAGTATGTTAAGATGAAATGTTGGGGGCTAAAAATAAATGGGGGTCGGCCTTGCTAATGACCCCTCTAGGAGGCACCATTGGACCGGTAGGAGCTGATGTAATAAAACAAATTAAGAAAAAATAAAAAAAATATGTATGGGGATCACCCAAAGGGTTAAAGGTAGAGGGTAGGTATGTTCTAAGAAAATGTTAGGGTTGAAAAAATATTGGGGGTCGTTGATACATTTGATTCCTCTAGGGTCACTTTTGGGACAGAGAGGTAGGAGCAAATATTTTTAAAAATTGAACCTTTGTATGGGAGCCCCCTTAGGGAGTAGAGATAGGGCTTAGGTATGTTTGAGAAAAGTGTTTAAGGGGAAAAAGTAATGGGGGTCGGTCTCACATTTGACCCCTATTGGGGAAAACCAGTAGAGCTGTAGGGCTTTTTGTGGATTTTTCCCCTTTATGCCCAACTTTGACCCCGATGAGCGACCCCTAGATCCTATCCGACCAGCCCAATTTTTTGGCTCATGCATTTTTTTTTACGAACCTCACAAAATAGGGGGTTCTAGCGTGTCGAAATCGAAAACTCGTGCACTATACCACCCCTAATGGGTATTTTTCAATAAAATATCAAAAACCAATAATTTTAAACATTTATCGAGTCAGCTCAAAAACTAGGTTTTGTTAGAGAATGCTTGATATAACAATATATAGGTATTGAAAATACCGTTCGTTTATTACCAAACATGTCAATAGGCATGCTGACCTTCTGGGGACATGTCATCTGAGACTTATTTGGGGAAAAGTCTGCCATAGGTTATACGAAAATACAAAAAACTTTTCGTATTTCCTTTTGTTTATACTGTTATCCATTTTCCTTTATAAATTATCTTTCTCACATTTAGAAAATCTTTTCGCCTAGTGGATTTGAACCTGGAACCTCCAGTTTATTAGTCCCACTCGTAACAACTTGTTTCAAACTTTGTTTTGATAATTGTTTGTGTATTTTATTACTTTAATACTATTTGTTAGATTTTGATTTTATTTTAAATAAATTGAAAATATGCCATCTTTTTCTTGGAAATTGAAGAGTTGCCCAGATTTAAAATTCTAATTTAATGCTATTCTGACAACATTTCCTTTTCGATGTCTTAGAGGAATTGTCTAAACTCTTAAAGCAAACAGTCAGTGCTGACAATGTTAGAACATATCATCAAGGATTAGCTATGATTTGTCAGAACCTGAAGACATTTCCCCAAGGAATCACAATGTATATTTCCTCAGTGACACATTTTCCAACTGGGAAATTATAGCCAAACATCGATTTGATCAATGATCATGAAAATTAAAAAAAAAGTTCAACTTTTGTTGTCCTGTGTTACCCTTAATGTGTGTTCCATTTAAGCTTTACAATACGTATTTTTTTCAGTGGCTCACCACTTTAAATGTATTAGATTAAATAAATTTAGATTTTTGTTCAAAACCTCAATGGACAATAATTAATGGTTTTGCGATTATGGGTGACCATTTGATTAATTGTGGTAATCGTAGTCAACATGTGTACAAAAGTGATACTTTTGTTTTTTTGGGAAGATAAATTTAATAAAAACGAAAAGCATGCCCAATTTGTTACAGGTGTCATTTGTTAAATAGCTGTAATCAATGAAATGAAAAACATTGTATGTATTTTGGAATACTATATGAACGATTTATTTTGAAAGTTAGTTAAGTTCAGATTCAAAAAAAAAATATAATAATGAGAGGATTAAAAAGATTTAATAAGAGTTTTTTTTTTTTAAATTTCAGAATAATTTGTCTATTTAAAAATTTATTATTTGTTTTTTTTTCTGTAAGTACAGATCGAGCTTGGGCCCTAGTTTGATTTGTTGTTCAAGTTTAAAAAATGCAGAAAAAAAATTTAATTTCTAAAAATTATTGACATTTCTGGAATTCCCATTCCGGTTTCAAACACTCCAGTTAGTGTTATCATCAGTAGGATTTTAAATGTCGGTTTGTCTTGTTTAATGGAAATTGTTTTTTATATGTATATGTGAATATTTAAAGTTTCTACAGAAAATTTTTTGATAGTTTTCAACACTACAATTCTATTTCTAGCAATCTTAACCTCACCTAATACTTTCTTTCAACATTTTTGTCTCTTACATTATTTCGCAAGGGTTACCAATTTGATCTGGAATTGCAGACACAAATGAAGGAATTTGCATTTTCTGTTTTCGGAGCATCGGAATACTTTTAACTACACTTTTAGAATTTAAATATTAAATGGACTTACCACACTTTCATAATAATAAGCGGCTTTGTTTTAACATTTTGTAATCATTTGTTAATGTTAGTCCAGCTTTAAATTTAGATCTATCAACAATTGTCTTTTAATTCTTTTCAAACTACTTATTCATATATCTTTAAATATCTTGTTGGGTGTATTAATAATTTTTCAATCAATTCTTAATCGATTTTATTATAATTTTTTTAACCACAATATTTTGTTTTCTATTTCCACAAATTTTAACAAAAATTTTTTAAATTTATTCCCACCATAAAATTGCTTCACTTAGAATCAAGATAGCGACTTAACAAAAGTTTATTCGGCAAAAAAAAATAACTAAGCACATTTAATATTTTGCCTAAAAACCTAAATAGCAAAATATAAAATAATTCATCATCATTCATAAATTCAATGAATACACAAAACGTGCCTTATACCACAAATTGATGAAGACAACTATTTACGTAAGTTATTTAAGTTGCACAAAACAAAAAAAAAAGTTTAAATCCACTTAAAACAATATTTAGCTGCAACGGCGTATGTGTTTTTGCACTCAAAAGAAAAACTTAGTAATAAGAAATAGAAAAGTTGAATTTGACATTGCCGAATCCATGAATACTCTCCACAGTTTCCTTTTTAAGTGATAAATGAGGTAAAGCAACTATCAGTTAAAAACGACGAGACACGACAGAAAGAAGACCGAATACGAATATGCTTCACAAGAGGAAGCTCTGCCATTTGTGAATTTCACAACTTTAACAGAACTTCGCTTATCTTTACGAACGCGTGGATTTGCCAAAAAAAAAAATAAAAATTTTTAAAAATCTTGAAAATTTCCACAAAAACTCCCACGAATTCCGGGATTCAATATATCCCGAAAATCCCGGGAGCCTGAAGTCGGGATGCGAAAAATTTTTCTTTAATCCCGATTCCCGGGATTCAGAAAACCCAATTCCCATTGGAAGCCCTAGTCCTAGTGCACCCTTCGAATTCGAACCAACCGCGTCCGCAGAAACCAGCCGAATTTTCATACATACCCAGGCAGAAAAATTCGAACGGGAAAGCGCTGGCAAAGTACCTTTTATGGTCGCTTGTGTGCTGGGAAAGCATCACAGTTTAGTACTCCCCCAGCGTCCAAAATGATAACCACGGTAAACGGTATGCCGTTGCTATTATAGAACTTTTAGAACAAAAAAAGGGAAGTATGAAAATTCCATAAGACACAAATTTTTTTGGTGTTTATTTGAATAAAGATTTTTTTTTTAAATTAGGATAAAAAATTTATTGACTAATTTATTAGGATAAAAAAATTTTGGACAAACTTTGAAATATTTTCTAAGTCCCGGAAAAAATTTGTTTGCAGTTTTCTTTGCATTTTGGAAAAAAAAATTATTAAAAATGCTTCTAGGAAAATTTTTGGAAAAGTCCCGAAAAAAAGTGATGTATTTAACCGAATCGGGTAGTGTTCCAAAGGGATAGGCCCAGTGATATTATACATGTGATGTATCAGGAGTTTAAGACACTTCCTCACGAAAGAAACAGGTGTTTTTATATAAAAGGTGTCAAGTTTGCAATATGTAGGTCATTGTGTCTAATTGTAAGTGACATATCACGAGAACTATCAGGGACCGGCCACTTATCCTGCAGGGAAATAAAAAATATTCCAATTGCTACGAAAATTAATAAATTTTAATAAAAAATTTAAACTTTGAACGGATTTAAATAGAAAAACTACTAAATTCATACTACCTTCTACACAAAAAATAAAGTGTTTTGCCGAGACTTTTTCTTTGGAACGGTTAGCAGTTTCTGCCTGGGTATTTTCCTCTACACTGAACGAATTTTGTTCATTACGGCTATGAAAACGTACATTGATTCTATGAAAAACATCATTAGAAGCCAATGATGCCCTTCATAGAATCTATGAAACAAATTCATAGAAACCAGAAACCTATGAAAAAGTTCATAGGCTATGAATAACAAATTTATTATTCAAATCCATTTTATTTATTTTATTATTTCAATTTTATTTATTTTTATACTTTACACGACTCTGTGGTACAGGCAGTGGCGGGTACAGCTTTTGGGTTTGGGGTGGTGGGAAATGTTTTTTTTTACTTCGAAAAAAAAATCGTAAATTCACCTTTGTTGACGACCAAAACAAGGGATACGTTTTTTTTGCAAAAAATATGGTAAAGCTATGAAATCATCAAATTTATTAGTTTTTGTCGAAGGAGGTTTGTTTAGATATTTGAGATCGTATAGATCAATTTTTTTTTTAAATTTGTTTTAAAAGAGAATTGTATTTTTTTCGTATACATAAAAAGAGTCTAAATCTGAGAATTTTTTAATAGAAGAAATTCTTCGTGAAAAATATATTTTTTATAGGGAAAATGTCTCAGAATATAAGACTTCTTCTTTACGAAAAATGTCTCAGAATCTCAGACTTTTTTCGTATAGAAAAATTTTCAGATTCTACGAATTTTTTTCAACAGAAAAAGTCTCAGATTGTGAGACCTTTTACTATAGAAAAAGTCTCATATTTTAAAGCATTATTGGGATATTTTTTTACTGAAAAAATTTTAGATTATGAGACCGTTTTTCTATAGAAAAATCCTAGATTCTTAGACCTTTTTCCAATAGAAAAGGTCTCAGATTCTAAGACCTTTTTCCTAAAGAAAAATACTCAGATTCTGGGATCTTATTCCTAATGAAAAAGTCTCGGATTCTCAGACCTTTGTCCTAAAGAAAAACTCTCAGATCCTGAGAGCTTTTTCTTATGTAAAAAATTCTCAAATTCTGGCACTTTTTCCCTAAAGAAGAAGTGACAGATTTTGAGACCTTTTTCCTGTAGAAAAAGTCTCAGATTCTAAGAAAGTTTTCCTTTATAAAAGGTCACAGGTTAAAGTCAAAGACCTTTTTCATTCAGAAAAAGTATCAGATTCTAAAATCCTTTCCTATTCTAAGACCCATTTCCAATTGAAAAAGTCGGAGATTCTGTGACCCTTTCCCAAAGAAAAAGTCCCAGATTCGAAAATGTTTTTCCTATAGAAAACGTCTCAGATTTTAAGACCTTTTTCTATAGGAATAGATTCTGAGACCTGTTTCCTATAGAAAAAGTCTGAGTTTTTGAGACATTTTTCTGAAATTCAGAGACCTTATTGTTTTACAAATGTACGTTGGACTATCAGCATTTTTAAGATTTTAAGCTATTTTTCCTATTGCTATGTAGAAGACAAACATTTTTTATATAAACCAAATTAAGATCCTGTAACATTTATTATGCCAAAATTCATAAGATTGACAGATTTTTTTCACAGAAAATTTTCAGATTAATTCACATTTCCTTTAAAAAATTAAAAATTTTCCCTATTCAAATTTTCAGATTTTTTTCTATGAAAAATTTTTGGATTTCGAGATTTTTTTCCTTTGGAAATTTTTTTAGGAAATTTCTTCCTTCTTTTTTTCTTCTTTTTCTTTCTTTTTTTCTTCTTTTTTTTCGATTTTCCTCTTTTTATACCCTACACCACACTGTGGTACAGGGTATAATGAGTTTGTGCTGATGTTTGCAACTACCCGAAATATTGGTCCTAGACCCACTTTTAAGTAAACCGATCGACTTAGAATCACTTTTTGAGTCGATTTAGCGATGTCCGTCCGTCTGTCCGTCCGTCCGTCCGTCCGTCTGTCTGTCTGTCCATGTAAACGGTGTAAACACGATACAGGTCGCAATTCTCGATCAATTGACTTGAAATTTAACTTAAGCCTCTTTTGGCCCAAGGACGAAGCCTATTGAAATTGGAAAAAATCGGTCCATATTTAGACCTAGCCCCCATACAAAGGTCCTCTTTAGTCTTGGCTCAAATGACTCTAATAGTCGCATTTTAATAGTTATCTTTTTGAAATTTGGCAGGAATTAATGTTTTATACACACAAATCACCATTCCGAATTTTAAAGAAATCGAACCAGTTCTTCTAGTAGCCCCCATACAAACCACCTTCCCGATTTTCACATAAATCTCTCAATTTTCATGAAAATAGAAAATATTTAATTAAAATTCTGTTTGTGTATGTTAAACGCGTACTTTAATAACCTTATCAAATCTAATTATCATCGGACCATTTTGGACTTAGGTCCCATGTGGAAATTTCGCCCGATATTCAGTTGAAGCGATTTATTGTCAACAAAAAGAAGCCTATTCCACTCAAATTTGATTAGTGATTGCTTTTTACACTTATTAAAGATTTGACAAAATATAGATCTAATCAGTCCATGTTTGAACTTGGGACCCATGGTCCGGGAAACTCTGGTGTAGGGTATTATATGGTCGGTCTTGACCGACTATAATTTTCTTACTTGTTTTCTTTTCGAAATTTGGTCTGGGAAGGGAAATTTCCCCTTTTTCCCCCCTTGTACCCGTGCATGGGTACAGGGTATAATGACATTGTGCTGATGTTTGTAACTACCCGAAATATTGGTCCTAGACCCACTTTTAAGTATACCGATCGACTCAGAATAACTTTTTAAGTCATTCTAGCGATATCCGTCCGTCGGTCTGTCTTTCCGTCCATGTAAACCTTATAAACACGTTACAGGTCGTAATTATCAATCGATTTGGTTGAAATTTGAAACTAAAGCTTCGTTTGGCCTAAGGACGAAGCCTATTGAAATTGGAATAAATCGGTACATATTTAGACCCCCATACAAAGATCCGCTTTAATTTGGCTCAAATTGTTCTGATAACCGTATTACAACTGGTATCCTTCCGAAAGGCAGGTAAACGTGTTTTGTATTCAATAATTACGATTCCGAATTTGAAAGGAATCGGACCAGTTCTTCTTGTAGCCCACGCACAAACCACCTTCCCGATATTCGTATAAATCTCTCAAATGTCATGAAAATAGAAAATATTTTATTAAAATTTTGTTTGTATGTTTTTAAATTACACTTTAATGACATGATGATTATAATCGGACCATTTTTGGACTTAGGCCCCATATGAAAATTTCGCCCTATATTCAGTTAAAGCGGTTTGTTGGCAACAAATAGATGCTTATTTCACTCAAATTTGGTTTTACAGTGATTTTTACACTTATTAATGATTTGACAAAAGTTAGATCCATCGGTCCATGTTTGAACTTGGGACCCATTTTCCCGAAAACACTGGTGTAGGATATTATATGGTCGGTCTTGACCGACCATAATTTTCTTACTTGTTTTTATTATTTTATTTATTTATAATTTTCTATATTTAAAAATTTCTATTTTTTTAACTTATCCCACCACCGAGATTCGAACACAGAACCAGTTGTTCGTGAAGCTTAGTCTCTAGCCACTTACAAGGGAAGTCTCCCTGGTGTCACCCTCCGATCTTCATGAAATTTGGATATGTTGTTAAGAACGAAAACTAATTCGACACGTATTTTTTAGCGGCCCAAACTCATTTTTAAAGGGGGTCGATTTGTATGGGGGAAATTGACCATTTTCAGTTTTTTACGATTCACGCCTATTAAAACAAAATTAATATAGGCATATGTGGTATCAGATTAAAGGTATTAAAAATACCTATCTTGTGGTGCTAACAACAGGCCAAAGAAGTTAATATTTTTCGACTTATTAACAAAAATGCCTTAAAATTATAGTATTTTACTCATTATGACGAAAAGTTGTGCATGTTTGGACACGTTCTTAACACACGTAGATAGGTTTTCCAGAGACCTTTCATTTGGTATGTAACATGACTATGTATGCATATTATAGGTTATATATAAAAAAAATACGTGTCCCTTTATTTTTTCTGTTCTACAAAATAAAACCAATTCCATAAAGATCCGCGAGTTATACTAGGGAGACTTCCCCTGTTAGCTAAAGTATATAAACAAATAATAGCACTTAAAATCCATTTTGTTTAATATTCTGCTTTAACATAGTGAGTTTGTATACATGCTCTGTCACAATGCTCTGCCAAAAGCACAAATTTTTGTGTGTTTTCAAAAAAAAAGAAACATTATAAAACAAGTGTTAGTTTGCGAGATTTTCGTTCTTTGGTGGCGCTGATAGCTAAGGCGTCAAAAATTACCACTTCAGCCGGTAGGTCTTGGGTTCGAGCCCCGGTCAGGGCAGCAATGATGTTTTTTAATGTTTTTTTTTTATTTTTTAATATTTTTTTAATATATTTATTCAACTATTTTAATTATTGTAACATTATTTTAATTATTAAAAAAATATAGGGCATATTGATGACGTTTTCTGCTATGAATGACTTTCATTAATTCTATGAATTTTTTCTATGAATTTACTAAAGTCTATGAAAAAATTCTATGAAATATTTTAAAATACAAATGAATATTCATTCATCCAATGAATTGTTTCATAAATTCTATGTATTTGGTTTTATGAAATTTGTTCATAGATATTATGAACAATAATCCTTTCAGCGTAATTGTACAGACATTTAGCTTTGGGTGTAGCATTATTTTGGCCATGATTTTACAACTAAACAGTGTAAACTAATATTCCTTAACAAATCGTGAGAATTTTTAACCCGAAAAAAAAAATGTATTACAATCACGAAATAAGACAGATGAAGGCATAAATATTTTTAGTCAATGAATTTTGAAAACAAAAATACTAAAACGAAGAAGCATGCATGTTGATAATGATTATTTCATGAATAAAGAAGACATAATGAGACCAACTACATATATACAACTGGGCGAAATGATATTTCAGGTGACACAACCGATAAAATGAAATGGTTTCTACGCAACTTACTTACAAAAAAAATAAATTAAGTTGATGCAATCGTTAATAATCCCACCAAATTTTTGGGGTCGCCGTAACAAGCCATGCGGTTGTCACAACTTCAATTCGATTACGGTAACCGCAATATGGTTGTGACAACTGCAACCTTGCTCCCACATGAGATCTTATTGTGTATGCGCCTACATTCCTGGACAATCTTAAATGAAGTGACTGGTGAATCCAGTGTCTTTGGCGCATCCTAACTGTCACTGCAGATACTGATTCTCCTGTTCCTTTACATATTTTTGTCTATGAAAAATCTTATAACTACTCGTATACTGTATTTAAAATCACTTAACTGCCGAAAAATATCCAAACTCTTTTATTGGGGATCATTTTTGCAAAAATCCTGATAGTTGGTCACATTGTAAATGCTTGTAGTTTTTAAGGTTTTTACTGAAGATCATGTTTTTTTGCAGTAAAAATATATTGAATTTTCATTTCGTATATTGCCGGAAACTATACCAAAAATTTGACTGAATAATTTTGTTGCAATGATACATACTCAGACGTACAACCATTAACATAAAAGCGGGAATTTTTTTTATGCATGCAGCATGCTGCATACAAGAATAAAACAAAAATAAAAAAAACACACGAAAACATTTTAAAAACAATCTTGTTTAGTGTTTTCTTTTATTTGCTTCCTTACCCATGGTTATCAAAATAAACTGTTTCTAAAGAGGAAGAGGAGGAATTCCACACAAGAAGATGGTAAGTGGGAGAAAAATAAATCTTTAAACAATTACCAATGGTAATGTATCTTCTTCACTTGGCCAGTAACAATATATTTCTTGTTTTGCGGAAAATCGTTTGCCTCGTCTCTCATCTATTTAAAAGCTACAAAGTCAGCTTAGGCAACATTGATGTGAAACTAACGAATATGTTGTATTAACACTAGAGATGTAGCCGATTAAATAAAACCGAATAGTTGCAACATTTTTGTATACGTTTTAAAAATAAGATTACGGTTTTATTCGGAGGTTCTCTTTTGACGCCTTAGCATAGGTGATATCTGATATTCTTTATAAACGGTCAGAGCAACGCCGCGTCTAAGCAAAGTAAGAAGACAACACTTTTGATATCTATAAAAACTCTGGATTTGAAATAATGAAAACGTGGGATAACCTAGGCGCCATCAATTCGGAATGGGACCAAAGGCCACAATCAAGTTGCAAGTACTCGCTAGATTTTTCTAACGTTACAATTAAAATGCATTAAATTTTCACGTAAGATGTTACACAGAAAAAAATAAAAAAAAATTTTGAGTAAATTTTTAATACTATTGAGTAAAAAATTACTCAATTTTCCACCAGTAAACGATTTAATAGTATTGAGTAAACTTTTAATAAAAAATTATTAAATGCTTAATAAAAAAATTGAGTAAATTATTAATTCACACAATTAAATCTTTACTCAAAATTTTTTAATATTTTTAAGTAACTTTTTAATTGTGTCAAGTAAAAATTTACTCAAAATGTATCAAACTATTTTTTTAAAAAGTTTAAAAAGTTTCTAATTTTTTTTCCAAAAAAATTGCTTTTACAAACTTTACCAAATATACTTATGTCTTCAAGACAAAGTAAAATTTTATAAAGATGATTTCAAACTTTCATATACATATACAAAAAACAATAAACTAAATGAGAATTCAAAACACCAAGAGAAAAAAAAAATAAAAAAAAATATTAAATTTGTATTAAATTATTTACTCAAATTTTATTTTCAATTTTTGAGTAAATTTTTAATTGCGTCAATTAAAAAATTACTCAAATTTTTTTTAAAAAATTAAACAAGTGATTACTCAAATTTGTTTCCTCCATATTTTTTTCTGTGTAGGTTGTAAGTGGCTTCTGACGTTTTGTGTCAGCAAACGTAGACTCTAAGCTCCGCTGTGATACCACGGGACTGTGAAAGGTGGAATATGTCTGTACCCTGGGACCCATATGAGTCATATGTCAAACTGCTTGGCCATCTTCTTGAAAGACATGCGGCAGTTAAGGGCAGATCTTGCTTTCAGAAACATTGACTCCAGGGATTTAACCGCGGCTTGACTGTCAGAGTACATGTTGACTGCTGTTGTAGAAAATACATTGCTAATAACCAGTCAGCCACTTAATTTATTAACAGCATCCCTGCCTGGTAAACACTGCAATGATCCAGCAATCTTCGGGCTAGGCTCAAACCAAGCTCCTACGAATAGAATTCAAAGTCGACTTGTTCGTGCACCCTCAATTCATCCGTGTACAATTTTATGGAGGCTTCACTACCCGGAATGCCTCTTATTCAAGACTCCCTGGATGGTATCATAAAGGTAAATTGGAGATCAAAAGGATCATAGCAGGAGCATATTTTGTGGTACTGTTATCTTCTTCAAGATCGCGCTATGACCACAATCCTCCATTGCAGTGTGCTATTAAGTCGAATCGTTGACGTAGCCGCATACTGTCTACCCAATATGCCCAATGGTATCAGGTGAAGGAAGATTTCCAATGCAGCCGTAGGTGTACTACGAAGAGCACCAGTGATGCACATCGAATCCATTCTCTGCACCCTCATGATAAAAACAAAGTTGCTTTTTGTCTCTAAAGTATTCTACCAGACAATGATTCGATACAACAGAATTGAACGCACCACTGCTATAAATCCTATGAACGACTTTAATATAAAGCAATCGTTGCTTTTCTCACCCGTTCCTCAGTATAACGCCTTAAATTAAGCTTCCTATCCAGGAAAACTCCAAAGTACTTGACTCCATCTGAGAATGCGATTTCAGTGCCAAAGAAATAGAAACAAACGCAGAAATCTTATTTTTCATTGTAAAAAAGACAAGCTCTGATTAACTTGGATTAACTTCCAGACTACAGATTCTTCCCAATTTAGACAGTTTTTTCAGAGATTCCTGAAGAATGTCCCCGAATGTTGGCAGGTGCCTTCCCTTTACCGCTATCGCGACTTCTCAGCATATGCGACAACACGACAACCACGTGCTTCTGGAGAGAGCAGCATTGAATTCAGTGCCAGGTTCCAAAAAAAGTTGCTAAAGAACACCTCCCTGTGGTGTGACACTATTGACAAATTGAGAAATGATAGACGTTCCCAATTTAGACATTATGCGTCTATTGGCAAGTAGGGTTTCCACCATTAAAACGATCCAACGATTTACTGCCAGACAATGCCACAATTTTTGAGTATGGGATGACATTATTAAAAGCCCCCTCTACCGAAAGACATTTCTCGATGGTACCAACCAGCTCGTGAAGAGCTGTTTCCTTGTCGAAAGCAACCTCGGGTCAATCACTCTACGCAAATACGAGTCTAACATTTATTGTCTTTAACCAAAATGAAGCATACTAATTGGTCTAAAATCCTTCGGAGCTGTTCGGGAACTTTTCTCAGCCTTCGGGATAACGACGACTCTGGTATCCCTTTATTTTAAAGGAATATACGACCAGTTGATGCATGCTGTGTTTAGATTATACAGACAAGGGGCTATATAGTCCGCGGCATCTCAGCCGGGATTATACCATCAGGCCAAAGGGATTTTTAGGGCCTGAAGATTTTAATCGGCCAGATTAATGTTGGCATATTTATTATTTCCGAAGCAATTTCAGATTCTTGGGCGTCAGAACGTTCCAAAGCCTATAACGGCTACATGGAATTGCCCGGAAAATGCTTATCTAGAAGGAGATCCAGCGACTACCCAATGAAGGTAGACCACACCTCATTCGGAACCTTTAGGTATCCCAGGGTGCAAGGAGAAGAAGACAAAACTTGCATGTTTCCACAGAAGTTTTTCCAAGAATCACATTTGGCAATTCTAATCATCCTCTTATAACTCTTAAGTTGCAGCCTATACAGCCTATATGCAGACCAGTCCTCGTCCGTTCTTGAAGATTTAGCCTCCTTAAAGAGCTTTCTGCTGGAATCACTACACGTCTGCAATTAATTTGACCACCAAAGGGTTTTTTTTGCCTCTGGGCTTTACAGAAGGGCAAGACGCATCCAGGGACTTATTACAAACATTTGTTATATGGTCAACTCGACATTCAATTTCCGCCAAACTATGCGGTTCAAAAAAGGTTGCTTCATTCAAAAGCTTCAGATTTCTAGAGACTGCCTTAACCGGGTTATGCTCCCTCTATCGTTTGTTTCTGTACTTCTCGATATCGAATGATGTGCATTAGCATCACAGCACACTATTAACTGGATTCCACTATATTTAAATTCCCGAATCAGACCACTCAACTTCTCCGAGGGGCATAGGCCCCGGATTAGGAAAATACGCAGAGGCTAGCCAAATAGGCTTTCCATTAAGCTCAAAGCTAGCCGCTGTAACATCCGTATCACTAAAAGTTGATATATTTAAGCTAGTTTTTGCCAAGATGCAGGCTCTTGGAGAGCCCTCTCCCTTGGCTACTATCAACTTTAACCAAGGTGTCTTTAATCCCCAAACCCTAACACACCCCACCCAGGGCTCTTGGATAAAAACCAAGTCAACTGCTAATGTCATGAGGCGCAGTAATTGGAATACTGAGGCTGCTTTACAGTGATGGAGGTTGATTTGTAGGATTCACAACATCATGTTGTTTTTCCACCATCCTTTCCACCACTGGGTTATCGGCTTCGTCCTTCGTGTTATCATAGTGGTCGCATTTGTCGCCATTTTTGGTTTCGAGTAAGCCAGATATGTGACCCATCTGTTCTGAATCGGAGGCAACATAACTTTCAGCATTCTTTACTGCATTCTTTACCCGAATGGCACACACATCAGATTTTTTCTCCGTGTTATCACAGAGGTTGCATTCGTTACCAGATTCAAAAATGCTATATGCATCTTCCATCACCCTAGAATCGGTCTCCTGAATATCAACCTCTTCCAAATTCTCCTCCCCAGCCGACTGGCGTGGCTGCATCCAAAATAAACTTCTGGTTGCCCTTGTAGAGATTGACTCTTATTTAAAAAAAAAAACAATTATTATAATGCCGGAAGTTCTGGCTAAAAGCGTAAGTGGTTCCTCATTAACCAATACCAATGCTTGGCGACGAGCGCTCACCACCTCACGCAATCTGGCAATTTGTGAATTCTGAGTTGGAATGTCAGGATTGCAAACCTTGATCATCGTTAGAATGACTTCAGTGTCACTTGTAGCCATCGGAATCCATGCACGAGCTTTGGGCAGCGACGGGATATCATATTTTTTTACGACCTCCAGTATGGTTCCAGGCCATAACTCTCCCAATTGGCTAATGACAACCTTAAATATGGCTGCTGATATTTCGTTCCCAAAGGCAACGAATTTACTCGCCCTTGATACCAACCTGTATTGACAGTAATTGGTAGAAAATCAGGCATATTCTCAGGGATCCTAAAGCAGATTTCATTTAGTTTTATTTTCATCTAAACTCCACTTGACTCTTGGGATACTAAAATACCCATTCCCCTGGGTAAGCATAGCCCTAACGACGCTACCTTTTACCACATTACTAAAAGACTGAGTCCCGACGTTGTTGGTCACCTAAAACATCTTAGGTAAAGGTTTATCGCCTGGCGAACGCAACCTCTTACCAGACTTCGATGACGAGGTCGAGACATCCCCCGTGTTTGTCAGATGCACTCATTGACGAAAGTTTGCCCAGATCTTCAATGATCCTTTTCGCCCATAATAGTGCTTCACAATCAGCTGTTTTCTACGTAAAAATCTAAAGCATTTTGATTGTCAAGTAAGATCTTATTCGTTACTTGCTTACTTTACCAGTTAAGTCCTTTAAAAACAGGTGATCGTTACATACTGGTAATCATATTTCATTTGATTTAACGACATAACGCAGGAACAGAACAAAAACGACACGGAAGACAGTTTCCAATTAGAATGAGTTTCTTCCACCTTCAAAAAATATATTTATTTTACACCAGCGCCGGCCACCGGTTTTATCTGTCAAATCTTATGAAAAAGTCGTGCCGGGCTTGTCCTGTTCCTGCACTTAAAGATTATTACTTGGTATAGACATTTTTTTGCTGGGTTCATAACTATTCGGTTAACTCTTCGGCCTTATTTTAAAATTTTAACTATAATGCTGCTGCATTAACACTAGACAATGATGCATTTTATGTTAAGCTTCTTATATATGAATGTTTGCTGTCGTATAGAGTGGTTTGGTACATTAAGTCAATCCCCGCGTTTGGACTATAGTATAGAAAACCGTTGACGTTGCCGACTTTGAGATGACCTTTTATGGGTGATAGTGGGTTATATTGGCAATTATGTTAGTTACTACAATTTTATGTGTTTTTTTTTGTACTTCAGTACGATGAGCCCTCTTTCAAATACTAAAGTGAATTGCAAGTTTTTTTTTTGTTACTGTTTTGGTTTCCATGTTGCTGTATTTTTCCTATTTTATTTGGTTATATGGTGGGAAAACTAAAAAAAAAAAACAACAATGTTTTTAAATCCAATGTTTAGTCATCAATTTGACTTTGAAATTGATATTGTCTATTTGATATTGATGCTACAAAGAAGAGATCTTCCCATAACTATGGGTTGGTTTAATGTACATGAATCAATTTGATTGACAGGTCTTAGTTTTTTATAAATTTCATTTTTTTTTTGTAACTCTTTTTCATTCATGTACAAAGATTAAATATATAATTTTTGGGATGGTTTAAAGTTTTGGTTTGGAAAAAAACTTCGTTTTTTTTTTCTATAAAATTAATAAAAATTCTCATGCATGATGCAGGCATCAATGTTGGTATGGGAAGTCTTTAAAAGGAAATTATATAATGTATTGACAGTTAAGATGAAGATTGCATTTAATTTTCTAATACAGAATTTATATGAAAAAAACATGTTCGGCCATGCCGAATATATTGGTACACTCCACAATGCACAAAAAAAGGAAAACAAGAATTACTCTCTTCACTTTCTTAGAACCAAAAATGTTTGTAATTTCGATTTGTAACTTGGATAATAAAACAGTGATACAAATCCAAACTTTTCGAATCGGAATGGGATGAAACCAATAGCAAATCAATTTTTCCATAAGGTTTTTTTAGTTCTGTGGTAGTTTTTTTTATACCCTCCACTCTAGTGATATATATAAGTTTGTCATTCCGTTTGTAATACCTCGAAATATTAGTCTAGAACCCCATAAAGTATGTATATTCACGATCCTCGATCGATTTTAAGACGACCTAGCGATGTCTGTCCGTCCGTCTGTCAGTCTGTTGAAAACACGCTAACTTTTGAAAGACTTTACAGAGGCTCCTCAGGTTTAACATATATGTTGGGCATTTACCTGGTTAGGTTGGTATTGCAATCCAGCAAAATCGGTTCTGTAGTTCAAAAGTTATAATCAAAACACTGAATTTCGCAAGGGTTTTTCGTGAATTTACAAGTTTAAATACACGCTAACTTTCGAAAGGAAATTCTGAGGATGCTTAAACTTGGCATATACATCTGACGTTGCTCTGGCCTGCTTAGTATAGAATTTCAGCAAAATCGGTCTGGTTTTTCAAAAGTTTTTAGCAAAACCGTGAATTTCAGATTAGTTTCACCTTAAATTCACGTATTGAGAACCCGTTAAAGCTGTGTTTACATCATAGGATTTTCGGTATGATTACACGAACTATCGTCGATGTTTTGCATGTATACCGAAAGAAAATCATACCGAAAATCCTATGATGGAAACACAGCTTAAACATGTTTTAAAAACATTGGTAAGTCACAAAAATATTTTACAACGTATTTTTGTTACTCAAAAATATTTTTACACTCAAAAAAAGTTTACACTCAAAAATAATTTTACACTCAAAAAAAAAATTTAGTAAATTATTTTTTTTTTAATTACATAAAAAAAGTTTTTTTACACAAAAAAAATATTTCTTATCAAAAATTTTATTTTTTTCACGTTAGAAAATTTACTATCACTTAAAAAGGGCATTGTGGAAGGTATTCATAGATTCGGTCGAATTTAACTTTTCAACTTGTTTAAACAAAATTTGTCCTAATCTAGTGTCCACTTGTGGTGCACTTATTGGTATCCAGCTTCTATACTTAAACTTGAAATTAGGTTAGCTTTAACCGGTATGAATTTCACTGCAATCGGTCCAGTACTTACTAAGTGGCCGAATCATTAAAAATAAGCCAACGTAAAAAATTAAGTGTACGCCTCTCATACAGTAATTATAACTTCATGTAATTATATTAATATTTCAGCAACTTTAAATGTGTGTAAAAAAATCTAGCACTAAACTTAAATAAAACAAGTAGAGAAGTTAAATTCGACTTTGCCGAATCTATGAATACCCTCCACAATGCCTTTTTTAAAGGATAGTACGTGAAAAAATTAACAATTTTGATTAGAAATATTTTATTTTAAGTAAAAAACACTTTTTTGTCACTTTTAAAAAAAATAAAAAATACTAATTTTTTTTTTAGTGTAAAATTTTTTTCGAGTTTAATTTTTTTTTTCACTGTAAAAATATTTCTGAGTGAATGCACGTACGCAAAATATTGTCATTTTTGTAAATAAAAAAATTTTTTTTTGAGTATAAAATTTTTTTTGAGTGTAAAATTTTTTTTGAGTGTAAAAATTTTTTTGAGTGTAATTTTTAAGTTACCAATGCTTTTAAAACTAAACAAGTTTAAAAAGCATTGCTTTAAAACTAATCAAAAGCATTGTTAAGTTAACACCAATGCTTTTAAAAGCTGTTTACAACGTGGCATTTAAGATGAAACTAATCTGAAATTCAGGCGTTTGCTTATAACTTTTGAACCATTAGACCGATTGAGCTGCAATTCAATTCCAAACAGGCTTGGGGAACAGCAAATATACATGCTAAGCTTCAGCTATCTCATTATTGTCTTTCGAAAGTTATGGTGTTTTTTATCTCGTGAATTCGCGAAAACCCCTTGACGAAATTTACTTTTTTGCTCACAACTTTTGACCCACTAGACCGATATGGCTGGATTGCAATACAAACCTGACCAGGTAAATGATCAACATATACGCCAAACTTCAGTAGCCTATGTAAAGTCTTTCAAAAGTTAGCGTGTTTTCTACGGACGGACTGACAGATGGACGGACGGACATCGTTAGATCGACTTAAAATCGATCGAGATTCATGAACATATATACTTTATGGGGTCCTAGACCAATACTTCGATGTGTTACAAACGGAATGACAAACTTATATATACCCTCTATCACTAGAGTGGGGGGTATAAAAAGGTATTTTAATGGAAAATGAAAAGTTTCATTTGCTTTTGGAGTCGCTTCTAGAGTGGTTCAATTTAAGACCGACCCCCATTAACTTTTACAACCCAAAATTTTTTTGGAACAAATCTATTTCCTATATCAACTCCTTTTTTATAAATTTGCTCCCACCGCTCTAACTGCCCCAGGCTTTCCCCAAGACGAGTCAAATGTATGACCAACCTCCAATATTTTTTCAAAACCAACATTTTCTCAGAACATACCAGAACAACATCAGCTCATAGCGCTCACATGGTTCCCCATAGAGGGATAAAATGTATGACCTACCCCCATTACTTTTTGCCTCCAAATATTTTTCCAAACAAACCTACCCTTTTTCTCCACTCCCTAAGTGGGCTCCTATGCAAAATGTCATTTCTCCCACCGCTCTAACTGTCCTAGGGTTGCTCCTAGGCGAGTTAAATGTATGACCGACCTTCAATATTTTTTCAATGCCAATATTTTCTCAGAACATACCCACCCTCAATCTTCAACCCTTAAGGTGGTCCCCATACGTTTTTGTTAATTAATTTTTTTTAGTACATCACCTGAAAGCGCTCACACGGTTCCCTTTAGAGGAGTAAAAGGTATAACCGAGCCCCATTAATTTTTATACCCCAAAATTTTTTCTGAACAAACCTCATATCTCAACTCCTTAAGTGGGCTCCCATACAAACTGACATTTTTATGAAATTTGGTCCCACCGCTCTAACTGCCTTAGGGTGACCCCTAGAGAAACAAATGAATGACGAACCTCCAATATCCCTTCTAGAGGGATTCTAGAGACGCTCTTAAGTTATGGTTGCTTTAATCATACTCTTTTCTGCGTGTATATGAATATGGGGAGGGTGGTTTGAATGGTGACAAAGCGTATAACTGGTACGATTTCTTTTAAATTTGGAATGATGATTTGCAAATGCAAAAAACCTATTTTAATACGGTTATTATGTCATTTGAGCCAAATTAAAAGGGGATGTTTGTATGGGGGCTAAATAAAAAACACATATTTCTTGTCAAATTCAAGTATGGGCCAAAAAAATTTAGTTTCAAATTTCAGACAAATCAAATAAAAGTTGCAACCTGTATAGGGCGCACACGTTTATATGGACAGAAGAATCCACTTAAAAAGTGATTTTAAGTCGATCTTTATCGTTAAAGGTGGGTCTTGGACAAATATATTAGGTATAGGGTATAAAAAGTAATAAGCAAAGTGATCGCGAAAAACTATGTGTAATTCCATACTCAATAGACTATAACCAAATCTAGGTTCAATTTGGGTTCAATCCCATCTAAGCAAATAATGAAAATCCCACAAGGATCTCCCTTTAAAACGTAATTCTGTTGGTGCGATAGTATTGCTCGACACTACACCATTTACAGATATAATACGTAAAACATCAATTGTAATTCGCAGATTCTACTTGTATTTCAAAGATTCCATTTGTAATTCGAAGATTCCTTTTGTAATTCGAAGATTCTACTTATAATTCGAAGATTCTATTTGTAATTCGAAGAATTCATTTATAATTCGTAAAAGTTCAATTGTAATTCGTAAATGATCAATTGAAATTCGTAAAAGATCAATAGTAATTCGTAAAATATCTATTGTAATTCGAAAAAGATTAATTGTAATTCGAAAAAGATCAAGTGTAATTCGATAAAGATCAATTTTAATTCGTAAAAGATTATTTTTAATTCGTAAAAGATTAATTGTAATTCGAAGATTTCATTTGTAATTCGTTAAAGATCAATTATAATTCGTAAAAGATCAATTGTAATTCGTATTAGATCAATTGTAATTCGAAAAATATAAATTTAATTCGAAAAAGTTCAAATGTAATTCGAAAAAGATCAATTTTAATTTGCATAAAATCAATTGTAATTCTTAAAAGATTAATTCGTAAAAGATAAATTGTAATTCGTAAAAGATCAATTGTAATTCGTTAAAGATCAAGTGTAATTCGAAAAAGATCAAGGATAATTCGTAAAAGATCAATTGTAATTCGAAGATTCCAATTTTTATTCGAAAAATATCAACTGAATTTCCATTGATCTTTTTCATATTTCAATTTGAATCTTCGAATAACAGTTGATCGTTTACGAATTACAATTGATACGATTGATCTTTTACGAATTACAATTGATCTTTTTCGAATTACAAATGGAATTTTCGAATTACAATTGATCTTTTACGAATTACTATTGATATTTAAAATTTACTTTTGATCTTTTTCAAATTACAAATGATCTTTTACGAATTACAACTGATCTTTTATGAATAACAATTGATTTTTTTCGAATTACAATTGGAATCTTCGAATTACAAATAGAATCTTCGAATTACAAATGGAATCTTGGAATTACAAGTAGAATCTTTGAATTACAATTGATCATCTGTAAATGTTCGAGGCCCTATGCTCCTTATAGGAACTACAGGAACCAATCCCTATTAATATTATAAATCTGATTGTTGGTTTGTCTGTCTGTCTGTCCTTCTGTCTGTCTGTCTGTTCCGCAATAAGTAAAGAACGGCTTAACCGATTTTCATGAAATTTTCACCACAGATAGTACTAACCGAGGCGGGATTTATAGGCCATAAGCGACCACGATCGGACAAAGGGCGTAAAATGCCACGCCCCTTTGTACCATACTAAAGCTATATCTGCCTGTCCGGCAATAACGGAAAAACGGCTGAACCGATTTTCATGAAATTTTCACCACAGATAGTACTAACCGAGGCGGGAACTATAGGCCATAAGCGACCGCGATCCGACAAAGGGGCGTAAAATGCCACTCCCCTTTTTACAACGCTAAAGCTATATCTGCCTGTCCGCCAATTACGGAAAAACTACTGAACCGATTTTTATGAAATTTTCACCACAGATAGTACTAACCGAGGCGGGAACTATAGGCCCCGAAAATCCGCGATCGGAAAAATGGGCGTAAAATGCCACGCCTCTTTGTGCTATACAGAAACTATGTCTGCCTGTTTCGCAATCAATGAAAAGCGATTTAACCGATTTCACTGAAATTTTTATCACAGATACTAACTGAGGTGGAAACTATGAGCCACAATAGAGGGCGTTCGAAAAAATGGGTGCAAAATGCCACGCCCCTTTTTATGACACTGAAAGTTATTTCGTCCTTTTCCGCAATTACGCTTAAACGGGAACCAATCCCTATTAATATTATAAATCTGATTGTTGGTTTGTCTGTCTGTCTGTCTGTCTGTCCTTCTGTCTGTCTGTCTGTCTGTTCCGCAATAAGTAAAGAACGGCTTAACCGATTTTCATGAAATTTTCACCACATATAATATTAACCGAAGTGAAAACTTTAAGCAAGAATAGAGGGCTATCGAAAAAAGGGGCGTAAATGCCACGCCCCTTCATATTACATTGAAAGTTATTTCTTCCTGTTCCGTAATCACGCATAAACGGATGAACATATTTTAATGAAATTTTTACCAATGATAGTACTAACCGAGGCGGGAACTATAGGCCATAAGCGACCGCGATCGAACAAAGGGGCGGAAAATTCCACGCCCCTTTGACACGCCCTTTTGTACTTTACTGAAAGTTTGCTCTGCATGTTTCGTAATAATGCTTAAACGACTATACCGATTTTAATAAAAAATAAAAAAGCGTGCTCCTTTTTATTTTATTAAACGCTATTTGTGGCTGTTCCGTAATCTAGCATAAAATGCTAAACCGCTTAGAATGAAATTTTTACCACAGATAGTAAGTGCTTACCGAGGCGGGAACTATAGATTAAAATGGAGCCCGTTTGGACAAAGGGGCGTTAATTGACACGCGCCTTCGTAATATAATGAAAGTGTTTTTGCATGTTCCTTAATAACGCTCCTTAATAACGCTTAAACAAAACTTTTTCCATTAATAGCTTTAGTTGGTATCAACTGCCACGCCTTTTGCAATGTACTGAAAGTTTATTTTGACTTTCCGTAATCACGCTTAAACGGCGAACGCGATGTTATTATAATTTTCACTACAGTTAGTACTTATTGACGCGGAAACTATAGACACGACCAGACAAAGGCGTGAATCGCCACGTCCCTTTGTAATTCATTGAAATTTATTTCTACCTGATCCGTACTCACGCGTTAACGGTGAAACCAATATTAATAAAATTTTCACCACAGATGGTATTTACCATGGCAATCGGGCAAAGGGGCTTAAAATGCCACACCCCTTTGTTTTACATTAAAAAAAAAAATTCCTGTTTCGTAACTATATGCCATATAAGATGCGGAACGATATGCCATGTTAGCCCGTGATTAGACAAATAGGAGTAAAATGGCACGTCATTTTGTAATATACAGAACGTTATTTCTGGCTTATTTGCTATCATGCAAAAACGGCTTAACCAATTCCTTTAACCACTACTGTTAGAACTAACTGCTCGCAAACTATTTGCCATATGAGAAACAGAAAACAGCTGAGCCGATTTCAAAGAAATTTTCAACACAAATAGTGCTTTAGGCAGTATTAAACAGCGATTGATAAAAAGTCATATAATAGCACGCCTTTTTGTACTTTAGTGAGAGTTATGTTTGCCTGTTCCGCAAACGTGGAATAACAGCTGAGCAAACTTAACTGCAATTTTTTCTTATTTTTCTTCACATGATAACCAATAGGGGAACTATAGGTCACATGAGACCGAAATTGAACTAAATGCGTTAAATGCCATACCCACTTGAACTTCAGTGAAAGTTATGTCTTTATTGAAGTTTTCGCCATATAAAGTGCTAACCGCGGATGGAACTATAGGTTCATTTTAAAAGCCATTAAGAAATACATTAATTAATATTAAAGAAATACATTAATATTAGGTTTGTTCCCATGACGGAGGAACACGTACACACCAAGTTTCCGACGCTAAGCAAAATCGAAAAAAAATCGACCAAACCTCATGAATAGGTTTATATTCACCAGTGAAAAGTCACGAAGCAGTAGATAAACTGACTAATAAAAAACACATTCATTATATATTTTTTTTAACCCGGGCAACGCCGGGTGCAAAACAGCTAGTATATACATATCTGTAAATGGTGTATATGTTATCGATATGTGATTATTATCACCACTGCACATTTCATGCAATTAATGGCATTTAAGTCTTCGTCAAATGCGATATTAAATTTAATTACACTTTTACATATTTGACCCTTACAAAATATCTTAAAATGTTTATGATACAAAACTGCTAGGAACATTGTAAGTTTTATGAGTGGCGTTTCGGTTTTAATAAACATCTACTTATATGAGCACAAGATGTATAATAAGTAAGTAGCATAAAGTGGCTAGATAAGGATGATAATATTAATTAATTTAGAAAAAATTTTATGACACTCTTCTATAGAAAAATATGATAACAAGACACACCACACAAATACGCTCAATACAATTTTAATGGAGATTTAATAAAGAAAGAGATACAAAAAATTATAATTGACCCCCAAATGTCATATATGCTATTTTTATTAATTTAATCAATAAAAATGCTAATAAACACTGGAAGCTTTTTATTTTCAAAACTCTTAAACATTTGGATTAGTTACCAGGGGCAATTCATATATAAATTTCTTATATGAAAAGTTTATGATTATTATGTTGTATGTGATTCTTAAACAACTGGCAATATTGCAACATAATGATGATTATGAGACTGTTCTTAAAGAATCACATATAACATAATAATCATAAAAGTTACAAAAAATCAAGGATATTAAACGAAATTAAGGCAAAGAAAAGGAAAACTGTTTATGGAAATGAAAAAAATTTCAAAGCTATTATATGCCACAGAGCTTTCAGGAATAAAATCTTTTTTAATTTGTTTAGAAATTTTGAAAAAAATATTTTAAAGTTTTAATGTGTTAACGTCCCAGTCGGCAAAAAAGAATATTCTTACATACTGCTGATTCTCTCTTTATAAAATTGCTGACATCTTCATAAAATTTTTTGAAATTTCCCCAAATGACATCAACCGCTGACCAACTGCTGACATGTCATTGGGGACATTTTGAAAAATTGTATGAAGATGTCAGAAATTTCATAAAGGGAGACTCAGTAGTATATCAAAGGTAATTTTATTTTGCCAACTAAGGTAGAGCGTGCCTTCGGACTGAGAAAATAAAAATACAAAAACTGCAAAATCTCGGTTGGATTCGGAAAATTTGGGTAGAGTTTTGTTTTTACGATCTTAATAAGTGGTAAAAATACAAAAAACTATAATTCATTTCAGTTTTGAAATGAATAACTATTTTTTGAATTTCAATTCATTATTTTGAAACCCTGCAATTAAAGACTTTGATACCATTATAATATGAATGTCATTACCAAGTTACAAGACTAAAAAATTCATGTATTCACACATATACATATACAAAGGGATAATATTGTACTAAAACGTGAACAAAATAAAACAATAATGTGAGAATAAAAACTGTTTATTAGGATACCATTGTGAATAATAAGGGCCATAAGAAGCACATCAGAGAAAAAACGAATTAACACTGTAGGTATGTGAATTTAGGTGTATGGACCAACAAATATGACATGATTATTGTGAGAACAAAAAAAGAACCATATAAACGATTTTAAGTTATAACTGTATTAAAGGTTTGGATGGTATATTATTTAGATCGACTTAAATCCAAATAATCACTTAATTTTTGGTTTCCCAGCCTGGGACCTCCAATATTTCGATGTGGAAAAATAATGCAAATTCCAGACAAGAAATGAATGAAGTAGGTGAATGAAGCATAAGATTGGGCTAATAGTGAAAAATAAACTAAAGGGGGCATCTGTCATGTCTCGATTTACACCGTTTTACAAAAATTAAAAAAGTCGTTATACACGAACTGGATAATATACTTTTAAAACTAGCTACTAAACTTAGTGAAACTGAAACTTTCGTGATCCTGTTTTCTTTTAAAAGGACTTCAAAGTTTTAGAGGATTAAAATTTATAAAATATTTTTTTTTGATATTTGTACTTGTCCTAGGATGCCACTGGTGATAGCAAATGAAAGAGGAGGATCTCCCCTTATTTTTCTATTTTATAATTTTTACATACCAGAAAAAAGGAGGTAAGTTACGTACTTTCAAAAATGTATCCCTCAATATCATTCAAAACTTTCAACAAAATATTTTGATAAAGTTTTTAATTGACGTTATTCACATCCTTTTATCGTGATATGGCAAAATAAAAAATGGAAAAGTTAGGGGAGACCCACGTCTTTCATTTTCCATCACCAGTGTCATCCTAGGATCAACAAAAATATTTAAAAATTTATTTTACAATATGTATGCTTTAAAACTTTAAAGTCCTTTTAAAAGGAAACAGGATCACAAAATAAAAAACTGTAAATGCAGTTTTACTTCATTTGATCTCTACTTTCAGACTTATATCATCCGGTTCATGTTTAATATTGGCTGTCGGACGGTGTTATCAATAGAGGAACACCACAGAGCGATGTTCTTTCGACGTTTATTTGAAACTTAGCGTTAAATTATGCAACTAGTGAATAATCCAACACATATTACTTGTGTTTAAGGGCGGTTTCATAATATTCTCGGCCTTTTCTCACTTTGCAACCTGAAAAGTATGAAGCAGAGATCGGATCACCTCATTATTTCTGCATTCTTTCCATATTCGGCAATTCGTAGTACTTTTCAGCCAGCGTTGTTGGGCTGAGATCAACTAATTCTTTTGGCATTTAATGCTAGTTCGACTATTTCAACTCTTATAAGGAATGACCAAATATTCACTGACCCGGTTGATAAAGCTCAGATTTTTGTAAGGAACTCATATTTACGGGAGAGAAATAAACCTTAACTCGAAAAGTGTTCTTTTCAATGCCCAGTATATTTATACGAGCTCATCAAGAAGCCTTTTTACTGCACGAAAAAGGGCTTCTTGATGATCTCAACGTAAACAAGTCTCCTGAGCCGGATGGAATTATTGCTCTGGTGCTAAAACAGTGTTCTTCGACGCTCGCTGATCCATTGGCTAAATCTGTTCGCTTTTTCTACCATGTGGTAGTCTTCCCGTCATTCTGGCAGGTGGCCAATGGTCAGCCCATCTCTAAAAAGGGTGAGGATACTAAACCTGACAGCTACCACTCAATTGGAATTTTTTCAGCGATCTCTATAGTTATGAAAAGCATGGTTAGTTTCATTTTGTGAAATATCTAGAGTATTATAAACTTTTATGCAATCGAAAGTATGGCTTTCTACTAGAGACCTTGGAGTATATCTGTACACTGATTTGGTAAGAGTAAAGTGGTGGCTCTGGATATTTCAAAGGGATTTTATCGTGTGTAGAAGAAAGCACTTGTATCAAAACTTATTGCATTTGGATTTAAATCTAGATTTTTCAAGACCTTCTAAGTCAAACCCTTAATTTTTTATTATCTTATGCAGATGACAGCAACATTTGTCATTCATTTTTTTTTTTTATCATCGTCCAAGTCTTGTGAAGGTTCAGGTCATGAGACAGAATATGAATGACACACTAAGTGACCTTTCTGCGATCTCCGAGTGGGGTTTGGCAAATAGGGCCGATTTTAATGCTCGCAAGACCCAATGTTGTATGTTGACCCAACGATGCTTTGCGAAATCAGCGATATCTGATTCCATGGGCAGTATAACTATCAGGCGCGGATCCAGGGGGGGGGGAGAATGGGATTTCTCCCCCACCAAAACGATTTCAAAAAAGAAAAAAGAAAGAAAGGGGGAAAAAAAGAAAAAAAAGAAAGGAAAGGAAAAAAAAGAAAGGGAAAGGAAAAAAGGCAGGGAAAGGAACAAAGTTGCAAAGAAAATGACCAGGACTGTGATCACGTAAAACGATAGTTAACTATCGTCGATTTTTGAAGCCTTGTTGCTCCTAAACTAATCAAAATATTTCCAATTTTTTTAACATTTCTGGATTAGACAACACTCTTTAACAATTTAATAAAGAAAAACTTTAAAATTTCCCTTAAAATTTTGTATTTAGATGTCGTTTATGCATCGTCTATCGTTTTCGTTTTACGTGATTAGCCCCCAGGCTGTAAAGAAATCCTCAGGAGAGGTATGTGATTAACGTCAGCACACATAGCGTCTATCCTAAGAAAAAGTATTATCTCAAATATTTGTTGTAGAAAAATGCCTCCGAATTCAAGACTTTATATATATGTATGTAGAAAATTTTTGATACTTATTTGACTCTGAATGAAGGAATTTTTTGATTAAAAAATTACCTCAAACTTTAGGAAAAATGTTTAATAACTTTTCTATAGAAAAAATCCCTCAGCAACTAAGCATTTTTTCTTGGGAAAAATGTTTGAGAATCTGCCAAAAAAAAAATCTGCAAAAAAACTCACAGAATCGGACATTTCTTCAAAAAACCCTCTCAGAATCTGAGTTTTTCTATGGAGAAATATATTTTCGAATCTTAAATTTTGGTATGGATCTTTTAGAATCTGCGAATTTTAATATGTAAATTTTTCTCTTGTCCAATATTAGTTTTTCTATATGAAAAATGTTTCAGAATCTAAAAAGTTGCTTTAGAAAACATTAGGTGGCATTTAAAATTTTGTTTTGAGAAAAGTGTATCAACATTTTTTTATAAAATGTTTTAGAAACTGATACTTTTGTAGTATTTGAAAATTTTTACAAAATATGTTTCAGGATCTGAGAATTTTTATAGGAAAAAATTGTTAGAATCTGAGAATTACTTTAAAACGATAATTATTTCAGAGATTTTTTATAAAAAAATTTTATCAGAATTTGAAAAAAAAAATTATAGGAAGAATCTCTCAGAAGCTCAGATTATTTCAGGATCTGAGAATTTTTGTATAGGAAAAATTTGTTAGAATCTGAGAATTACTTTAAAACGAGAATTATTTCAGAGATTTTTTATAAAAAAATTTTATCCGAATTTGAAAAAAAAAAAAATTATAGGAAGAATCTCTCAGAACCTCAGATTATTTCTATAAAATAAAGTTTAAACATCTGAGACATTTTCTATAAAAAAACTTCGATCTGATAATTTTTATATCAAAAGGTTTTAAAATCTGAACATTTTTATATCTTAAAAATTGATTATTTTTCTAAATGAAAAATATTTTAGAATCAAGAATTTTTCTGTACTAAAATTGTTTCAACATCTGAGAAATTTTGTGAAGGAAACATGCATAAAAATCTTATTCTTATTATATCCATATTTTTCTATACAAACAACAAATTTCAAAAATTTTAGATTTTATTTGTCATTTTTATAATCCCCAATAAGCACATTTAAAATTCAAGTGCAAATCAAGTATAAATCAAGTGTAAATCAAGCCCTTATTTCCAGTCTATGCTTGATTTATACTTGAATTACACTTGAATTCAATAGCATTCTCCAGCAAAACGGATACTTGAATTCAAGCGCTGTTTTTACGCTTGAAAACCAGGGAAAAGGCTGTAAAAACAGGGCTTGAATTCCAGTGTCCGTTTTGCTGGAGTATGCTATTGAATTCAAGTGTAAATCAAGTATAAATCAAGCAGGGGCTGGAATTTAGGGCTTGATTTACACTTGTTTTATACTTGATTTGCACTTGAATTTTAAAATTGCTTATTGGGATCGTCTCGGTCTTAAAATTTGCAAATAAAATTTAAAATTTTTTAACGTTTTTTTGGTGGTGTGTATAAAAAAATATTGAAGTTATGACAGACATTGTCAGTCATAACTGTGAATAGGCCCGTTTACATGACTATCAATGGCCTAATTTATGAAGTAAATCATAAAAAAATTTTGACCAAAAAAGTTTCCCCAAATCCAATAGCTGGATCCATGACTGATTTAAATACTATAGAATTTTTTTATTGAAATTTTTTTTTTTAGAAAAAAACTTTATTTTTTGGTTTTCAATTTGTAACTCAATATTAAAAATATAAACAAAAATTCATACAACACCCCCCCCCCCCCCCCCCTCCTTACCAACCAAATATTATTTTTTTTTTGTTTATAAAAAAAATCTCCCCCCCAAAATGAAATTCCTGGATCCGCGCCTGATAACTATTAAGATTCAGACACTCTTGATGTACATAAATCAGACACTCTTGATGTACAATTTTATGTTCGCTGGAACCAACATGTTTTTCACGTATCGAAATAGCATTCAAGTCAGAATTGGCTTAATCGTTCTTTTCAGAAAATTTCATTTAAAATACCTAGTTCATTTGTCTAGTTTAATCGGAGGATCCATCCAGCACCGTATCGAAATGACTACTGTCTTTGGACAAAAAGGATTTTCAAATCCTTACGTTCTTCCTAACTGGCCTAATAGAAGAGGAAAGTGCAGAACATATACTTTGTACATGCCCAAGAGTGACTTGTAGAATGCTTCAACATCTGGGGGGACACTTAATATCTCCGACTGACTTTTGGAACTCTCTACCAAATAGGATACTCAGTTTTATTAAAAGCCTTAATATTAGGGCACTGTTTTTAGGCTGCGAAATAGATTTTTCTGGTCGCAGTGCATAAGGCTTCTTTAACCTTATTTAATCTAGTTTAATTGGTCAATCGCGAACGACTAATTTTTATCACATCAGTCAGTTAATTTTGGTTTTCGCTCAAAATTTCGAGAACCGAACGAACTAAAAAAAAAATATATTTCATGAACAATTGAGCTGAATAAACGAAAAGAGCTGAAATGAACGAACTAGATAAACTGCTCCGTTAAGTGAATAGTTCAATTAAACTAGTTCGATCATGTACGATTTATACCGCATATATTCGACCGAAGTTGATTTACAACGCCCATATCTGGGCAGGGGCTTCAAAGTCTATTTTGAAATTTTTAGACCGGGTGCAAAGGAGTGCGTTAAAGCTTATCAATGATGCTCTTAGTGAATCAACTTGATTCATTGGAGCATCTTTAGGAAGTGGGATGTGCATCATTTTTCTACCGATATTACCATGGTAAGTGTTCTGCTAAGATAAGAGATATATGTCCAGAGACTTGGGAGTATGCACACAATACTCTTCAATCCAGTAGATCACATCCGTTTGTGATCGACAGTCCAATGACTCGCACAACCCATCTACCCAGTCAGCTAAGATCTGGAAAAGTTTAAACTAAATGTCCACAAGCACTACTTTTTCTTTCCACTTCCTCATAACCTGTTTTATTAATACCAACACAATGCACTGCTTTAGTAGAAGGCATCCCCTGAGTGTTGGCTCAAAATAAAAAAAAAACCTAACCTCTGAAAAAATAATGAATAGGATGAAAGTTTTATATGCAAATAAAAGCTTGTGAATATTAGGTTAGAGAGGCGGAGTCAAAGACTTCTCACGTAGACTGGTTGGTCCATGCGAAACTACTTCCATTCCTCAGCGACGCTGATTTATCCTCATCGCGAATTGTACTATTTGCCTTAGATCGACATTCTAAACCGTTTCCAAGCTCCCGAAGTCATGTCTGCCCAATATGTGCAGTCAGGTTCTGGCCAAAGCAGAACATTGGCAAAGAATATGTTGGACCGTTTCCGCAGTGTTAGATTCATCGCAACTTCTACAGCTGGCATCGGAAATAAATCCCATTTTCTTTCTATTAGAACCTATAAGGCAGTGCCCGGTGACTACTCCAGTGAGTATACAGCAGGTCTTTCTGGTAAGGCAGAGTTAATAGTTAGTTCAGATTGAAGCATAAACACAAACTTCTACTGATCGTACTTGTTGTTAGCACTCTCCACTTTCTGTTAGCCATTGTAGTGTTATGATTGTTGCGTAGTGATCTAAAGTGCTGGATTGGTGGATCGATGTGTACAGAAATACCAATACCATCCGCACTTTGTTTCGCGGTTGGTCGATAGCGAAACCACAATAATTCCTCAGCGACGCTTAATAGAACGCGTTAGATCGACATTCGTTTCCAAAGCTGCTGAAAAAAGTTATGAATAGATTGTGAGTTTCCTATCAATGATTACAACGTAAGTTTCTGAAGTTAGATTTAAAGAATCCTACCTCATTTAAAATCTGAATTTTCAAGTTAACTAAATTTTTTTTGCAATTAACTAAACATTGTGATATAATCTATTTCATTATCCACAAAAAAAACAGCGTGTAGAACTGTGCAAAACTTAAAAATAATCGACAATTAACATTGGCTGCATGTATGACTCTTAAGAGACAGTTAACCATAACCATTAAAACTCCAATGAAAGACAATGTACCGAGTGTATGTTAAATCAGTTAAGATACATACTTTTTTATATGGTTAACCAAAAGTTATGACAACATTACCTGAATATTGAAGATGATTCTCATCAACATCATCTTGCAGAAGATGTTCAAAACGTGACGATGGAACAAAAAAAAACAATATATGGATTGTGGTTAAAAAGTTTTTGTTTTTAGTTACCCAAAAAACGGTAACACACTCACAACTTAGGTAACTTTAAAATAAACCTACATAACAGTACCAAAAAAATAATAAATACAAAAGTTTGTGCTCGTATTCAACTAAAAACTTAAAGATTTTTTTTTTTTTATTATCGTTCTGGGAAACTTTTTCTAAGAAATAATATGAACTTTAATGTACAACAAGACGACGGAAAGAACAATATTACGAGTAAGAATTTTTTGACATCAGGCCAAATGCAGTTGGTTGTTATTGTTGGAATTCTCCATTTACGTTCCGTCGTTCGTTCGTACATACATATTTCAGAGTGTCAATGTTGAGTGTTGAATGTTAAAATATTTGTATGTCAGGTTGACACTAATGACACTTAAAGATTCGTTTTTAGTTTAAGAATTTTGTAAAATGAAAAAAAAAAATCATGCATAAAAAATCCTGAGAATTTATTATACGTTAAAAAATGGTGTATTTTTGCGCAAAAAAGATGTTGAGGGTTTTTTGTTTATTTTTTTTGGAAAACAATGAACATAAAAGTTTGGAAACTTTCATTGTGAGACGAGTGTAATCAAGCATGTTCAACTGTCAAATAAATTGTGCCACCAGCGCTTTTACGATAAAGCTATTGCCGCAGCAACAACAACAACAACAACGTGAACGAACATCATCGACAATGACAACAATAAACAGCAACAAATTATTCCCACAGATACTTCAACCGGTATGACTTTATATTTTTTATTCCTTCGCATTAACATCATTAGATAGTTGTGCTTATTTTTGTATATCTCGTTTTTTTTTCATTGTTTGTTCCCTAAAGTTATTGTTTGTCTATTTGGTGAGCCACAGTGTCTGAACACGATTTGAAAGCGAAAAACTAGTACTAAACTCTGCTATAAACACTATGATAAAATTGTAAAGATTTATGTATGTATATGGGTATTTCCGTATCAGAGCCAGTACAGAACAGTAGCTTCGCAGCTTATATAAAAATTTGACAGATGGTGTTGAGTTGAGGGTGGGTTGTAAATGCCTATACAAGAGAAAAAGGAAAGTCCATGGCACTCAGAACTAAAATAGTCTATTGTGCCTTACCCGGAAAAGGAAGTTAGAAAAGAGTTTAAGAATAACAGGGTAAAGAGTACTTGTTCAGAATTTCTTAGCTGCTTACACAAGCTTAAGAAAATCAGACAAGGGAAGTTCATGGACTATGTCCATTGAAAGAATATCAGAACCAACTATCCGCAGTCTATCTCTTGAGAATGCTGGACAACAACAGACGTAGTGTTCTTCGTCTCCTTATCCTCAACACAAGCTACACACAGGGGTCTGATAAGACACCCAAGACGAGTAAGTCTGCGACAGTCTATTCTACTTAGATTAAGTAATCCACTTTCTTGTCAGGTAATCACAAAGAATTATGTATTCTTGCATGGGAATTCATTAGACCATCTTTCTATGAAGATTGATTTCATGAGAGAGTTGATCCACTCAACACATGAGAGAGTTGAGCCAACATTCGCCAAAGAATAGTCCAACTCGTTTCCTCGTATATCTCTATGACTCGGAATCCACAGAAAATACACCCTATTCCCACATGAAATTGAGTCTTCTCGTACACTTCAGGAAAATTTTACATGAAGTGACTGGAGAAACTAGTGCTGTTGTGAAAAGAATTTGTTTTAAAGGCAGTGATTCTCATTGTAATAAGAAACCGTCTAACATGCCTTGGTAGTTCTGGACAAGCTCTCAAAGTGGAAAATCGCATTCAAAATGTTTGTTTTAGGTTCTTTTTAGCTGTGTTCAGTTCTTTAAAGATTCTTTTGTCAAATCAACTGATTTTACAACTTAAGATCCTTAAAACGTACGATATAAATATTACTAATCTTCTTACAAATTAGTTCCTAACACTAACAATTTGCCTTTGCACTCTTGTAATTGAACAAACTTGTAATTTAGTACAAGCAAAAGACAGATCTACAAATATCATTAGAGGTGTGTCGTTTAAGAACGAACTAGTTCAATTGAACTATTCACTTAACTGAGCGGTTTATCTAGTTCGTTTATTTCAGATCTTTAAGGTATTTTCATTCATTCAGCTCAATTGGTCATTACTTCATTTTGGATTTTTCTGTTCTGTCGTTAATTTTTTTTTTTGTTAATTTTGTCATTTGGTGGTAGTTTGCTCTCTTCTTTTGGCACGTTTTCTCAGCATTTATATTTTTTTACAAAAATCATAAATGCTTATTTCTTATTTTTTAAAAACATTTTGTTTTCATGTAGTGATCCTAATGTTTTAATTCGACATATTTGTATTTTTGAACGAAAGCCAAAACAACAGACATGATCAAAATAATTCGTTTACGAACTGTTGAACGAAAACAAAAATTTAAAAATTGAATTTGAACTAGATCAACGAACAACAGACATAATCAGAATGATTCGTTCACGTACTGTCGAACGAAAACAGTAAATGAGCGATTGAACTAGATGAACGAACTAGGTCTTTTATCTAAAATTAACGAAAATGAGCGCTCACTCAATTGAACGATTAAGCACAAATCTAAATATCATGTTGTATTCCAAGTTTAAGATTAGGTTGAGATTGACCAGTATATTCCTTTATCGTCACCAGTTTATAAGGTGTGTCGTCATATATATTGCGACGTGATGGTGCCCAAGGTCTTTCACGTCGTATTGGCAAACGTCAGAAGTCTCATTATTCTAAGTCTTATGATATCTTTCAGATCTCGAAACGTGTAGTCATCTTAACACTCCGTTCTGACGAGTGAGTGGACTATGACCAATAGTGTGATACACCCTATTCTATGTACACAGCGTAGCTTACAAATGACATTATTACACGATCCCGCTATATTGGCATATGCATACATCCAAGGTTAATCCGTTATTACATCTAGAAAGTGACAGCAAGAGTTTGGCCTCTTTGGGATTATAGCATTTCACGTTATGTGTTGTTTCTCCAAAATGATTCAGCTTTTCTTATATGAGTGGAATTTACACCTCTTTTGGTATTTCAAATTTCCGCTTTGGTGGCAGATGCCTCAGCCCAACAATAGTCCGTTATCACTTCTGGTAAGTAATTGCAAGAGTTTAGTCACTTTAAGATTGTAGCCTTTCACGTTTTGTTTTTTTTTCATAATGACTCAGATCTTAGTCCACTAAGCACTTCGTTCCGATGTGTACAGGACTATTGCAAATAATGTGCTCCACGTTCCCTTTATCGCTAGGTACACTTTATATCTTTCAATTGTCATTATGGTGCACCGTTCAACAATGGTCATTTACCACTTCTAGGGGTCGAGAATACTTCCTTTTAAAGGTCATAAATCTTATTGTTCCAAGTCGATAGATATCTCTCAGATCTCGAAATGTATGGTATCAAGCATACATTTCGGATAACGTACTCCTCCGTCTCTTTATCGCCCCATATGTTATACACACAGAAAACAAATTTGCTAATTTCAAACTTAAATTTAGTTATTGCAACAAAAATTCGGTGGATGCATTTTTATTAAGGTTGTAACAACTAAATATCGGTAGTTACAACTGAATTTTGTTGATACAACTGTTTTTTAATTGAAACAACTACAAAATTCGTTTGTAACAGTGAAATGTAGTACTAAAAACCGAATTTTTAATTGATAAAATTGAAGATGGTTAAACCGTATGGAATTATCAACAAAATCGTATCACAAATAGAAATCTGAGCCATATGGTTGGTATCAGTTATACAGTGAAAATACAGATTATTTGTTGTCCCTCTTTTTTTATATTCGAACTTCAGTGTGGCATTTCTAGATTTTAGCAATTATTCTTGGCGATGCCAGATCTACAAAACAGTCGTAGGGATTTTCTGTATCTCTGGTCTTCGAGACAAATTTATGGCGAAAATTTTATTTGAAACTGAAAAAACTAAGTTTCGGTGAACGCGATGTGAAAACAGTATTACGCAGCCTCTTTGAATGTCCAACATAAACTTTATACCAAAGAAACTAGTCTTCTAAGCGGTTATCAATTGTCTTTAAAGGATATATGGGGATAAATTTTAAAGAATACGCTTTATTTAAACAGTTAGCGCATTTTCTAGGTACCTTTCCAATTGTTTGAATAAGATTTCAGTTTAGAGATTAATTTCCTATAAGTTTTAAAGGTCAACGATTAAGTTGCTTTTGTTGATTTTAACTATGTTAAAGACATTACAACCATCTTTCATTTTTGTCAATCATTAATATAACAACCTGAGTTATGTTGTAATGGAAATCCCCATATCAATAATGTTCTAAAACGTTTGTCGACCACAACTTTTTAGTATCCCGTTTAAAGTTTCTTATTTTTATACCCTCCACTAAGTAGTAGAGGCTATATAAAATTGTCATGCTATTTGTAACTGATCGAAACATCGGTCTTATACCCCATAGGGTGTATATATTATTGATCAGTGATTGATTCTTAAACATCCCTGCGATGTCCGTCTGTCTGTAGAAATGGCGATCACGACCAAAATATTACTCAGATTTGAATATTACTTAACATTTTCACTTGTTGTTGCTAGGAGAAGTTTGGTATTGCATTTAAGCAAATTGGGTTCAGGGGTTAAAAAGTTATGAAAACGTAAGGACATTACGAAAATTTGGTGTATTCAACATAACCTAAAAATGAAAAATGCTTTAATTTGGCAGCTGGTTGCCATATGTAAACTGAATAGGATACCGTAAGGTATTTAAATATCATATTTTTGTTCCTTGAAACATTTTTTTCAATTTTTTTTTTATTTCACCAAAAAATTGTTTCCGCAGATTTTTTTTTTCAAAATTTTTTTTTTATCGCGAAATTTTTTTTTTTTTGTTAAAAAAAAGATTTAGCAATTTCTTTCCAAATATAGTTTTTTGCAATCATATATTAAACATTATGGAGGGTATCCATACATTTCGGCAAGGCCCAATTTTAGTTTTTTTTTTTGTTAGTTATTCTCCGTATGAGAATCTAACAAACTACTTATTCCAGAGAACAAAACAAGTGAAAATAACAAATGGGACATACATGATGTAAAAGAAAAAGATGAAGAAAAAAAAAACGTCATACGACTAAACGATTTCTAAGGCAGAAGCAATAACAGAATAGAATTACAAATGGAGCAACTGCAGTAACAGCAACTTCAAGTGCAATCCAACATACAGCATTGCACGGTACAGACACAGACTAATACAGACTCGACAAATATGACAGGTGTCAAAAAAGTATTTTTTAACCATATGGTTAATGTTTTCAAATTATTCTACGAATTAGGTTAGAAAGAGAAAACTGATATAACGCGCCATAAGAAAAATGAATGCCAGATCGGTTTTTGTTGTTTCACTCACTCCTAAGTCGTAGAAAGTGTTGCCATGTTAGCGTAAAACGGACTAAAAACCGCTGTGTTTTCTCCTAAAATCGCTTAGTTTTTCCCCATTTTTTCTTGTAAAACTCTACTGTCGAGTCTGTATTTAGTCTGTGGTACAGACATGAAAAAAGTGTCGTGCGAATTTGCTTTTGGATTTATGTTGCAATTATGTTGTGTGTTTTTTTTTTGTTTTTTTGTGGACTCCTCTTCAACGAGAAATGACAAATATAAAGATAGAATGCATACTCGAACTGGACCTTTGGCTCTTCGAAGTTTGAATGTGAGTTGGTTGTTTTTTCTGTGCAATTGCAGGAAATAAACGTGTACCAGTTGTGACTTCATATGGCAAGTGGCTTACAATGTATGAGTGTGAGCTAAATACTTGTACTACAGTAAAAAGTATGATTTTTTTTTTTTTTTTTGAATACTTATCCCATCGTCTTTTGTACTTCCAGTACGTATTTTAGTAATGAATGTGTTTGTTTCACATACAATCACACTAACTTGAAAGTTGGAAAGATGACAAAAAAAACAACAAAACAACAAAACGAATCATTATTGCAGTTGTTCTTTGGAGAATGGAGTGACAAGTGCATATTGTCAACCTAACTAAGCATATGAATAGTTTGGATTTGTGTTAGGTTTTTAGTTTTTTTTGTTCTTTTATTGTGTGGTTGTTTATAAGGGTGACAATTATTCGTCGTGGTTACGGATAATTTTTCTTGAATAAATATTCCTGAGAACATGAGTAGCCTTTAACTGACGTATATCTCTAAATTATGAGGGCGAATCAATAATTCCGTGACTTTTCGAACTTCCCTCGTAGTTATACGAAATGCAACACTGCTCCCATCAAGTACCACCTGTTAATAGACTACTGTCAAATTTTGAGCAAGTTTTGTCATTTAGTTTGGGCTTAACAGCTCTAGTGCTTTAGTGGGGTCGGTAGTGGTAATTGGAGGGGGGGATTTCCTCCCGAAATATTTGTTTAGAAATTCATTCTTATACTTTTTTCACTAACGAAATTCAAGTTTATCATTATTTAAACAATTTTTTTTTAATCCACGCCCACAAAAGGGACACGGTCTAAAAAAAAACGACATTTTGTAATTTTCTGGGTCCAAATTGAGGACTTTGAGCTTCTTGTAGCATAAAAATGTTGCATTTGTTAAACATAAGCACAAAAAAATATATAAAACAGGCAAGAGTGTTAAATTCGTGCCGAATCTTTTATACCCTCCAACATGCGAAAAAAAAGTCAGGGGCGTTTCATTTTTTTTGTGGGGTGGGGGGGGGGGGGGGGGGTGGGTAGTGCTAATTTGGGGGGCGGCAAATTTTTTCTCGAATATGTGTTTAAAAATTCATTCTTATGCTTCTTGCACAAAAGAAATACAAGTTTATCATTGTTTAAAAAAAAAACAAGTAAGAAAATTACAGTTGGTCAAGACCGACCATATAATACCCTACACCAGAGTTTCCCGGAAAATGGGTGCCAAGTTCAAACATGGACTGATTAGATCTATATTTTTTCAAATCTTTAATAAGTGTAAAAAGCACTCACTAATCAAATGTGAGTGGAATAGGCTTCTTTTTGTTGACAATAAATCGCTTCAATTGAATATCGGGTAAAATTTCCACATGGGACCTAAGTCCAAAAATGGTCCGATGATAATCAGATTTAATAAGGTTAATAAAGTAAGCGTTTAACATACACAAACCGAATTTTAATTAAATATTTTCTATTTTCATGAAATTTGAGAGATTTATGTGTAAATCGGCAAGGTAGTTTGTATGGGGGCTACAAGACGAACTGGTCCGATTTCTTTATTTCGGAATGGTGATTAGTGTAGATGAAACATGATTACCTGCCAAATTTCGAAAAGGTACCTATTAAAATGCGGCTATTAGAGTCATTTGAACCAAAACTAAAGAGGACCTTTGTATGGCTATTTCTAAATATGGACCGATTTTTTCCAATAGGCTTCGTCCTTGGGCAAAAGAGCCTTAAGTTTCAAATTTCAAGTCAATTGATTAAGAATTGCGACCTGTATCGTGTTTACACCGTTTACATGGGTAGACGGACGGACGACTCAAAAAGTGATTCTTAATCGATCGGTATACTTAAAAGTGGGTCTAGAACCAATATTTCGGGTAGTTACAAACATCAGCACAAACTCATTATACCCTGTACCACAGTGTGGTGTAGGGTATAAAAAATTATTCGACGCCCATAAAAAGGGGGCGGACCAAAAAAAAACGACATTTTCTAGTTTTCTGGGTACAAATGCAAGACTTTGAGCTTATTTTTACATAAAAATGTTGCATTTGTTAAACAAAAACACAAAAAATCATGCAAAAAAATGGTATTTTTCAGAGGTTGGTTTAGTTCTTCAAGGGGGAACTTTTTTCCCCTCGTCCGATTTTGCTCATTTACGAACTTTACCTGCCTAGGAACATAAGACATATTCGTGCTAAATGTCTCTTTTATTTTGGACTGCATCGTGTTAACTACAGACGGACGGACAGACAGACGGACGAACATTGCTAGAGTGTCGTAGAATCGATCACTGGTCATAAATATATATACTTTATGGGGCCCTAGACCGATATTTTGATGCGTTACATACGGAATGACAAAGTGAGTATAACCTAGGGTTGCCATCTCCATTTTGAGAAAAAGAGGACATCAGCATCAAAAAAGGAGGACATTTGACTCAAAAAAGAGGACGTTTTTTTCCCACTAAAAATTTTCAGTGCCACTTAAAAAAAATCACTAAAACCCAGTGTTGGGAACGATACCGCCCAGTTGGCAAAATAAAGTCACACCTGACATACTGCAGATACTCCCTTTATGAAATCTCTGACATCTTAATACAATTTTTCAAATGTCATCAATGACATGTTAGCAGTGTCCACCAGTATCGGTTGCCACTAAAAATTTGTTTAAACAACCGCTGACCAACTGCTGTCATGTCATTGATGACATTTTGAAAAATTGTATGAAGATGTCAGCAATTTTATTAAGGGCGAGTCAGCAGTATGTCAGGTGTGATTTTTTTTGCCAACTGGGCGCAACCAATAAAGATATGAACATTATGAACGATTATGAAAGTCGATGAAGTTTCTCAGATTCTATTCCGTTCGGAAACGGAATTAAACCAATTCCAATCATTTACGTCAATTTCACTTTAAAACCAATGCTCAACAAATCGAAGGTGTTTGGCTTCGGTTTGAAGACCCATAGAAAATTTTTAAAGATTTTGTCTCTCTCATTCTAAATCTGTACTGTTAACTTTTTCACGCCTAGAATTTTATTTATTCGCAGTTATAAATGCGAAAAACGCAATTTTGCATTTTTTTTAAAGCCTGCAAAGCAGCCATTGCGTGGAATAAAAATCTAGTATATATCGTTCGAGTTGAATTGAACTATTGTTTCTTTAATAGGAAAAAAATATTGAAGTTAAAGCACAATTTTAAAAGCCTCTTAAGCAAAATCTGTACTGTGATGAGCTTAAAATTTAGGCAAAAATTCATACTTTTTTATAGGCTTTAAAAACCAATAAGGATATCTTCCGGTTTATACGAAAAGTTTTAAAGAAAACTCCAATTTGTAAAAAAAAATTTTAAGATAAATTTTACAAAAATAGTAATTTTAACAGTATGTATCATTTTAAAACGCAAGTGTAACCTAATCAATAATTAAAAAAAAATCTTATGTTGGATAGATTTTAATTTCATCGAATGTCTGCAGACATCATGCTGACAGCATGCTGTGCAGGCTATCAAAAAATGCAAAAATCGAAAAAAGTTTGTTGAGCAGTGTAATTGAAAGATCTATAATTCCGAAGAATAATTTGTTTTAGGTTTTACGAACAAACATTCAATTCCCCTTTTGAACAGAATTGACTCTGTGATTTGTCCCAACATATAGTGCTTTTTTATTCAAAATGTACGCCTTTTTATGCGTTTTTAAAGAAAGCATCACTACTGATAAGCTCCACATTTTGGCAAGCAAAGTAAGTAATGCCAAGTCATTTGAGCAACAATACAACGATGTCAAGATTTAAAAGTATCGATGCAATAAAAAATAAATTATGGAGAAAAGTGCAAAAAGTAGGACAACCCCGGACACTTGCTGAAAAAGAAGCCGGACTGCCCCGGACGCCCCAAAAAAGAGGACACTGTCCGGGGAAAAGAGGACGGATGGCAACCCTAGTATAACCCCATACTGTAGATGGAGGGTATAAAAAGTGGTTTACTGACTATCGTTGTGGTCGCACAAGTACAAATGATGCTGAACGTTCTGTACTACAAATTTAGGTCAATACACCCAAAAATGTCGAAAAAATCTATGATATGGTGTTTGCCGATCAAAGAGTAAAAGTGCGTGAGATTGTTGATGCCATGGCATGCCATAGTCATTTCATAAGGCAGTGTGGTTTCGATTTTAAATGATCAGTTTAGTTTAAGAAAGCTGTCTGCAAGATGGGTGCTGCGTTTGTTCTCAATGGACCATTAACGTAATCGTGTGGCAACTTTAAAGGATTGTTTGGAGTTGTTTAACCGCAATTCGAATGAGTTTTTGCGGCGTTAGTTGAATCGTGGATCCATAACAACACTACCGATACCAAACAGCAGTCTACACAATGGGTTTCTCCGGGTGAACCGGCTCCGAAGAAGGGCAAGGTAAGTTTGTCGGCCAATAAGATGATGCCAACATTTTTTCGGCGGGATGTACAAGGGATAATCCACATCGATGACCTTCAAAAGGGGGAAAAAATAAGGTGCGAATATTATGCCAACTTATTGGAGCGATTTAACGAGGATTGAAAAAAACGACCCCATATGTAGGCTGACCATTCGTACTAATTTGATCAGTAAATGTACTGATTTTTGATCCCGTGTACTGATCAAAAAACGTTGTACTGATTTGTACTGATTTTTTTAAATATGTACTGATTGTACTGATTCTTGAACATTTCAACATAAAAAATTATTTTATTCAAAAATTCTATACAAAAACTTTATTTTCATAAAAAAGTCTCAGAGTAGTTTTTTAAAACTTAAGTCTGACAATGAATCAAAAAGTTCCTTAACGCAAAAAGGTTTCTGATCATGAGATTATTTTGATCTTCATACATTTATATGAAAAGGCGCAGAGAATCTTTGAGATTTTCTATAACGAAAACTTCACGGGATGATGGATTTTCTATAAAATTGGAAAGATAATGTAATTGCATGAACCTTAAAGTTCTGAGATATTCGATGAGCAAATGTCATCAGAATTTATTGAAAAAATCGCTGGGAAGTTTTCTAAAAGGAAAACTTACCAACAATTAAAGAAAAAGTCTTCAGAATCTGAGGCATTTTCTCTTTCCCAAAACCTGTTGGTTTTCATTATATTTTCTGCACTGAAACGATCAAAACATTTAAATGAAGTTGTTTTAAGTCAACTAAAATTTCTGAAAAATAACTACCAGAGCTTATAGCATATGTTTTTAACAGTTGTTTTTACTAAAATACTTATATAAATTTAACGAAAATTTTTTGGGTGTTGAAAACATCATCAGTGACTTCCCATAGGAAAGAGCTTTCGAGAGTAGGGTTAACGCTTAATTCTTTCCGTAGTCAACATTAAGCTTTACACGTAGTTATTTCTAGAAAAAAAAACATAAAAACTTGGCCGTAATGATTTGAGTTCAGAAAAAAATGGACACCCTACCCATATGTCCAATAAAAAAGTTCTTTTTCATCACGGGTGCAGTCTCAATTACAAAATTCCATGAATTGGGCTACGAATTGGTTCGTCATCCGCCATATTTTTCGGATTTAGTCCCCAGTGACCATTTCCTATTTCCAAAATTAAAGAAATGGCTCGGTGGAAAGAGATTTAGCTCTAACGATGAAATTATTGATCAAACAAATCAAGTTTTTTGGAAGGGATACAAAAATTGGTGAAACGTTTGACTAACATAAGTGTATTGAGCTAAGACGAAAAAAAACTATGTTTCATTCGAAAAATCACGGAATTATTTATCTGTCCTCGTATTTAGTTTAAGTAGATAAGCGAAAAAAGTTTTGTCGTATCACTACGCACCAATTGGTCTATGCGCAGTGCCGATCTGGCACCGTCACCCCAAAGTCTGTTAACCACCAAAGGAATCGATAACTGCGTAGTTGTCTTTTATTAAAATTATTCACAAGTGAATAGAAAATTATTTATTACAGTGTTCGACAGCCAATATTAAATATGAACCACATGATATGGGTCTGAAAGTAGAGATCAAATGAAGTAAAGTTGCATTTATAGTTTTTCATTTCGTGATCCTGTTTCCTTTTAAATAGACTTCAGAGTTTTAAAGGATTACATTAAATAAAATATTTTTTCAATATTTGTACTTGTATTAGGATTCCACTGGTGATGGAAAATGAAAGGAGATAATCTCCCTTAATTTGTTTCCATTTTTTATTTTGCCGTATCAGGATAAAAGGATTTGAATAACGTCATTTGAAAACTTAAGGAAAATTTTGTGTTAAAATTTTTTAATGATATTTATGAATAATGTTTTGAAAGTACGTTACTTACCTTGTTTTTCCTGGTACACAAAAAAAAAAAAACGTGGGTATTCAATACCAAAAATTTATTTAATTTATTTAAAATACCATAAATTTGTAACCAATACTAAAATTTTTTATTAAAATTATTGAAAACCAGTAAAAATTACTAATTTTAGTACTTTGAAAATACTAAAATTAGTAAATTATTATTAGATTTTGGTACAAAATCACTTACTAAACCTTTTACTGTAGAATTATTTTGAGTGTATGTAAAAATAATAAAATAGGAAATTTTGAGGAGATCCTCCTCTTTCATTTGCCATCACTAGTGACATCAGTAGTGGCATCCTAGGACAAATACAAATATCAAAAAAAATATTTTATAAAATGTAATCCTCCAAAACTTTGAAGTCCTTTTAAAAGGAAACAGGATCACGAAATTAAAAACTGTAAATGCAGTTTTACTACATTTAGTCTCTAGTTTCAAACTTATAGTATCCAGTTCGCGTTTAGCAATGTTTTTCATTTTTGTGGGATGGTGTTATAATCTAATATAGTCTATTACAATAAACTCGGAATTAACCCATTGAACCTCCACAACATTAACACAGTTGATAAATTAAAATAATGTTGACAAATGATTGCCGATAATGTCTTGCCCGCAGTTAATGCCAAAATCGCACAAGTAAAATATCAAAGTTATCAGCGCTTTGCCACGCAAAATTTCATCCTATTTTTTTGGCCTTAACAAATATATTTTCGTATTATGTAAATAGTGACCACCCTTATAATTCAATTCATTGTACATTATGAGTAATTGTCTTTTATTGTCACTTGTGTTAGTGTGCGTTAACTTCATCATATTCATCAATTTTTTTTTTTCTTTTCATAAATTCATACTATTTAGATTGTTACTTTATATGGAGCATTTTTTCCCGAAGCTATTTATGGAAGTTTTTGTGTGTGTGTGTGTTTTGTTTGATAAATTTTATTTAATATTTCATTATCTTATGTCAATTTATTGCCTTAAACCAAGTTGATGTACCATAATGATGTACAGTCGAAACTTTCGATGAAGAGATAGAGAAAGACCTCAGTTGGTTAAGTGCTTCTTGGAAACATTTGCATTTTTCTTGCATAAGTTATATTGTATATATTTATTTATTTAAGATTTTAAAAGGATTTTCTCAACGTACTATTAAATTATCATCAAAAGAAAACATAATAATCAATAAAGTTCTTGAAACTTTAGTTCCCAGACTTAAAAGTTTACTTTCATGCAAGAAATTCTGATGAAACTTCCTGACACACACTTACTCATTTGTCGAGACGTCACTTATTGCTAACCATCACTGAAATTTCAGCGCTATGGACCAGATGGAAAATCAGATTTGACATTAAACTTGATCAGGGGGCATGTCACAGACTCAATTCCGTTCGAACGTGGAATAAATGGTTTACTCCCAAAACGCGAAGCAAATATTTTTTTTTCGGAATGAAACCACTTTTATGTAATTCAATTTTATTTTGATTAAAAGTGATTTCATTCCGAAAAAATAATACTCGTTTTGCGTTTTACGAGTAACCCACTTTTTTCAAATCCGTACGGAATTGAGTCCGTAACATGACCCCAGGTTTGTTCAAATAGTCAAAAACTTATCTATTATGAGTGTTACTGACTTATCAAACGGTATTCACCTAAATATAAAACTGCTATTAACGGTATTTTTGATGTTGTATTAAGGTCATTCTTTAAAGTGATTTCCCTATAATTTGAAAAGTAGATATAGTTATGCATTATTTTTGTAGATCAATCACTGTCAAAAGAATATTTTGTTTATGCAAATATAAACCTATTAAACGTCAGTATGTGGCTCTTCTAAAGCAAACATGTGCATCATTTAAATTTGCTTTTGGTTAAAATCAAACTGTACAGATTATGATATAAAACAAAATTCAGAGTTAAACATTTTAAAGTGTTGGTGGTATTCAAATAATTTAGTAAGAACATTCCCATCAAAAATAAATCAAGATTTTTGCAGCACAGTTTCTTTTGTAGCATACCATAGAGCATTCAAATATCGCTCTTGAGGATACAATAAAAGTAAAGGTCAAAAATTGTTACGATTTTTTTCCTTAAACTAATAACACCGTCCGACAAAAATTAAAACAAATCGTTGAACATGAACAGTAGTAAAACTGCAATTACAGTCTTTCATTTCGTGATCCTGTTTCATTTTTAAAGGACTTCAAAGTTTTAGATGATTAAATTTTATAAAATGTTTTTTTAATATATGTACTTGTCCTAGGATTCCACTAGTGATAGCAAATGAAAGAGGAGGACCTGCCCTAATTTTCCTATTTTATTAGTTTAACATATCAGGAAAAAGGAGGTAAGTTACGTCCTTTCAAAAATGTATCCTTCAATATCATTTAAAATTTTTAACAAAATATTTTGATGAAGTTTTGAAATCCCTTTCTTTTTATCCTGATATGGGAAAATAAAAATATAAAAATTTGGGGAGATCCTCCTCTTTTATTTGTCAGTGTCATCCTAGGACAAGTGAAAATATTTAAAAAATATTTTACTACATGTATCCTTTAAAATTTTGGAGTCCTTTTAAAAGGAAACAGGATCACGAAATGAAAAACTGTAAATGCAGTTTTACTCCATTTGATCTCTACTTTAATATGTATATCATCCGGTACATGTTTAATATTGGCTGTCGGACGGTGTAATATAAAATTCTTTGTTAATAAAATTATTCTTTTTAATATCTTGTAACAATTTTTTCAGCGCTAAAAAGACACACGATTTCACTGCATATTCTAATCAGGTAGGTTTGAAGTGTGATTTTTTGCGTTCCCATACTTTTGTGAATTTTTCTCGTACCGCGAGAGCCTTTTTGGGGTTTCTCATTTTACCGAACTTAATTCATATTACCGAACTTAACACTGAGATATATTATGAACTATTTTAAGATCATTCTCCTGTCATAGTTAGTTATTACACTGTCCGACAAATTGCAAATTTTGGCTATACACATAAACCGGACCAACAAATTCTGAGAGTGGGGTCAAAAATAAAATACCCGTGCCTCCCAGTTTTTCTAGATCAATTCGCGTTTTCGCGAAAAATAAAAAAAAAAAAAATTGTTTGCACTAAAAAAAGATCACTATAGACATAAAGTGTGGATAAAAATAATATTCCCGTGTCTTTTAGGTTCTTTGAAATCAATTCGTGTTTTTGGCGAAAAATTCAAAAAGATTTATTGGTAAATTGTGTTTCGCAAAAGAAGTGTAAAGTAAGTCGAAAAACTGTATAAAATATACTTCTGATAAAAATATACTTCTGATAAAAATAACGTTAAAAGGTGTCTTTAGTGAAATTTGATGGCAGTTATTTTCTTAGAACACATTAACCCACTATCTCAAAGTTTTAGAGGTCATTTTTGTCCTTAGTTCGCACAATGTTAGCAAAATGCTTAAAAAAGTAAAGTTGCCACGTTTTATTTTTTATTAAATTGCGTTTCATCAAAGACACTTAAAAATTTTACTTTTCTATGCATTTTGCTTATATCGCACGAGCTTTTGATTTTTGACAACCCCTAGTGAAATTTGATGCAAAACATTTTTGTAGAACATTTTAACCCTTTAAACGCATTTTTTAGTGGTGTTAAAAGAGAATATTTTAAAAAAGGAATAAAGTGACTGCTTAAAATATCTGATAGAGGGTTAATATGTTCTACGAAAAGAACCGCCTTCAAATTTTACTAAATATACATTTTTTTAGCTCCGAAGTAGGTTTAATACATTTTTGACTTATTTTACACTATTTTAGAAAAACACGGCGTTTTTTATTGTCGATTTTCGCGAAAACGCGAATTGATCTAGAACAAGTAAAAAAGTTAAATTCGGCCTTGCCGAATATATTGATACCCTCCAAAATTTCAAAAAGATTATTGCAAAAAACTTTGTTTAAAAGGAAATTACTTTTGAAAAAAAAAAAATTTTTAAAAAAAATTTCGCGAAAAAAAACAATTGGTAAAAAATACTTAATTTTTTTCTTATTTTTTTTTTTTGGAAAAAAATATGTTTGTACTTGTTTAAGTACCATTCGGTGTTCAATTATCTTCACATATGTCAACCAGAAGCCGAATTAAAGCATTTTGTATTTTTAGGTTATGTTGAATGTACCAACATTTTTGAGGTGTCCTTACATTTTCATTCATAACTTTTGAACCGCTGAACCCAAAGCACTCAAATGCAATACCAAACTGCTCGGGGAACTTTCAATAAATATGTTAAGTTTCAGTCATCTCTGTGTAATATTTTGGCCTTGATTACCATTTCCACATACAGACGGACATCGCTAGAATGTCTTAAAATCGATCACTGATCAATTATATATATACTTTATGGGGTCCCAGACCGATATTTCGGCATGCCCGTTGTACTCGCCTTTCCAGCAGTTCACATCCGTTCGTTGTTGACTGTCCAATGTCTCGCACAACGCATTACAGAGAAAATTCGTTTCTAGGTCAAACAAGCCTAATGTGGAATAAACTCCTGGCAGAAGTCTTCCTAGACAGCAATAATTTAGAAAAATTCAAATTAAATATCCACAAACACTCCCTCTTTCCTTCTCCTCATAGCATATTTTCCTATATAGCATAGCATATTTTCCATAATATTTCAGTTTCGACTCTTGATTGATTCTTAACCGTAGTTCTAAAAAAAAATTCAAAAAAAAAAAATACAGGGTTATCCGGGTTGACCGGCCTACCCTGATAATTGGCCTACACTCAAAGGAGTTCGTCCAATGTAACAGTTTTATAAATACAATGAAACAGTTCATAATTGTTCAAAGGGTCAATATTTATGAAATTTTTCATTATATTTATGAAACGGTTCATAAAATTTCATCAACTTTTATGAAACTCTTTATAAATATAATGAAATGCTTCATAAATACGATGAAACATTTCATAGATTTAATATTTTTTCTACAATATTTGATCATATTAAGAAACTATTTCATAGCATTTATGAACCAATTAATTGGTACTTTGAAATAGTTCCATAATTATAATAAAATATGTACTTAAAAATAATATTATTTTTACAAATGGTTTCATAGTATTAATGAAAACTTTCATAATTTTTTCGAAACAGTTACATTGGACGAACTTTAATGACAAGTTTCATTATATTTATGAAAAGGTTTCATATTATTTATAAAATGTTTCATTAGTAATTAAATTTTTAAAAATCGTCTTCAGGAGCTATAATTGATTTGCCCCAACTTCTTATTTATATTATAAAAATGATATGACACGTTTTTGATTTTTTTTACGAAATCATGAAATTTTATGAAGTGCATTTCATAGACTTCTTTCATAAAACTTCATTATATTATATTCATTTTCATAAATAAAATGAAATTTTATCACAAAAATATATATGAAATCATGTCATAAATATTATGAAGCATTTTTCTCTGAGTGTACCCTGGTAGATCGATGAAAACAAATACCGGTGTACCCGTGTAGGTTAAAAGAAAATGATTTCTTTGGGTTAAAAAGTAACGCTGATAGTTATAAATACTCATTACCACGTAATGCAATAAGGAACCATACTGATAGAAAAACGCTTCATATCATTAAAGAATGGAATTCATTAACGTTTTTTCATTACAACAATGAAATATTTCATATGCTGAATGAAATTTCATACATATTGTGCAAGATTTTCATTTATTTTGATTCATTAGATTTCGTAGTTTCATTAAAAAATTTCATTAAGTTTTTTTATAAAATTTAGAACTTTTATACAAAATTTGATATGAAATGTTTTAAATTAATTACACTCATTTTCCGGTTTGAATTCTGGTGATCAATTTTAGTAGACTTTGATCTCCTGATTCCAAATCTGTTTTCCAAATTTGTCCATCACGTCCAGATTTTTAATTATTCATGGTTGAAAATGCGAAAAATTACGATTTTTTCAGTATTTGAAAGCCTGCACATCAGCCATTGCACAGAGGGCCAGACAGATCGATTTTTTTTAAAAGTTGGTTGGGTATATGTAGAAGCAGGTTTTCTGAACTTATCTTTATGATCCAATTACACCCTTTCCTTTGACAGGCCTTTAAAGTTAAAAAATGTTGGTAAAAAATTTTTAAAAGTTGAGATACTTTTTTAATTTTTTCCCAAACTTCTATTGCTAATGTTTAACTTTTTGTTTGCGTGGTTCAACCTTATATGTAAGCCTTTGTAACGAAAATAACATGGATAAATATAACTCATTTGCCTGGCAGCAATTCGCGTTTTTTGTGAAAAAAGTTATAATTTTTTGCTATTTACCTCGCGCCGAAAAAATCCTCAGCGATCCTCAGTTCGATACAATCGGTCTATATTTTTTTTGATATAGAATGGATCCATATCTTTCGAAAAAAAGTTGCCCACACTGAAAAAAATAACTATACTGAAATTAAATAAACACTGTTATTAATTTAAGTAAACAAATTTTTTTGAATTTACTTCAACTTATCTTAATATAAGGTGGTTTTACTTAAAACAAAGAAAATTAACTTGAAGATAGTACATGCAAATACTTAAAAAAGCACAAGAGTTTTCCTTAATTTGTTTTTTTAAATTAAGTTAAATAATCTTTACATTTATGGCGAATTGATTGCATTTAAGAAAAAAAGGGTTTATTAAAAAATGTTGTTTTACTTAAAAGAAAAAAAATTAAATTGTGTGCAAAAAAAATAAATAAGTACGTAGCTTACTTAAAAATAGTATAGACATTTTCAAGACCTTGTATCAAATAAGTACAAATCTTTAATTGCAAATCGCATTTTCTTTAATTTAATAAATTTTTGTTTTAATTTAAGACAAAAGTAATCTTTATTTTATTGATTTCATTGACTTTATTAAAATCCATATCTTCATCAGTTTAAGAAAGAATTTACTTAACTTAAGGAAAAAATACTTTAGGTATTTTGGGGACCCCATCTGGGGGCCCCATGTGGAGACCCCATGAGACCCTAACTTTAAATCCAAATTTCGATTCTCGCGGAATTTTCAAATGCCTATAACTCTGCAAATACTGCAGATACGAAAAAAATTCTAAAGGCATTTTTGTAGTCCTTAACTTGTAGAATATGACCGCCGAAGACTCGAAAGAGTTATAGTTTTCGAGTTATTTCATGATCAAATTTCTCAAGACCCCATTCCCATATCTCGAAAACTATGCAAGTTAGAGCGATTCTGACCAAAATTTTGGATCAAAATCAATAGTGACCCTATAATAGTGTACGCATATACTCATGGGCGGACCCCATATATTGGGGGCCCATAGGGTCCTCACATTGGGACTCCATAGGGTCCACAGAATCCGTAAGTTTAAGGAAATTTTTACTTATTTTAAAAAAATATTTTTCCTCTTGATAAAAACAATTAAACTTATATTAAGTACAATTTTACTTACTTTTAAGATATATTTAAGTAAATGCATTACTATGTTTTAGGAAAAAATATACTTGGAAGAAGAATTAATATCTTTGGAGCCCTCGCATACCCTCCTTTTTTTAAATTAAGTGCAAAATGCTTTAAAAATGGTAAATTTTTTTTTCAGTGCAAACTTGCTCGAAATGATAAATGGCATAACTGCAGCTATATATGCAGTGGTCCGAGATTTGTTTTAAAAAAAAAATAATTTAACCCAAAATAATGTTTTACGGCTTGATTAGTTTTTTTATCATCAGAGAGTGCCTTAAGTGTAAGAGAAAAAAAGTATCTACATTTATAGTTTTTTTGTAGAATTATGGAAAATTTCAGTTACACCATTTCCAATTAAATTCAAAGATTTTTTATTGAATTTCCAAAATAAAGAAAAAAATTGAATAATTTGTCGTCACCATTTCCAAAAGCTTTTCTGAAACTAAGTAAGTCATTTACACCATTTCCATGTTTATATCAAAAAAAAAAAAAAATATATATATAAAAATTATGTGCGTAGATTTAACTTCAGACACTCTTAATACTCTTAAAACTAATTTTTAGTTAGATCAGACAAAGTTAAATAATCTAGCCGCCATATTGTTTCCGCCATATTGAATTTTATGAGTTCGATTTGAAGATAATAGACCCGGAAATTTAATAGGCGACACTTTCAGCTAGCTTCAACAAAGAAAAGGAATATAACTGTTTTTTAATTACTTGTAACAAACTTTACTAAGCATATTTAGTCCGCCATTTTGTTTTTCAAAATTCACGCCAGTAATTCTGATTCAGTAACTCCAAGACCCCCTTAGAACAAAATTTGAGTTAAATCGGACAATTATTAAAAAAATTTGTCCGCCATATTGGATGCGCCATTTTGATTTTTTTAGGTTTTAGTTAAATTTTGAAGTCAGCGACCCCGAAATACTCTAGAAGCACATTTTCAGCCGGATCCAACAACGATAAAGACTTTTGGCCGGAATTGGATCATGCTGGCCCTGTGTGCATTGAGTGGAATACAAATCTGGTATAAAGCGCATAGTAAAATTTGTCTTTGGTCTCCAACATAGAAAACTATTTTTTTATAATTATTGCATTTGGTTGGGTTACACTTGCGTTTTAAAATCACTCTGTTAAAATTATAATTTTTGTAAAAAAGATAAGGTAGATAGATACCTTAGTTTTTTTTATATTTTTCAAAGAAAAACTAAAAAAAAAATATTTTACAAATTTAAGTTTTTTGTGTTATTTTTAGTACAAACCTAAAGATATCTTTAATGGGTTTAAAAGTCTATAAAAAAGAATGAACTTTTGCCTAAATTTTAAGCTCATCACAGTAAAGATTGATCATCTGGTTTTTGTTTTAGAGCCTTTTAAAAATGGTGCTTTTTCTAATTTTTTTCACAGTGTTTTTTTAAAATAAATGTTTGGCCAATAATAGTGTAACAACTTCAATTTTTTTCGATCATATATTTGAGATCATAGGTCAATTCTACTCTAACGCTTTATACCAGATTTTTATTCCACCCAGTGGCTGCTGTGCAGGCATTCAAATAATGCAAAAATCGCGTTTTTTCGCATTTTCAACCGCGAATAATTAAAATTCTAGACGTGATGGAAAAATTTGGAGCACAGATTTGGAATCAGCGAGTCAAAATCTAAAAAAAATTGTATCAAACTTTAAACCGGAGTCAAAAACCTTCGATTTGTTGAGCGGTGTTATTAGTATTTATTGAACTTGCGTTGTTTTATATTATTTCGTGGTTTTAGTACTTATGTATTAAAAGTAAATGTTATAGTAAAATTTTGTGTAAGAAAACTGATTGTGAGTGAAATCTATAGATAAAATAAAAAATATGTGAAAGTGTTTTTGTAACTTGGTTATTTTGTAATTTTTTCAGAAATTTGAAATAAAAAGTAAATTATAAATTTAATATTTACTAAATTCGTGCTGTTTTATATTAGTTCGTGATTTTAATTATGTACCCGGCTAAAAATGAATTGTATATGAGCATATATGAACACATCTGACCATACATCATTAATTCGAAAACATATATGATCATATAAGAACATATATTAAAATTGGCGCTTATTCAATATATGACCATATATTGTAAAACATATGATAATATGCGATCATATATTGGCCCATCCTTAACATAAATTATCATATATGATCGTACATGAGCTTGTATACATTATTTTTAGCCGGGTATTACAATTTAAGGTTGGAGTAAAATTTTGTGCGAAAAAACTAAGTGAAAACCATTTTTATTATTTTAAATTCTATAAACAGATCTTCACAATTTCATAAATATGTTACGTTTTAAAAATAAAAGTAGCATTTATTCAATGAAAGTATTTCATTTAAAAATAACAAGTAGGATTTATTCAATGAAAGTATGAAAGTATAAGAGTTAAATGCTTTTTTCATTAAAGTAACGAAAAATTTTCATAAAATACAATTTATATTTTTGATGAACAATTTTCATTAATTTAATGGAACTTGTTCTTGAAATTACATTTTATGACACCTATTTCATTAATTCAATGAAACCCTACATAGGTTCCTTTTTAACTCCATTTTTCATAACATTAATGTAGATTTTCATTATTGACGTGTACAAATTTCTATCAGTGCAGTACTGATTACCAATTTTTGTATGGGTAAATTAACTCTCGAAATGAGTTTCTGACTTTCATTACTCAAAGTATTGAAAATTAAATAATAATTTCAATAACATTTTAAGCCACCCTGGTATATTAAGTGTTAAATTATAATAATAGAGTAAATTTAAAAGTAAACTTACCACTTTAATAATATTGTAAATCCTGGTAAAGATGCAGCGCAAACAAAATTCAGATAATCACTGAATATAGCCAATGGCTATAAAAAGAACCCACACACACAGTTTTTCACAGCTTAATTGAGGTGAAGATAATCCAAAATGTTGGAAGATTATTGAAAATAAACGTAGAATGAGCAAAAAAAGAGTAATTGATAAAAATCAACATAAATTAAATATTGTGGGGAGAAACGTTTTTCTTTATGTGCATACAAAGACTGGGGGGTTTTTACACTTGCAATATTTTTCTTCTATAGAATTTAATTTAGCTTAAAAACAAGAAATTTAATTTGAATTATTTTTTAAAAGAATTTTTCTATTAATAAATTTAAAACACTCAGAATATACACATATGGATACACTTGAATTTCAATATTTTTTTTTTTTTTATTACTGCAGTTTATTTTTTCTTCACTTTAAAAATAATTTTGTATACATGATTTTTTTCCACCATTCACCCCAAACAAATGGCAACAGATTTTCTTTGGATTTTTTTTTCTGCTTCTTCTTCGTTTTCTTTTTTGGTTATAAAAATTCACTTATTTTATATTCTTTTTTTATTATTATTATTATTTTGAACATGTAGTGTAGTTGTGTTTGCACTATAATAATATCAAAAGGAAAGGGTGTTGCAGCATGCACATGCTTGTTTATAGGGACCGCCTGCCAAACAAAATAAAGGAGAAAATAAAAACATACAAATACATGTACATTATAATCTTCTTGTGCATATAAAATATAATTTTTCAATTTTTTATTTTTTGCTTTCTTATTGAAATTACAGAAGTTCAGATTTGTACGAAAGGAAGATGCAACAACAGAAGCAGCAGCATCAGCATCAGCAAGTAAAAGAAAAACGCTGCATCATTATGCTAAATATAAATTTGCTATAAAATGCATAACTACCGTTATAAATGGTAAAATAGTACACAAAAACGAATTGTAAACAGAAAAAAAATATTAAACGAAGAAAACGACGATGAACAACGTACCGGAAGGCGCTTACTAGCGGATGCTACAAACATATAAAAAAACAACAACAAAGAACTTAAAAGACACGCACTGACTTGCAGTCACTCGCACTTAATTTCGCATTCTTTTTGTATAAACAATTTTGTAAAAAAAAATGGCTGTAAACACAATTCCGGCAAATATTATGTGATGTTTGCAATTAAACAATTTTAAAATATTTTTTCTACAATCACATCTCTTTCATAATTTCTTTTGTAAAAATCTTTAATTTTTAAATTTTGTTTTATATTTTACACTTTGTTAGTTTTTTTTTTTTCAAATTTATTTTTTACGCAATAAATTTTTCACGCGTTGTTTTTTTAATAAAACTCCCGTTTTCGTAACCGTTCACTTTGTTTGTTTACATACAACTGAAAAAAAGAACTTGTTTTCTTGTTTTGGCGCCCCCTTGCAATGATCTTTTGTTTATGTTTTTTTTTGTTTGTTTGTTTGTTTGTTTGTTTGTTTATTTTATGGCTTTGAAGAAGATGCTACTTTTGTTATGGTTCACTCATTAAACTCTTTTTCTCTTTCACTCTTTTCTTCTTTGAAAATGAATTTTGGAGTTCATTTTGTATGTGCTCCCCTTTGAATTTTAAAAATTACATTACATTCTTGTTGGTGATATTGCAGCACGTGTTTGTTGATATTTCTGTGAGAGTGAGTAATGAATTTTGCGTTCATTCGTTTGATGTGGTACTCTCGTTTATTGTGGAGCCGAATGAATCGATATTTTTTTTAAATGCCGGTATTTTTAAATAAAAATACACATTTGTTTTGGTTTTTTAATTGTTAAAACTGATCGTACCAAAAAGGCAGTGTTGCCAACTATTACTGCTGAACAATCGACACTTCTGTGGTGTGTTTTCTGGAATAACCTTGTACACTAGGGTGGATCGTTATGCCATTTTTTAAAAAACACAACGAATTGCACGTCTTACCAGAAGGGTATTAAAGATGTATTTATACCCTACACCACACTGTGGTACAGGGTATAATGAGTTTGTGCTGATGTTTGTAACTACCCGAAATATTGGTCCTAGACCCACTTTTAAGTATACCGATCGGCTTAGAATCACTTTTTGAGTCGATTTAGCGATGTCCGTCCGTCCGTCCGTCCGTCCGTCCGTCCGTCTGTCTGTCCATGTAAACGGTGTAAACACGATACAGGTCGCAATTCTTAATCAATTGACTTGAAATTTGAAACTTAAGCCTCTTTTGGCCCAAGGACGAAGCCTATTGAAATTGGAAAAAATCGGTCCATATTTAGACCTAGCCCCCATACAAAGGTCCTCTTTAGTTTTGGCTCAAATGACTCTAATAGACGCATTTTAACAGGTATCTATTCGAAATTTGGCAGGTAATCATGTTTTATCAACACAAATCACCATTCCAAATTTTAAAGAAATCGAACCAGTTCTTATTGTAGCCCCCATACAGACCACCTTCCCGATTTTCACATAAATCTCTCAAATTTCATGAAAATAGAAAATATTTAATTAAAATTCTGTTTGCGTATGTTAAACGCGTACTTTAATAACCTTATCAAATCTGATTATCATCGGACCATTTTTGGACTTAGGTCCCATGTGGAAATTTCGCCCGATATTCAGTTGAAGTGATTTATTGTCAACAAAAAGAAGCCTATTCCACTCAAATTTGATTAGTGAGTGCTTTTTACACTTATTAAAGATTTGACAAAATATAGATCTAATCAGTCCATGTTTGAACTTGGGACTCATTTTTCGGGAAACTCTGGTGTAGGGTATTTTATGGTCGGTCTTGACCGACTATAATTTTCTTACTTGTTTTTTTTTGGAAACTGGTTAATATCTTCTGCTCGCAAAATAGGCTTAAGACCACCTACGGCCAGAGACCACCCCCGACATCCCAAAAAAATAAGGTGAATTTCGACTGAAAATGCCAAAATTGTGAAAAATTTAAGTGCGCATAACGCGAATAAAGAAATTTCGTTAAAAACGACATCTTAAAATGAAATTATTTACCCCTTTAAAGTCAAATATTAACTTTCGAATTTCGTGTCGTAATACCCAGAGTTATAGAGTTAGGAATCGACCGTTTTGTAGATGTGGCAATAACTCTGGTAATACCTACCGAACGATGGCCATCTAATAGCAGATTGCCCGGTATGGCTACATGAAAATACGTGAAAAATATATGATTTTCAAAAATCCAAAATTTTGGTGGAAATTTTCCAAAAGTCCAAAACATTGATCGAAGGGCGCCACGGCTTAAAATGATCGGATTTGGCTCAAATTAGTTTTAAATGAAAGATTGTCTCAAGCTCTACAAAAGGGTCAGCAGAGTGAAATTTTGAGACATTTTTTAAAAAATTTCTTGAACGTAGGAAAAAACCGCCATTTTTTACAAATTTGAAATGGCGATATCTCGAAAACTGATCGAGCGATTTTAATTTTTTTATATTCGTGCTCAGCGCATCGAAATTAACAAATATAATGTGTCGAAAGATAAATATTTTTTTAATATTATTTTTAAAAATTTTTCAAAATTCCAAAACTTTGACCGCCGGGCGCCACGGGTTAATTTAATCCGATTGACCTCAAATTTGTACCACATAAGTTTCTGACCTAGGACAATAAAAATTTGCCCGGACACTTGGGAAAATCGAAAGTTGAAAAAAAAAAAAATGCCAGTCTAATGCGACAACATGACAAACACGTGCTTCTAGAGATAGCAGCATTGAATTCAGTGCCAGGTTCCAAAGAAGCGGCTTAAAATATCCAAATTGACAATTATTAAGGTTCAAAAAAAATTACATTATATCTTTGTAAAGATATGTAAATCTTCCGGCCAGAGACTACCCCTCATAACCCAAAAAATGGTTGTGAATTTCGACTGAAAATGCCAAAATTGTGAATAATTTAAGCGCGCATAATGCTAATAAAGGAATTTCATTCAAAACGTCATCTTACATTTATGCTTTAAAATGCAATTATTTTTACCCCTTTGAAGGAAAATCACCCTAATAGAGCGCCCGTCAAATCTCAACTTTCGAATTTCGTGTCGTAATACCTGTTGAACGATGGCCGCGTAATAGCTGATTGTGGAAAAATTTATAAAAAGATTTTGCAAGGGCATCTTCACTGAAGATTCTGCAGTCGGCAACCAGCGGTCAAAGTTAAAAAAATGACGTTTTTCGACAAAAATTCATGTCCGAATTGTTTAACCAAATCCTGCTCAAAAATTAGGAATTTTTTTCGTACTTTAATGGAAAAATATTGCAAAATTTCTAAAATAGCGATTTTTGACCACAGATGCTGACTTTTAAACATATGTATAAATTATTTGTTAACCGAATTGATCTTAAAAGTTGGAACATTTTAGGTTTGTTACATGAAAAGTATTAAAAAATATAAATACACGATTTTGGCCCAAAAATGCTGATCAGCACTGTGAACCAAAATTGGTAATCAGTATTTTTGGAGGCTGTAGGCAAAATCGCCCAAAAATTTTAATAAAAAATCGCCCAAATGCAAAATCGCCCAAAAAATATGAAAAACGACCCAAAAAGAAAAATACGAAACTTTGCCCAAAATAAACGAAAAAAAGCAGCGTTTGAAAGGCTACGTTAGCTACCCGTTTTTTTGCTTTTGCTTTTCATATCACTTCAAACAATTTCAATATTATAAGTTATAGCTTTTGTTTACTTTTCTTTTTTGTGTTTGCTTAAACTACAACAACATGAAAAAAATAAAAACTTCAAACAGAGCAGTAGCGGAAAACAAATTTTATTGTTGTAGCCTACAAATATACTACAGTAGTATATTTGTAGGCTACAAATATACTACAGTAGTATATTTGTAGGCTACAGTATTACTACAGTATTACTACAGTAGTATTACTACAGTATTACTACAGTAGTATTACTACAGTATTACTACAGTATCACATTGTAAACAAATTTTGCAATATAAAAACGTGATCATATTAAAAATTTCGTTAAGATGGTGTAAAATGAATACAACATCGAAAAAAGAATAATAATAATTTTTAATAAAATTCTTTTAAATTTGGTCAAAAAAATATAGAAAAATTTTGAATTTTGTCAAATTTTTCGATATTTTCGAATATGTACGTGATTTTAATATTATCGGTCTAGACGCTCAGAAGTTATTAGAAAAACCGTGACATTAACATTGGGTTAGAGATGGGCGCTGGTCACGTGATTTGCGTGATTCACGTGAATCACGCGTGAGTGATTTTCATTTAAATCACTTGATTGTGAGTGAGTGTGAGCTGAAAAAAAAATCTGAGTGAGTGAGTCATTTATTTTTTGCGTGAGTTTGCGTGATAAGATTTTTAGATTAGCCCAATTTTTTTATTTTTTGTAGTTTTTTTTTTGGTAAGAAAATTTTATTGCGTGAGTAGATTTTGCGTGACTTACGCGTGAGCGTGATTGAATCTGGCGTGAGTAAGATTTTTATTACTCACGTGAATAGTGAGTGAGCGTGAGTAAAAAAAAATTGCGTGAGTGATTCGATTATTTTTGCGTGAGCTTGAGTGAGTGTGAGTCAAAATCCACTCACGCACCCATCTCTACATTGGGTATTTCGAAAATTCACGTGTTGAAAAATACACAAAACATGGTTTTAATTAGAGATGGGCGCGTGAATGATTTTTGACTCACTCACGCCCACGGCAGGAATTTTTGAATCACGCACACTCACTCACGAGCAAATTTTTTGTACTCACACTCACAATCACGTGAGTAAATTTAATACAACTCACACTCACGTGCACTCACTCAAGCTTCACTCACACTCTCGTTGACTCACACTCACGAAACTCTTATTCATACAAAAAAAAATTTAAAAACTAAAATTTGAAAAATCTTTTAAAATTTTCAACAAAATTTAAAGTTCAGCGTAACTTAAAAAATCGACTCACGCACACTCACGCAAAAATCTTACTCACGCACACTCCACTCACACGCGCGTGAGTAAAATTGAATTTAGTCACACTCAAGCGTGGTCACGCGTGAATCACGTTCTAATCTGCTCATGTGCCCATCTCTACTTTTAATGACAAGGGAACACCACAACAATGTTTGCCAAAGTTTTTTTTTGAGAAGTTGAATTATAATTTTACATTAAAACAATCCAACCCTATTCTTTATACACATTAAAATAAAACAGTTATGTTAAACAAGATAAGTGTGTGTGTGTGTGTTATAGTTTTATTAAATTTTCTCTTTGTAGGCTACAAAAACAATATTTGTAGGCTACCAAAAATAATTTGTAGGCTACAGGTAGGCTACCAAAAATAATTTGTAGGCTACAGGTAGGCTACCAAAAATAATTTGTAGGCTACTTGTAGGCTACACAATTCTAATGTTTTTGTTTTTTTGCTACTTATTCATTTTTAAAAACAATCGTAAGCTCTCGCTACAAAAACAGAAATGTGCAAGTATTAGTAGTTATAGCAATTGAATGATTTACATATTGTTTGTTTTTAAAACTATACATATCGTCAATTTTGGTTGTTTTAGCTACTTTCTTCGTAGTAATTTAAACGCTGAAAAAAAGCCCAAAAAAGAAATGAAAAATGGCCCAAAATAGAAAAAGATTTTTTTTAACACATTTTTTTCAAAACACATACTACACAGAAAAGCTTTCTTTTGCGTAACCTATGGTCTTATCTTTTAAGATAAGACCATAGGTTACGTGGTTATTATTTATTTGTATAGATCGTTGTTTTGAGAATATTGCCCGTAAAATGCATATGCAATTGATGTAAAAGTTTTAAGTGTGAAACTTAAATTTTAACGAAATAAAAAAAAATTGGAATGAGCTTCAATGAAACTTAAATTTTAACGAAATAAAAAAAATTGGAATGAGCTTCGATGAAAGCGCCGCAGGCGAAAAATTTTACCAACAAATTTTACCAAAAAATCGCGCGATTTCATCGAAGTTGCACGCTGTTTTTAAATTCATTACTTTTGATTTTCTACTGCGCTGCGATAGATTAATATATAGCGTGGTAATCTGCATGTAAGAGCAGGGGTTTTGGGTTCGATTCCCACCAGAGCATTTGTATGTTAGCAAGAACGGAACGGTTTTGCTTCAGCTTATTCTTGGTTAGTTATATATAGGGCAAGTACTTTCATGCATCTAAAAATCGAAAATATGTGCCTATAATATGCGTCTAAAAATCAAAAATATGCACTAAAAACTTCAAAAATATGCATTTAAAAATAATTTTTTTACTAAACAAATAGGTTTGCCAACATAAACAATGATTTGTCAAAAACTTTTAGGCCCTCGACAAGTCTTACACAATTTTTAATTAGTAAAGTATTTTTTTATAGACACATTTTGCGATAAAAATATTTTTATTTGAACAAATTTACTTGAGAAGTTTTTTTCTTTGACTCAATAAATATTTCTGGAGTAAAAAAATTATAAAAAAAATATTAAGTACAACATTTTTCTAAAACAAGTAATTTTTTTATATTTTTTTTTTTTAAAAAAAAAAATATTTATTTTGAAAATATTTTTTTCAGATTTTTCAAAATTTTCCGATCTTCAAGTCAAAAAATTAACTCAATGGCAAAAGGCCTCACCCTGACTCTAAGCGAAATAAAAAAAATCAATTCGAAGACATTTTTTTCTTTAAGATTAGTAAAATGTCTCAGAACAGAAACATTTTAAATCGGAAACATTTCTCAGAATCAAAAAATTATACTTTCAGAAACAATTTTCTATAAGAAATACCTCAGAATATGATTTCTATAACTAAATTTCTTTTTCTATAAGAAATAGGGCATAGGTTTTGTATTTTTCTAAGGAAGTTTTGAAAAAATATTGTTGAAGTTTAAAAAAAAATCCAATTTTTATGAAAATATGCAAAAATATGCATTTATACCAAAATATGCAAAGATATGCAACTACAAATCGATGCCATTTTACTGCAAATTTATTGATTCGGATAGATATTTAATTTATGTTATGTTTACAATGCTGAGTAAAAACATGCAATTTCATGAAAGTACTTGCCCTAGTTATATATATAATTTATAAAAAAAACACGATATGCGTGTTTCTATAAATAATAATATACTGATTTATTGTGACATACATATTTCAGTTTTGACATTTTAAGATTTTGACAAAAAAAAAAACCAAAATAAAATTGGGCAATTTTTCATATATAATTTTTGGGTAATTTTTCGTTATGAAATATCACCCAATTTTTAATTTCGAAATTTTGCCCAAAAACTAAGAAAATTTGCCCAAAAATGTTGGGTAACTTTTCATATGAAATATGACCCAAATTTGTATGAAAAATTTTTGGGCGAATTTTCGTTTTCTTTTTTGGGCCATTTTTCTTTGGGCGATTTTGCCTACAGCCATTTTTGGACCAAAATCGCGTTTTTATATTTTTTTTATATAGTTTAGATAACATAATAATCATTTTAAACTTTTGGGACAAATTTGGATAAAAAGTAATTTTTATATTTAAAAAACAGCGTCTGTAGACCAAAATCGCTAGTTTGGAATTTTTGAAATATTTTTTCACAAAAATGGCCATCAAACTTGCCAAATTTTTAAAGTTATTGTCAAAAAAAGTTTTTTGGGATTTTTCTCACTAAACCACATGTAATTTAGAAACTTTTTAACCGATTTTCAATTATTTACCTTTTTTGGATAGGAGAAGGGCAAATGTAACTTTTTTTGTTAATTTAACTGGATACTTCCAAGGGAGTTTAGGTTAGGGTGGCGGTGCTAGATGGCACTCCGCATAGACCAATTGGTCCATAGCGATACCACAAAACTTTTTCCGCTTATCGATGTAAACTAAATACATTGACCTTCATTGCGTATTGTTTTAAACTTTTCAGGTCTATTCTCGTAATTTCCTCCAAAGTCTCGAACTGTGAACTTCCTATAATTGATAGTCTAGTTCGTGCCAAAGCCGGGCAGTGACACAGGATGTGTTCAATGGTCTCCTCGACGCCTGGTGTCTCGCACCTTTTACAGCTTGCGTCCGTAATAAGATTCATGTTCTTGGCATGTTTTCCGACAAGACAGTGTCCCGTTATTAAACCTGTCAACTTACGACATTCTATTCTCGTAAGTGTAAGTAAGAATTTAGTTCTTCCTAAATCATAGCGTGACCATAAAGTTTTGCTTATACGACTAGTCCCAAGTTCCTTCCATCTTCGATTTGCCTTGGCGACAGTAAGGGTATTTCGTTTTAGTTTGTAATGCTGGAGTGGCGGTGAAAGCATTATGGTGGTACCTATGCCATCTGCTCCAAGTTTCGCGAGTTCATCTGCTTTCTCGTTTCCTTCTATTCCTTCGTGCCCTGGTACCCATAATAAGGTAACTTCATTATTTAAGCAAAGGGAAGTATTTCATGATTTTCTTAGTGCTATAATTTAATGGAAAAATAAAAATCATTTAAGTGAAAGATGAGAAACTAACAATCATAGCAAGAATATCACCACTGAGGTTAAAACCAGATATGGGTCAAATTTATTACTCGCTGAGGACTTTTTAACAATTTTTATTTTATAACGGGCGGACATCATATGACAAAGCTATGAACAAATAGCGATTTCGGCGGTACCAAATCGCGACCAAAAAAATCTAATATTTTGGCTATGGAAGTCTTTCGAGGTAAGCTTTAAAATTAAGCGCGCCCAATGGGAACTTTTTTTCTCCTTTATGACCAACCCAGTCTAGTGTACAAACATGCACAACTTTTTTGTCACATGTAATAAAATACCAAAATTTAAGGACATTTTTTTAAAAAGTCGAAAAATATTAAATTTTTTTAGTAAGTGTCAGCACCACCAGATATGTCTTTTATGTAAATACCTTTAATCTGATACTAAATATGCCTATATTAATTTTAATTAAATAGGCGTAAATTGTAAAAAAAACTGGAAAAAGGTCAACTTCCCCCCATACAAATCAACCCCCCGTAAAAATGAGTTTGGTCCGCTAAAAAAAAATTAATTGTGTCGAATTAATTTTCGTTCAGAAAAACATATTTCATGAGATAGAAGGGTAACACCAGGGAGACTTCCTGTGTTAGTGTAGTTTTTGAATTGTAACCTGCCGTTAGTGCTCCCATGTCTTGGTAACTAATAATCAGATTTGGATGGGCAAAGTAATTATGGTGGACCGAGACTGCCAGATTGTTCCATATAAAAAATAATAGCGTTGAAAGATTGATAACAGCCCAAGTTTACGTATTATGGTGTCCCGTCAAATCTCAACTTTTGAATTATGTGTCGTAATACCTGCCGACATTGTAGCGATGTCCGTCCGTCTGTCCGTCTGTCTGTTTGGAAATGGTTATCACGGCCAAAATATTACACGGAGATGACTGAAATCTAACATATTTATTTGAAGTTCTCCCGAGAAGTTCGGTATTGCATTTTAGCGATATCGCTTCAGCGGTTCAAAAGTTATGAACAAAAATATAAGGACACCTCAAAAATGTTAGTACATTCAACATAACCTAAAAAAACAAAATACTTTAAATTGGCTGCAGGTTGACATATGTGAACATAATTGAACACCAAATGGTATTTAAACAAGTACTAATATATTTTTTGATACCAAAAAATTGCGGATTTTTTGTAAGTACAGATCGAGCACGGGCTCTAAAAATATTTGTTATAAGGGTTCAAGTTGAAAAAATGCAGAAGAAAAATTGAATTTCCAAAAATTATGTTTTTCAAAAATAATTTCCCTTTAATAAAAGTTTTTTGCAATAATCTTGTTGAAATTGTGGAGGGTATCACTATAGTCGGCAATGCCGAATTTCACTTTTTTACTTGTTTAATTAACGGATGATCTAATTTTTTTAGCAAAACATTATTAAACTTAATATATGATTATAACTAGACTGATTAACCAAAAAAAAAACTTAATTATTTAAATGTTGAATGTGGTTTCCAATTTATTCAATACAAATCATCGAACATATAAAATAAATTATTTCCCCTTACATAAAACACGCATAGCCAAAGGGCGCTTAATTATTTACCTAAAAAATTTACAATTATTTGTTAAATATAAAAATATACCAAATAATCCAAAAAAACGAAATTACATCCGCCAATATAAAATCCCAAATACAGCAAACAAAAGCCTATAATTACACCGACAAAAAAAGAAACAACGACTTAACACATTAACGAGTCTGGGGGATAAGAGATCATTGATAACACAACGGGAGTTAACACCATCGAATAACAAGAATTCAAATAAAACGAAATATGAAACTAACAATAGATCATATCTGCTGAAGTGTTTTTATGTTTTTTTTTTTACAAGATTTATGAAATGAAATCCATGTACAGATTATGGTTAATACAGAAAAGAGATCATATATAAGTGGATTTTTAACAAGAATGATTGTTAAAAAAAAAACAGCAGGTTATTATATGTTAAATTTCTCAAAGCCCTACAATAGGCAGTTTAAGAGATATTTTTTGGAAAGTTTGATTAAATATTTTTTTTAAAATACTAGAGGAACCTGCAAACGATGTTTTGTCGGAAATATTCTTCTTGACAAAAAATTTGACCGGACGTTCAGGATATAAAAAAACCTATTTGCTATATACAAAATACCGGTTAAGCACTAAGCTCGACGCTATTTGGGCGATCAGATTCAGAGAATGTCAATATGTCTTTTTTTTGACTATGTAATTTTTAATATTCCTTTTGCTTAATGACAAATGTTGAAATTTTGCATACAGAAAAAGTTAATTCATTTTCATTAAAAATTTTGTCAAATTGCCAAAAAAATAATTTTATTTATCAAGAAAATAATAACTTCCCGAGTAAACATTTTGATATGATGCAATATATAATGATATGTAACACAATCATAGATGGGAATTTTTAATTACCATTGAAATTTAATTACCATTGCTTGATATCAATGGTAATGAAAAAATTTTCATTACCATTTAATGGTAATTAAATTTTTTTAATTGAAAAAATAATTACTAATGCTAATGAAATGCACCAATTGTTGAAAAACACCAATTATAATTGGTTTCAAAACCATTGGTTTGCACATTTTTGTTTTTTTGAAAAGTTAAAAATTTAAACATCAAAGTATGTTTTTACAAAAAAATATGAAAATGTTAAAGACAAAAAACAAAAGGCAAATAAAAATTTCAAATATTGTGTTACACAAAGGCAATCAACGTGTGTTTGGTTTATAAAATGTGAAAAACTAAAACACCATATAACACAAAACAACAGATATTTCCAAATATTAACGATTTTGACAATATTGTGACGACTTTTACTAATGGTAATTATTTTTTTTAAGTGATGCCATACCAATGGTAATTATTTTTTTTTAAATTTTCATTAGTAATTAAATTGATAAATAATTTAATTGGTACAATTGATACAACCAATGGTAATGAAAAAAATTTCATTACCATTGACATCAATTAAATGGTAATTAAACCATCAATTAATTGGTCCCTTTAATTAATTAGTCCCATCTATGAACACAATATATATTTAAACGCAATTTGATCCGAATAATGGTGGATGTGTTTGCATTAAAAAAGATCAACTTGTATAAAATATGATTTGATTTCATCCGAGTTTTGACCAGACATTGCCATATATTGGTGGATCTAATTAGATCTAATTGCATAAAAAAATATAAAATCCTGGTGTTTTTTGGTTTGGGTTGAGATACACCACAGGTCAACGATACATTCACCAAACATTTAAATGTTTGGGTACGCTTCGAACCAGATAGGTGATATACATAACCCTAACAAGAAATGTTTAGGAACATTTTAAAAAGTTTCTTATACTTTGTCTAAAAAACTTAGAAAATTTTTGGTTAATTGGAAACGTATATAGTTTTTTATGGAACAGCATAAGCTATATATAATTTTATGTTAAATTATACAGAAAAATAAATTTTGTATTGACCCTCATATAATTTTATATAATTATATCAACCGTACACCTTTTAATCGGAATCATGATTAAATTATATATAACTACATATCACTGCATTTAAATAATTTAGAAAAGATCTCACGCGATGTATAATAATATATGATTTAATATGTTTGTATCAAGTTATATATTGTAATATATGTTTATTTTTACTCGGGTTGATTAAAATGAAAATTTGTTTGTAGGGTACTATTTGTTCGGTATTTACCGACAATAATCTTAGAATTAAAGTTTGTGGAAACATATTGAACCTACAACTAACGATTATTATGTGAAAATGAGCTATTGCCCTAACAAATCTCACTGTTAATGAAATAACATAAATATATTTGTTTTTACACAGAAAAAAATATGGAGGAAACATACATATTTGAGTAATCACTTGTTTAAATTTAAAAACAATTAAATATTTTCTCAATTTAAAACCATATATTAAAAATTTACTTAAAAATTTTAAAACAATTTCAGTAAATAATTTAATAAAAATTTAATAGTTTTTTTATTTTTTTTTTAACTCTTATAGTTTTTGAACTCTAGTTTAGTTTATAGTTTTTTGTGTATGTATATGAAAGTTTGTAATCGTCTTTATAAAACTTTCCTATGTTTTTGAGACATAAATATGTTTGGTAAAGTTTGAAAAAGCTTTTTTTTTTCTGTAAAAAGATTTAAAACTTTTTTAAACTTAAAAAAAAAAAAAATAGATAAATTTTGAGTTAATTTTACTCAAATTTTTTTTCAAACATTTAATAAATTTTTATTAAAAATTTACTAAATACAAATAAATCGTTTACTGGTGCAAAATTGAGTAATTTTTTACTCAATTATATTAATTTTTTTTTTTCTGTGTACACTCAAACAACTTTGTGGCTAAAATCTTTCAAAACAAAATTTATAAAAAAAATAAAATATTAAACTAAAAAATTACGAACTAAACCAACCTCTAGCTATTACTGTACAGTACAGTAAGAGCGTGGAATTAAAATTATATAAAAAATGTTTTGAGTAGGTTTATTCTAGCTCGAGGTCATTTTTTCCTTTGCCAATCAAAAATATGATATTCTCATAGAATAATTTTCAAGAAAATGATTTTTCTGTTTTAAATTTATTTATGTTGGTAATTTTTGCAAGACTTAGGCAACACGTGTTTTGGAATTTGTCAGATTCCATTGTTAAAACTATTTAACAAACCCTAAGTAGACTTTCTTCACCAAACAAAAACAATGTACAATTTTCTTCTTCTAATACCTAATGAGTGTAGAGTTGAATATGTATTAATTAGTGTTTATAAACCGGTTAACCGAAAAACCGGGTTTTTTCTAAAATATCGGTTTTTTTTGCAAACCGGTTAACCGGAATTGAAGATTTCCGGTAATCAGCTATTTTCAAGTATTTTTTGGTTTTTTCAGTTAAAGAAAAAAAAACGGTTTTTTATTCCGGTTTAACCGAGAAAACCGGTTAACCGAGAAAGCTAATTTTCGGTTAACCGAGAAACCGGTTTTCCAAAATGTCGGTTTTTTATAAACACTAGTATTAATATTTTTGTATGAACATCAGTGATTTGTCATTTAAATTTTTACATGGTTTTTATATTTTCTAAATAGTTATGAAACTGATATCTGACAAATTTCTTTTTCGGTTCATTTCTTTTGTTCTCAAGGATAAAAAAAAATATAAATTGTATTACTTAAGAGCAGAAAAGTTTTTTTTTTTTTAAACGTTGGAGGTTACAAAAAAGTCAGCATAGACGCACTTATATCACTCTCACTTCATTTTTGTAGTTTTGTTAAACAAATACAACGTTTTTATGTAGAAGAAGATTGTACTTAATGGAAAAAAATAGGGAAAATAGGTAAGAGTGTTAAATTCGAATACAGCCTCCAACATATAAAAAACTAAAGCGCCCCTGCAATTTTATTTTTATTTTTTAAAATGATAATGTTTTTAGGATGGTGTCTAATTTTAAAAATGATGCAAGATGAAGCTAACGTCTTAAAAAAAAGCCTGCGAATTTTGTTACCTTGTCCAAAACATTAAATCATGATAATGTTTTGCGGAAGATTTGGGTGTACTTGCCAAAGCAAAGTTTTTTTAGAAAAAATAATGTTATATTACTTTGCTATTCCATGCAAAACGAATTGAAATATCAGTCGAGGACCCCATTAAAAAACAAAAAGAGCTGCACATTTAGTAAGTGTGTGCAAAAATAAGTGCAAAAAAGTGTTTACATTTTGGAGACCCGGTGAAAAATAAGCATATATGGATACATATATGTAAATATATGAATGCATATATGTAAATATATGAGCATATATGGTCATATATGAAATTGTATGCAGTCATATATGATCATATTTGCAACATATATGTCCATATACGTACATTAGGGCGTTTCATCAAAACTTTTTTTTTGGATTTTTGCAACTCTTGAAGCGGAATATGAATTCTTATGGCCTAAAAGATTTTTGAGTTTTTTTTAGATTTTTGGAATGTCGGGATCAACTCGCTCAAATCGATTTTATCAAAAAAATTAGGTTATGAAACATAATTTTTTTTATTTTTTGTTCTCTGGTGCCTTTTTTTAACAAAACCGGATATAATACTTCTAAATGTTGCTAGCCTCCTAAAAAAAATATTTGCGGTCAAAATAATAAGTTCAAGGGTCACTAAGATGACCTTTAAAGTAAAAATTCAGAATTTCCCGTGTTCCAACCTTAATAATTTGAGAAATATGCAATATATGAACGTAATGATGAATCCGTTAGATAGGTCTTTCTAATACCTTTAATTTAAAACCAAAATGACATTTGTCACTTTAGTAGAAATATTAAAAAGCTAAGATAAACTCATTTTTTCCCCCATTTTACAGAAAATCGAAGGGAATCCATTAGTAGTTTTTTTGTAAAGATGAAATAATAAACTTAAAAGAAGTTTTTTTGATTGCAATTAGTGTTTCCAAACCGGAAAACCGGGTTTTTGTCAAACCGGTTTTTTTGACAAAAAACCGGTTTTTTGGTTAACCGGCTTGGAAACACTAACTACAATCTATAAAAAGTTTTTAAAAGTTATTATTTTAACTTTACAAAAATAAACTACCTAATGCACCAGTTCAATTTTCGATAAAATGGGGGAGAAAATGAGTTTTTCCCAGTTTTTTATTTTTTTTTAACATTTCTACAAAAGTGACAGTAGTCAGATTGGTTTTAAATGAAAGGTGTTTTAAAGACCTATATAACGGATTAAACATGACGTTCATACATAGCTTATTTCTCGAATTATTGAGGTTAAAACACGGGAAATTCTGAATTTTTACTTTTAAGGTCATCTTAGTGACCCTTGAACTTATAATTTTGACCGCGAATATTTTTTTTTAGGAGGCTAGCAACATTTAGAAGTAATGTATCCAGTTTTGGAAAAAAAAGGCACCAGGGGAAAAAAATAAAATAAAATGATGTTTCATAACCTCATTTTTTGGATAAAATCGATTTGAACGAGTTGATCCCGACCTTCCAAAAATCTAAAAAAAATTTCAAAAATCTTTTAGGCCATAAGAATTCATATCCCGCTTCAAGAGTTGCAAAAATCAAAAAAAAAAAGTTTTTGATGAAACGCCCTAATGTACATATATGTTGCAAATATGATGATATATGACTTCATACAGTATCATATATATTCATATATGCTACATATATGGACATACATGAAGCTGTATGAACGCATATATGATCATATTTGTACCATTTTTCACCGGGGAGTAAAAAAGATTCCGCACCAAAGAATATAACACTCTCACTTGTTTTATGTACATTTGATAAACAAATGGAAAATTTTTATGCGAAAAGCTTAGACTTTGTGAAAAAGTAGTATTGGTAAAAAAATGATTTTTTTTTCACGAAAAACAAAATTATGTTAAAAAAAATTAATGAACCCAAAATTTTCGGTGAAAAAAAATTTTAATCAAAAAAAGTTTTTGATGAATTTTTTTTATGAATTTTTTTGATGAAAAGAAAAATTTTTTGTTTTAAAAAATATTGAAAAAAAAATATGAAAAAAAAAATTTTTTTGGTTAGAAAAAAATTGATAATAAAAAATTTTCTAAAAAATTTGATTAAAAAAAATTGATGATAAAAATATGATAAGAAAAAAAATTATGAAAAAAATATTATGATGAAAAAAAAAAAAAAATGAAGAAAAAAAAAATAATGAAAAAAAAATTAGATGAAAAAACAAAAAAATTGATGAAAAAAAAAATTTGATGAAAAAAAAAATTAATAAAAAAAAAAATATGAAAAAAAAATTTAAGAAAAAAAAATTTGATGGAAAAAAAAATTTGACGAAAAAAAAAAGTTTGAGAAAAAAAAAAAAAATTTTTTGTTGAAAAATAATTATGTTACTTTTTATTAATCAGCTGGTGAAAAACGGTTTTATTCACCACGAGGTGAATTATTCTCCAAGTTACAAACCAAAGTTATTACAATTTTTGGTTTTAAGCAAATGAAAATAGTAATTATTGTTTTCTTTATCTTTAATTGTTAGCTTATATAGTCAAACTGAGGTGGCGTCCTGCAACTTTTTTTAAATTGGACACCGGCCTAAAAACATTATCATGTTAAAAAGAAAATAAAAATTTCTGTTTTCATCTTCTTAAAACCAAAAGGGTTTGTAACTTCGATTTATAACTAGAATAATAAATCACCTGCTGGTCAATAAAAACATTTTTCACCAGCTGGTGAATAAAACGTAACATAATCAGTAGCGTGTCCCGAAAATGAAAAATTTTAGGGCATACCCCCAGAATGATGCTTAGTAAAGAGCTGATTACGGGGAAAAATATTAAAAAATTTTTAGAGGTCATCTTCAGGGCGCAACCAGCGCTTAAAGTTTGCATCCGTAGTGCATTTGGTGAAAAAAAATATTTTTATTTTATTTTTCAAATTGGTGCCAAAAGTTTCGTTAGGTAGAGTACATTCTGGAAAAAATATTTATAAAGTTTTCATGGAGCAATTTTGGTCCAGCACAACGTTTTGAAATTTTGAAAAGGTGTAATTTATTATATATTTTTTTAAGTTTTTGTAAAAACCGGAGTTTGTAAGAGTTCTTTTAAAATTTTGTATAAAACGGAGTTTATGTTCAAGCCTTTGTATAAAAAGCTCTTTTTTACAAAAACTTAACAAAATACGTAATAAATTAAGCATCTTCGAAGTTTCAAAACGTTGCGCTGTACCAAAATTGCTCCACGAAAACGTTATAAATATTTTTTCCTAAATGTACTCCACCTAACGAAACTTTTGGCACCAATTTTAAAAATAAAAAAATCAGATAAAATAAAATTCAATCAGAAAAACACAAACAAAAAAAATATATTTTTTTGACCAAATACACCACGGATGCAAACTTTAAGAGCTGGTTGCGCCCTGAAGATGACCTCCAACAATTTTTTAATTAAGCATCGTTCTGGGGGTATGCCCTAAAGAAATTCCAAAATTTCCTGATTTCGGGACATGCTAATAATCAGCCTTACCACTGAAAAATAAAATAAATTTAAAATCGACTTTTAATTTATTTCAATACAAATTGCTTTTGTTTTTAAAATCGGCTTTCAAGAAATGTATGGTAAATTTGAAATTTAAAATAAAACTTTTGTTAAAATATACTTTTTGTTTTCCTATGGTCAGGGTTATTTATTTTAACCAAATTGTTTTTCATCAACTTTTTTATTCACCAATTTTTTTTTCATAAAAATTTTTTTTCGTCAATTTTTTTTTCATCGATTTTTTTTCATAAACTTTTTTTTTCCTCAATATTTTTTTCATCGATTTTTTTTTCATCATTTCATTTTATTTTTTTATCAATTTTTTTTCACAAATTTTTTTATTTTCATAATTTTTTTTTCATAAAACTTGTTTCTCATCAAATTTTTTATTATCACATTTTTTTCATATTTTTTTTCATAAATTTTTTTTCATACATTTTTATTCATCAATTTTTTTTTCATCGTAAATGTTTTTTTCATCAATTTTGTTTTTCAAAAAAAAAAATTTTTTAATCAAATTTTTTTTACATAATTTTTTCATAAACATTTATTTTTTATCAAAAATTTGTTTTCTTCATCAAAAACTTTTTTTTCATCAAAAAATTTGTTTCTTTTTTCTTCAAAAAAGTTTTTCTAGATTTTCTTTTGAGTGTAGAAGCTGTAAAACCTTTTTGGGTGTAAAAATCAAACAAAAATATTTCTACAAATATAAAATTAAAGAAATGTTTAAGGGCTTGGCTGTTTACATAAAACATTTACCTTAACATAAAACCACATAATGTTAATTTCCATATTTTTCACACTTGCTGAGCTTTTGTCAAAATATTTATCATTTGGCTACTTGAGATCATTACAAAAGATTTATTAACCTTAATAACAGATTATACCCGCGTTTAAGAAATCAATTAAACACCATATGTGGTCAACCTCATTTTTACTTAAGAAACTAAACGAAACCACATTCTTGTCTTCTCTGTTAAAAAAAATAAGAAATATTTAAATATACTTTACAAGATTCGTAATGAAATTCAAATTAAAATTGTGACAAAGTCGTAAAAAATCATTAAATGACTTAAAAAGTTGCTTTAAAATAGAAAATCTGTAAATTTAACACATTTTACTATAAAATAAGACACATAAAAAAATAATTAACAGTTTTTGTCATTCATTGGAGTTGAGTTTTTTTTCCTAATTAAACGTTTAACAAATCGTATTTGTTAAAATGTAAATTTTGTTCATAAGTTTTATTGGTCATTTAGAAAAAAAAGTCGTAAAATTTAAAAAAGACATAATTTTATATGAATTTCAAGAGAAAAAAATACAAAACCAGTAGTCTTAGTTTTTTTATTCACTCGTACTGCCAGTATGTCTGTTATTTACAATAAAATCTTTTGAAAAATAAACAAAAAAAAAAACACACTTAAGACTTCCTTTTTATTTTATTCTCAATAGTGTTGTTTAAATCGACGGATATTATCAACAATTTGTCAAAACAATGCACGCAATCTTAAGGAAAAGATGTTTAAAATATCCCAATTGGCAAAGTTTACGAGGTATCTTTAACGACTTGCATAAGACAGTAGATAACACCGTCCGACAGCCAATATTAAACATGAACCGGATGATATACGTCTGAAAGTAGAGATTACTTCGAGTAAAACTGCATTTACAGTTTTTCATTTCGTGATCCTGTTTCCTTTTAAAACGACTTCAAAGTTTTAAAGGATACATTTTGTAAAATACTTTTGAAATATTTGTACTTATGCTAGGATGACAATATAATATGTAAAAATAATAAAATAGCAAAATTAGGGGAGATCCTCCTCTAATACTAGTGGCATCCCAGGACAAGTAAAAATATTACAAAAATATTTTATAAAATTTAATCCTCTTAAACTTTGAAGTCCTTTTAAAAGGAAACAGGATCACGACAAGAAAAACTGTAAATGCAGTTTTACTACATTTAGTCTCTTGTTTTAAACGCATATTATCCAGATCATGTTTAAAGATTTTTATTTATTTTTATTTTTGTCTGATGGTGTAATCATTAAACAAATTCTGGTGTCAATCCATACACTCAAAATATTTTGTAAGTAAATTCAACTGAAAAAACGTTTAAAATAATCGTTTTTCCTTTTAAAAAACGGACTACTTAATTTTCATTTGAAACAACATACTTTTCCAGTTATTTTTAAACGTTAATAAATGACTAGACATTCCGTAAAAACAAATGATATTTCAGTTATTTTAACTGTTTACAATTTTTTATTTTGTGGAGTGAATTTTTTTTTTTAATAGCAAACTACAAAAACCGTACTTCTGTAAAATTATACGGTATAATCAGTCACAAATAATTTAATTGATAAAAATATTTTTCCGTAAGTTTATTGTTTTAACAACTGTATAGAACATTCAATATTTTAAATTTTTTGAAAAACAAACGATAAAACGTTTAAAACAACTTTAACTAAAAAATTGTTGAATAACCGTAAATAGTTACTGTAAAACTTTTCTGGGTGTACCAATTGTGGACGACATTTTTTATACAAAGGAAAATATGAAAAAAAAATTAGTTTCATACTAGTGAACCCCATGCCCACTTCGCACAGTGGGAAAAATTGCCAATCTGGCGGGAAATAATTCAAAATATAACTAACAGATTTTAACAAAGTTATAATGCGATTTTGAAGTGGGATAGTGACTGCGTTTTAATCCGTTATGAACTTAAAGTTTAGTTAACCCATTAGGGAATTACACACTATCAAATGTTGACAATTTATTGGGCTCTCACAGTTAATTGTTTGTAATAGTAAACTTGTCATCGCCGTGTATCGGAAGGGGTAAGCCGTTACCTACCAAGTGTTTGATTTCTTTTAAAGGGTGCTATTAGGTATATTATGTATAAATTTCCATACGTTATCTGTTTTGCGAAGGCTCCCTCGTAACGAATTACATAAACAACGTTTTTTTTAACATGTTTAAATTCTTATGGAGCTACAAAAAAAACGCTGTCAGATGCTGCTTAATCTTTAATTATAGATTATTCTACATATAATGAAGTATTACTATTCAAAAAATTAGCTGCGTAGGCCTGCGTAGCGATTTTTAAAAATTATTTTTGTAATTTTGGTCTTTCAATAATTATAATTCTACACCTAGGCAGCGATGAACGCGACTCACGTATATGTTGAGAATCGCGAAGGATTGTTAGTAATTTGTTTTTAACATAGTAGAGCGTCAAAATCTTGAAAAAAGTTCGTGCTGAATTAAAAATATTTTTGATTTTATGATTTTTGAATTACCGATTTAAGTCGCATTCAGTTGGTGAAAAAATTCTTAATAAAAATATTGTTATAAATAATAATAAATTTAATACTATCATTTAAATTGGTTAATAAACTCTTTGGTTTTTTAAATTTGTTAGTTGACATGTCATTTCAACGGAGAGAGATATTTGAAGTTTGGCGTAAATGCGACAGTGCTTCTGATTGGAACTCAACAGTTATCAATTATATCTTGTCCAAACGTGGAAATAACATTTGCAACGAGAATGATAGCTATAAAAAACTAACTGTTAGTGTGCGAGATTTATGTAGTAAATTTAAATGTAGATGGGCCAGTGTTTCTCGCAATTTACATAGTTTTGAAAATCATTACAATATATGGTTGAATGAAAATATAGATTTTCTAGTAGAAGACGAAGAACCAGGACCGTCACAACCTCGAGGGTGTCCTTTGAAGACATTTTTGTCTTCAAAGTCGTGTTTCGGATCTTGTACAAAATAACATCAAGGAATAATTATTGGTCGCTACGAAAGTAAGCGAAAGAGAGATGCAGCCCAATTATTAGATGAAATTAAAAAAACACCAAAAAGGGCTCCAAAGATGAAAAAAGCCGTATTTTACCCCTCTGAAGCACCGACATAATACACACCGGAAGAGGCAATGGCACTATACATTGACAAAAGGTTAACTAAAAATTCGTATATGTTTATGCAATCAGGTGATAAGACTCCTATTTTAGTTATATGCCGGATGTAGGGTATATGTCCAAATGTTATCAGATTTCACTTACAATATTTGATAACCCCATTTACTTTTCAAAAAGTATAAAATTCTTATTTTAAACATAATTTTCCACAGCTAACAGGTACAAAAAAAAATACTCCTGAGGTAGTCGTATATAACACCTTTTGGGGCACCCTGTATTGAAAATTAGTTTCTTATTATTCATTATACAAAAAGCTCATATCCTTAGCTATAAAATCTCCAAGTATTGTCATCGGATCAGACCAATAGTTTAGAAGATATGATTTTTTTCCTGCCAGATTAGTGTTTTTTCCCACTGTGCTTCGTTGTGCAATTGCTTAGGTACCCCATTTTACCCTAAAAATTTTAAATTTCAAAATATGTCCTCTCGAATGTTAGTTATGATAGAGGATCCTATATGTTTAATTTTAAAATTCTGAGGTTTTTAATTAAAAAAAAAAACGTTGTACCAATTTTAACCTTTTACCCTATTTTTCCCCCTAAGAATCAAAATTTCAAGTTTGTAAAACCATTATTTAAGGAAATCAATAAGTACCAAAGTATAATTGTTTACCATATTTAAATCTTTTAAAAAACCTTGCAAATATTTCCTTGTTAAGGTGGACCTCCAAAGTATGGTAAAATAAAAAACTCGTCTGTTTCAAAATCGGAAGCCAATTAAAAAAAATTGAACTAGATCGTTTGAAAATTGACGTTTTAACAACGAAATAAAAACAAACCGATATTAAAGTTTTTTAGATATCGCGTTTAGTGCATCAAAATTAATTAACACACAAAAAAAACTTTGTCAAAGTACTAGGAAAAGTCCCGTAATCCCATTTTACCAATATTTGACAGTTTTCCTTGTTTTTTAACAAACAAATTTGGATCGAAATTAAATTTTTTTTTGTTATTTTTCAATTTTTTTTGTAATTTTACAAATTTCAAAGATAATTTTACAAAACAGATCTAGTAAATTCACGAGAACTCATTTTAATTGCGCCAAAAAACTGTAAGTTAACAATTTTATTGGTAAAAAGCTTGTAAAATTACTAGAATTCTCGTAAAATAGGAGTACTTTACACTATCACACTTTTCCATTATACACATCGAAATTTACCAACTTCTAAAAGATTTTTGTATTCCTTTTTGATTGAACCCTGGTCGTATCTAATAAATGAACAATTTCTGCCAAAATTTTTTATAAAATCTTTCCCTAACATGGTGAAATTACGCTTGTATGAAGGAAAAGTATAATAGTGTAAAGTGGGTATAATATCTCAAAAACGATATTTGATAGAAAAATTTGGATGGTAGATTTGGAATCAGGAGACCAAAATCTATAAGGACTAGTTAGACATTTCACTGGGAGCTTTTTGGTGGCGAACAGTGTATTCAGTGATTCCCTTTCAACACTGAGTTTTATCGGTTGAGTATGCGAATTTGGATTTCTGCGATTTGCGAAATATGTTTGCCCTTCACAAATATTTTTTTTTTTTAAATTTTTATATAAATTAGTGATCCCCTTTTTAAAGACTTTCATATTTTATATAAAAACTTTACGGTTTATTATGAAAAATTTTTTTTTTTCGCGATTTCCGAAAAATATTTGCACTACGCAAATATATTTTTCACGTTTCTGATATCTAGAAGTAATCCTCTTTTCAACCGTGTGCATAACTTGTATAAAAACTTCGCGGTTTAGTTGATGCCGTAAAATGTACTTGGCCCACCCCACTGTGCATTGTTCCCTATACACTGAAAAAAAAAAGACATGACTAAAATTTAAGAAAAAATTTCGTTAAAACTAGTTCATGATTTTCCCATAAATTGCAATAAATAAAGATGTCACAGATATAAATAATATTTTTTATGTATCATTAAAAGCAAGAACTCAGCTAAAATCCTTTTGTGTCTAAACTAAAAAAAAATTTAAATATTTTTAGAGAAGGATCCCCTCTAAATTTTTTTTCGAAAATTTTTTAGAGCTGAAAGTCTTCTCCCACCAAAATTAAATTTTTTGTCCATAATAAGCTAATCAAGTAAAACAAAAATTAAATAAATAAAAATAAAATTTTTTTCTTTGGTCACACTCTTAAGGCTCCGTCGCTTGGGGAAGGCGTGGTCGTAGGGGTATAAAATGACTCATGAATTATTTTCAAATCAAATAGAAAAAAATTAGCGGGTACCGACTCAACGTTTCCAACATTTGAAAAATAAGAGCACTTTAATGTACACTAGGGTTATGACTCATTTTTGACAAAATTTTTACCTATCACCACGTGATAGACCATACAAAATTAATATTAAAAATCGTATTTGCGGGTCATTTTGGCAAAAAAAACCTTCAGAATCAAACGCAATTTCTAAAAAGTCACAGATATTTTTTGTTTTAAGTCCTATTTTTAAAAAATAAGGTAATTTTTACCCTTCCAATGAATGAATTATATAAAAAAAGATCTTGTGAACAATTACGAATAAAAATAATGCCACTCGGACTTTTTCTTTTGGAGCTACATGCTGCCAAAATTGATGTTATAAATAGTTAACTTTATGCAGTTAAGGGTTAAACCGCCAAGTTTGAATCTTGAAGGAGTCAAAAAAGTCCCTCCATAAAGCATTCGTCATTTTGACCCTAAATAGCTTTTTCTACGCATCGTTTGGGTCTCATATTTTCTTAGTTTCAACTAAATTAAGAAAATATAGACCAAATTTCATCTCGTTTGGTGCGGGAACTTTTTTGACTGAAGCGAAAAAGTAAAAATGCAATTCTTAATATTTGTTTATGGCCTTTTTGGCTAGGGCAGGGGAAAATGTTCCTACTTTTAGTTCATTTTTTGAGTGTTTTCTTAGGAACACGTCATATATGATCGCATGTTTCCAAGAACTATTCTGTTTCTACAAGCCAATTGCAGAACAACTTTGTGTTATTAGTGCATTTAACATCATAATTTAAATTCAGTTAATAATTTTGATTACATCATCATATTTCGTAACCACAAATTGCAATAAAAAAAAGGAACACCCAGGTTGACACCTTATAATAAAATCACTTAACAGCAAAATAAAAATCAGCCCACAATATTTTCTGCATTATATTGTATATGCAGAATATACACACTTATCACTGTTTTAACAAGATATTTTTACAGGATTTTTTTTTTTGAAATATCTGAAGTTAAAACTGTACAAAAATTCAAATAGTACACAACTGAACACGGTGTTGTTAACCTAAGCAGAGTAACAAGCGTTGCCCCACCAAAAGATGGTCTAGATGCCAAAATTATCTTGACGTCACAAGTATGAATATCATATATAAATATGTTGAATTTTGTTGCGGAAACAGTCGTTGGAGACTAAGCAAGGACTTTTTTCAATAATGAATATTTAGGACTAATAATAAGTGCGAACTGACGCACCCAAAAATTTTTTTTTTTTTTAATTTTCCTAAAAATACAAACTAACAAATTTTATTCAATTATTTTTATACCCTACACCACTCTGTGTTAGAGGGTATAATGAATTTGTGCTGATGTTTGTAACTATCCGAAATATTGGTCCTAGACCTACCTTCAAGCATACCGATCGACTCAGAATTACTTTTTGAGCCGATTTAGCGATGTCCGTCCGTCCGTTCGTCTGTCCATCTATCGCTGTAGGCACGATACAATGACTTGAAATTTGACACTTAAGCATCTTTTGGCCCAAGGACGAATCCTATTGAAATTGGAAAATATCGGTCCATGTTAACCGTATAATAATAGATATCGCTTTGAAATTTATCAGGTAATCAAATTTTGTATGCACGAGTCACCATTCCAAATTTCAAAGGAGTCGGGTCAGTCCTTCTGGTAGTCCCATACAAACCACCCTTCCGATATTCACATAATTCCCTCAAATCTCATAAAAATGGAAATATTTGATAAAAAATTTATTTTTAGGTGTTAAACGTGTACTTTAGTAACCTAATGAAATGGGAATATAATTGGACCATTTTTGGACTTAGTCCCCCATATAAAAATTTTGACCGATATTAAGTTAAATCGGTCTATTGACAAAAAATAAACCAATTCCACTAAAATTTGATCTGTGTGTGTTCTCTATAAAGATCTAACAAAGGACAGATCCAATCGGTCAATGTTTGGACTTGGGACCCATTTTCCGGAAAACTCTGGTGTAGGGTATCATATGATCGCTCTTGACCGACTATAACTTTCTTACTTGTTTTTTATAATTTTAACTTATTTTTAACAAAACCTAGTGCGTAAAACCAGGGACATAGTTTTCCCACTACTACTGCATTTCCAATTGCTTCTTCATCTCTTACTACTCATTCATACTTTTTTCATTTGCATTTAGTTGACAACACCAATCAACAGTCAATTAATTTCAATTATACAGGCTTTCAAATACAATTTATGAAAGTCACTTTAGGATACAAAATAAAAAAAAAATAACTGCTGAATTTTAAATTCAAACAGCCCACGTGGTTTAGTATACGTACGAATATCAGTTTTTTCAACTGCAAGGAGTAGAGAAGGCGAACTCTACTTCTTCACTTATATAATGTTGAAAATGGTATGAGGAGTAAACGACAAAATGTATGCAGAGGTATGTTTAATAATATTTAACTTGTTGTTGCAACGTGTGTAAAAACACTATATTCAGTAAGTAAACGAATAATATAAAATAAAAAAATATTTGTTTTTAAGATATTTTTTTAAAACAAAATTTAGTTCAGAAAACTTAGTTTTAGGATACCAGTAGAAATTGGAAAGGAACCAAATTTTTGGAAAGGAATATCGTGTCAAGGAATAAAAAGAGCTCTTAAGATGCAGTAAAATCATGTGTCATTTCAGCGCTAATTGCAGGATTCATTCGTGTCATTTTTATTATCAAAAAAGAATTTTATATTAAAAGTTAAAAAAAAAATCTTAACAAAAAACAAGTAAGAAAGTTATAGTCAGTCAAGACCGATCATATGATACCCTACACCAGTATTTTCCGGAAAATGGGTCCGAAGTCCAAACATGGACCGATTGGATCAATATTTCGTTAGATCTTTAATTAGTGTAGAAAATATGCACAAAACTATTTTAGCTAGTATTGGCTTTTTTTTGTTGCGAATAGACCGATTTAACAGAATTTCGGGTGAAATTTTTAAATGAGGACTAATATGGAAAGTCTTTCGCAGGGCACCCACCGATTGTCCTGAAACTTGAATAGGGGAATGAGGGGCGAACATAAAAGTTACCTGTTTTTTCTAGCTGCCTAATCACAAATTTAAAAAAGGGTTGCCACCTTATAAAAGGGTTACCACCTTCTGAAAAAATAAGAGCTTTCGGCAAAAACCGTATAAAAGCCGAGCTAGCAGGAATTTCGTCAATCGAAAAATACGGGTCAGCTTAATTTTGATAGAGATTATTTATGATTTTGGCGGTCGTACGCATATACATTTCTATATAAACCACCTCAACGATTATACATTTTTGACAATAACGAACTTAACGAAGCCGAATTTGGACACGACCGATGCACCACTGGATAGGCCTTCAAAAAATCTTTCGACCTGTATAAAATGTTCATATAGTTACTTTTGAAGAAATCGGAAAAATCCTCAAAAAACTAAAAAAATCCCGATTTTCCCCCTCCTATTTGAACCGCTAAATGGGAGCTGGGCAGCTATAAAGAAACAGGTAACTCTTATTTTGATTCCCTCTTTCCTATATGCAAGTTTTAGGAAAATCAGTGGGTGCCCCTGAGACTTAGCACATTTACTTGTTGTTGTCCTAAGTTCGGTTCAGCGATTCAGAATTTATGACGAAAATGTAAAAACACCTCTATAATTTTGGTACATTCTACATAACCTAAAAATTCTTAATGCTTTAAATTGGCTGCTGGTTGGCTTATATGAACAGAATTGGAGAGAGGTAATTTTACAAGTACAAACCTATTTTTTCAAAAGTTTTTTTTTTGCAAAAAATCTTTGTTTAGATTGTGGAGACTATCTATACATTCGGCAAGGTCGAATTTAGCTTTTTACTAGTTATCTTTCCTTTTTACCCATCCCAGTTGGAAAATGTGTCACTGAGGAAATTTCCACAGTGAATCCTTGAGGAAATGTCTTCAGGTTCTGACAAATCATAGGTAATCATTGATGATATGTTCTTACATTGTCAGCACTGAAGGTTTGCTTTAAGAGTGTAGACAATTCATCTAAGACGTCTAAAAGGAAATGTCTTCAGAATAGCAGTATATTAAGTTAGAATTTTAAATCTGGGCAACTCTTCAATTTCCAAGAAAAAGATGGCAATATTATCGATTTATTTTAAATAAAATCCAAATCTAACAAGTAGAATAAAAGTTATAAATAGACAAACAATTTTCAAAATAAAGTTTGGAACAAGTAGTAAGGTGTGGGACTAATAAACTGGAGGTTCCAGGTTCAAATCCAGTTGGGACTAAAAGAGGCGAAAAGTTTTTTCTAAATATGAAAAAGATAATTTATAAAGGAAAATGGATAAAAGTAAAAACTAAAGGAAATACGAAATTTTTTTGTATTTTCGCATGACCTACGTCAGACATTTCCCCAAAGAAGTCTTAGGTGACATGTCACCAGAATTTGACATGAAAATTTGTGTGAAACTGTCCTCAACCCAGTACATAGAGATCTCTTGTGGATGTCAGCAGTGACTCTGACATGTCACTGCTCCGTCACTGAGGATGGCTCGAGGACGTTGCCAACTGGGATCTTCTAGATTTTATCGAAAGAAAAATTTATAAAATTTTCCTTGTAGAAATTTTTTAAATTTTTCCTATACAAAAGTTCTTAGAATTTTTCTATACAAAAATTCTTATATTTTTCCTACAGAAAAATTGTCATATTTTATCTATAAAAAATTGTCAGATTTTTCGTATAGAAAAATTCTCAATTTTTTTCTATGAAAATTTCTAAGAGAAATTCCCAAATTATTTCTATAGAAAAATTATCATATTTTTTTTATATATAGAAAAATTCCAAAATTACCAGACATTTTTTCTTTCGAAAAATTGATTGACATTTTACATAGAAGAATTTCTATAAAAAAATTCCTCCGATAGAAAAATTCTCACATTTTTCCTATGGAAAAATTCGCAAATTATTTCTATAGAAAAATTCTATATTTTTTCCTAAAGAAAATTATTTTCCTTTAGAAAAAATCTCAAATTTTTTCACATAAAAAGATTATAATATTCCGAGATATTTTTTTTCTAGAAAAATTTTTTCATAAAAAAAAAAATTCTCAGATTAATTCCACTTCTATTTCGCTTTCCTTTTTTTCCTCTTCGTTCTTCTTTTCTTTTCTTTCTTTTTTGTTTTTACTTTTCTTTTTACTTTTGTTTTTACTTTTCTTTTTATTTTTTGTCCTTTTCATTTTTCCTTTTTTTTTTAATTCGGTTGGGGGGGGGGGAGGAATTTCGTTTCCCCCCATTAACCTGCGCCTGTCTAAATACAATTAATATTTTTCAAATTACATCTGTAAATGGTATTCAAATAGTTCCCAACAGTTTTCTCCCACAGTGTATACTACGATATCGTTTGATGCAGTTATTATCATCGTACGGCCTCAGTTGTTTGTGGTTATTTTAACTAACTGAGTGTTAAAAGAGTCTACTACAATTATTTGGTTAAGTATGTCTGTGTGTGTGTGTGTGTGTGTAAAACAACAATTTAACACTGCAGAATTGTTCTCATGTACAATGTCTGAGTATCCGTCCGTCTCAGTGAATAAATGTATAGACATAGTATGCAAGTATGTCGTTTGTTTGGTAGAATTGTGGTCAACATTGGTGGCTTCTTAAATTGTTGGCATAAAATAAATATTAAAACAAAAACAACAACAACGAAAAAAAATCGACAATATAAACAATTTACACTATGTCTACATGGTGGTTAAACATGAACACATGCAATGGTTACAGGCTAATATGGTAAGTGAAAAAAGGTCGTCTGTTAACGAACAACGGGTCAGTCAGTCACTATTGGTCAAATCAACATATGAATAAAATTTAACAAAAAATTATTGAAAATTTATTTTAACTTGTGTTAAAAAAATTATTTTAAAAGTAATTTAATGTTTGTGAAAATTGTTAACAAAGTTTTAAGAAGAAAAATATTGATATCAACCCACAGATTAACTTTGAAACGTTGGTCAATTTATAAGCCATTTTAACTTGTCATTTGAACACGTATAGTAAATTCGCGAAAGAGAAACACATTAGACTTGTGCTTAATCGTTCAATTGAGTGAGCGCTCATTTTCATTCATTTCAGATAAAAGACCTAGTTCGTTCCTCTAGTTCAATCGGTCATTTGTTGTTTTCGTTCACCGGTTCGTGAACGAATCATTTTGATCGTGTCGGTTGTTCTTTCATCTAGTTCAATCAGTCAGTTTTTGTTTTCGTTCAACAGTTCGTTAACGAATCATTTTGATAATGTCTGTTCTTTGGTTTTCGTTCACATATGTATACAAAAATGATGAATAAATCCATTAAGAATGGTTAAAGTAAACCACTACATGAAAAATAAACAAGTAGAAAAGTTAAATTCGACTTTGCCGAATCTATGAATACCCTCCACAATGCCTTTTTGTAAAGGTTAGTACATTTTTACGTGAAAAACATTAATAATTTTGATAAGAAATATTTATTTTGAGTAAAAAACTCTTTTTTTGTCATTAAAAAAAAAAAAAAAAAAAAAAAACAAATATTTTTTTTAAGTGTAAAACTTTTTTTTTTTTTTATTTCTGAGTGAATGCACGTACGTATGTAGTACACAAAATATTGACATTTTAAAATTTTTTTTTGAGTGTAACATTTTTTTGAATGTAAAATTTTTTTCGATTGTAAAATTTTTTTTCGAGTGTACTTTTTAAGTTACCAATGCTTTTAAGACTAAACAAGTTTAAAAATCATTGCTTTAAAACTAAACAAGTTTGAAAAGCATTGCTTAGTTACCAACAACACTTTTAAAACTTGTTTACCACGTGGAATTTAGATGAACAAAATCTGAAATTCGGGGGTTTGCTTATAACTTTTGAACCACTGCACAGTGGCCGAAATGGCCAATCTAGCGGCGCTTAATTCGGAAATGTAAAATAATAAAGACTAATGCTTATTTGCGATTATAAAATTTATAAAGAATTAATTTTTAAACAATATTTATTTATTTTTATGTATTTTGGGAAATTTATGTGAATATTGGGAGGGTGGTTTGTATGAGGCTTAGAAATTAAAATGATCCGATTCCGTTAAAATTCAGAGCGATTGTTTATGAATATAAAAAACATTTATCGGTCAAATTTCAATAGGATATCTTGAATACTATTGTTAGGGGTATTTAAGTAAAACTTGAAGGGGACATTTACATGGGGGCTATGGGTTAACATGGATTGATTTTGTCAAAATTTAAGAGGTTTTGTTCTTGCGATAAAAGAAACTCAAATTTCAAATTTCAGCCAAATCGATTGAAAATTGTGGTCTGTATCGCGTTTATACCGTTTATTTGGACAGGCAGATGGACCCTAAAAAACCGAACAACTTGCGCGAACTAGCACGCCATACTGAAACGTCACAACAAAAATAACCCAAAATAATAAACAAAACAGGAATTGGACCGAATACGATCGAATTTCAAAAGTTGCAGTCCATGAAACTATAGTTTATATCACAAATGTAAACTTCTATAATGAACTAATAATAAACTAGATACACACAGGCCACAAACATTTATTTTTTAGTTAAAACATACCTTTTACTTTCAATTAAAACTTTTTGGCTCAAAATGTATAAACAATTGACTTAAAAGTGTCAAGAAAAACTCACTGAGTAAAATGTATATTTGATAGCTTACAACTGTGCGAATATTAAGAGAAAAACAAAAGTGAAAACGTTAATTTTCTCTGTAAAGTATAGGCAATCGATACAGTGCAAAACATTTATCAGTTTTAATTTTTTAATTTTGACTAAAACGCCGCTGGATCAGTGGTTTCGGCCACAGTGCACTGTACCGATTTGGCTCAAATTCAATACGAACCAGGCCAGGCGAACGAAAAATATATATGCCAAGCTTCCTCAGAATTGTCTTTCAAAAGTTAACGTGTTTTTTATCTCATAAATTCACGAAAAGCCTTTGCCGAAATTCAGTCTTTTGCTCATAACTTTTGAACCACTGGATCGATTTCGCTGGATTGCAATACCAACTTGACCAGGTAAATGCCCAACATATATGCCAAACTGCAGGAGCCTCCGTAAAGTCTTTCAAAAGTTAGCGTGTTTTCAACAGACTGATGGAAGGACAGACATCGCTAGATCGTCTTAAAATCGATCGAAGATCATGAATAAATATACTTTATGGGGTCCCAGACCAATATTTCGAGGTGTTACAAACGAAATGACAAACTTATATTTACCCTCTATCACTAGATAGAATTGAACGACTGAACTAAAAACAAGTAAAAAATTAAATTCGGCCTTGCCGAATGCAGTGATACCCTCCACAATTTCAAAAAGATTATTGCAAAAAACTTTATTTAAAAGGAAATTACATTTGAAAAAAAAAAAAATTTTTTTGAAAAAAAAAATTTCCGCAAAAAAAAATTTTGGTAAAAAAAAATCCGCGATTTTTTTTCTTTTTTTTTGTCAAAAAATATGTTCGTACTTGTTTAAATACCATTTGGTGTTCAATTATGTTCACATATGTCAACCAAAAGCCGAATTAAAGCATTTTGAATTTTTAGGTTATGTTGACTGTACTGAAATTTTTGAGGTGTGCTTACATTTTCGTTCATAACTTTTGAACCGCTGAACCGATATCGCTCAAATGCAATACAAAACTTCTCGGGAGAACTTCCAATAAATCTGTTAAGTTTGAGTCATCCCTGTGCAATATTTTGTCCGCGACAGCATTTTCCACAGACAGACAGACGGACAGATGGGCATCGCTAGAATGTCTTAAAATCGATCGGGCATCATGAATATATGTATATACTTCTTGGGGTCCCAGACTGATATTTCGATGAGTTACAAACGGAATGACAAACTTATATATACCCTCTATCACTAAGTGGAGGGTATAAAAACAAAATTATTTCATGAACAATTGAGCTAACAATAAGTGAACAAAATTACCTAAAAGAGCAGAAATGAACCAACTAGATAAGCCGCTCAGTTAAGTGAATAGTTCGATTGAACTTGAGCGTTCATAAACGACACAACTCTACAACACATCAAAAATTTACGGTTTTGATCGTAACCGCTGACCCACCCCAATTTCGCTGAAATTATATACAATACCCTTAGAGTTGTCTTTTGAAAGTTAGCGTGATTTCAATAGACAGACAGACGGATGGATATGCTGGATCATCTTAATACTTTAACGACAATACATTTTTGGCCGAACCGATTTTGATTTCGTTATTATTTTGTGCATTGACTTTGAGTCCAAAGCTATTAAGACGTCGCTTTAATTTTTTAGGTTCTGCAACTTAAACATAGTTTTTCTTTAAGAATTTGGATCTCTAAACAACCTTCCCCCTGAGTTCAGTTCAATGTCAGTTCCATGTCAAGCCTATACCAAACTGGAGCTCCGGATGTTAAGGAATTGTGTCGGAGCCAGGCGCGGATCCAGGGGGGGAGAATGGGATTTCTCCCCCCCAAAATGATTTCAAAAAAAAAAAGAAAGAAAGAAAGAAAAAAAGAAAGAAAGAAAAAAAAGAAGAAAAAAAAAGAAAGAAAGAAAAAGGAAAGTGAAAGAAAAAAGGAAGGGAAATGAACAAACATAGAAGGAAAATGGCCAGGATGTAAAAAAATCCTTAGGAGAGGTATATATATGTGTGCTGATGATTTACAGCACACATAGCCTCTATAAAATGTTTCAGAATTAAAGAAATTGAGAATGACAAACTTAAATGACAATCGAGTCCTTGGAATTTTCTAACCGAATAACTATCCTTATCATTTAAGGAAAAAGTTTTATCTCAAATATTTTTTATAGAAAAATGTCTCAGAATTCCTGACTTTATCCTTAAAAAAAAATTGGATACTTATTTGTCTCTGAATGTACGAATTTTTTATTTAAAAAGTATATAAAATTTTAGGAAAAATCTCCTTTCTATAGAAAATATCCCTAAGAAACTGGAAATGTTTCGTTAGAAAAAACGTTTCAGAATCTGACAAAAATTTTTCTGCAAAAATATTTCTCAGAATTGGATAACATTTCTACAGGACAGACGTTACAGAATCTGAGTTCTTCTGTGTGGAAATATATTTTTTTTTTTATGGAAAATTGTTTAAGAATATGAGAATTTCTCTTTTTGAAAAATCTTTTAGAATCTACGAATTTTTCTATAGGAAAAGTTTATCAAAATCTTTGATTTTTTTTGTCGGGAAAATGTTTTAGAACTTTTCTATAGAAAACTATATCAGAAATGAGATTTTTTTAGTACGAAATATCTCTAACAAGGGAAGTATCTCAACCCTTATGAACCGATTTACCTGAAACTTAGAATATATATTAAAGAGACAATTCTAAGGTTGGGGTGTCTCGGCTTATCGGCCATATCGGGGATTTAGGGGTTCAAAACATGGGTCAAAAAATGGCGAAAAAAGGGTTTTTTTTTGATTTTTCAGCCATTTCTTTTTAAGAAACTATATGATGTTTTCATATGAGAAGAAAGGTTTTTTTAATACCTATCGAATGGTGGTATAACCTTGTAAAAATTCGGCTTCTTTAAATATTTTTTTCAGGAAAATGTGTAAATTTTGGGGGGTACTTATGTGAAGACATAGACCAACGATATCCATATGGATAAGAAATAATCTTTATTAAATTTAAGTCGACCCGTATTTTTGCCATAGATGATATTCCTGTTAGTTCGGAAGTTATTAAAATTTTCCCGAAGGTCCACATGGTTTCATAAGGGGACAACGAAATTTTTAAACGCTGATATGGCCGATAAGCCGAGACACCCCAACCTTAAAATCGTCTCTTTAATATATATTTTAAGTTTCAGGCAAATCGGTTCATAAGTGTTGAGATACTTCCCTTGTAAGAATCAGAATTTTTTTCCGTGAGAATTTAGAAAGCACTATAACCGTTAACTTTTTTATTGAAAATTGCTATAAAATTTAAGGTCTTAAATATATATAAATAGGTTTTAGGGTCTAAGAATTTTTGAATACGAAAAAGTTTCTAGAATCAGAGAAAAACTTTAAAATATGAGAATTATTAGTTATTGGAAATTTTTTTATAGAAAGAATGTTCAGAATCTCAGATTATTGCTATAGAAAAAAGTTTAAAATCTGAGAATTTTCTATAAGAAGATATTGAATCTGTGAGTTTTTCTGCAGAAAATACGATCTGAGAATAAAAAAAATTGCATCAAATGGTTTAAAATCCTTACATTTTTCTAAAGACAAGAATCTCAGAAATGGATTATGTTTTTGCATAAATAAAAAATATTTTAGAGTCTAAGAGTTTTTCTTAAGTACAAATGTCTCAACATCTGAAAAAGTTTTTTGAAGGAAATATGTATAAGTGTAATACTTCATTAATTTTTTATTCGGAATATTTGACTTTTAGTATAATTTTTTATTTTTTAAATAAGAATTTTTATATAAGCTAATTTTTATGACTGTAAAGTCATAATATATATATATTCCCATACAAACCTACAACAAAGTTCAAAAATTCCAAATTCTCGAGAGCATTTCTAAAAATTTGGAAATACAGTCTAATTTTTTTGGATTTTTTTGTTTGTTTGTATAAAAAATATGGATGTTATGACTGTTTAAGCATAAAAATTGGCTTATGACAGTCACAGTCAGTAATTGTAAATAGGTCCATTTATTTGACTAAAAACGGTCTTATTTATGAAGTAAATCGGTCAGTTAGGGCTCCCTTGAGAAAAAAAAAATTGAGTAAAAAAGTTTCCCCAAATCCAAAAGCTGGATCCTTTATTGTTAAGCTTTTATGTATTTTTCTGCATACATGTAAAAAAAAATTTTTTTTCTACAATATTGGAAATATTAAAAAAAAATCACAAAACACCCCACCCCTCCCTCCGACACCAACCAAACTTTATTGCTTTACGGAATTTTTTTGGTAAAAAAAATCTCCTCCCCCCAAATGAAATTCCTGGATCCGCGCCTGGTCGGAGCCAATGTTTGTTTAAGAATTGCCAATTTCATTTTCCCGTATTTCCATTTCACCCGGAACCCCTAAGAGACAGACCCTGTTCTCACATGAGACCATATTAAGTCTGCACCTACACTTTTGGAAAATTTTAGATGTTGTGACTGGAGAATCCAGTGCCAGGGCCAAGTTGCTTGACCATCACTACAGGTACTGGTTCTTGTATCCTTCATCTTTTTATATTATCCTTCGTCCAAAATAGCAAACACTTTTGTCTGAAATGTTTCCCATAGCATGAGAGTTTTTGGTTTCGTCATCCAAATACCAACCAAATCCAGAACCAACAAAGGTACTAGAACCATCCCTTCAGAAAGTATCAGAGTAATTTTTGGGAACTTTATCAGGATACCACCATTCTTCCCTTCTCGGAAAGTTTACAGGGACTTCCTACCAAACTCCATGCAAGGCGTCATACTGTAAAAAGACATGTTAAAAATAGGAAAATGTTCCGAAAGCCCGTTAAACAGTTAACCATGTCCTCCATTGCAATCCCAATGCCATGATCCATTTTTACGAAGTCTGCAAAGAGATTCCATGGCTACCTCCTTAGATATGTAGATCCAAGGGAAGTATGTCCAACATAACATTAAGAGTGCGCCTAGTGCTATAATCATACACTCAAAATAATAACTCTGTTAAATTACAGAAAAACTCTGCTAATTTAACAGAGTACACCATACTTTTCCAGCTATCAACGTTTCTTGGTAATTTTACTATTAAACTCTGTAAAATGATTTTGACAAAAAACTGTTAATTTACAGAGTATCTAGTAAAATATTGGTTAAATAAAATACTATTTAGCATAGAAACCTCTGTAAATTTACATATATTTGTAAAATGCATTTGATGCAACCGAAATTTTACAGAAAAACTCTGTAAATTTACAGAGTTTAGTTAAATAAATATTGTTTTGTAAAATTTTTATAAGATTTTTTTTGGTACTTTTTAAACATTTTCTTAAAAAAAAAAAAGATAGAATTTTGGTGTTTTTACAGAAAACTCTGTTTTCAACTATGAAACTAAGATTACATAGAATAAGTAAAAATTCAGATAAAACTTAGTTTTTTGGTAAAAAAAAACACAGAGTATTTCGCTTAAATCTGTATTTTAGCAGAAAACTCTGTTTATTATCTGAAAAATTAAGATTACAAAGTTAAAGTAATATAACAGATGAAAATTTGATTTTTGTGACAACAAAATACAAAGTATTTTCTTTAAATCTGTATTTTGACAGAAAACTCTGTCAAATATCTGTTGAATTGAGATTACAGCCATTTTACAGAGTTATTATTTTGAGTGTAGCACCCGCAAACGCCAAGCATCCGGTCTTTGTAGTCCGTCTATTAGATCTGGAGTAGATTTCACTATTATCAAGGGCTACCTTTGACTCGATGAAGATGTAATTTGGTAAAGCCCTTGTCAATCTTGAAACTAAGGTCATGAAGTGCAGACACAAAAGATCTACCACTTTGGTTCGCGTGTTGATGATTATTTAAGGGGCTCTCGACTAATATTACCGACCTAACGAATTTTCCAATCTTTTGTTCAAAACTTTTCTGATTGGCCTAAAATTTTTTGGCAAAGTGTAGTCTCCTTTCGTGGTGTGGGAATAAAGACGACTTTGAAATCGCACCAAGATGATGGAACATAACCATGGGCCGAAAAATATTATTTTAAGATTCTTCACAAGAATGTCTCCACCACTATTTAGCATAATGTGATATATACAATTGGGACTAGGGGTTTTGTAGGGACCGAAGGACGAAAAAGCGTACCAAATCAAATCTTCAGTAACTACTATTAATGTTATAGACCAGGCCCAACCAGTTGTTACTTCAACAGGCTTTTCAATAATTTCTATATTTGTCGTTGTCACTTGAAAGTTAATGGAATAGAATATCATTGACTTCCTGTTGGTTGTCAGTAAAAATACTATCGGGTTTCTTGAGGGAGTCAAGCTCTGCATCATTATATTTCTGAAAGATTTTGCCGGGTCTGGCTGTGTCCATAGTGCCTTTACCCTATCACTAAAAGTTATAAAAGACTCAAGTTTGGCTTGACGCACTTCTTTCTTATAGTCCCTTTGATTGAGGTGATAAATCTTTCAGTCCGCATCTTTTTTAGATTAAGTAGTTTCCTAGAACTTTTTCTGTTTCCCATTCCATCAGGGACTGAATAATCTTGTCTGCTCTTCCTTAACAGACATACAGTCTCATAACAGTCAGTAAGAGTTTTACCTATTTTTTTGAATTTTACTTTAACCGACTCTGATATAGCAATTTCTCAAATCTTACCCAATCCGCTTTACGAGGGTTTCGATCAGACGAAATTGTTGTTTTTGTAATTTCCAAGCCTAAACCCACATATTGGTGGTCCGACAAGTATACCACATTAGAAAGAACAAACCATTCCTTTATCACCGAACTCACCTTAACGGTGGATAAAGTTAGATCAATGACTTGTAGTCTCCATTTAGTAACACACGTTTTTGAATTTCCAACATTTTGAACCACTAAACCAGAAGACAAAATACCACTGGAATTGCACTTCTTTCCACCTTAGACTATCGTGTTTAGAATTGGCATCGCACCCAATAACACTACTGAGCACTAGGGTGGATCGAATTTGGCTTTTGGGCGAATTTCGTTTCGGCTCACCGACAGATGTGTTGGAATAGACCTAAAAACAATGTGGTTAAATTTTCATACAGATCGGTGGTCATCTTCCGCTGCCGAAATGACGTTGAAAATCCGCGATTTCTTAAAAAATAGTATTTATTTTAAAAAATTGCCAAAATTACAAAAATCACTTAATCTTCTTTTTGATTCGAGTCAATCTTTTCAATTCGATCATATTTTCTTAGAAAAAAATTTCAGCTTAATAGGACATTGTTAACCCCTCTAAAACGGTTGCCGGAAATGACCCATACATTTTGCCCTAAACTCAAAACCACCAAATTAAAAAAAAAAATTTTTTTTGATTTTAAGTTGCACAATCTAAAGTTTTTATTGCATTTATTTCAAGTATATTAAAGTTCGTATGACAAAATTTTTTTTTGAAAAAATACGAGATTCTTAAACAGCGCGTGTAACGGTCTGTTTCCAGGATATTTCGGGAAAATTGCATTTTTTTTAAACTTAGCATTTTTTGTTAGGTTAGGTTAGGTTGTAAGTGGCTGCTGACGTTTTACGTCAACACACGTAGACTCTGAGGTCCATTGTGATACCACGGGATCGTAATAGGTTTCCCTACTAGTCCCTGTCGTTAAACCAGTTTGAGCTTCTTATGAAACTCCTTAGATGTTGAATTTTGACATCCGACAAATCAGAAAGATCGTACAGCTCCCTAGATCCCAGTGAAGCAAGTCGCTGGCCAGAAAGTGCCGGGCAATGGCAAATAAAGTGTTCGATAGTTTCCAACTCCTCTTCATCCATGCAACTTCGGCAAAAGTCATTCGACGGCACATTTAACCGCTCTGCGTGCTTCCCTATAAGACAGTGTCCGGTAATTATAGAAACCACCGTCGAAATCTCTCCTCTTGGAAGCGATATCAGCTCACTTGTGCGCCCCTGATTAAGAGAAGGCCATATCAGTCGTGTTGTTTCACACGTCCATCCATTTGCCCATCTTTGATTAGTCTCCGTCGCTGAACAAAGCCGTAGGTTTTGCTTGCAAGTTTCTAGAGGCATACAAACACATTCCAATTCTGTTGGAACCTGTAAGGTAGTTCCTAGTCTTGCAAGCTCATCGGCTTTGCAATTCCCTGGAATGTCTCTGCCCTGGGACCCATATGAGTCGTTTGTTAAACTGCTTGGTCGTCTCATTTAAAGACGTGCGGCAGTTAAGGGCAGATCTTGTTTTCAGAAACATTGAATCCAGGGACTTGACCGCGGCTTGACTGTCAGTATAGATGTTGACTGCGGTTGTAGACAAGACATTGCAGCTCAACCAGTCAGCCACTTCCTTTATTGCCATCATCTCTGCCTGGTAAACACTGCAATGATCTGGCAATCTACGAGCCAGGCTCAATCCAAGCTCTTCCGAATAGACCCCAAAGCCCACTTGTTCGTGCAGCCACGATCCATCTGTGTAAAAATTTATGGTAGCTCCTCTTCCCGGAGTGTCCCCCATCCAAGACTCCCTGGATGGTATCATAGTGGTAAAGTGGCGCTCAAAAAGGCTCAAAGAGGGAGCACAATCCACATTTTGTGGTATTGTTATCTTTTTCAAGATCGCGCTATGGCCACAATCGCTGCTCCTCCATTGCAGCGTGCTATTAAGTCGAATTGCCGACGCAGCTGCATACTGCCTACCCAATATGTCCAAGGGTATCAGGTGAAGGAGGATTTCTAATGCAGCCGTAGGTGTAGTACGAAGAGCACCAGTGATGCACATTGACGCCATTCTCTGTACCTTCGTGATAAAGACACAGTTCGCTTTTGTTTCTAAAGCAGGCCACCAGACAATGATTCCATACAGCAAAATTGGACGCACCACTGCTGTATAGATCCAATGAACGACTTGAGGGCTAAAACCCCATCGTTTTCCAATGGCCCTTTTACAGGAATACACCCGTTCCTCAATATTACGCCTGAAATTCAGCTTCCTATCTAGAAATACTCCAAGATACTTGGCTCCATCTGAGAAGGTGATTTCAGTACCGTCCAGAGAAATAGGATCGAAAGCAGGAATCTTAATTTTCCTTGTAAATAAAACAAGCTCTGTTTTACTAGGATTAACTCCTAGACCACAGTCTCTTGCCCATTTAGACAGATCTTTCAGAGAACCCTGAAGAATGTCCCGCAATGTTGGCAGATGCTTCCCCTTTACCGCTATCGCGACATCGTCAGCATATGCGACAACATGACAACCACGTGCTTCTAGAGATAGTAGCATTGAATTCAGTGCCAGGTTCCAAAGAAGCGGCGAAAGAACACCTCCTTGTGGTGTGCCCCTATTGACAAATCGAGATACGACGGACGCTCCCAATTCAGACGTTATACGTCTACTGGCAAGTAGGCTTTCCACCATTAAAACGATTTCACGCTTTACTCCCAGACCAGACAATGCCAATATTATCGATTCTGGGATGACATTATTAAAAGCCCCCTCAATATCAAGAAAGGCCACCATAGTGTACTCCTTTACCGAAAGCGATCTCTCGATGGTACCAACGGGCTCATGAAGAGCTGTTTCCGTTGATCGTCCCTTGCTGTATGCATGTTTCTTTGTCGAAAGCAACCTCGGGTCAATCACTCTACGCAAATATGAGTCTATCATTCGTTCCATTGTCTTTAACAAAAAAGAAGACAGACTAATTGGTCTGAAATCCTTCGGAGCTGTGTGGGAACTTTTCCCAGCCTTCGGGATAAATACGACTCTGGTATCCCTCCATTTTAAAGGAATATACGACCAGTTGATGCATGCTGTGTATAGATTATACAGCAACGGGGCTATATAGTCCGACACTTGCTGCAACTCAGCCAGGAATTATACCATCAGGTCCCGGGGATTTATAGGGCCTGAAGCTTTTTATCGCCCAGATTAATGTTGGCATATTTATTATTTCCGAAGCAATTTCAGATGCTTGGGCGTCAGAACGTTCCAAAGCTTAAAAAGGCGTCATGGAATTGCCCGGAAAATGCGTGTTTAAAAGGAGATCCAGCGACTCTCCACTGGAGGAAGACCACACCCCATTAGGATCTTTCAGGTATCCCAGGGTGCAAGGAGAAGAAGCCAGAACCTTGCGCAGCCTGGATGCCTCAGAAACGTCTTCTATGTTTCCACAGAAGTTTTTCCAAGAATCACATTTTGCATTTCTGATCATCTTTTTATAACTCTTAAGTTGCAGCCTGTATGCAGACCAGTCCTCGTCCGCTCTTGAAAATTTAGCCTTATTAAAGAGCTTTCTGCAGGAATCTCTGCTCGTCTGCAACTCATTTGACCACCAAGCACAGTGGTTCCAAGTCCAAATCTAGCTGGACAAAATTATTTTATCACCGTTTTATATGTTTTTGGGGTCGCTGAGTTCAAAAAACGTGTTTAAATTTTTCTAAGACAATTACACTAATCGACAAATTTTTATTTTTTTCTAATTTCAGTAATTCATTAATGACAAAAATGGTTTATATGCAGAACAGAAATATGAAATGCAAAAACTTATTTTTTTAAAGTTTTATAAAAAATAAAAAAAAATTTTGTCGAGAAGTGTAATTGAAAAAAACAAGTGAGGGTGTTAAATTCGGCTATGCCGAATCTTTTATACCCTCAAAAATGTAAAAAAAAAATAAAAAACCATTGAGTGTGTTACATTCGGCTGTGCCAAATCTTTTATACCCTCCAAAATGTAAAAAAAACATATATAAAAAAAATGCAGAGGCGTCTTTTTTTTTGGGGGGGGTTGGTGGGAGACGTTAGGGAGCACCTTCCCCTTGCGATTTCGAACTTCATCGGAGAGAAGAATGTTGCATTTGCTTAGCAAAAGTACAAAAAACTCTGCAAAAAATGCGATTTTTCTTAGGTTGGTTTAGTTCTCCAAGGGGGAACTTTTCCCCTTGGTCCGATTTTATCCATTTCCAAACTTAACCTGCCTAGGAATATAAGACATATTCGTGCCAAATTTCGGAAGTCTAGCTCTTTTATTTTGGACTGTATCGTTTCCTCTACAGACGGACAGAAGGACAGACGGACGGACATTTTTGAATTTAGTCGAAGTGTGTAGTTGGCCGCGGTTTAATAGGAATCATCACATTTAATGCTTTATTTAAGCTAAGCATAATTATAATACTTAAAAGTTATTAAAAACATACAAAAATTCGATACTTTATTTAGAAAAAAAATTTTAGGCGAAAATCTATTTTCATTAAAACTGTGATTAATTTTAAACCTGCAAAAACCTGCAAGAAATGTCTGCATGACAACGTTCAGTAATAAATTACCTATAAGTTGTATGTAGTAATTCGACATGATATGCCTGGATTCGGTTTTGGCAAGCTGCGAAAGTTTCATAAGTCCTCAAAAATATTGTTATTATTGACCATACTTCAAAGTACACAAAATATAAGAAGAAGATCGATAATAAATTTCTTATTAATGTCCAGAATAAGTACAAATCTGTAGCTTTCTTGTACATAAACCGTTTTGAAACCATTGATGTAACATGGATAATATGATGTTATTAGTTGAACACTTTAATATATATATATTTTTTTTTTAATATTGGATACCAAAAATGTTATTTCATTCGCATATTTAACAAAGTTAAAGACCTAATTCCAAAAAATGGTTATTAGTTTGATCAGAACACACCCTTAGCTTGCCCCTAGCACTATTAATTCCCAATTTTAAGGACACTAATTTTTGGACTTTTGTCCAGCTAGATTCTGATTTGGAACCAATGTGCCAAGGTGGCTTTTTTTTCCCTCTAGGCTTTGCAGAAGGGCAAGACGCATCCAGGCACCTATTACAAACATTTGTTATATGGTCAACCAGACAGTAAATTTCCGCCAGACTATGTAGTTCAGATAAGGGTACTTCATCCAAAAGCAAAGAAAAAGTCTCCCTATAATTCTCCCAGTTTGTTCTCCTCAGATTTTTAGAGACTGTCTCAACCGGGGCACGCTCCCTGAGTAAAAACTCAATGTAGCGATGATCTGAGAAAGAATGCTCTTCCAAAACTCTCCAGTCATCAATTCTATCAGACAATGTATCTGATACAAGTGTTACGTCAAGAACCTCTTGCCGCGTACTTGTAACGAAAGTTGGTTCACCACCCTTGTTACAAATATAGAGGTTAGTGCTTAACAAAAACTCCAAAAGTGATTCGCCTCTATCATTTGTGTCTGTACTTCCCCATATCGAATGATGTGCATCACAACACACTACTAACTGGTGTCCCCTAGATTCAGACTCCCGAATTAGACCGACAACCTTCTCCGGGGGTATTGGCCCCGGATTAGGAAAATACGCAGAGGCGTGCCAAATACACTTCCCATGAAGCTCTAAGCTAGCCGCTGTAACATCCATATCACTAAAAGTTGATAGAAAGATTATATTTAAGCCATTTTTTGCCAAGATGCAGGCTCTTGGTGAGCCCTCACCTTTGGCAACCACCAACTTAAACCCAGGGGTCTTCAATCCGCAAACCCTGCCACCCCGCACCCAGGGCTCTTGGATAAAAACCAAGTCAACTGCTCCTGTCGTCAGGCGCAGCAAGAGTGCAACTGAGGCTGCCTTACAGTGATGGAGGTTTATTTGTAGGAACCGCAACATCTTGTTTTATTTCCACCATCCTTTCCACCACCGTGTTAACATTTTTAGTTAAAAACTTTTTATTTTACACTAGATTTAATATAAATTATAAAACTTAATATAGAAATGTTGGATTTTAAGAAATTCCTTAACCCTAAATAGCTTTGGGCCCTAAATGACCCATGATGAACAAATGTATCTAGCAATAAACCGATTTTGGCGGGCGACTAACCATTTTTTTAGTTAAAAATGGGAGCGTGAGTAAAGATGGGAGCGTGAGAAGAGATGGGAGCGTGAGTGAATTTGACCAACTCACGCTCACGAAGAAAAAAATTTTCACGCAGGAAATTTTTTAAGTTTGCATACATTTTACGCAGGATCACGTGAGTGAAACATATTAAACTCGTTCACGCTGTAATCACGCTCACGAAAACTCAACATAACTATATTTTGACGTGTTTTGTTTTTCTGTCACCATAAAATATCTTGCAAACTCACGAAACTTCACTCACGTTTACGAGTGAATCACGTGAAAGTTGTGCCACGTGTGCATTCGTACAAATTATATTTTTAATGCAAAATAAAAAAGTGATCCATATATTTTATTTAAACAAGTTTATATATTATTTCCCGTTTAAATGCACCCACGCCGAAAGCATTATCCCCTTAAATGCCAGAATGAAGCAAGTAAATATTCTAATGTGAATTACTTTTTGTGTCAAATATAAATAAATGGTTAATGGTGGGTACGGAAAAAGCTTTAAGGGTGGGTGCATTTAAGCGGGAATACTATTTGAATCACTTCAAATGAACTTTTATTGTTTCATTTGCATTAAAAATATAATTTTTAAAATTGCACTGTTAAACGTGAGTAAAATTTCGTGAGTTTGCATGATTTTTTATGGTGACAGAAAAATGAAACACGTCAAAATTCAGCTTGAGTGAGAAAAAAATGTGACACTCATGTAACCCTGCGTAAAATGTATGCAAAATTCAAAGATTTCTTGCGTGAGAAATTTTTTTTCTTCGTGATCGTGAGTTGGTCGAATTCACTCACGCTCCTATCTCTACTCACGCGCCCATCTTTACTCACACTCCCATTTTTAATTGAAAAAATATGTTCCCAATGGCTAGTCAGCCGCCAAAAGCGGTTTATTGCTAGATGCATTTGTTCATCATGGGTCATTTAGGGCCCAAAGCTGTGTAGGGTTAAAGAATTTCTTAAAATCCAACATTTCTATATTAAGTTTTATAATTTATAATAAATTTAGTGCAAAATGAAAAGTTTTTAACTAAAAATGTTGAGTTTTTAAAAAAAAGTGCAATTTTCCCAAAATCTCTTGGAAACAGACCGTTACACGCGCTTTTTAAGAATCTCGTATTTTTTCAAAAAAATTTTTTGTCAAACGAACTTTAATATACTTGAAATAAATGCAATAAAAATTTTAGATTGTGCAACTTAAAATCAAAAAAATTTTTTTTTTTTTAATTTGGTGGTTTTGAGTTTAGGGCAAAATGTATGGGTCATTTTCGGCAACCGTTTTAGAGGGGTTAACAATGTCCTATTAATCTGGAATTTTTTTCTAAGAAAATATAATCGAATTGAAAAGATTGATTGGAATCAAAAAGAAGATTAAGTGATTTTTGTAATTTTGGCAATTTTTTAAAATAAATACTATTTTTTAAGAAATCGCGGATTTTCAACGTCATTTCGGCAGCGGAAGATGACCACCGATCTGCATGAAAATTTAACCACATTGTTTTTAGGTCTATTCCAACACATCTGTCGGTGAGCCGGAACGAAATTCGCCAAAAAGCCAAATTCGATCCACCCTACTGAGCATTTTAACAAAAACTTGATGTGGCTGGGACGCTACCTTAAACAGTTTATTGCAATTGATCTTGTGATCACACATCTGGTCACCAAACTTTTCCATCACATTAGGTTTATGAGAAAATTGAGGTCAAGGTTAAAAAAATCGCCGTTTTGGGCATTTTTGATAACTCATAATACTTAAAAATAAAGTATTGGACATGTGGGATCCTCCGTCCAAAGCTCGAAATTACGTTAGCTAAAACTGGCATAAATTTCACTGCAATCGGTCCAGTACTTACTGAATGGCCGAATTATTTACAAAAAAAGAATCGATAATAACCCACTGTGCGTTGGAGTACAAATTCTCTTTTATTAAGAACTTTTCCCCCAAATACGTTTTTTTCGGAAACTTGGGAATAAGACATCATAAAAAAAACAATTGGTGCCCCAATGGTTAAGGGTACTGGCCAAATGAGTTCGGCATCTTAAAGAGTAATGTTTAAGCTTTACCCTCGACTTATTTTTAACTCGCTAGCTCATCGGGTTCATCCGCTATGAATTTCAAAAAATTTCCGGCAATTTTTTCAAATTTTACCTTATTTTCTTAAAAACCTTATGTGATGGAAAAGTTTGGAGACGGGATTTTTGACCAGCGGAATAATTGTAATCAAGTGTATAAGGTTGCGTACTAGTCGTATTCTCGATGCTTACAAGTGTAATCAATCCCGAATTGTTGACCTTTGCGTATCGTATGACTCCAATATACTCCTCCGAAAAGATAGAAAATTTGACCAGGTAAACCAGACCGAAATGGTCACCCATTTTTAGTCGTTCAATTAAATATTTGTTTTGCGATATTTCAACACAAGTTTTAGTAATTACCAAACTTGCCTCGTTACTCCCTTGTTATATGTATGATGATGTTTTATTTGTTTTACATTTCAACCGCATGTTCTTCAATGGCTTATTAACCCAGCTTAACCATGTCATGTCTAAAATGTATGAATGATTGTGTCTGGTTAACATGAAATACGTTGTCCTTTTTCTCTTATATTACTTCGGTTGTACAGTTGTTGTTGGTTTTTTTTTCATTGTCCACATCTTATGTCCATTTTTATTCACCTGATTTTGTGTCTTGAAACGCATGGTTGAAATGTATTTACCATAGTTGTAAAATCCAAAAGTTAATGTAATGTAGTTGGTATCTGTCTGGTGATTGCGGATTTTTTCATTGCAGCACTCAACACACATAAGTATTTACTTGTATTTAAAAATGTTTTTACGTGAAGCCCCAGGATTTGATCTTATTACAGCTGAAATTCTTAAACAACTGCCCTACAAAGCTCTATGCGAACTGACAGTGTTAATGAATCATTGTCTTATCTTAAAACATGTGCCAATTATTTGGAAAGAAGCTGAAGTCATAATGATACTTAAGCCAGATAAACCTCCACATCAAACATCATCTTATCGCCCAATTTCATTGCTACCAATTCTTTCAAAAGTTTTCGAAAAATTGCTATTACCTAGACTAAATGTCGTTATAGAAAGACAGAACATTATTCCAAACCACCAGTTTGGATTCAGACAAAAACATTCAACGATTGATCAGGTCCACCGTATCACAAATGTAATTGAAAAATCACTCGAAAAAAAGGAAATCTGCTCAGCTGTGTTTATTGATGTGGCACAAGCGTTTGATAAAGTTTGGCATGAAGGACTGCTCCTTAAATTAAATTCACATCTACCAGCAAACTATCATGCAATTTTTAAATCTTACCTAATGGACAGATACTTTCGTGTCAAATGCGAAAATGAGTTTTCAATGTTACAACCCATCAAAGCGGGTGTACCACAAGGCAGTATATTAGGTCCCCTATTGTACCTAATTTTCACAAGTGACTTACCTCAAAACCAGGATATACTCACAGCTACATTTGCCGATGATACGGCACTACTTTCTACAGGAAAAACCATCGAAGAAGCAACAAACAAACTTCAAGGCGCCGTAAATGAAATAGCCGAATGGACTAAAAAATGGCGAATAAAAGTTAATAATACAAAATCATCTCACGTCAATTTTACCAATAGAATAATAACTCCAATGTCAATTTATTTTGATAACTCACTGATACCAATAACAAACTCAGCCAAATATCTCGGAATGACGTTAGATGTAAAACTGAGATGGAAAGAACACGTAAAAAAGAAAAAACAATGTCTCGAAATAAAATACAAAAACATCGAATGGCTCATAGGAAGGAATTCGTCTCTTTCTACTCAAAACAAATTAACAATTTATAACCAAATTCTGAAACCAATATGGATGTATGGTATTCAACTTTGGGGATGTGCAACCCAAAACACTATTGATATCATACAAAGATTCCAAAATAAAGTACTACGAAATATTGTTAACGCACCCTGGTACATTAGAAATAATGACCTCCACAGAGATCTGAAAGTGGAAACAGTAAACAACGTCATAACATCTATAGCAAATTCCCACCATATGAGACTAATAAGTCATGTAAACGTAGAAGCTAGTAATCTTCTCGACACTGACGACCATCCAAGGCGCCTACAAAGAAGGAAGCCTTCTGATCTGGTGACAGCTGTATAAATTACATTCAAAATGTAGTTTTTATTTTGTACAATTTCATAGAAGTAATCTGCTCGTTGGTCAACATTGACCAGTTGTAGAAAATGTTTTCTTTTCTTTTGTAAAACTTATTATATTAAAATATTTAATAAAAGTTAAATAAAAGTTTTGAAAATAAAAAAAAAAAAAAAAAAAAAAAAAACGTGAAGACCGTAAATGTTTTTCTTTTGTTGTTAATAAGCAGTGTCGAAGTGTGTTAACTCATCATCAGTCTCATCATCGTCTTGTTTTTTTATCTTTCAGCAGTAACAAACCACATCTACAAAAAGAAGAGTTATGTATGTTATTCTTTTGTATGCATCATTTTTTGTGTCTGGATTCATGATTTAACATTGTTGCGGTCTGAAGGCGGAACCTGTTAAAAAACGTTTATCGCGTGCGGTGCCTCTTTTTTTTTGTAATTACATTTTTACGAGTTTTGGTGGGAATACTTTTTTTGTAGAAATTCCTCTAATGAAAATAAAAATATATTTGAAATCTTAATCCACTTCATATATTGGTGTTTGACTGAAAAAAAAAGTTTGAGTGCACAAAAATTTTGAGTGAAAAAAATTTTGAGTAAATAAAAACTTGAGATATAAAAAATTCAAAGTAAATTCAGAGTAAAAAAATCTTTTGATAAAAAGAATTCCCTCCACTATTTTCCTGTTCCATTTCATTTCATACCCTGTTCTGTTCCCATTCGTTCCATGTAAGTTTTCTTATTTAAAACATACTTTAAAGAAATAAAAAAAAATCATTTTCAGTTTGTTCTCTATGTAAATTTGAAATTCTCAACGGAGTTTCCTTAAGTTTGGCATGAATAATCATCGAACCTCAACTTAGATCGTACACTCAAAAAAAAAAAACTGTAAAGTTAGCAAAAAATTTAGTTAAATTTAACTAAAAAAACACCTGATTTTGAACCTACTAAATTTCTAGTTAATTTAACAAAAAATATTTAGTTAACTTTTCGTAGAATGAATGTAGCAAAAAAACCGTAATTTTAACTAAAAATTCAGCTGAAAATTTCGTAACATTTTTTATTAGTTGAATTCAGTTAAACTTTTTGTAAAAAATTTTAAGTTTGTTAAATATTGGTTTTAAACACTAACACTTAATTTATTTTTTTCACAGCATTAAGTGCAGCTAAAGTAGGACTTATGAGATTTGCATAGGAGGCTACACAAGAAATGTTTAAAATTTTTCACTTGACAAAAATGTTACAAAAAATCAGCAAATTAATTAGTAAAAATTCGTAAACTCAGTTTTAAAGTCAACAAAAAAAATTAATTCAAAATTTGTACAAAACTAGTATTTTCGTAAATTGAACTTAACTAAAAAAAGTAGTTAAAACGCTGATTTTAACTAAAAATTTGCTAAAAAGCCAGTAAACTCGAGTTAACAAAAAAAATTTTGTTAACTTTACAGTTTTATTTTTTTGAGTGTAGTATTGTTTTCATCGACCACGCTCACTTCTACGCCCACTTATGACTAAAACGAAAAATTTAAAAATGTTCACTTTTTATACCCTCCACTCTAGTGATAGAGGGTATATATGGGCATCTGATCTGATGATCTAAATTTTTTTGAAAACAGCTGTTTTTCGCAGGGAACATTCGCAATTTTATTTCAAATTGGCCAGCGCTTTTTGGAGTCAAAGTTTTTCATTATTAACACGTCCGAGTCAAGTGGGCATCTTAAAATTTTAAATTGCAAAAATTTTATGGGACATTTTAAAAATTTACAAAATTCGCAAATTTTGTTTTGGCATTTTGCATTAGCAAACAAAGCTAAAATTTAATGTTAAGTCACTAGGAAGTAATGCGGAGATGCAAATAATTGATTTCGTGCATAGCATTGTCATAAAAGTCATTGTAAGCGGAAATATCTGCACTTTTATTTCCAGACATTTTGCGATGGCACATCCAAGGCGCTGCATCAAATCGCTTGAAATAAAAAAAAATCTAAAGCTTTTTCAATGCCTTATTGCAAAATCGGATGGGTCTTGAAAAAATTTTGAAGATTGTAAGAATTACAGATAAAACAAAATTTTCCTAACCTTAAAAATCATCCTCAAAGACTTATTATTTTTTTTTATTTTTCTATTATTTTTTTGCTTTTGTTTTATTAAAACAACTCTGCCCTATCTAAATTTAGCCCATAAAGTCAATAATCAACTTTCAGTTTGGGAAAATTGGCGAAAAAATACGTTTTCTTTATAATTTGTACTAAAAATGTAATAATATGACATGGTAAGCCATTTTTAAACCGTTGTAAATTTTGAACGGTTGAAAGAATTTGAATGATTTTTTTTGCATAATATTGGAAATTTTCTCTTCTTCTTATCCATATTTAAAAAAAAATGTGAACCTAATGAGTTCTTAGCTGCTTTTAATGAAGGTGAAAAGAATATTTAAAAATATATATTTTTTAATGTATCTCGCAAAATAATGAACATAGGACAAACATTTTGGACTATATTTATAGCTCTAAGTATGTTCTATAAATATTTTTTAAAATCACCAAAAACTGGATTTTTAAGATTTTTTTTAAATCGTCTAACTTAAAACCGCAATTACTTTTGCGCGCATTGATGAAAGTGAGTTACTATAACAGATTTCGCATGTTTAAGTATCAGCTTATAATCGTACAAAACGATAATAATGTGCCATAAAAAAAATTAAAAAAAAAAAATGTGAAAAAGTAACAAAAAAATATTTTGCTCATATAAGTTTGTCATTCCGTGTGTAACACCTCGAAATATTGGTCTAGGACCCCATAAAGTATATATATTCATGATCCTCGATCGATTTTAAGTCGATCTAATGATGTCCTTCCGTCCGTCCGTCTGTCTGTCCGCTGTAGAAAGCACGCTAACTTTTGAAAGACTTTACAGAGACTTCTGAAGTTTGGCATTTATGTTCGGCATTTACCTGGTCAGGTTGGTATTGGAATCCAGAGAAATCGGTCCAATGGTTCAAAAGTTATTACCAAAAGACTGAGTTTCAGCAAGGGTTTTTCGTGAATTTACGAGATAAAAAACACGCTAACTTTCGAAAGGCAATTCTGAGGATGCTGAAGCTTGGCCCCTGGCATGGTTCGTATTAAATTTCAGCCAAATCGATCAAGTGGTTCAAAAGTTATTAGGACAACCAAGAATTTCAGATTAGTTTCACTTTAAATTCACGTGTTAAAAACCTGTTAAACATGTTTTAAAAACATTGGTAAGCCACAAAAATATTTTACAACGTATTTTTGTCACTTAAAAATATTTTTACACTGAAATAAAAAAAAAAAAAAACAAAAAAAAATTTACACTCAAAAAAAGTTTTACACTCAGAAAAAAATTTAGTAAATTATTTTTTTTTTTTTTTTCACAAACTACTAACAAAAGTTATTTTACACAAAATAAAATATTTCTAATCAAAAATGTTATTTTTTTCACGTTAGAAAATTTACTATCACTTAAAAAGCGCATTGTGGGGGGTATTCATAGATTCGACCAAGTCGAATTTAACTTCTCTACTTGTTTTTTTTTTGTGTTTTTTCCCAATACAAATTTAAATGTAGTTTTTTTACGGTTTCCTCAGAAATAACTCACGTAAATTCTAATTTTTGTAAGGAATGCCTCAGTATCAGTTTCATTACCGAAGCCCACTCCAATAACGAATTTTGGACAAAAACGTACACCGAACCAAATCTGGTAGGTAAAATCAACAAAAAATTTTCATATATATTTAACAAAATTTTGCAAATTATTTTTTTTTAAGATCCAACAAATTTTATTCAAATCAACGAAATTTCGTCAAGTTTACATCCTCTGAAGAAGTAAAATTGACAAAATTTCGTCAAATTGTTTTTTTCAAGAAATGTATGTTTCGCGAAAATTAATTTATTTTTTCATGCAATTTTATTTAATTGCCTAAAGCTATTGTGTAAGTTTATATTTAAATTATTATTTATTTTTGTTAATTATAATAAACATTTTTTAAAATATTAACTTTAATTAAATAAAAAAACAAATAATTACAAAAATAATATATATGGATATTTTATTTTTTGTAAGGGCAGAAAAATTTAGGAAAATGGATAAAATATTGTGAAATTGACGAAAATCATTTTGTTAAATTGATGATATTTATTTAAATTGAATAAACTATTTTATTCAAATTAACGAAAATAATTCTGTTAATTTGACAAAATGTCGTCAAAATAATGTCAAATATAAATTTGCAAAAATTTTTATTCAATTCATCACCTCGGTTTTGTTAGCTGTATAATGATTGTTCTTTCGTCAAATCAATATGCTTTTTCGTCAATATTACTGCCATATTTGGTTCGGTGCATAAATAAAAAAATTCTGTTATTTACAATATAGCTCATTTAAATCAATATTTTTTCTTAATTTTTTACGATAGGATTGAAACAGATTCACTAAAACCGTATTTGTATATAACCCAGAAAAATTTATAATTTTAAGTTAGTTCGTGTAACGGAAACTGCTCATCATAAAACTGTAGACATTTGGTTAAAAAAAATATGTTTTTAAAAATGCCGAATATTTATTCGGTTATTATTTTTCACATATCACGTTGGATTTGTTTTTTTATCCACCAAATAAATTATGGAATCTATGTTGAAATATGTGGTTTGTGTATATGATAAGGCAAGTTATAACAATTTTAGCTTCAACATGTATAACACTATATTTACGACAATTTTAATTTCAACATGTATAACACGATTTCTGATACACAATGCACAAAGTATAAAATTATATTTGCTATTCATTAAAAATTGTATTGTTTGAATCAAAGGTGTACCGAGACCTATCAAGATTAGTGCCTGCGGTCAGTACCGTAGTACCGGGAATACCGGTATTCCCGGTTCTCGGTATTCCCGGGAAATGGTACCGGTTTCCCGGTTCTTAAATTATTCTTGGTATTCCCGGGAATACCGGTATTCCCGGTTCCGGTTCTGACGGTATTACCGGTATTCCCGGGACTACCGGTATGTATATTTTGTAAAATTGTGTAGAATTAAAAATATAAAACATGTTAAAAACACCATTTCCATTTTTTGTATGAATTTAAGAAAAATATAGTTAATGATTTTTAATTAATTTTACAAACACAACTAAATATTTCTGAAATACTGATTATATGGTGTAATTTAAATATTTTATGGTATTGTATTTTTTGTTTTTTGAGAACCGGTACCAGCATCAGAACCGGGAATACCGGTATTCCCGGGAATATATCTAGAACCGGGAAACCGGTACCAGAACCGGGAATACCGGTATTCCCGGGAATACCGAGAACCGGGAAATGGGGGGCACTAATCAAGATCGAAATTGCTCATTCACTTAAATACCCGTATAATAATAGTTTTGATCACATGATCAATTATTTTATTTATTATTTCTATTTATTTACAACTCATTTTTAATAATTTTAACATAATCGAGAACTGGTAACAATGACCGTAGTCTCGTTGTAGCAAAAACAAAACACGGGTTCTGATGGGAATCGAAACCACGACCCCTACATTCAAAGGCTAGCATGCTAGCAACTAGCCTACGGGGGCACCCTTATGTTGCCGTTGAACTTGTTTCTTCAATTTTATTTGATTATACGCAATTCTAAATACGAAAAACGTGAGAGTATTAGTGATTCTGCTAGAAATAAATATAAGTGGTTATAAGTGAAATTTTGGAAAACTAATGAATTTATCAAAGCAAACTGCGCAGAATTGTGTATTCATCCCATCAAAGGTTTGACGACCATACTTTTTCTGCAGAAGCGATTTTGATTTTCTGTTATTGTCGTGATTTGTGATTTGTGACTTAATTATAGTTATAAAACAAAAAATTGGACCCCTATCCCCTCTCCTTCCCTTATTTTTCTTGGTGAAAAATTTTGCGGTGTGACAATTACGCTGTGCTGCTTAAGCAATTTGCTATTCGCTATGATTTTTAAGGTCCGGCTATATTGGGGATTAAGGGGTTCCAAAAATGGGTCAATAAATTGGCGAATAAATTGTTTTTTTGATTTTAGTAAAAATTTAAATTTTAGTAGCAAAATCTGCTGAAAGTTTGCTAAATCAAATTGAAAGTCGTTTTAGAACCTCGTGCTTTAGAACCTTAGGAGACATTTTTGAAAACATTAAACATTTTCTTAAATTCTTAAACCTTTTCTATAGGAATACATTTTGTAAAATTTGAAAATGTTTTTATAGAAAAAATCACAATAACCAAACACTAAAAACCTCAACTAATAATTCAAATCCGATCTGAGGTCCCCTGCAAAAAAATTTTGTGTAAAAAAATAATTCTTCCAGCTAGATCCGCACCTGGCCACTATATATGAGGAGTTGATTTTTGTTTTAATTTTTGTTTTAATGGCACATCGATGAAAGTTGGCATAAATATTAGAAGCTATTTAAGAATAAGAAATTCGTTCGCGTCAATTAAATCGCGTAAAGGGGTCAAAAGTAATGACGGTTTTAGAATCTAAGTACCTAAAATCGCGATTAATTCGCGGTAAAAGAAAATTTTCACAATTTTTTATAACATATTTATTTAGGCAATGAACGTTTGTACTACTGAAAAAAATCACGGAAAATTGTATCATTGTACCAGTAGTTTAAAAAATCGGTGATGCTTTTTTATAACAAGAAAATTTAATATGGTCCAAAAAATCTATAATCATCAAAATTTTCTAACCCGCCTCTGATTTTATGATGACACATCAAGTGGGCTTTCATTTAAAAAAAATTTCATCCGATTTCGTGTAAAGCCTTGGATGTGCCAGATCAAAACAGGTTTAGATAAAATCATCGCGCTTTCCGCTTAGAATGGCTTAAAGTAAAAAGTCAAAAAGCAAATCAGTTCTACTCGTTAAGGCACGTCTATTGGTGTATTAAAATGAACATGATGCATTAATTGCTACTAAAAAAAATTGGAAACAGATTTGCAAATTTCGCACAATTTTTAAAAATGCCATAAAATTTTTGCAATTTATTTTTTATAAACCCGCCAGTGATTTTTTTATGTAAACTCACAAAAAACTCGGTTTACTCAAGAGTCCACCAAATTTCGAATGAAACCGCGAATGTTCCTCGCAAAAAACTGGTATTTTAAAAAAATTACGTTTTTTCTTTCGAACTTTGATCTGCTGAAACTCCTTAACTATTCGTGCACTCAAAAAAATAAAACTGTAAAGTTAACAAAAAATTTTTTTGTTAACTCGAGTTTACTGGGTTTTTAGCAAATTTTTAGTTAAAATCAGCGTTTTAACTACTTTTTTTAGTTAAGTTCAATTTACGAAAATTCTAGTTTTGTACAAATTTTGAATTAATTTTTTTTGTTGACTTTAAAGCTGAGTTTACGAATTTTTACTAATTAATTTGCTGATTTTTTGTAACATTTTTGTCAAGTGAAAAATTTTAAACATTTCTTGTGTAGCCTCCTATGCAAATCTCATAAGTCCTACTTAAGCTGAACTTAATGCTGTGAAAAAAATAAGAAAAAATAAGTGAAGTGTTAGTGTTTAAAATCAATATTTAACAAACTTAAATTTTTTTACAAAAAGTTTAACTGAATTCAACTAATAAAAAATGTTACAAAATTTTCAGCTGAATTTTTAGTTAAAATTACGTTTTTTTTGCTACATTCATTCTACGAAAAGTTAACTAAATATTTTTTGTTAAATTTACTAGAAATTTAGTAGGTTCAAAATCAGGTGTTTTTTTAGTTAAATTTAACTAAATTTTTTGCTAACTTTACAGTTTTTTTTTTTTTTGCGTGTGGCACATTAACGGGATAAATTCCAAAATGTTGAGAATTACAACAGCTACCAACTCTAGTTCAACTTTTTTCATTTTATGAAAAGGGCCGAAATCCCTGATCAAAAAACCTCGAAAATTTAAAAACTCTTAATTTTTGGTTTCAAAACTAAACCGTCTTATAACTTCTTACCAAGCGATGAAGCATCTTTCAAACCAACAATGAAATAATCTCTTATATGTACTGACTTTGTGTTATGCCGGAAAAGATTGAAATATAAGAAGAACTTAACCCTTCTGCATCCCTTGTATATGTGCCCTTCCTATGATCCTTTGGGTCAATATGACCCAACATTAAAATGTAAACAAAATTCCATGTTTTAATATAATCAAATATAATGAAAACTAAAAAAATAAGCCCTTCCAGAGCAATTATTAAAAAAAATCAAATCAAATTTGAAATTCAACCTTCTTTTACTTTGAGCCAACACTTAATGCAATGCATTGTGTTGGTATTAGAAAATGGGTTATGAGTAGTGTTTGTTGACATTTAATTTGATTTATTTTCAAATTATACAAACACAAAAAAAACTTTTTCAAATTACTAGGAAAGTCTCGTAATTTTACCATTTCACCAATATTTGACAGTTTTCCTTGTTTTTAAACAAACAAATTTTGATCAAATTTTACATTTTTTTTTTTGAAATTTTACAATTTTTTTTTGTAATTTTACAAATTTCAAAAAAAGTTTACAAAAAATCTAGTAAATTCACGAGAATTCCTTGTAATTTTAATTGCGCTAAAAAACTGTAAATTTACAATTTTATTGGTAAAAAAAATGGTAAAATATTGTAAAATTACTAGAAATTCTCGTAAAATAGGAATTAGCAAAAAATCCGGTAAAGTTACGAAATCTCCTTGTAAATTTTATCGTGTCCAAAAATTTGTAAATTTACAATTTTATTAGTGAAAACCTTGTAAAATTACAAAATTATTGGTTAAATGCTTGTAAAATTACTAGGAATTCTTGTAAAATAGGAGGTAGCTAAAAAAGTAAAAATTTTGTCTTGTAATTTTATAAGGTATTTTTTTTTTAGTATAGCTGACTGGGTAGACTTCTGCAGGGATTTAATTCTACATAGGGCTAGTTTGACTGATGAGAAACGAATTTTCTATGGAATTCGTTGTGCAAGACATTGGACAGTAGACAACGAAAGAATGTGATCTGCTGGAAAGGCGCCCATCTCAGCTGAACACTTACCGTGGTTATATCTATACAACAATGACGCACAACACTCATTCCGACTATGCTCCAATGAGTCAATAGAGCTGGATACCCTACTGTCATTGATGAGCTTCAACGCACTCCTTTGCACCTGATCAGATAGACCTTGAAGCACCTGCCCAGATATGCGAGTTGTACTCCATTTTCGGTCGGATATAGGCGGCATAAATAGTGAGATCAGACGGAGTGAAGAAATTCTTGCACCGTTTTAGGAAATCAAGACACTTGAATGCTTCTTTCGACACTTGAAAAACATGTTTGTTTCAACGAACATCACATTGGATTTTCATGCCTAGAACATCAAGATTCTGATTCCTCAAGAGCTATGCCACCCATGGATACAGATGATGCTGATTCCACAAGCCGTCTGAGGGTCAACACATAACATTGGGCCTTACGAGCATTAAAATCGATCCCATTTGCGAGACCCCACTCGGAGATTGTCTTAAGATCATGCTAACACGTCCCCTGTAGAACGACTCTACGAAACAAGAGTGAATCGGACTTTAGATAATTTACCAAGTGGTGATTGATCTTCATGACCTGCGAGAGCGTAAAGAAAATTGCTATTGAATAATAAAATTTGCTATTGAGAAAAAAAAAAATTAGATGAAAAACTATTCAATGAAAGCGATTTTATTGAATCTTTGACCGACAAAATTATTGATCTATCATTCTGAATGAAAATGAACCCAATTAAGTTTATTCAGAAGAAAAAAAAAATGGTAAAGTCGAACTAAACTTGCATTATCGCTTGTTGGGTCATATTGACCAAAGGATATTAAATGTGTGTAAATCGTGTTTTTAAATGTGGAGGGGGGAGGAAAAATTTAAATTTTATTATTTTCTTTTAAAACCATAATTTTCGTCCCTGTTATGGATAAATTAAAGTTTCACGTTGATATCTTAAACCTAAAGGGAAAAAATTTGCGTTTGAAAACCAAAATTGGGTCAAATTGACCCAAGGAGTGCAGAAGGGTTAAAAAAAGGAAAAGAAGTTAAAAACTATGGATTATTTCAAGCCATTTTTTATAGATTTTTCAACTTTAACCCTCTGTAACTTTTACGGATAAAGTGGGGTAATCCTTAAACATTGCTCAGTGATGGTTCAAGGTATTGTTTCCACAACTGCATTTACAGTTTTTCTAAATTCCAAAAACTGCCGGCTTTTTTGAACATTTATTTCAGTTTCACTGAGTTGAAATTTAAAAAAGATTTTGTGATATATATTTTTTTTTAATCAATGAAGGATATAATATCAAGTGACACAATATGTCTTTAGATTTGGGCATAAAAAGTTTTTTATTCGGATTTTTGGTTTTTGCAAAAATGCAAAAACCAAAATCCTCTATTAGCATGACCTTACTTGCCATTGGAATATGTTACATTTTTTACATAACATATAATAAGTTATTTTAAAACATTAATAAGATTGGTTTTTGTTATTGGATTCTATGTTTTATTTGCTTAGCCTAGTCATAAACCCGTAAACCTAATGTGGATTTCAATAACAGCAGTTGTTCTTAGGCTATAATGTTAGGTTGTTTTTTCGTAAATTAATGTAAATTTAACAGAGATACGAATAACATTATTATTGCCTGTTACACGGAATAATTTGAACAGTTATTGTAAGGCAGCTGCTAATAATTTCCATTTTATATCCTTTACTTACAATAAGAATATTTCCCTTTTAACATGATAATGATTTTATTTTAATAGTGGACTAAATAATAAGAAAATAAGAATTACAGTTTTCATTTTTTTCAAGCCAAAAAGGTTTTTTTTTAGTGTTTTTCTGTAAGTACAGATCGAGCTCGGGCTCTTATTATATTTGTTATAATGGTTCAAGTTGAAAAATTGCAGAAGAAAAATTGAATTTCTAAAAATTAAAGACATTTCTGGTATTCCCATACCGGTTAGTGTTATCATCAGTTGGATTTTTAACTTGGACTTGGAATGAACAAAAATGTTCATTACGGTAAATAAAAAGTAACATAATTATTTTTCATCAAAAAAAGATTTTTCAACAAACATTTTTTTCATTAACTTTTTTCAATTTTTTATAAAAAAACTTCGCTGTTTTTCTTTAAACATTTTTTTCATTAAATTTATTTCATAATTTTTTTTTCATCCAAAACTTTTTTCTCATCAAAAACAATATTTTTGTTCCAAAAAGTTATTATTCATAATTTTTTTTTCCTAAAATTTTTGTTTTCTTCAAAATTTTATTGTTTCATCAATAAGTTTTTTTTTCATCAAAATTATTTTTTTTTCATCAAAAACGTTATTTAATTTGCACTTTCCGCACGAACTTTTGGGCTTGATTCATGCAATTTTTGTAGAACATTTTAACCCTTTAATCGCACGTGTTAGTGGTGTTCTATGAGGAATTATGATTTTTTCAAATTTGTCGATCGACGAGCAAATTATGGTTCGTTTTGATCTAAAAACTCTATGTTAAAATTTTTAGCTAAATTGGACAAAATTTATCCGTGCTTTTTTAGTGACGAAAACACTGTTTCAAGTATTTTTGTGAAAAATATTGTTAAAAATTCAAATTCCTTGAAATCCGTGACACTCAAACAGCTCCAAAATTAAATTGAGTGGGACATTCCTAATTTTTTGAATACCTACTTAGTTTTTAGAATGTATTAAATAAATGACATGCAAAAAGTTGGTTGTTTTTGGAGTTTTGTTTAATAAAAGTTTCAGAAATTTAAAAATACTCGTTCAATATAAACCCCCCCCCCCCAAAAAAAAAAAAAAAAAAAATACGTTACATGTTATCATAAAACTACCTTTGCTCCCATTTAGTAAAAAAGATAATACATATTGCGGTTCCCAACATACATAAATGTTTATTTAAAGAATATCGACAAAAAATTAGCTTTTACTATGAAAAAATGCATTGTGTTAATTACACTAAAATAGGTGACAATTATTTACAAAAAAAAAAATTAAAATAAATTCAATTTACTTTAATTAGCACATTTTGTTTTGTGGGGAAACTGAAAAAATGCGTTATAAATATAATTATTTATTCAGGTATTAACAAAATATTTACCTTAATTAAAATGCTACAAAAAAATATAAATGTTTGGTTAAACTACTATTGTATGTTTGGTTGAAAATTTATCAACGATGCTAACAATTAATTTATAACACTGTGCAACAAGAACAATGAACCTCAATGAAAGTAGATTAGATTGGATAAACAGAAGAGTAGTAACTTAGAATTTATTTTTTATGACCCACTGTAATTTTTTTTTTTTAATGGCCTCTCTAGGAAGCACCATTGCACCAGGAGAAGCTGATTAAATAAAAGAAATTAAAAAATAAAATAAAATAAAATAAATGTGTTGGGACCGTCTTAATGGTTGAAGATGGAGGATAGGTATGCATGTCCTGAGAAAAAGTTTGGATTGAAAAATACTGTGGGTCGGTCATACACACACAGAAAGAATTGAAAACGAAAGTCTATCAACAAAAACTCGGATTCAATTAATTTTTTAATTGAAACTCCTCCGATAAAGAAAATTGTTATATCAATCATCAAATTGTAGGTGATTAATTGATTTTTTTTTTAATTAATGAATTTTTCGATTTTGATAAAAAAAAATTTTCAATTTTTTATTTAAAGTCAATTAAAATAATGATTGATTTAACAAATGAATTTTAAGCTTATGGAAAAATTATGAAGAAATTCATATTTTTGCTTTCCAATATGTTGCCGACAATAAAAAAGTAAAACCTTACACAGAAAAAATGAATTGTTATATTGACCATCATATTTGTGAATGCAATTAATTTTTTCACTGAAAGTGCTCCTATACGGAAATTTGTAATATCAACAAACGTTTGTAAATTTTGATTGTTGAAAAAATAATTGATAAATGAGATTGTAATAGTTCTCTTTTATTAATCCCAACAAACATCAATTCCAGCCTTTGAAAAAAAATCAAACTGGCACTAAATATCAAGGGTGTTTTTCAAATTGTTTTCAGTGACAAAAATTTAAACATTTAAACTAAATTTGAAACATGTTGGATATATTTGTTTTTTCCTATACTATTAATTATTTTCAAAAAAAAAATAAACATCAAATTGATTTGCCAAGTTTCTCAAACCTTATATCGAACATTGATTACACAGGGCAACACTTTTTTTTTGCCCGGGTTCTGATAGCTAATTTTGGGTAATTGGTGTACGCTGATTTCAAATCTGGCTATCGTTTTTTTGGGTCAGCTCTAGTTTTTGAGATATAGCCTAAGGAATCATTGAAAATAGGCTATTTTTGTCATGTTTGTGAGTCCATATTTACCAACACTTGTCTTACATCCAAAAAGTGAATGACGATTTTAGGTATGTTGAATATGCTGATTCTAAATATGCTCTTACTTTTGTTGAGTCATCTTTAGTTTTGGAGATATCGCCAAAATAAAATTTTTAAATTTATGCCCTCTTTAATTTTGTCTGAATATTTATCCCCTTTTTAATAACTCGAAAACGGAAGCTGTCAGGAAAAAGCTAATACCAGTTTTGGAATCGTCGCATTCAATATAGTTAAGTTCGTGTTTAAAAATGAGGCTCTAAAATTAGTTTTGGAAATTATAGCCAAGCAAAGTTGGTAAAAAACGCACTTTTTCGACTCTTTAACAGTGATTTGCTCCCGAACGCGAGCTGATGGAAAAAATTGGATAACAGATTCGGAATCAGCACACTAAAATCCATATAAATCAGTTGTCAAAGGTCAGGCAAATTGAAAAAGTTCAACTTTTGTGAACCTGTGTTATGGGTGGAAATAATTTTGTTTTCAAATGTTGTTCAATTCCGAATTTCAAATTGTCAGAAAACTTAAAATTTTGTTTTAAAAATTAAGAAGAAAAATCTAGAAATTTTATGTATTTTTATGCATTTGTGCCAATTAATTGAATGCTATAAGTATAAAAACTAGCATAAACGTTTAAAAAGTAAGTACAAATGAGTTTATGAAAAAAAAGTTATACATTTAATAACGTCTTTTCTTTTCTTTAAAGATTTCGAATTTTAAAGAGCAGACGGCTGAAGAAGAAGACCTGGAAGGAGACGACCTCAAAAATGGCATTCGATGTAATTTTTTTATTAACAATTTTTAATGCAAATAAATAGCAAATATTATTAAAATTCGTATTTACAGTTTTTTTAATAAAAAATAGTATTGAGGTTCATTTGAAAAATAATGTTAAATTAACATTATAAATAAGGCTGAGAATTCTTTGAAAACTACACTAAAATTCAATTAGATAGTAAGCATATTTTCAAGCTAAAAATATTTGTGTACATTGGAGAAACATTATACATTCAAAAAATCCCAAACTATATATCAAATCTAAATAAACTTGAAAATTTTACTTGCCGTTTTCTTTGAGAATGATATTGTTTTCACGTTGAGAACTTTGTTATTTTCAACTGGTTTTCAAGGCTAAGGTTTAAATTTTAAACTTGCTATCAATATAATATTCAATGTATTTCAAAGGTAAATGTTTGTTGGGATATTAGTATTGACAAACGTACAAATTCCTACCCAACAAACATTTACCTTTGAAATACATTGAATATTATATTGATAGCAAGTTTAAAATTTAAACCTTAGCCTTGAAAACCAGTTGAGAATAACGTAGTTCTCAACGTGAAAACAATAGCATTCTCAAAGAAAACGGCATGTTAGTTCTCAAGTAAAATTTTCAAGTTTATTTAGATTTGATATATAGTTTGAGATTTTTTGAATGTATAATGTTTCTCCAATGTACACAAATATTTTTAGCTTGAAAATATGCTTACTATCTAATTGAATTTTAGTGTAGTTTTCAAAGAATTCTCAGCCTTATTTATAATGTTAATTTAACATTATTTTTCAAATGAACCTCAATACTATTTTTATAAAAAAAATGTAAATACGAATTTTAATAATATTTGCTATTTATTTGAACTAAAAATTGTTAATAAAAAAATTACATCGAATGCCATTTTTGAGGTCGTCTCCTTCCAGGTCTTCTTCTTCTGCCGTCTGCTCTTTAAAATTCGAAATCTTTAAAGAAAAGAAAAGACGTTATTAAATGTATAACTTTTTTTTGATAAACTCATGTGTACTTACTTTTTATAAGTTTATGCAAGTTTTTATAGTTATAGCATTCACTTAATTGGCACAAATGCATAAAAATACATATAATTTTTCTACTTCATTTTTAAAACAAAATTTTAAGTTTTCTGACAATTTGAAATTCAGAATTGAACAGCATTTGAAAACAAAACTTTTTCCACCCATAATCGATGTTTGATATTAGGTTTGAGAAACATGGCAAATCAATTTGATGTTTATATTTTTTTGAAAAGAATTAATAGCATAGGAAAAAACAAATATTTCCAACATGTTTCAAATTTAGTTTAAATGTTTTAATTTTTGTCACTGAAAACAATTTTCAAAACACCCTTGATATTTAGTGCCAGTTTGATTTTTTTTCAAAGGCTGGAATTGATGTTTGTTGGGTAATTTCTTTTTCAACAAAGAAATTCAACAAACACAAACACAATTTGTTGATCTGACAAACGTAAAAAATCTTATTTTCTTTTTCAGCAAAGAAATTCAACAAACACAAAAATTATTTGTTGACATGATAAAATAATTTTGAAATAAAATTACTTGACTGAGTTTGTTGAAAACAAAATTAAAGTATTGTATTATAGACTAACAGGCGGCCGTTTTTACTAAATGTTTGGTTGATATCATGTTTGGTTGATTAACAATTGCTGTAAATTGTTGATTTAAATTTGACGATTTTATTTTCTGTGTAGTCTAAAGTAAATTTTTGAATTAATGTATTCAAATAAATTGAAGCGAAAAAAAATGTGGTATGTTGAAAATTTGTAATTTGATAGTTAAAGAAAATAACAAAAGTGTTGATTAAAACAATAATTGACTCTTTTAAATTTTGTTGATCAATAGATTTAATTGAAATTTTTTTAGCCTATAATTTTTTGTGTGCATAATCCTTCTAGGGGTAGTCTTTTGGCAGTTTGAACGGTTAGAGCATATAAAAGGAAATACCATTTTATATGGGAGCCCCCTTAGTACTTGGAGATAGAGTATAAGTTTATAAGGATGCACCATTCCAGCGTGGACTTGATAAAAATATTGGAAAACTGCAATTAAATTTTTTTAAAAAAATCGTAATTCCAGGATCTTACTGGGGAAAAAAATTGTAGAATCGATAGACGTTGCTAAACATGGGCGTGTGACTCACACTATAAAGGAAAATTAAGTGATTCTGCATTACTGCGTGAGTCACTTGCTTATGTCTAGACGTTGCCACAAAAAATTAAGCTCGAAGTTGAAAAAAAAAAAATCCGTTTTTCTCCTGTCTGACATTATTATATTATATCAGACATTATTACTGTGCGAATCCTCCTCTATTTTTAAATCCAGATATGTAGTCTAAAAAAGTCCCACAAAAAACCTTTAAAATTAATGTTTAACCTTTGTAATATCTTGTTCCATCTCTGAGATATCATAACCTGAAGTTTGAAAAACCCGGGGTTTCGCTGGTATTTTTTGCAATGAATACAAATTCAATTGAGTTTTTGCTACATTTTGCTAATATTTTACAACAAACTTATAAGAGTCTTGAAGTTATAATTTATACCAATAAAATTATTTTTGAATTGTTTAGATTTCCTTCTATTTGCTGAGATATCGTCTCAGGCAGGTTCACGTAGTAGTAAGTAGCACGTAAAAGTATATACTCATCAAATTTTCATTGACTTTTTCAAAATTCATGTGAAAATATCTCAGAGATGAAACAAGATATTACAAAGGTTAAATATTAATTTTAAAGGTAATTTGTGGGACTTGTAGACGACATTGCAGACTTTATAAATAAAGGTGAATTCTCACAGTTATAACTAGGGTTTGCAATTAACCGCAGTTTTCCTTAACCGGGTTACGGTTAAATTTCAATCGATTAACCGCGGTTAACGGTTAACCGTAATCTTTTAAAATAATTTAAATTTAATTATTTTTTCGATTAATAAAAATGTATAATGGAAGATTTATTACTGATTATGTAAAATGTAGACAGTGGAGGGTATAGCTTTTGGGGTTTGGTGGGAGAAAGTTATAAAAAAAAGTATTAGTTTAAAAAATAAAAATAAAAAAAATGATTTTTTATAGTCTTAAAGTTCCGAATTTTTACTAAGACAAAGGTTCAGTTGCTAAAAATTTTTTTCTATAGAAAAAGTCGCAGATTCTAAGATTTTTTTCTATAGAAAAACTGAAATTTGCTCTGTATAAAAAGTCTTAGATTCTAAAATATTCTTTCTAAAGAAGAAGTCTTAGATTCTGAGATATGTTTTAATAAAAACTTTTTCAGATTTTATTTATTTTTTAACGTTTCAGATACTAATTCATTTTTTTATAGAAAATTATTCAGACTGAGGAATATTTTCATTAGAAACTTTTTCAGAATCTAAGACATTTATTTTGCAGAAAAATTTTCAGATTCTGAAATACTTTTGCAGAAAAAAAATTTTAATATTCCTGTTCCGTTTTTCATTGTTTTTTCTAAAAATTACCTCTTTTGTCATACAAATCTGATGTTAATTAAATTAACCGTAACCACAGGAATTTTTATGCGGTTACGGTTGCGGTTAAATAGTGCGGTTAACCGCGGTTACGGTTACGGTTAAAACCGCATTGCAAACCCTAGTTATAACGTCTACAGCCAATATTAAACATGAATATAGAGATCAAATGTGGTAAAACTGCAGTTACAGCTTTTCATTTCGTGATCCTGTTTCATTTTTAAGGGACTTTTTTGAAGGATGAGATTTTGTAATGTCACTATTGATTGCAAATTAAAGAGGAGAATCTTCGCTAATTTTTCCATTTTTTTTTTATTTTGCCAAATCAAGAAAAAGATGTAAATAATGTAGGTACTTTAAAAAATGTATCAAAACATTTTGTTAAAAATTTTAAATGATTTTTAAGGACCGTTTTGAAAGATCATCTTACCTCATTTTTCCTGATATGTCAAAATATTAAAATGGGAAAATTAGCGGAAATCTTCAAATTTAATTTGCCATCAGTAGTGGCATCCTAGGACAAGTACAAATATTTACATTTATTGTCTAGTTTTAAACGTAATATTATCCAGTTCGTGTTTAACGAAATTTTTGTCGTTTTATCGGACGGTGTAATAAAGCAAAAAATAGGGGTTTTTCAACTTTAAGTTGAGATATATCGAAAACCTGATGAGATGGAGAAATTCGGAATACAGATTCGGATTCAGCGCAACTCAGACCCTGAGGAAAGTACACTTAAAAATACCAATAAAATTGTAGTTTTACAACTCTTTTGGCGCAATAAAAATTACAAGGAATTTTCGTTGTTATAAAAAAACCGTGGAAATTTGTAAAATTAAAAAAATTGGAAAATTACAAAAAAAAATGCAAATTTCGATCAAAAGTTTTTAATTAAAAAACAAGTAAGAGTATTATGAGATGGTGGGATACGTTTGGAGGACACCTTCCCATTTCGATAGATGTTATCAAATGTATTTATTATGATTCTTGCAATTATTTATTAAAATACATTTTTTTATATCCACGCCCACAAAATGGGGGGGGGAGTCAAACTGTGAGATTGGGCAGCTATAAAAAAATAGGTAACTTTTATTTTGCTCCCCTCTTTCCAATGTGCAAGTTTCAGGGCAATCGGTGGGTGCCCTGTGATAGACCTTCCTAGTCAGTTTCAATTTAATGTCAAATTGTAATAACAATAAAATTAATTGTATTAACAATTTTTTTTCTCTGCAGTTATACGTAAAAATAAAAATGTTTGCAAAATAAAACCGTTTCAAATGTATGTATTTAAAATCTAAATATATTTGGATTTCAAGGTATGCGGTAATGCTATATTAACACTATGTAAAATTTTTAAACTAGTTGTAAAAAACATTTTAATTAATTATTGAAAAACCACAAAATGTTGCAAAATATAAAATTAAAAAAAAAAAAAATGCTTGGGCTGTTTCGTACAAATGTATTTCAGTACATTTGTTTGGCATACATAATTAAAATATATTTAATTTTTTGTTGTGTTGTCAATGTTAATATTCATGTTTGGCACCCAATTTTTAGTTTTTAGTATTTTCAACAAAAATTAATAAATAATATAGTGCGTTGATATAAAATTTAAAACATTTGTTGAAATTGTGTAAAACAATATGTATGAGAATGAATATAACAAGCATAATGGTCATTTGATGGAAAACAACACTAAAAAAACGCAAGTAAGAAAATTATAGTCGTTAAAGACCGACCATATAATACCCTACACCCAAATTACACGGAAAGTGGGTCCCAATTTCAAACATGGACCGATTGGATCTATCTTTTGTCAAATCTTTAGTAAGTATAAAAAACACACACAAAACAAATTTAAGTGAATTAAGCTTCTATTTGTTGCCAATAAACCGCTTTAACTGAATATCGGGTGAAATTTTCACATGGGGCGTTAGTCCAAAAATGGTCCAATTATAATCGGATTTGTTAAGGTTATTAAAGTACGCGTTAAACATACACAAAGTTTTAATTAAATACTTTCTATTGTCATGAAATTAGAGAGATTGATGTAAAAATGGGGAAGGTGGTTTGTATGGGGGCTACAAGAAGAACTGGTTCGATTTAAAATGCAGTGATTTGTGAATACAAAACACGTTTAACTGCTAAATTTCGAAAGGATATCTATTATACTACGGTTATTATAGTCATTTTGGTAATATTAAAGAGGATTTTTGTATGGGGGCTAGGTCTGAACATGGACCGATTTTTTCGAGTTTCAATTGGCTTTGTTCTTGGGCCAAAAGAGGCTTAAGTTTCTAATTTCAATTAAAAATTGCGACCTGTATCGTGTGTAAACCGATAACATGGATAGGCGGACGGACATCGATCGCTCAATCTACTCAAAAAGTAATTCTGTGTCCATCGGTATGCTTTAAAGTGGGCATGGGACCAATATTAGGGAAGTTAAAAACATCAGCACAAAATCATTGTACCCTGTACCACAGAGTGGTGTTATAGTGTTATATTGTTTGTGTTGTGTTTTATCGATAACAAAAATTTTCCTTTACAAATTTTTATAGAAAAGTTTGTTATCGTTAACAAATACTTTTTATAAAAAATTATGTTATCGATAAGAAAAAAATTCTATAGAAAAGTTTGTTATCGATAACAAAAATTTTCTATAGAATAGTTTGACAACAAAATTTTTTTAAAGAAACGTTTATATTTTGAGGATGTTTATTCTGGCTCGAGGTCATTATTTTCTTTACTAATTAAAACCATGATATTCTCATAGCATAATTTTAAAGAAAATTATTTTTTTGTTTTAAATTTATTTATGTTGGTCATTTTTGCAAGACTTAATCGACACGTGTTTCGGAACTTGTCAAGATTCCATTGTCAAGATTATTTAGCAAAAATAGAAACGATTTACTACAAAGTAGCAAACGAGTCTAATGACAAATCGTTTGTGCACAAACTAGAATATTAATACATATTCGCCTCTATTCACAATGAGAATTAGAAAGACGAAGAAATTGTACCATACTAATAAGGCAACGATTGTCAATAACCAACAAAAATATTTAAAACAATTTTACATACGATAGTCCATTGGACTACAACAATATGTTTTTTGTGTTGTTGTTGTGAGAAATACTCCATATTAGGGTTATTCATCACATGGCGTGCCAACCATTGTGTTCAAATTCTGATTAATTTTTATTAAAAAATAAAAATTGTTTTATTCGACCTTTAAAATATTATATTTTGAGGATGTTTATTCTGGCTCGAGGTCATTATTTTCTTTACTAATTAAAACCATGATATTCTCAAAGCATAATTTTCAAGAAAATTATTTTTATACCCTCCAACCACTTTGTCATTCCGTGTGTAACGCATCAAAATATCGGTCTGGGAACCCATAAAGTATATATATTTATGATCCGTCCGTCCGTCCGTCCGTCTGTCCGTCCGTCTGTCCGCCTGTAGTTAACACGATGCAGTCCTAAATAAAAGAACAAGAGTCCTGACACTTGGCACAAATATGTCTTATGTTCCTAGGCAGGTTAAGTTCGTAAATGAGCAAAATCGGACCAGGGGGAAAAAAGTTCCCCCTTGAAGAACTCTGAAAAATACCATATTTTTACATGATTTTTTGTGTTTTTGTTTAACAAATGCAACATTTTTATGCCACAAGAAGTTCAAAGTCCTTCATTTGGACCCAGAGAATTATTAAATGTTGTTGTTTCGGTCCGCCCCCTTATATGGGCGTGGAATAAAATTTTTTTTTAAATAATGATAATCTGTATTTCTTTAGTGCAAAAAGTATAAGAATGTATTTTTAACGCATATTTGAGGAGAAATTTGGCCCCTCCAATTACCACAACCGACCCCTCCAAAAAAAAAAAATAAAACGCCCCTGCAATTTTTTTTTTTTTTTGCATGTTGGAGGGTATAAAAGATTCGGCACAGCCGAATTGAACACTCTTACTTGTTTTGTTTTAAATTTATTTATGTTGGTCATTTTTGCAAGACTTAATCGACACGTGTTTCGGAATTTGTCAAGATTCCATTGTCAAGATTATTTAGCAAAAATAGAAACGATTTACTACAAAGTAGCAAACGAGTCTAATGACAAATCGTTTGTGCACTAACTAGAATATTAATACACTAGCAGGCTCGCCCGGAACTTCGCCCCTGGTAATATTTAATACCTGATTAAAGAAAGAAAGGATTAGAGTCTCCATTTCTAAAATTTTCCCCTACAGAATTTTTATTTAATTTTTATCGTTAAAGTCTTGCATAAAAACTATTTAGCTTGGAAACATGTTCGTTTCGGTTAATAATGTTCTTGAAAATTTTCGAGCCCTTATATCGTTATTATTGAAACCATTTCATTCCCCGTTTCACTCCATTTCGTTCCCCGTTCTATTCCATTTCGTTTCCTTTTTTATTCATTTGGTCCCCTTTTTATTCCATTTTGTTCTAAATTCCAATTCCTTTCGTTCCATGTAGGCTTCATTCTTTAAAAAAAAATAAAAGTACTACAATAATTTACCCTTATCCCCATTAAAATCAAAATTTCCAGAAGGTACTTTTCAGAATTATTTTTTGGGCTGGATGATCCAACATTTCAACTTTTTATGACAAACTTTTCAGGAGATAGAAAAAGTTACAAAGTTCACTACTTTGCACGTTTTTGCCCCAGTAAAATAGGAATTTCCAAAAAGGACATTTTTCAGAATGTTTTGAAATTAAATGAGTAGCTCGGTAGATTTTAAAATTTTACGTCTTTTGGCCTAAAGTTATCTTTAAAATGGGCGTGGTCAATAAAACCTTCCCTAACTCACCCTGAAAGAAATTTCTAAATGTTGGTGAAAACATTTCGTATATTTACAAATTTTACGTAGATTAACCGTAGCCTATGTCTAACCTGATGGACCATTCTTAATATTGGAGAAAACATTTTTAGTTTCGGATGTTTTGAAAATTTACGTTTTTTGGCCAAAAGTGGGGTAGAAGTTGGTGTGGTCGATGAGAGCTAACCCATCTCTACCCTGAAGCACCATTCTTAATATATGTATATTGGTGATAACGTTTTTTAAATCGGATGAGTAGTTTGATCAAAATTAAATTTTACGTTTTTCTTGCCAAATGTGGGCGTAGAAATGGGCGTGGTCAATAAAACTTAGAATATTTCCACTCTGAAGGACCTAGTGTTTGTGAAAAAAATTTGGAAATCGGAAATTGCACGTATAAGTGGGCGTATAAGTCGGCGTATAAGTGGGCGTGGTCGATTAATCCTAGCATATGTCCACCCTGGAGGAACACTCTAAATATTGGTTAAAACATTTTTGAAATTAGATGAGTTTTTAAATAGATATTTAAATTTTAAGTTTTTGGGCCAAAAGTGGGCGTAGAAATGGGCGTGGTCTATGAAACCCAGGATATATCCAATATGAAGGACCATTCCAAGCATGTATTGGTGAAAACAATTTTTAAATCAGTTCAGTAGTTGTGGAAATTTTTAAATTTTACGTTTTTTGGCTAAAAGTGGGCGTAAAAGTGGGCGCGGTCGATCAATCCTAGCCTATGTCGACCCTGGAGGGACACTCTAAATATTGCTGAAAACTTTTTTGAAATCGGATGAGTAGTTTCATAGATATTTAAATTTTAAGTTTTTACCAAAAGTGGGCGTAGATGTGGGCGTGGTCGATGAAACCCAGGATATGTCCACCATGAAGGACCATTCCAAGTATGTATTGGTGAAAAAAATTTTGAAATCGGTTTAGTAGTTTCAGAGATTTTTCAATTTTTCGTTTTTTGTCCAAAAGTGGGCGTAGAAGTGGGCGTGGTCGATGAAACCTGGCCTATGTCCATCCTGGAGGAACACTTTAAATATTGCTGAAAACATTTTTGAAATCGGATAAGTAGTTCCGGAGATTACCCTCTACAAACAAACAAACAAACAAAAAAACAAACATACAAACATTACCTCTTTATAATATTAGTATAGAAGTATAGATATTCGCCTCTATTCACAATGAGAATTAGAAAGACGAAGAAATTGTACCATAATAATAAGGCAACGATTGTCAATAACCAACAAAAATATTTAAAACAATTTTACATACGATAGTCCATTGGACTACAACAATATGTTTTTTGTGTTGTTGTTGTGAGAAATACTCCATATTAGGGTTATTCATCACATGGCGTGCCAACCATTATGTTCAGATTCTGATTAATTTTTATTAAAAAATAAAAATTATTTTATTCGACATTTAAAATACTATATTTTTAGGATGTTTATTCTGGCTCGATTATTATTGCTAAATTATTTTTGCTAAATAATCTTGACAATTGAATCTTGACAAATTCCGAAACACGTGTCGATTAAGTCTTGCAAAAATGACCAACATAAATAAATTTAAAACAAAAAAATAATTTTCTTGAAAATTATGCTATGAGAATATCATGGTTTTAATTAGTAAAGAAAATAATGACCTCGAGCCAGAATAAACATCCTCAAAATATGATATTTTAAAGGTCGAATAAAACAATTTTTATTTTTTAATAAAAATTAATCAGAATTAGAAATGTTTATATTTATCAAAATTATGTAAACAAAAGTTTGTTGTCGATAACAAAATGTTCTTAAAAAAAGTTTGTTATCGATAATAAAAATGTTCTGTTATCTTTAACAAAACTTTGTAAATAAAAGTTTGTTGTCGATAACAATGATTTTCTAATCAAAAGTTTGTTATCGACATCAAAAATTTTTTACAGAAAATGTTGTTGTCGATAACAAAAATGTTTAAAATGTTAAAAAAAATTGTTCACTTACTAATTAACAAATTAAATTGCATAGCATTTATGCATATTTTAATTTTAGATAATATTTCCCATTATTTTATGAATAATTATACATATGCATTGAAAAACTATCAAATCATAAATTTATGTTTTTTGGTAATACACACATCCTTGGTTTGGTTGTATTGAATGGTATTACATACTTATTTACATATGTTTGTTATGTTAAACATGTATATTTAAAGTTATAAATATATTTAATGCTTTTATTTGTTTTATGTAAATTTAAAAATATTTTCCAATATATAAACATTATATTTTTACAACATGGTATGGCAAATCTAGTGCAATTCTCCAAAACAATGAGATATTTATGTATAAAACTTCAAAGTAGCGTGACAAATTTGAATATTCAAACCGCAATTGTGGTTAAAACTAATGCGGTTATTTGTTAACCATACTGTCTATGAAAATATTTATGTTTTTTTAGATTGTTAAACGAAATATATTCAGTCGATACTAAAAATTAAAAGAAATTTCTGGCATTATTAGAAAATACCACAAATGCATCTCTGTATGCATACTATACAGGCACGTACGCAGGAATTTATTTTGGGGGGGGCCCAAATTTTTTTTTTCAAAATTTTGTTTTTTCGCTTGAACATTTTTTCACTTACATTTTTTTACATTTTTAGAAAACAAAACATTTATTTTAAATTTAAGATAAAAAACCCAATAAGCAATTTTAAAATTCAAGTGCAAATCAAGTATAAAACAAGTGTAAATCAAGCCCTAAATTCCAGCCCCTGCTTGATTTATACTTGAATTACACTTGAATTCAATAGCATACTCCAGCAAAACGGACACTGGAATTCAAGCCCTGTTTTTACAGCCTTTTCCCTGGTTTTGAAGCGTAAAAACAGCGGTTGAATTCAAGTATCCGTTTTGCTGGAGAATGCTATTGAATTCAAGTGTAATTCAAGTATAAATCAAGCATAGACTGGAAATAAGGGCTTGATTTACACTTGATTTATACTTGATTTATACTTGATTTGCACTTGAATTTTAAATGTGCTTATTGGGAAGGAGTAATTTTTCTTTTTTTTAAAGAATTTGAAAATTTAGGTAACTTTTCTTTAAAAAATCTCAAAAATACCTTACGAGTAAAAACTGAAAACTATGGGACACCTTTTTGAATTGTTCATAAATTTTTTCATAGTTTTTTGATTATAAACCATATTTATGCAGAAAACTTCTAAGAGCATTTTTGGTATACAAAATTCTCCAATTCTAAGATATATATCATCGTAATAAAATCAAAGATACTGAAACATTTTTGGAACGAAAGACTCCTTAAATTTTAGGAAATATTTTTAGTTCTACAGTTTTTGAACAAAAAACATTATAACTCCAAGACATTTTAACCATAGAAAATTTTTTACTTTACTTACGATTTAAAACATTTTTCGCATAGAAAATTTTCAAATTTTGAGACATTTTTTGTACAAGAAAACTCTAAAACTCTGAGCAATTTTTCGTGTAGAAAAATTCTCCGATCATAAACATTTTTCGTATAGAAAAATTCTTAGATTCTGAGACATTTTTTGTATAGAAAAACTCTGAGGTTTTAAGAAAAAGGTGTTTTCATTTTGAGACATTTTACTTATAGAAAAATTCTATAAGTAAAATGTAAGTAAAATTTAGACTCTGAGACATTTTTCGTATGGAAAATTTTGAGATTATCTGAGACATTTTTTGTATTGAAAAATTCTCAGATTCTGAAAAATTTTTCGCATTGAAAAATTCTTAGATTCTGAGATATTTTTCGTATAGTGAATTTGTCTATACGAAAAATCTCAGATTTGTATAGAAAATTTCTGAGATCCTGAGACATTTTTGCATAGATGAATTCTCACATTTTTCGTACAGAAAAATTTATTTTAAGAAAAATATTTCAAATTGGTATAGAAAAATTTCAAGATTCTGATACATTTTTCGTATAGATTTTTCCGATTCTGAATGATTTTTCGTAAAGAAAATACTCTGATTATAAGACGTTTTTTGTATAGAGAAATTCTTTGATTCTAAAATATTTATCGTACAGAAATAGAATGAAAACAATTATTATGATCTTTAAAAATCTCTTATCCATTTATTGAATGAGAAAATAAATAGATTCTGAGATATTTTTTTAAAGAAAAGTTCTTAAATTCACAATATTTTTTGTCAATAAAATTTTTCAGTTTTATTTAGATATTAAAAAAAAAAAAACTTTAGTGGTATTCAGAGTCTTACTTGCCAGCCCTGACATTGGTGGCAAAAGAGAAGTACTCTTGATATATTGTTCCAGATTCAGAGTATATTTTTTGGATTTAAAAATTGTCAAATTTGATTAAACTTGGAATTACAAAAGCTTCAAATTTGTGTATACGACACAATTTTCAATGCATGTGTTCTGAAACATTACAAAAATTTCAAACCCTTTGACAAATTTCATAAAAAATCTTCGTTTTCACCATTTGTATTTCTGAAGAAATAAAAAAAAAAATATTTTAAAATATCAAAATTCATAACTTACTTGGCCTGTCGAAATAACCGTTTAAAGGTGTCTTATTCACTACCGTAAAAGTTTACGAATTTAAACCCACACAAAATTTTTTTTTTAATGAAAATTTTTTCAATATTTTGAAATTTTTAGAAAAAAACCTTCGTTAGAATAGAGATAAAAAAAATAATACTGAGCCTTTTTTGTTAACAAACGTATATTTTGTAGTGCAAAGTCTTAAAATTAGTATATTGTCAAATCATTTTGGGGGGGGCCCGGGCCCCCAGGGCACCCCCCCTGCGTACGTGCCTGATACTATACATATACTGGTTGTCAACTTATTAGAAAGTTTCAAATTTAACAATACTCAACATTATTATTATCAAACGAGTATAATTTAAAAAAAATGTTATGTAGGTTATTTATAAAGCTCTAATTAAAGCTTGATAGCGTCCTGATTGAGTAAATATTAAATGTGCTACGAGAGTCGATCTGGAAAATAGAATTATTTGTAGACATTTTTCAGCACATTTTTTAAAAATATTTCTATGTCGAGTTTTTCTAAGTTCGGACATTCAAAATTTAAAAAATAGCCTAATAGTTTTTATTCAGTAATCAACTAATTTTTCCAACAACCTAAACAAAAAATGAAAAAATTCGCATTTTTGACCTCCAATTCATTTGACCACCAACATAAGTGTATGGTAATGAGATATTTAAATAATTTAAAATAAAAATGGTCTGAGAATTTTGTTGTAGGAAAAATATTAAAAATCGGAATTTTTTTCTACCCGAGTAAAAATTTTTATATGATGCAGTATATAATGATATGTAGCACAATATATATTTATACGCAATTTGATCCGAATAATGGTGGATGTTTTTGCATTAAAAATGATCAACTTGTATAAAATATGATTTGACATTGCCTTATATTGGTGAATCCAATTAGATCTAATTGCATACAAACATAAAAAATCTTGGTGGTTTGTGGTTTGGGTTGAGATTAGATATGGGCGCGTGAGTGATTTTTGACTCACACTAACTCACACTCACGACAGGCATTTTTGAATGACGCACACTCACTCACGAGCATATTTGTTCTACTCACACTCACTCACAATCACTTGAGTAAATTTAATACAACTCACACTCACGTGCACTCACACAAGCTTCAATCACACTCACGTTGACTCACACTCACGATACTCTAATTTATACAAAAAAGTTTCAAAAACAAAAATTTCAAAAATCTTTCAAAATTTTCAGCAAAATTTAAAGTTCAGCGAAATTTTACATTTTTCTTTGCTTGTTTCGGGACGAAATCTTAAGTTAAGCCAATTTTTACAATTTTTTTGTAGCTTTTTTTGGTACGAAAGGAAATATGAAGAGAAAAAAAATCACGCAACCTCACGCAAAAATCTTACTCACGCACACTCACTCACGCAATTTTTTTCTCCACTCACACTCACTCACAATCACGTGAGTAAAAATGAATTCAGTCACACTCACGCGTGAATCAAGTGAGTCACGTGAATCACGCTCATGTGCCCATCTCTAGTTGAGATACACAACAGGTCAAATTTACAGTGACTCGCAGCTTATTTCGTGTGTTAGATATCAGTTAGCAATCCATTTAAGACAAAGTTTCCAACAATACACCTAATTATTATCAAACGAGTATTTTTGTTAAAAGTTTTGTATAGGTAATTTATCCAGCTTTAATTTAAGCTTAATGGCGTTCAGATTGAGTAAATATTAAACGTGCTACGAGGGTCGAAATGGAAATTGAAATTATTGAAAGACGTTTTTTAGAAAATTTCTTACAAATACTTTTAGATAGATTTTTCCCAAGCTCAAACATTAAAAATTTAATAAATAGTCCAGTAGTATATAGTCATTTATCAAATAATTTTTTCAATGACCAAAACAAAAATCAAAATTTTTAAAATGCAGTCGAAGAAATCCGAATTTTTTGACCTCCAATTCTTTTGACCACCAATTATTTGGAAACAAAGGAAATGTTAAATTATTTTTATATCTCATTACTAGGGATGAGACTTCCATGCAAATGCATGTTTTTTGTCGATAGTCTAAAAACGATGTTGACCAATTATCTTTCCGAATCAAGAAATTTGCTTTAAAATGTCATTGATTTGTTTTTGCATATTTTTGCATATTTTGGTTAAAATGCATATTTTTGCATATTTCGGTTTTAAGTGCATATATTGTGCATATTCTCAACTTTTAAGTGCATATTTTTGCATATTTTGATATAAATTAGCAAAAACACATATTGAAATTTATTTGTTTCAAAAAATATTTTGAATTTTTAAAATTTATTATGAAAATAAGAAAAACTATTTTTTTTTTTTTTAGTTTTTTTTATAGATTGCCATAATTTCCATAAAAAAATCCTGGGTTTATAAAGTTTTAAATGTTACTATTTAAGCCCGGTGTTATTTTTTGCTTTTTTAAGAAGTTTTTCGAATGAAAACAAGACTTTTATTGCTCACATTTTATTTTTTAGTGCATATTTTTAGGTTTTTTAGTGCATATTTTGATTTTTTAGTGCATATTTTAAGCGCATATTTTCGTTTTTTTAGTGCATGAAAATTTCATCCCTACTCATTACTATACACGTAGGTTTACTAAAATTATTAAACAATTAAATCTTTTCTTTGTTTACCAAAAATTGGTGGTCAAAAGAATTGGAGGTCAAAAAATTCGGATTTCTTCTACTGTGTTTTAAAAATTTTGGTTTTTGTTTGTGGCTTTGGAAAAATATTTTTAAGTAATTTTCTAAAAAAGGTCTTTCAATAATTTCAATTTCCATCTCGACCCTCGTAGCACATTTAATATTTAGACAATCTGAACGTCATTAAGCTTTAATTAAAGCTTGATTAATTCCATAAACAGGTTTTTTTACAAAAATACTTATTTGATAATAATTAGGTCTATTTTGGTTAACTTTGTCTTTGTCTTGCTAACTAATATCTTTCACACGAAATAAGCTGCGAGCCACCGTACATTCACCAAACATATAATTTCCTAAAACAAAAAAAATTTTTGGGTACACTCAAAATATTTTGTAGGCAAAAACAATTGAAAAACACACATAAAACCAGTGATTAAACAATTGAAAACCATCCCAGTAATTATTCATTTGTTTTAACAAACATCAACATTTATTTTTTACTGTTGACAAAATTTTCTAAAGTAATAACATTAAATATTAAAAATTACGTTTTTTTCATTTTTTTTACCAACAAATTTGAAAAAAATAACCTACGAAAACATTAAAAATTAATGATAGTTCTGTTATTTTTACCAACAAATTCCAAAAAAATAACCTACGAAAACATTAAAAATTAATGATTTCGTAGGTTATTTTTTTCAATTTTCTATTGAAATATTTTTTTTAAATTTTTTAATAAAATTTTGGGGAATCGATCCCGCAATCAAGTACATTCTGGCCAGACACTCTACCCATCGTGCCAAAGTCACTTGATACAAACATGTTTTTATATTTCTATAAGTAACTTTTTGATTTTTTTTTTCTACAAAAAAAAAACCTACACAAGTAGGTAAAAACCAATGATTTTTCTTTAAAAAATGGCAACAAGTTAAAAAAAAAAAAAAGTACACAAAAATTTAAGAAGAATCACTTATTTTTACTTACAGAACAAAAATAAATGACTTTAAAAATTGAATACTAGTGAAAGTCTTTATTTTTTATGTTGATATTTTGGAAAGAAAGAAGAGAAATAGTCATTTAAAAAAACTGAACATTAAACAAATGATTTTTCTTTAAAAAATACCAAAACGTAAATATTTTTAAATGCACAACAAACAGTTAATGACACAATTTTCTGAGTGTATAAGAGAAAAGTCTCGGGATCTTAAAATGTTTCTATAGGAAAAATTTTAGAATTTTTGTATAGAAAAATAATCTGAAATTTTTTTACAGGAAACATTTTAGAAAGAGGAAAAAAAGAAAGGGAGAAAAGATAAGAAAATAATCTGAAAATTTTTATTCTAAGAAAAATGCCTACACTGATAGAAAAACTCTTCATATCACTAATGAATGGAATTCATTAACGTTGTTTCATTACAACAACAACAAATGATGAATGAAATTACATACATATTGTGCAAGTTATTCAATAATTTTGATTCATTAGATTTCGTAGTTTCATTAAAAAATTTCATTAGGTTTTGTTTACAAAATTTTCGGTTTTTTGACACTTGTCTGTTTAGTCTGTTAGTTTACGCGCTCAAAAAACAGCTAATCAGAGCGTGATTTTTTCTAAGAATTTTTTTTACTAAATTTACAATGAAATATTGTTGATTAATTATAAGTATTTATGAATCTCACGTTGTTTTAAATTATTTCGGGGTTTTACTTATTTATTAAAAGTAAACGTTATAGTAAAATTTTGTGTGAGAAAACTGAGTGAAATCTATAGATAAAATAAAAAATATTTGAAAGTGTTTTTTTAAGTTGGTTATTTTGTGATTTTTTCAGATTTTTTACGAAATTTTAAATAAAAACTAAATTATTAATTAACTAATTCTTGTGATGTTTTGAATTAGTTCATGGTTTTAATTATGTATTACAATTTAAGGTTGGAGTAAAATTTTGTGCGAAAAAACTAAGTGAAAATAATTATTTATTATTTTTAATTCTATAAAAATATCCTTAGAATTTCATACATATATTTCTTTTTAAAAATAAAAGTAACATTTATTCAAAAAAAATATTTCATTTCAAAAATAAAAATTAGGACTTATTCAATGAAAGTATTTCATAAGAATTAAATACTTTTTCATTAAAGTAATGAAACATTTTCATAAAATACAATTTATTCTTTGTATGAACAATTTTCATTAATTTAATAAAACTAGTTCTTGCAATTACATTTTATGATACCCATTTCATTAATTCAATGAAACCCTACATAGGTTCCTTTTTAACGTCATTTTTCATAACATTAATGTAGATTTTCATTACTGTCATGTACAAATTTCTATCAGTGTAAAAAATTTAAAATTTTTCTAAAGAAGTGTCTCAGATTCTTAGAGTATTTCTTTAGGAAAAAAATTCCCTAAATGTTTAAATTACCCAGCAAAAAATAAACGAAGTGGTTCAAAAATAAGTAGTGGTTTCACTACATACAAAGTAGCGATAGGGTCCGAACTTCATATTCCGTAGGAAGTACTTTTAAAATCACTTCCAAAAATGCTACAAAATAACAATAAAAACATCTTTCACCAGTTCTTTGCTTAATGATTTTAAAGTAACTTTTTCATATGTTCTTAGGAATCAAATCACCACAACATATGAACTTCTTTTTCAACTGAAACAATTAGAATGAGGGTGATACACGAAGTATGCAATTTTTTCTACGTCCAGCTTCAAACTGATTTAGGTTTTGCAAAAATGGTGACAAAATTTGGTAATGGCATTTCTTTTCTCTTTATTTAGAGCTTAAAAAATCGAAAAGACGAAAATCGATTATTGATAAATTTTTCAAATTTCATATCTTATATCAAAAGAAGTTGGTTTCTATCACGTAAGGTTTCTAAGATATTCGCGTTTTAATATTGAAATATTTGGGTCTCCTCTGTAACGTATTCTTAAGTTGCTCAAACACAATAGAACTCGATTTAGTAAAAATAAGGCATCTTTATTCCAAATCTGGCATCCAAATTTTTCTATCGCGTACTGTTTTTGAAATATTGGCGTTTGAAAAACTTTAACTCGATGTTACGCACTTATAATCTTTATAAATCACACTTAAATTTTCAAACGCGAATATCTCAAAAACAGAACATGCTTGAAAATTGTGGATTGCAGTTTTGGAATCAGGAGGTCCATTTTATATGAAATCAAGTCCTATTTCGTGGAAGCAACGTAAGAACACGTAACAGTTGACCCCTAAAAATGCTTTTTTTACTTTTTAACAGCGAATATCTCAAAAACGGTACGTCCCAGCAAAACTTTGGTAATGGGTAGTGATTATATAACACATTACCAGGTAATGTATATAACTTATTTGTAGCATTATTTTATGATGTCTTACCAAACATTTGTTCCGCAACGTATTATTTTCAAGTAAAAAATTATGCATTACTAATAGTTTGCTACGTAATGCATGATTCTTGGAAAAAATGTATTTCATATTTATTATTTCTAAACATTAAATCATGGATGACTTATATTTCGTTACATTATGTATTATTTGAAAGTTTGAAATAATGCATTATTTATAATTGGATGCATAATGCATTACAATAACATAAAAAATAATTATTTTATAAAAAAATGCATAAGTTTAAACTAGAGATGGGCTCACGACAGGAAATTTCTAACGACACACACTCATGAGCATATTTTATCTACTTACACTCTCTTACAATCACGTGAGTAAATTTTATACAAAATTACTTTTTCACTACTCGTAACACCTTATATATTATCTTCTGGTATGCTATATTATTTCATTTCTCGTAACCTATAAAATATCATATATTTTACACCTTACTCGTATTCTTCGTTATAAATTTATGACTTATTTTATACCTTACTGGTATTCTTTGTGATAATGTAGATGCATTACTTTGAGTCTCATCGCCTGTTAAAATCATCAATGCTGCAATGTATAAAATAAGAGGGCAAATCCACCTCAAACCACACAGCATTCGGATTTGTCACCTTCGATTTAAATAAAATTTGACAAATATATTGCAAATGGATAGTGTTCCTAAAATCATTACCCTTCTGGCTCCAAAACCTTTCGGTTTTCGAAATATGGCGTCTTGAAAATTGGCAAAAACGTCAAATTTTCAATAAGGTCCACATACAAAGTCACCCATAACTTTAAAACTATAAAACCCACAATTACCAAATAGGTATCATTTGAAAGCTGAAAGGATTACCTTATAAGTGGCATGAACAATTTTTTCTTGTAACGAAAGGTCAAAGGTCATATTTCAAGGTCTAATGTTCAAAGACCAATATCTCTAAATCCGATATTTTTAAAATTCTCAAAAAAATATATGATAACAATCAAGTCTTTCCCTACATTTGTATCAAAATTTTAGGGTGGACACTCATATGGTTCCAAAGTTACAGAGGAAAACGTGCTTGAAGTCAAGATTTTCTCTACGAGTTCATATGCAAAAGCTTACACACACGAAGCAGCATAGCATGCTAGCATGCTGCTAGCAGTAAACAAACAATGGGACGGACCTAAAAACTGAACCCATTATTTATTAATATTTCGACCTCCTGAATTTGATTTCACTATCAAAACTGAATTTTATCGTTGGGTTTTCTTGTTTTCTTACAAGGAAAATCTTCAAAGTGAACATACGTAATTTCTTTGAAATTTATGCCTATGAAAGACAACAAATATCTAACATCGACCTGTCTGAGCTTATTGGTCTTAATTTAGTTTAAAGGGTTAAACAGGAGTCAAAAATTACAGATTTTTAGTAATTTAAACTTTTAGGTACATTGATGCCACTTATCAGATCCGTTTCATTTGAAAAAAAAATGTTGCGTCTGTTTGAGACATTTTATTTGTTGCATACACTCAAAGAATTATGTAGGTAAATTCCAGTGAATATTCACTTAAAACAAATGAAATTTTATTTAAAAACCATTCCACTGTTTTTTCATTTAAAATAAAAACACATTACAGTCAATTTTAAATGCTAATTTAATGACTAACCAAAACATTAAAAAACTAGTGAATATTCAGTTATTTTGTATTGAAAAACGGTAAAACTATAGAAGAAATATTTTACTGCCGAATTTAAATGTAACAGAAAATTCGTTTTTAATACAGTAAATTATTTTTTTTAAACTACAGAAACAGTAAAAAAATTAAATCCTTTATAAAATAAGTGATTTTTCTTTTAAAATGACTTTACTGATTACTTTTTAAAATAACCTACAAACAGTTAATGACATAATTTTCTTAGTGTAATTGTTTTTGTTAAAAATGTATAGTTTTTTTTAAACTATATAGTTTTTGTTAAACTATATAGTTTTTGTTAAACTATATAGTTTTTGTAAAACAAATTCATTGTTGGTACTATTTTTTATTTAAATTAAGCAATCACATGAATTTTTTATTTTATTTATTTTTATGCTTGATTATATTCTTGTTTATGAGCTTTATTCCGCTTTGAACATACGGTTCCCCCACCCCATTCCTATTTCCCTACTATGCACTATAGGAAATTTGACCCCTTTTTTTGGCCAAAATTATTTACAGCCAAACGGCTGGACCGATTTGAATGATTTTTTGGATTTGACTTTTGGAAGACCCTTAAGAGGGAGGGAGTGACTCATAAAGTTTATCGTACACTTAAAAAAGAAAACTTTAGTAAATTTACCTAAAAAATTTACTAACAATTAGTTCAAAACAGGGTTTCCGAGGTTATAAGTTTTCGCATCTAAGATTTTTTAGATCTTTTATAGATTATCTGGTTTTCTAAACTGTTTTTTACTATTTTTTTGAGTGTACACTAACTTTCGAATATAACAGTAGAAATTTATTTTAACAATTTTAAGAAGTGTCAAAGCTACTTTTTAATAAGGATTTTATTAAAAAATTTGATTTTTGAGTTCCAAGTCGTTAACTACATTTCAAAATGCCACTACGAGCAGCTGCAGATGAAGCAAAAGCTAGGGGCTCAACTTCCCTATTTAGATCTTTAGAGATTTCTGCTGTAATTCGTCTTTTTGTTCTCGCATATTTTGACAAAAAAAGTTAACTGCGGTCGCCCAGGTTTCGATTTAGTGGGGGCAGGCTGCGTTTTACATATTCTTATCCAAGTATTGCCTTTAAGCCAAACAGCATGCTGTTTTTCAAAAACTTCCACTCCTACAACTTTTTCAAGCCTTTTCATATTTATACTTGAACAAAATATTCTTGATTGCTCCTTTATATATTTTTTAAAGTTTTCGAAACGATCACTTTCATCTATGTATGAAAAGAAATGTGCACAAATAGCGGCTCTTTCGTCATACTCGTTGTGTTTCTGTCGCCATATATGTAATAAATGGGAATTTTGCGCGCAGTAGTCACCTGGAAAAATGCGTTTTTAAAAAAAGTTTGCAAATATCCGACCTTGAAATTTGATAAATTTGGAAGGTAATTGATTGTCCTAGAGAACTTATATGGTTTTGTAGCTAACATATGCTATCATTTTTTTGTAAGTCTAAATAAAATTCCAATTCATAATTCCAGAAGTTCATGTTAAGGTCACTTCAATTTTTCCAATTTAATCGATCTACTAGATAAGTTCACTAACATTTCACTATATATCATTAAAGTACTCACCTTCGACATTATTTTCCATTTTTTAGTTTTTAAAAATTATTAATTTTTATTATGAAAACTTTTATTAGAAACTATCACAAAATTTACTGCACTAAATCGTTATTTGATAACTAATTTAGAAATTGCAAGAAAATCAGCTGATAAAGTTACAGTAAACGAATTCTGTCAAAAAATTTAAAAATAGATGTTTACTTTGTTGTATTTTTTTTATATTAAAGCTACAAAAAATAAGCTTTCCAAAAATTTTAATTTTGACTTTTGGCCAAAAAATGGGTAAAATTTCTTATAGTGCTATGGAAGAATATAGGTTTCGAATGAAACCGATCTGTTATATGTGGCATCAATATAAAGTACCTAAACTTTAAAATAACTGAAAATGGGTAATTTTTAACCCCGTTTAACCTGAATTTAGGCCGACAAGCTCAGACTGGTTGATTTTAGATTTATTTTTTCTAGCTTGTGTATAAATTTTAAAGAAATCAGGTATGTTCACTTTCGAGGACTTTCCTTGTAAAAGAACAAGAAAACCGCTACAATATAACTCAAAATACATAAAAAGTTTTAAGCCTTGTTCTAGGCCCGCACCTTTGTTTACGACTATGTATATTGTTTTGTTTGTGCAATATTTTTTATATGAACTCGTAAAGAAAATCTTGACTTCAAGCACGTTTTCCTCTGTAACTTTGGAACCATATGAGTGTCCACCCTGAAATTTTGATACAAATGTAGGGAAAGACTTGATTATTATCATATATTTTTTTGAGAATTTTAAAAATATCGGATTTTGAGATATTGGTCTTTGAACATTAGACCTTGAAATATGACCTTTGACCTTTCGTTACAAGAAAAAATTGTGCATGTCACTTTTAAGGTAATCTTTTCAGCTTTCAAATGGTACCTATTTGGTAATTGTGGGTTTTATAGTTTTAAAGTTATGGGTGACTTTGTAGGTGCACCTTATTGAAAATTTTACGTTTTTGCCAATTTTCAAGACGCCATATTTCGAAAACTAAAAATTTTTGGAGCCTGTAAGGTAATCATTTTATGAAAACAATGCATGTGAAATATTTTTTGCGAATTTCATTATAATCGGAGGTGACAAATCCGAAAATCACAGTTTTCTGTGCGGTTTGACATGGAATCATCCAAGAGATCCTTTACCTTATTTTATACCTTATTTGGTAATCTAAGTTTTGCTGGGGTGCTAGAAAAATTTGGACGGTAGATTTGGAAGCAGGAGACCTAAATCTATAAGGACCAGTTAGAAATTTCACTGGAAGGTTTTTGCTGTCGAACAGTGTTTTTAGTGTAAATATTACAAAAAAATACTCTTTCAATCTTACAAAAATAAGTGAAAAAAGAACTTCTAATTTAGAAGTTCTAAATCACCAAATAAAAATGACATAATCACACACAAAATGCCAAGAAATATGTACTTCTAAAGAAGTGATGAAAAAAGTCAAGTTATATTAACATCCGGATCACTACTTCAGAAGTTGTGATAAAAACACTAGTGATATATGTTATACTTAAGTGTCAATCTTTCGCCACTGAAAAGTGGCGATAAAAAGAACATACTTTGTGTGTCACGCCCATATTAAATTCATCAATGTTTCAGTTGAAGAAGAAGTACATCTGGTTCATAAGTTGTGGTGAATTTTGTAGTGAATGGTAAGCTCTTTTTTTGCTGGGTATTAAAAGGAAATTTTAAAAAAACATCACTTTTGTTATATGTCGTTAAGTTTGAGGGAAATTTTTTTAATTTTGGTCTGTTCATGTTTGTTATAACGGCTTTATATGAAATGTTAACGTTAGAAGTATACACTAATATGAATTTTTTTTTGATGTAAAAATGTTGTTTTATATCAATGCAGGCATTAGTTTTATTATGGATTTTCTATATTGTATAATAACATTTTAAAGCATATCCCTTGATTGACACCGAATATTGGTTCTTAGAGGTATTTTGAAACTCATTGTCAGTGTTTACAGTTTTTTCAGTGTTTTTATTGAGTAGATTTATTCTAGCTCGAGGTCATTATTTCCTTTACTAATTAAAACTATGATATTCTCATAGAATAATTTTCAAGAAAATTTTTTTTCTGTTTTAAATTTATTTATGTTGGTCATTTTTTGCAAGACTTAATCGACACGTGTTTCGGGATTTGTCAGATCCCATTGTCAAGATTATTTAGCAAAAATAAAACCCTATACTACAAGTAGCAAAGGGTCTTTAATGACAATCGTTAATGATCAAACTGAAATATTAATACATATCGTCGGTGCGCCGACCAGAACACCTATGTGTAATTTTTTTATTTTTTTTTATTGGCCCATTAGGAAGCCTATCAGGTAATGCATTTATCCCCCAGAGCGTTTCCCGTTATCTCAAATGGTTTCAAAGTTAGCTTAAACTCCTATGTGTTACCTATAATAGAAATTCTCCGGCAAAAACACTTATGTGTTATTAGTACACATAACTGTTTTTGATTTAAACGTAAAAACATTGCGTCTGCCTTTGGTTTTTTTATAAATTGATATTTTAAAAGTTTTCTGAACATTTTTTTTGTAATATTCCGAAACTTTATTGCATAACACTGTGCAACACGATTTAAAAAAAAAATAATTTCCAAATTTTTTTTAAATGCGTTTTGAACAAGCTAAAAAAAGTATAAAGTATAATTATGAGGTAAATAATATCAAAAGATGTCCTTAGTGAAATTTTAAGGCGGTTCGTTTCTAAGAACATACATTTACATACATTAACCCTGTGTGTCCCATTTTTACGTGTCGTTTTGGTACTTTTTTTAAATATCCTCGTTGAACGCCATTAAAACGTGCGGTTAAAGGATTAAAATGTTCTACAAAAAAATTAGTTTTACATCAAATTTTACTAGGGGTTGTCACAGGTCAACATTTTGTGCGAAAAGTGCAAAATGCTTAAATAAATTTAATTGTAAATTATCACAAACTGTTAAATCACCAAAGTCGTGTAAAATAATTAAAAAAAAATATAAATCTTTGTCTGAGCTAAATGATGATGTCTTCAGTGAAATTTGATGGCGGTTCTTTACACATTATCTTCCATTTTTGGGAGTAATCTTGGTCCTTTTGCCAAATACCCTCATAGAACTTCACTTAAACGTGCGTTAAAAGGGTTAAAATGTTCTACAAAAAAGTTTTGCAGCAAATTTTACTAGGGGTTCTCAAAGGCCAAAAGTTCGTGCGAAAAGTGCTTAAAAAAGTAAAATTGTAAAGTATCTTGGTAAGACACAATTTAACAAATTATGATAATTTAAAATTTTCCTTTTTTAAACCTTTTGCTTACATCGCACGAACTTTTGGTCTTTGACAACCCCTAGTAAAATTTGATGCAGAAAATGTTTGTAAAATTGTTTAACCCTTTATACGTATGCCTTAGTAGTGGACTATGATGATATTTAAAAAAAGCACCAAAATGAGTATAAAGGGTTAACATGTTCTAAGAAAAGAACCGCCATCAATTTTCACTGAATTATCTCTTAACTTTATTTAGCTCAAAAGCAGATTTATATTTTTTTTCGACTTATTTCACTCGACTTTTGCAAAAAAAAAAGTTTAACAGTATTTGATAATTTACAATTTTACTTTTTTAACCATTTTGCACTTTGCAGGAACTTTTGGACTTTGACAACCCCTAGTAAAATTTGATGCAGAAAATCTTTGTAGAAGATTTTAACCCGTTAATGTACGTTTTTGTGGTGTATGTGGTGTTGTATGAGGATATTTAAAAAAAGGACAAAAATGACCCCTAAAAATGGCAGATAGAGGGTTAATATGTTCTACGAAAAGATTCGCCATTTCATTTCACTGAAGATACATTTTGCCATTTTTTGCATCAGAATTATATTTAATACTTTTTTTGACTTATTACTTATTATTATTTTGGTTTTCCTGATAATCACTTTCTGCATTGGTAAAGTTTTTCCGTCTCTTTGTGATAACAAAATTCACATCAGAAGTTTTCAGCCTTGCAAAGTACGAAATGAAAAACTTTTTACAACAAACACATGGGATGAAAAAAAACACCAAAATAATTTTACGTGTGTTTTAGTAAATGTTGCATCGTTGTGTAGTAAATGTTACATTTCGCACATTGCAAGGATAAAAATTCTAACGTAAATACCATCAATATTTCGCTACAAGTCCATGCGGATATATAACTTGCAAAATTTTTACTTTTGAACAACAAATAAAAATTTATTTAAAATAAATTTAAGAACAAAAACACCTATGTGTATTATATATTTTTTATAAACATGTAAAAAGTCCGAAACAAAATCACCTATGTGTAGTTTTTTGTTAAAATCTTGTACCACTTCAGATTAAAAAAAGATTTTGTATGTTTTTCAACGCGTAATATTTTTAATGGGTTTAGGAAAAATAAAAAAAATTTACTTTAAAAAAATGTTGCGAATTGGCAAAATAAAACGGTTTTTTTGCTCTTCTGAACAATTCATAAAAAACACATAGGTGTTCTGGTCGGCGCACCGACGATATACGACTCTACTCTCATTGGGAATTAGAAGACAAAAATTGTACCATCGTAGTAAGAACACGATCATCATCTAACCAACAAAGCCAAATATTAAAACAGAAAACATACACACTGATTACCCTCGGAAATCCAGTATGAATTTGTTGTTGTCGCAAATATTTCTATTCACGTTGTAATACCATAATTAGAGGTATTAACCATGGCGTGCTAACCGTTTTGTTCAAATTCTGATTAATTTCTATTAAAAAATAAAAATTGTTTTATTCGACCTTTAAAATATTATATTTTGAGTAGGTTTATTCTAGCTCGAGGTCATAGATTGAACCTACTCAAAATATAATATTTTAAAGGTCGAGTAAAACAATTTTAATTTTTTAATAAAAATTAATCAGAGTTTTAGAACATTTTTTTTTTGCAAAACCAATAAACAGTCTTGTTTGAAATCGTACTTCTTGCACTATAAAGTGGTTAAAATCGAGTTCTTGGTGTATTTTTGTTTGTATTCATTAAAAAGTTACAACAAAATTGCAATAATCTAACAAATATACAATATTTTCAATTACCAAAATTTTATAATATGAAATATAAAATTTACATAAAATTCATAAAATATTCATTGAAAAACATTTTTTTTGCACTTATTTCGATGTGCATATAACTACGAATATGAATTTAATTTTTGTTGTGTCATTTCGATACAGTAAACATTAATGGTGATATAATCATTTTAATTCATAGATGAATTTTTAATATAAAATGAAGCATGTTGTTTTTCGAGGATAATTTTAATGATTTTAAATTAAAATTCATAGAATTTGCATACTTTCCATTTTAGAGATTGATTTATTTTGCAAAAATTTGGCGAAAAAAAAGAAAAGCTTGTTAATAAAAATATAATTTAATTAATTTAAGGGAAACTAATTATGCTTATAAACATTTATTTAACCCCTCAACTACATGAAACTTCATATTTTTCTACAGAAAAAATGTTTTTACGAATGTAAAACTATTGCTAAAGGATTTATATGGAGGGAAAAAAAATTTGTCTCATAATCTGAGACTTTTTCTATATAGAAAAAATGTCTCAGAATCTGAGACTTTTTCTATATAGAAAAAATGTCTCAGAATCTGAGACTTTTTATACCCTACACCATACTGTGGTACAGGGTATAATGAGTTTGTGCTGATGTTTGTAACTACCCGAAATATTGGTCCTAGACCCACCTTTAAGTATACCGATCGACTCAGAATCACTTTTTGAGTCGATTTAGCGATGTCCGTCCGTCCGTCCGTCTGTCCGTCCGTCCGTCCGTCTGTCTGTCTGTCTGTCCATGTAAACGGTGTAAACACGATACAGGTCGCAATTTTTAATCAATTGACTTGAAATTTGAAACTTAAGTCTCTCTTGGCCCAAGGACGAAGCCTATTGAAATTGGAATAGGACCATACAAAGGTCCTCTTTAGTTTTGGCTCAAATGACTCTAATAACCGTATTATAGAAGGTATCGCTTTGAAATTTGGATGGTAGACATGTTTTGTCTTCACATATCATCATTCCGAATTTCAAAGAAATCGGACCAGTTCTTCTTGTAGCCCCCATACAAACCACCTTCCCGATTTTCACATAAATGTCTCAAATTTCATGAAAATAGAAAATATTTAATTAAAATTTTGTTTGTGTATGTTAAACGCGTACTTAAATAACCTTATCAAACCTGATAATCATCGGACCAGTTTTGGACTCAGGCCCCTTGTGAAAATTTCGCCCGATATTCAGTTAAAGCGGTTTATTGTCAACAAATAGAAGCCTATTTCACTCAAATTTGATTTGTGAGTGTTTTCTTCACTTATTAAAGGTTTTACAACATATAGATCTAATCGATCCATGGGACCCATTTTCCGGGAAACCTTGGTGTAGGTTATTATATGGTCGGTCTTGACCGACTATAATTTTCTTACTTGTTCTATATAGAAAAAATGTCTCAGAATCTGAGACTTTTTCTATATAGAAAAAATGTTTCAGAATCTGAGACTATTTCTATATAGAAAAAATGTCTCAGAATCTGAGACTTTTTCTATATAGAAAAAATGTCTCAGAATCTGAGACTTTTTCTATATAGAAAAAATGTCTCAGAATCTGAGACTTTTTCTATATAGAAAAAATGTCTCAGAATCTGAGACTTTTTCTATATAGAAAAAATGTCTCAGAATCTGAGACTTTTTCTATATAGAAAAAATGTCTCAGAATCTGAGACTTTTTCTATATAGAAAAAATGTCTCAGAATCTGAGACTTTTTCTATATAGAAAAAATGTCTCAGAATCTGAGACTTTTTCTATGTACACACAGAAAACAAATTTGCCAATTTCCAACTAAAATTCAGTTGTTACAACAAAAATTCAGTTGATGAATTTGTATTAAGGTTGTAAGAACTGAATATCGGTAGTTTCAACTAAATTTTGTTGATACAACTGACTTTTGATGAAAACAACTAAAAAATTGGTGTGCCCCAGCGAAATGCAGTAGCACCAACCGAATTTTGAGTTGATGCAACTGAAAAATTCAGTTGGAAATTTATTTTTCTCTGTGTAGAAAAAATGTCTCAGAATCTGAGACTTTTTCTATATAGAAAAAGTCTCAGATTCTGAGACAATTTTTCTATATAGAAAAAGTCTCAGATTCTGAGACAATTTTTCTATATAGAAAAAGTCTCAGATTCTGAGACAATTTTTCTATATAGAAAAAGTCTCAGATTCTGAGACAATTTTTCTATATAGAAAAAGTCTCAGATTCTGAGACAATTTTTCTATATAGAAAAAGTCTCAGATTCTGAGACAATTTTTCTATATAGAAAAAGTATCAGATTCTGAGACAATTTTTCTATATAGAAAAAGTCTCAGATTCTGAGACAATTTTTCTATATAGAAAAAGTCTCAGATTCTTAGACAATTTTTCTATATAGAAAAAGTCTCAGATTCTGAGACAATTTTTCTATATAGAAAAGGTCTCAGATTCTGAGACAATTTTTCTATATAGAAAAAGTCTCAGATTCCGAGACAATTTTTCTATATAGAAAAAGTCTCAGATTCTGAGATAATTTTTCTATATAGAAAAATCTCAGATTCTGAGACAATTTTTCTATATAGAAAAAGTCTCAGATTCTGAGACAATTTTTCTATATAGAAAAAGTCTCAGATTCTGAGACAATTTTTCTATATAGAAAAAGTCTCAGATTCTGAGACAATTTTTCTATATAGAAAAAGTATCAGATTCTGAGACAATTTTTCTATATAGAAAAAGTCTCAGATTCTGAGACAATTTTTCTATATAGAAAAAGTCTCAGATTCTTAGACAATTTTTCTATATAGAAAAAGTCTCAGATTCTGAGACAATTTTTCTATATAGAAAAAGTCTCAGATTCTGAGACAATTTTTCTATATAGAAAAAGTCTCAGATTCTGAGACAATTTTTCTATATAGAAAAAGTCTCAGATTCTGAGACAATTTTTCTATATAGAAAAAGTCTCAGATTCTGAGACAATTTTTCTATAGAAAAAGTCTCAGATTCTGAGACAATTTTTCTATAGAAAAAGTCTCAGATTCTGAGACAATTTTTCTATAGAAAAAGTCTCAGATTCTGAGACAATTTTTCGATAGAAAAAGTCTCAGATTCTGAGACAATTTTTCTATAGAAAAAGTCTCAGATTCTGAGACAATTTTTCTATAGAAAAGTCTCAGATTCTGAGACAATTTTTCTATAGAAAAAGTCTCAGATTCTGAGACAATTTTTCTATAGAAAAAGTCTCAGATTCTGAGACAATTTTTCTATAGAAAAAGTCTCAGATTCTGAGACAATTTTTCTATAGAAAAAGTCTCAGATTCTGAGACAATTTTTCTATAGAAAAAGTCTCAGATTCTGAGACAATTTTTCTATAGAAAAAGTCTCAGATTCTGAGACAATTTTTCTATAGAAAAAGTCTCAGATTCTGAGACAATTTTTCTATAGAAAAAGTCTCAGATTCTGAGACAATTTTTCTATAGAAAAAGTCTCAGATTCTGAGACAATTTTTCTATATAGACAATTTTTCTATATAGAAAAATTGTCTCAGAATCTGAGACTTTTTGTATATAGAAAAATTGTCTCAGAATCTGAGACTTTTTCTATATAGAAAAATTGTCTCAGAATCTGAGACTTTTTCTATAGAAAAATTGTCTCAGAATCTGAGACTTTTTCTATAGAAAAATTGTCTCAGAATCTGAGACTTTTTCTATAGAAAAATTGTCTCAGAATCTGAGACTTTTTCTATAGAAAAATTGTCTCAGAATCTGAGACTTTTTCTATAGAAAAATTGTCTCAGAATCTGAGACTTTTTCTATAGAAAAATTGTCTCAGAATCTGAGACTTTTTCTATAGAAAAATTGTCTCAGAATCTGAGACTTTTTCTATAGAAAAATTGTCTCAGAATCTGAGACTTTTTCTATAGAAAAATTGTCTCAGAATCTGAGACTTTTTCTATAGAAAAATTGTCTCAGAATCTGAGACTTTTTCTATAGAAAAATTGTCTCAGAATCTGAGACTTTTTCTATAGAAAAATTGTCTCAGAATCTGAGACTTTTTCTATAGAAAAATTGTCTCAGAATCTGAGACTTTTTCTATAGAAAAATTGTCTCAGAATCTGAGACTTTTTCTATAGAAAAATTGTCTCAGAATCTGAGACTTTTTCTATAGAAAAATTGTCTCAGAATCTGAGACTTTTTCTATAGAAAAATTGTCTCAGAATCTGAGACTTTTTCTATAGAAAAATTGTCTCAGAATCTGAGACTTTTTCTATAGAAAAATTGTCTCAGAATCTGAGACTTTTTCTATAGAAAAATTGTCTCAGAATCTGAGACTTTTTCTATAGAAAAATTGTCTCAGAATCTGAGACTTTTTCTATAGAAAAATTGTCTCAGAATCTGAGACTTTTTCTATAGAAAAATTGTCTCAGAATCTGAGACTTTTTCTATAGAAAAATTGTCTCAGAATCTGAGACTTTTTCTATATAGAAAAATTGTCTCAGAATCTGAGACTTTTTCTATATAGAAAAATTGTCTCAGAATCTGAGACTTTTTCTATATAGAAAAATTGTCTCAGAATCTGAGACTTTTTCTATATAGAAAAATTGTCTAAGAATCTGAGACTTTTTCTATATAGAAAAATTGTCTCAGAATCTGAGACTTTTTCTATATAGAAAAATTGTCTCAGAATCTGATACTTTTTCTATATAGAAAAATTGTCTCAGAATCTGAGACTTTTTCTATATAGAAAAATTGTCTCAGAATCTGAGACTTTTTCTATATAGAAAAATTGTCTCAGAATCTGAGACTTTTTCTATATAGAAAAATTGTCTCAGAATCTGAGATTTTTCTATATAGAAAAATTATCTCAGAATCTGAGACTTTTTCTATATAGAAAAATTGTCTCAGAATCTGAGACTTTTTCTATATAGAAAAATTGTCTCAGAATCTGAGACTTTTTCTATATAGAAAAATTGTCTCAGAATCTGAGACTTTTTCTATATAGAAAAATTGTCTCAGAATCTGAGACTTTTTCTATATAGAAAAATTGTCTCAGAATCTGAGACTTTTTCTATATAGAAAAATTGTCTCAGAATCTGAGAATTTTTCTATATAGAAAAATTGTCTCAGAATCTGAGACTTTTTCTATATAGAAAAATTGTCTCAGAATCTGAGACTTTTTCTATATAGAAAAATTGTCTCAGAATCTGAGACTTTTTCTATATAGAAAAATTGTCTCAGAATCTGAGACTTTTTCTATATAGAAAAATTGTCTCAGAATCTGAGACTTTTTCTATATAGAAAAATTGTCTCAGAATCTGAGACTTTTTCTATATAGAAAAATTGTCTCAGAATCTGAGACTTTTTCTATATAAAAAAATTGTCTCAGAATCTGAGACTTTTTCTATATAGAAAAATTGTCTCAGAATCTGAGACTTTCTATAGAAAAAGTCTCAGATTCTGAGACAATTTTTCTATAGAAAAAGTCTCAGATTCTGAGACAATTTTTCTATAGAAAAAGTCTCAGATTCTGAGACAATTTTTCTATATAGACAATTTTTCTATATAGAAAAATTGTCTCAGAATCTGAGACTTTTTGTATATAGAAAAATTGTCTCAGAATCTGAGACTTTTTCTATATAGAAAAATTGTCTCAGAATCTGAGACTTTTTCTATAGAAAAATTGTCTCAGAATCTGAGACTTTTTCTATAGAAAAATTGTCTCAGAATCTGAGACTTTTTCTATAGAAAAATTGTCTCAGAATCTGAGACTTTTTCTATAGAAAAATTGTCTCAGAATCTGAGACTTTTTCTATAGAAAAATTGTCTCAGAATCTGAGACTTTTTCTATAGAAAAATTGTCTCAGAATCTGAGACTTTTTCTATAGAAAAATTGTCTCAGAATCTGAGACTTTTTCTATAGAAAAATTGTCTCAGAATCTGAGACTTTTTCTATAGAAAAATTGTCTCAGAATCTGAGACTTTTTCTATAGAAAAATTGTCTCAGAATCTGAGACTTTTTCTATAGAAAAATTGTCTCAGAATCTGAGACTTTTTCTATAGAAAAATTGTCTCAGAATCTGAGACTTTTTCTATAGAAAAATTGTCTCAGAATCTGAGCCTTTTTCTATATAGAAAAATTGTCTCAGAATCTGAGACTTTTTCTATATAGAAAAATTGTCTCAGAATCTGAGACTTTTTCTATATAGAAAAATTGTCTCAGAATCTGAGACTTTTTCTATATAGAAAAATTGTCTCAGAATCTGAGACTTTTTCTATATAGAAAAATTGTCTCAGAATCTGAGACTTTTTCTATATAGAAAAATTGTCTCAGAATCTGAGACTTTTTCTATATAGAAAAATTGTCTCAGAATCTGAGAATTTTTCTATATAGAAAAATTGTCTCAGAATCTGAGACTTTTTCTATATAGAAAAATTGTCTCAGAATCTGAGACTTTTTCTATATAGAAAAATTGTCTCAGAATCTGAGACTTTTTCTATATATAAAAATTGTCTCAGAATCTGAGACTTTTTCTATATAGAAAAATTGTCTCAGAATCTGAGACTTTTTCTATATAGAAAAATTGTCTCAGAATCTGAGACTTTTTCTATAGAAAAATTGTCTCAGAATCTGAGACTTTTTCTATAGAAAAATTGTCTCAGAATCTGAGACTTTTTCTATAGAAAAATTGTCTCAGAATCTGAGACTTTTTCTATAGAAAAATTGTCTCAGAATCTGAGACTTTTTCTATAGAAAAATTGTCTCAGAATCTGAGACTTTTTCTATAGAAAAATTGTCTCAGAATCTGAGACTTTTTCTATAGAAAAATTGTCTCAGAATCTGAGACTTTTTCTATAGAAAAATTGTCTCAGAATCTGAGACTTTTTCTATAGAAAAATTGTCTCAGAATCTGAGACTTTTTCTATAGAAAAATTGTCTCAGAATCTGAGACTTTTTCTATAGAAAAATTGTCTCAGAATCTGAGACTTTTTCTATAGAAAAATTGTCTCAGAATCTGAGACTTTTTCTATAGAAAAATTGTCTCAGAATCTGAGACTGTTTCTATAGAAAAATTGTCTCAGAATCTGAGACTTTTTCTATAGAAAAATTGTCTCAGAATCTGAGACTTTTTCTATAGAAAAATTGTCTCAGAATCTGAGACTTTTTCTATAGAAAAATTGTCTCAGAATCTGAGACTTTTTCTATAGAAAAATTGTCTCAGAATCTGAGACTTTTTCTATAGAAAAATTTTCTCAGAATCTGAGACTTTTTCTATAGAAAAATTGTTTCAGAATCTGAGACTTTTTCTATCGAAAAATTGTTTCAGAATCTGAGACTTTTTCTATAGAAAAATTGTTTCAGAATCTGAGACTTTTTCTATACAAAAATTGTCTCAGAATCTGAGACTTTTTCTATATAGAAAATATGTCTCATTTATAATTTTTCAATTCTGTTATGATTTTAGTAAAGCGATAAATGGGTTAAATATTTTAAAAAGCTCTACTTCAAAATCTTTTAAGGTTGGGTTACTCAATGTCTAGTTAGCAGCTAACTGCCGATTTAACAAAGCCGTATCTCAACATTTGTCTGAAAATGTTAAATTTTACATTGCATTATTTTTTAACGAAATATTGAGTAATCCAGCCTAAATATATTTAATTAAACTTAATTCAATATTTTTATATTCCCTTATCTTATTTTGTTTAACAATTTCAAACAATTCGATATAAATTATTTAAATTTAATCCGGATTGAAATCTCTTTATATAAATAAAAAAAAAAAAAACAACATATTGATTACAAATCGATACATTGTAGTATTTAATTAATTCAGCAATGATACAAAAAATTTTCTTGTCAACACATGTTTAAAATGTTTAAAAAACATGTAAATATTTTAAATCGATTTTGTAAATACCTTAAATATTTAAAGATATCAGAGAAAAATCTAAACAATTGGTAAATAAGAAAGGAAAAATATGCAAAGCAGGCAAGAAAGCAAAAAAATATACATTGTAGATAAAGAGGCATCTATTTATATTAGGGAAGTACTTTTTTTTTTAAATTTTTAAGAGCATTTTCAAAATCTTTTTTTGAAAATAGGATTTTGAAAATTTTCAAACTATATACATTTTTAGCTACATTTTTGTTTGTTGGGTATCTAAAATTTTTTTCTCGAAAAAACGTCCCAGTTGGAAAAATAAAATCTCTGATGACATCCATAAGGTGATTCTCACCTTATGAGATTGATAACATTTTCCTAATAAATTTTCAAATGTTCCCAATGACATGCCAGCAGTTGGTCAGCAGTGTTCATAGTATCGGTGGCTACCGACAATTCGTTTAAACAACATCTGACCAACTGCTGACTTGTCTTTTATTTATTTATCATTCTACAATGCACATAAGGGGAGCTAAATGGGGCTTCTTGGCCAAAATTAAATTTTTAAAAAAGCACATTTGTTAATTGTCTTATTTTATATCAAAAGTCTATATTTTTCTACGATTAACTGCATTTTTAATTTTACGATTAATCTATTCTTCTTTTCTTGGTACTGTGTTTAAGTTAGTAAAAGTTAAAAAAAAAAACAAACAAGTAAAAAAGTTAAATTCGGCCTTGCCGAATGTAATGATACCCTCAAATAGATTATTGCAAAAAACTTTTTTTTAAAGGAAATTACGTTTGACAAAAAAAAAATTTCCGCGAAAAAAAATGTTGGTGAAAAAAATCCAGGATTTTTTTCGTTTTTTGTGAAAAAATTTGTTTGTACTTGTTTAGATGCCATTCGGTGTTCAATTATGTTCACATATCTCAACCAGCACCCGAATTAAAGCATTTTGTATTTTTAGGTTATGTTGAATGTACTAAAATTTTTGAGGTGTACTTACATTTTCGTTCATAACTTTTGAACCGATGAACCGATATCGCTCAAATACAATGTCAGTTAGTTCTGGAGTACTTCCAATAAATATGTTAAGTTTCAGCCATCTACGCGTAATATTTTGGCCGAGATCGTCATTTCCACAGACAGACATACGGACAGACGGACGAAAAGACGGAGATTGCTAGAATGTGTTAAAATCGATCACTGTTCAATTTTTTTTCCACAAACTTTTTTTCCACAAAATTGTCTAGCATATTCGGATTCTGCATAAAATTTTTAGAAAAAATTAAAAAAATCTGGCTTTATTTATACAGATTTTCCCGAAAGCCCTTATCTATATATGGGGGTTTTCGTGTCAACTGACACAACTTTTGAAACCGATGTCTTCCGATCGGGATGAAATTTGCACTAAAGTTAGTCCTATTGGATAGTATTTCAGACACAAATTTTCAACGACATCGGTCAAGGACTCTGTGAGTTAGAGGGGGTCGAAATTTTACATTTTGGCCAAAGAGGTGTTTATTATCATCCATGTAACTTCTTACCTATTGTTTTTAGAAAAATGTGTCCCAAACAGTATAGATAGCTATTTCTTCAGTCTTTTGAAAAAAAATTATAAAAAATTAAAAAAAAAAAATTTTGATTTTTTTTTTTAAAAATCAAAAACTTTTTTGACTTTTTCCTCAAATTGGGCCCTTTTTTTTTTTTTTTTTTTGATTCAAAAAAAAGCTTATTTTATTTCCTTTAAGACCTATGGGGTCGCTTAGTGGGATGCGAGTGGGATATCTATGAAAAATTTTTTTTTTTAACTTTGGACCACAAAAAACGCTTCTTAAATTTGCACTATTAGGCGTGGGAAAGCTAACCAGTTTTCGATTTTCATTCGCGATACCCTCTAATTTTTATAGGTTCGAAAAAGAAAGCATGAGCCAAAAAATGAGGGCGATGTGGTGGGGCCATATGGCCCCACATCGGGGTCAAAGTTGGGCGTTATGTGGTAAAATCCTTAAAAAGCGCCACAACTGCCCTACACACGCCCCTGGAGGGGTGCAATGTGAGACGAACCCCCAATAATTTTCAGCCCCCAACATTTTTCTTGAACATACCTAACCCCTATTTCCAATTCCTAAGGGGGCTCCCATACAAAACATTTAAAAAAAAATTGTTCCTACCATTCTAACTTACCCTAAAGTGCCCCTAGTGGAGCCAAATGTATGACGGACCTCCATTATTTTATTAATTCCAAAATTTTTTCCGAACATACCTACAATGTATCTTTAACCCTTAAGGTGGTCCCCATACATATTTTTATTTTTTTATAAATTTGTTTTATTTAACCAGCTCCTACCGCCCCTACCGTGCCTCCTAGAGAGGTAAAAATTACGACCAACCCCCATTAATTTTTAGTTACCAACATTTTGTCCGAACATAATAGCACCCTATCTCCACTCCCTAAGGGGGCTCCCATACATTATAAAAACATGTATCTTTAAATACTAATAAAAAAATAAAAAAAATGTATGGGGATCCCCTTAAGAGTTGAAAATAAAGGGTAGGTATATTCTGAAAAAATGTTGGAGTTGAAGAAATATTGGGGGTCGGTCATACATTTTACTTCTCTAGGGGCACCCTATGGACAGTTAGAGCGGTAGGAGCAAATTTAAAAAAATGTTATTTTGTATGGGAGCCCCCTTAGGAATTGGAAATAGGGGTTAGGTATGTTCAAGAAAAATGTTGGGTGCTGAAAATTATTGGGGGTTCGTCTCACATTGCACCCCTCCAGGGGCGTGTGTAGGGCAGTTGTGGGGCTTTTTGAGGTATTTTACCACTTAACGCCCAACTTTGACCCCGATGTGGGGCCATTTGACCCCACCCCAACGCCCTCATTTTTTGGCTCATGCTTTCTTTTTCGAACCTATAAAAATTAGAGGGTATCGCGAATGAAAATCGAAAACTGGTTAGCATTCCCACGCCTAATAGTGCAAATTTAAGAACCGTTTTTTGTGGTCCAAAGTTAAAAAAAAAAAAATTTCATAGATATCCCACTCGCATCCCACTAAGCGACCCCATGGGTCTTAAAGGAAATAAAATAAGCTTTTTTTAGAATCAAAAAAAAAAAAAAAAAAAGGGCCCAATTTGAGGAAAAGGTCAAAAAAGTTTTGGATTTTAAAAAAAAAAAATCAAAAATTTTTTTTTTTAATTTTTTTATAATTTTTTTCCAAAAGACTGAATAAATAGCTATCTATACTATTTGGGACACATTTTGCTAAAAACAATAGGTAAGAAGTTACATGGATGAGAATAAACACCTCTTTGGCCAAAATGTAAAATTTCGACCCCCTCTAACTCAGAAAGTCCTTGACCGATGTCGTTGAAAAATTGTGTCTGAACTACTATCCAATAGGACTAACCTTGGTGCAAATTTCATCCCGATCGGAAGACATCGGTTTCAAAAGTTGTGTCAGTTGACACGAAAACCCCCATATATATAAAAGAGTAATGTGACTGTCTGACTGACTGACTGACTGACTGACTGACTGACTGACTGACTGACTGACTGACTGACTGACTGACTGACTGACTGACTGACTGACTGACTGACTGACTGTCTGACTGACTGACTGACTGACTGACTGACTGACTGACTGACTGACTGACTGACTGACTGACTGACTGACTGACTGACTGACTGACTGACTGACTGACTGACTGACTGACTGACTGACTGACTGACTGACTGACTGACTGACTGACTGACTGACTGACTGACTGACTGACTGACTGACTGACTGACTGACTGACTGACTGACTGACTGACTGACTGACTGACTGACTGACTGACTGACTGACTGACTGACTGACTGACTGACTGACTGACTGACTGACTGACTGACTGACTGACTGACTGACTGACTGACTGACTGACTGACTGACTGACTGACTGACTGACTGACTGACTGACTGACTGACTGACTGACTGACTGACTGACTGACTGACTGACTGACTGACTGACTGACTGACTAACTGACTGACATACTCATTCATCATCGCCCAGCCCAAACCGCTGAAGCAAGAGACTTGAAATTTGTAGGTCCAAATCCCGGAACATAGATCCACTAAGGCTGAATTTTTGCCAATGTTGATTCTAAGGGGGTAAAAAAGGCTAAAAAACTGTACTTTTGGTACTTTTTATATCTCCTGAAATAATGGTCATAGAGACTTGAAATTTGGACTGTATGTTGACCTCCCGGAATATAGATCCAGTAAGGCCGGATTTTTGCCAATGTTGATTCTAAGGGGACAAAAAGGGTAAAAAACTGTACTTTTGGTACTTTTTATATCTCCTGAAATAATGGTTACAGAAACTTGAAATTTGGACTGTGTGTTCACCTTTCGGAATATAGATCCAGTAAGGCAGAATTTTTGCCAATGTTGATTCTAAGGAGGTAAAAAGGGTAAAAAAATGTACCTTTGGTACTTTTTATATCTCCTGAAATAATGGTTACAGAAACTTGAAATTTGGACTGTGTGTTCACCTTTCGGAATATAGATCCAGTAAGGCAGAATTTTTGCCAATGTTGATTCTAAGGAGGTAAAAAGGGTAAAAAAATGTACCTTTGGTACCTTTTATATTTCCTTGAATAATGGTCCTAGACACTTGAAATTTTGAATGTAGGTTTAGCTCCCGGAATATAAATCTACTAAGGCTGGATTTTGCCAATGTTGATTCTAAGGGGTAAAAAGGGTCAAAAACTGTACTTTTGGTACCTTTTATATTTTCTCAAATAATGGTCCTAGAAACTTAAAATTTGCAATGTAGGTTCACCTCCCGGAAAAAATATTCACCAAGGCTGGTTTTTTGCCAATGCCAAACGCGGGTAAAATGGAAAAAAGTTTTCTTTTGGTACTTTTTTTAATTTACTGAAATAATAGTAAAAAGTACCTTTTATAAAAAGTTCCTTTTATAAAAAGTACCTTTTATAAAAAGTACCTTTTATAAAATGTACCTTTTATAAAAAGTACCTTTTATAAAAAGTACCTTTTATAAAAAGTACTTTTTATAAAAAGTACCTTTTATAAAAAGTACCTTTTATAAAAAGTACCTTTTATAAAAAGTACCTTTTATAAAAAGTACCTTTTATAAAAAGTACCTTTTATAAAAAGTACCTTTTATAAAAAGTACCTTTTATAAAAAGTACCTTTTATAAAAATTACCTTTTATAAAAAGTACCTTTTATAAAAAGTACCTTTTATAAAAAGTACCTTATATAAAAAGTACCTTTTATAAAAAGTACCTTTTATAAAAAGTACCTTTTGTAAAAAGTACCTTTTATAAAAAGTACCTTTTATAAAAAGTACCTTTTATAAAAAGTACCTTTTATAAAAAGTAAATTTTATAAAAAGTACCTTTCATAAAAAGTATCTTTTATAAAAAGTACCTTTTATAAAAAGTACCTTTTATAAAAAGTACCTTTTATAAAAAGTACCTTTTATAAAAAGTACCTTTTATAAAAAGTACCTTTTATAAAAAGTACCTTTTATAAAAAGTACCTTTTAAAAAAAGTACCTTTTATAAAAAGTACCTTTTATAAAAAGTACCGTTTATAAAAAGTACCTTTTATAAAAAGTACCTTTTATAAAAAGTACCTTTTATGAAAAGTACCTTTTATAAAAAGTACCTTTTATAAAAAATACCTTTTATTAAAAGTGCCTTTTATAAAAAGTACCTTTTATAAAATGTACCGTTTATAAAAAGTACCTTTTATACAAAGTATCTTTTATAAAAAGAACCTTTTATAAAAACTACCTTTTATAAAAAGTACCTTTTTGAAAAGTACCTCTTATAAAAAGTACCTTTTATAAAAAAACATTTTATAAAAAGAACCTTTTTGAAAAAGTACATTTTTTAAAAAGTACTTTTTTTAAAAAGTACCTTTTATAAAAAGTACCTTTTATAAAAAGTACCTTTTCCCGAGTAAAAAAAAAACTTTTAAGATCTAATTTGATCTCAAAATTGGCTGTATCAAGTTGGATCAGATATTGATCTAATTGTATTATTTTATATACAAAAAAAAAATGATACAATTAGATCCGAATTTTGGTCACATCCAATTAAATCCACTTGATCTTATTTTATATAAATTAATATAGATTTATATAATTACATAAAGTCAGATATATTTGTGTATAACCTCAGATAAGAAAATGGAGCCGCAATAAATCTTAGATAAAATTAGATCTGAACATATAAAAAAGTCATATATAATTTAATATGATTGTGTCAAATTACATATCATTACATCAAAACTTTTTTACTAGGGTTATAAGAAGTACCTTTTATAAAAAGTACCGTTTATAAAAAGCACCTTTTAAAAAAAGTACCTTTTATAAAAAGTACCTTTTATAAAAAGTAGCTTTTATAAAAAGTACCTTTTATAAAAAGTACCTTTTATAAAAAGTACCTTTTATAAAAAGTACCTTTTATAAAAGTACCTTTTATAAAAAGTACCTTTTATAAAAAGTGCCTTTTATAAAAAGTACCTTTTATAAAAAGTACCTTTTATAAAAAGTACCTTTTATAAAAAGTACCTTTTATAAAAAGTATCTTTTATAAAAAGTACCTTTTGTAAAAAGTACCTTCTATAAAAAGTACCTTTTGTAAAAAGTACCTTCTATAAAAAGTACGTTTTGTTAAAAGTACCGAAAGTACACTTTTTGGTACTTTTTTATTTCCTGAAATAATAATCATAGAAACTTAAAATTGGAAAAGGTTCCAAAAAATATAATGGTCACAGAGACTTAAAATTTGGAATGTAAAATCTTTTTGAAAATTCCGTTTCTTAACGGGGATAAAAAGTACTTTTAATATTTGCTGAAACAATGATCCTATATAATTGAAATATGAAGTAAAGGATACTTCGGTGAAGAAAAAACATTCTGGAAGAGGTACTTTTTGGAAATTCCGTTTCTAATGGGGGTAATAATGGGGGTACTTTTTTTGTTTCTATAATAATGACCTTAGAAGAAGGAGATGGAATTGGAAATGAAATGGAGTAGAACGGGGAACAAAATGGAATAGAGCAGGGAACAATATGGAATGATATTTTTAACTCAAATTTTTCGTATTTAGCTTTTTTCTCCATATTTTTTCCCTCTATATATTTTTTCACTCAAACTTGTTTTTTTATTCCAATTTCTTTTTTCACTGAAATATTTATTCACTCAAATTCCAAAATTCCGACATAAGGGCTCGAAAATTGTCAATATATTTTTCTCCAGGAACCAACATGATAACATACCAACGAAGTTATTCAAATTTTATGGAAGACTTAAATGTCCACAAGTAAATAAAACAAAGACTACGTAGGGGAATTTTTTGAAAATCGATAGAGTAATCCTGATCCTTCTATTATCCAGTATTCAACACAACCGGTAACGAAGTACCGGGATGTAAGCTAGTTTTTTCATAAGGTGGCAAAACTTTTTCAAATTTGAGATTGGGTAGCTAAAGAAAAAAACCAGGTAACTCTTATTTTCCCCCTTATTCCCATATTCAAGTTTCAGGACAATCGGTGGGTGCCCCGTGAAAGACCTTCCTTGTAAGTGGAGGGTATAAAAAAATTAAAAGTAGAAATTATTTTTTGGTTTGTATGATAAATTTAAACTTTTAAGGCCAAACTAACCCCACACGAATAAAAATTGTCTGGTTGTACTAAAAATTCAAACATATAGATTTTAGCCCAAAGTAAACCAAAATTTGCCCAGCATTATTCGTGCCACCGTAGTATATATATTTCATTTTTTATTTGTGCAAAGTAGGATTTAAATAATGTCTTATGATTGTATGAATGAATGTATTTTTATTGTATAAATACTTCATTGGTATTATAGAAAATGCTATTTCAATGTTTAAAATATAGACAAAAAAAAATGAAAAAAAAAAAATTATAAAAACATATATAAAAGAAAAATATATAAAATAATAAAGAATTAAAGTATTCATATTGTATTGTTGCAAGATTACAAGAGGCAGAACAGGAAGTCGAGATAGAAATGAAAATCTAGAGCCTTTGCAAAGCTACTACTACATCTACTGGTAGATAACTATACAATAATACCAATGCAGAACTACACTACATTCATATACAAAATGCCATAAAACACCCAGCAGGATATATAAAACAAACTTCCGGTATTTATCATTGTTCAAAATATATGAATTTTCAATATTTTTATATCAAGTATTAAATATATTTTAGCTATAAATGAGTATGCACATAGGAAAATGATAAAAAAAAATTGTAGATTATAAACATTTATATTCTAGAAAAATTTATGAATAAAATTTTTTGGCTTTACAGCTTATCGATATTAATATATGTATTTTTTTTGTAAACTTCCCAAAAGTAGACACCTAAATTTACCAACATTAAAACTCCTAAAAGTATGCTTTTTAAATTTGTATGTATAATTTATTCAAAAAGTAGTCATTTATTTGTGCATATTAAACAAGTTAAAGGGAAGCCTGAAGGAATTTAAAATTTTATTGCCTTAAATATATTTTTTTTAAAAGACGCAGAATATTTAAAATAAACGGAACTCTAGACCTATATTTCAATGTGTTACAAATGCAGAGAACAACTTAACTACTCATGCCATCTATACACTCAAAACAAGTCCAATCAGCAGAAAAATCTGCAGGGTGTATATTCAGCCATTTTGAGCCATATGAGAAATCTTCTGACTTTAGCAGACATGGTTTGCTAAATTTGAATCAGCTGAAAAGGCTGCAAAACGAGCAACATAATCTGTTGGTTTTATATCCTGCAACAGTAGGGGGGTTAGAGTAACATTTTTATACCCTCCAACCACAGTATGGGGGTATACTCAATTTGTCATTCCGTTTCTAACGCATCGAAATATCGGTCGGGGACGCCATAAAGTATATAAATTATTGATCCACTATCGATTCTAAGACATTCTGTGAATGTCCATCTGTCTTTCCGTCTGTCTGTAGATAACACAATGCAGTCCAAAATAAAACAGCTAGACTCCTGAAGTTTGGCACAAATATGTCTTATGTTCATAGACAGGTTAAGTTCGTGAATGGGCAAAATCGGGTCAGGGGGGAAATGGTTCCCCCTTAAAGAACTGAACCAACCTCTGAAAAAATACACTTTTTTACAGATTTTTTTTTTATTTTTGTTAAAAAAATTAAACATTTGGTATATTTATCGCGATGGGAAGTTGCTCGCAAGGTCCTTCACTGCACCCATCACCCCCCCCCCCCCCCTCCCTAAAAAAAACGCCTCTGACTTTTTTTAAAATATTTTTTACATTTTGGAGGGTAGAAAAGATTCGGCACAGCCAAATTTAACTCTCTCACTTGTTTTTAAAACTTTTGATTATCCCAAGTGATTGGGTAAATTTTTATTTTCATATACCTAAAAGTTATGTGGTAGATATTTGAGGCCAATCAAATTAAATTAACCCGTGGCGCCTGGCGATCAGAGTTTTGGATTTTTTTAAAATTTTAAAAATAATATATCTTGTGTCGGTTAATTTTGATGCGCTGAACACAAATATAGCCAAAAAATCAAAAATGGTTCAACAGCTTTTGCAAAAAATGCCGGTTGTCTTATATTTTTCAAGACAAAAATCCGAATCTCTAAATACCCTCCACAATGCCCTTTTTAAAGTATATTACAATGCCCTTTTTAAAGTATATTTACTTGATAAAAATTAACAATTTTGATTAGAATTATTTTATTTGGAGTAAAAAAAATTTTTTGTCATTTTTGTTTAAAAAATATTAAAAATTACTATTTTTTTTTGAGCGTAAAATTTTTTTAGTGTAACAATATTTCTGAGTGACATCAATTGAATAGTTCATGCGAATAAGGACGAATAGACCACTTTTTCGCAAACACGTTTTTTTGCATAAATGCATTTTATTAGCAGAGCCCTACAATCCTTTGCAGAAATTTTGGGGAAATTTTGACTTTTAAGGCTAAAAAAAATACTTTGAAAGTGCAATAATTCGTATATTTTTATATTTTTGTTTAAATTGGGATTGAACTAACGTACAATTTTGATTAAATACAACACAAAAACATACAAAAATTTTACTTTCGGTAACAATGTGTTAAAAGAACATTACGAGGAACAAACCACACTTATTATATTGGCAAAAAATTTTACCGTTCTTGAGTTATAAGACTTTAAAGTGTGGAAAGCAAAAAGGGCGAATATCCATCCTTAACAAAATATTATATAAAAATTATTTAGCTGCGAGTTTAAAATTGATATTAGCTAAAATTTGAAATTGTACACAAAAAAAAAAACAATCTTAGCACATACAAACTTTTGTATGTGCTAAGATTCCAATGTCAGGAATAAAAAACAAAAATTTTTTCATGTCCTTTTATGTTACGTCGTAATATGCAGTCAAGGGTTAATATTATAATTCCTAAAAATGTGTTTAGTGTCATAAAGAATTACTACTGCATTAAATGGCAGGAATATTAAAAAAAAATTAACAAAAAAAATTTTTTTTGCATGTCCTGGAAATCCTTAAAAAAGTGTATCCTTGGAAATCCTTAAAAAAGTGTATCCTTGAAGTCCTTAAAGTGTTACAAACAAATACCAACAATAGTTCGTGAAGTATTGCAAGTCTCATGAAAATTAAGTCAAAATCTGCTGCAAAATAACACATTTTTATTCAAATTTCAATACATTTTTTTGGATATTCGCCCTTTTTCCATTTAAGCAAAAAATTTAAGTCCAATTTTTGGCAAGTTCTCTTTCGAATACCTTACTAAAATTTTGTATATAGGTAGATGTGACCTAAATCTTTAAGCTAATACCAAAAAGTTGACAAAAATATTATTTTTTAACCGTTTCCTGCGTTTTTATTGTCCCCTGTAAAATTCTACAAATGGTCTATTCGTCTTTATTCGCATGAACTATTCAATTGTTTGTAAAGTAATAATGTTTTTAAAGCTTGGTTTTTTAAAACTCGGTTTTTTCAACAAGTGAATTTAAGGTGAAACCAATCTAAAACTCACGTTTTTGCTAATAACTTTTGAACCAATAGACCCGATTTGGCTGGATTGAAATACAAATCTGACCAGGTAAATGACCAACATATATGCCAAACTTCAGGAGCCTCCGTAAAGACTTTCAAAATTTAGTGCGTTTTCAACAGACAGACGGACAAACAGATGGACATCGCTAGATCGTATTCAAATCGATGGAGAATCATGAATATGGGGGTTTTCGTGTCAACTGACACAACTTTTGAAACTGATGTCTTCCGATCGGGATGCAATTTGCACCAAGGTTAGTCCTGTTGGATAGTAGTTCAGACACAATTTTTCAACGAGATCGGTCAAAAACTCTCTGAGTTAGAGGGGGTCGAAATTTGATATTTTGGCCAAAGAGGTGTTGATTCTCATCCATGTAACTTCTTACCTAATGTTTTAATGTGTAAAAAAAAAATTTTTTGATTTTTTTTCTTAAAAATCCAAAACTTTTTTGACTTTTTCCTCAAATTGGGCCCTTTTTTTTTTTTTTGATTCAAAACAAAGCTTAGGTGATTTCCTTTAAGAGCTGTGGGGTCGCTTAGTGGGATGCGAGTGGGATATCTATGAAAAAATTTTTTTTTTTAACTTTGGAACACAAAAATCGGTTCTTTAATTTGCACTATTAGGCGTGGGATAGCTAACCAGTTTTCGGTTTCGATCCGCGATACCCTCTAATTTTTTTAGGTTCGAAAAAGAAAGCACGAGCCAAAAAATGGGGGCGGTGGGAAGGGGCCATATGGCCCCTCATTGGGGTCAAAGTTTGGCGTAAAGAGGTAAAAATCTTCAAAAAGCCCCAAAACTCCCCTAGAAACGCCCCTGGAGGGGTGCAATGTGAGACCGACCTCCAATAATTTTCTGCCCCCAATATTTTTCTTGAACATACCTTACCCCTATTTCTACTTCCTAAGGGGGCTCCCATACAATCCAATCAATAGGTAAGAAGTTACATGGATGAGAATCAACACCTCTTTGGCCAAAATGTCAAATTTCGACCCCCTCTAACTCAGAGAGTTCTTGACCGACCTCGTTGAAAAATTGTGAACTACTATCCAATAGGACTAACCTTGATGCAAATTTCATCCCGATCGGAAGACATCGGTTTCAAAAGTTGTGTCAGTTTACACGAAAACCCCCATATATATAATTTATGGTTTCCTAGACCAATATTTCGGGGTGTTACAAACGGAATAACAAACTTATATATACCCTCTATCACTAGAGTGGCTGGTATAAAAATTCTCAAAATTTCTTTGCCTTGACTATTTCATAGAGTATCACATTTTCATATCGAAACGATATCGTTATTGCCTGAAATAACGATAGTTTTTCGATAAATTCTGGAAAATGGCGATTTTACTAACGATTTGACTAAATTTCTCGATACCGAAAACAATATATTTTTTATGGAAAATCAATATCATAAGAAAAGTTACAATAAGAACGAAAACACTATCGTTTTCATATAATATCAGATAATTAGGTGATATTGCCTCGATATCATAACTGTATCGTTTGGTTTATTGGAATTATAGACAACAAAATGGCAAGCATTTAAAGATTAGGTATCCCTAAGTTGTCCTAATTTAGGGATCACTGGTGGCGCTCTTATTGGACATGTGTGGTCCAACATTCAAATCGAATTTTCGTTAGCTATAATTTTACTGCAATCATTCCAGAACTTACTGAATGGCCAATTTATTTCTACAAAACAAACCACTGTGCATTAGTTTCTAATTTATATTAACTAATTAAAATGGTGCCCCAAAGCTATTGAAATTACTGGGCTCTATAGAATTTTCGTTATTAAAATATTTCAATTTCGTCAAATATTTGCCATTTTGTCGTTATGCTTGCATGTCGACCTCATGTATTTACTGTTAATATAGAATGTTTATTATTAGTATTATGAAATCATTTCATTACATAAATGTTAACATAGAAATAGATTTGTTTATACCCTCCACTCTAGTGATAGAAAGTATATATAAGTTTGTCATTCCGTTTGTAACACCTTAAAAAATATTGGTCAAGGACCCCATGAAGTATGTAAATTCATGATCCTTGATCGATTTTAAGGCGATCTGGCGATGTCCGTCCGTCTGTCTGTTAAAAACACGCTAACTTTTGAAAACTTTATGAAGATTCCTTAAGTTTGACAAATATGTTGGTCATTTACCTGGTCAGGTTGGTATTGCAATTCAGCGAAAATGGTCCAGTGGTTCAAAAGTTATGAGCAAAAGAGTGAATTTCGGCAAGATTTTTTTTTCGCGAATTCACCATATAAAAAAACATTTGAAAGACAATTGTGAGGATGCTGAAGCTTGGCATATATATTTGTCGTTCCTCTGGTCTAATTCGTATCAAATCATCAAATCAAAAATCTTGAATTTCACATTGGTTTCACCTTAAATTCACGTGTTGAAAAACCCGAGCGTTAAAAAATAAGCATTAAAAACTTTGGTTAGGCACAAAATTACTTTAAAAATTATTTTTATCACTCAAAAATATTTTTACACCACAAAAAATTTACACTCAATTGTACACTCAAAAAAAGTTATTAAGTTTTCCTTTTTTTACAAAAATGACAAAAATTAGCTTTTTACTCAAAATAAAATAATTATAATAAAAATTGTTAATTTTTTTTCACATTAGAAAATTTACTAACCTTCAAAAAGGACATTGTGGAAAGTATTTATACATTCGGCCAAGTCGAACTTAACTTTTCTAATTGTTTCTGAATAATATTGCTAAAACATATTTCAACAAATTATTAAGGATAACTTTAAGTTAGAAGAAATTACGAATAAGTTTTGTATTTGTTTAATTCTAAGCTTATTTAATGCTTAAATTTGTTTGTAGACTCTAAGAACTCTTTTCAAAGCAAATAAAGTGATTTTGTATTTAGCATATGGGGCATTCTAAGACAAATCGGACACTTTGAATTTTTTTTTTTTAGATTTTTCCAGTTTTAAGTACTCTTTGAAATCTCCTTCCTAGTAAATTTTCGGATTTTTTTGATGACCGAATCAAAATATATGAAATTTTCAAAACTACGATGCCTCTTCATTTACTAAAACTTCCTTTACTCATAACTTCTTCAAAAATTAAAGTGCCAAATGTAATCCATTTTGAACAAAAGTACTTGCATTTCCTTGGGTGGACTCCAAAACGGTCTTTGTGCAGTTTTTAAAAATCCCAAAAAGGCTTCGTGGAAATATGGGAATAGAAATCAGAAAGTTAATACAGTTTTTGCTGGGCATCTTTTATAATTAATTTCTATTTTACAGCCTTTTTCTCATAACATATTCAATTGTTTTATATAATGTTGCTGTATTTTATTACATTTATACAGCCTTTGCTTTTTATAGATTGCAGCCAGGCACACTCACACAAATTTCCACACATACACTAACTTCAGAAAAACTAGATTAATTTCATGTCATGCACAATTTTAAATTCTAAAACCCTATAATAACAAAAAAATATATTCCGGTTGCTATACATAGACACGAGCATACACTTACATACACACATAAATACATATGGGGCATTCCAGGCCAAATCACTCACTTTTAGACCCGACCCCTTTCGATTTATTTTATTTTTGGATATGTTTTAGTACTTATTAAATGCTACTTGGACACCAATTTTCAGGATTTTAGTCCAAGATGGTGGTAAGTAATCAATATTTAAAAATGGCGATTTTTTTTTTAAAAATAAAAAATTGAAATTTTCAATTAATTTTGACCAGCTAAAAATATAAATATCTTTAAAAAGGTGGACAATATTTTGTTGGTATTTAAAAGTAGTTTTAGAAAAAAAAAATATTAAAAAATTATTCGAAGTAATTATCACTTATTTTTTAACGTTTAAAAATTAAAATCGACTTTTTGAAAAAGTCCGAAACCATCGATTTTTTTTTAAAGTCTAAAAGCTTTACTCTAAATTACGCAACTTTTAAGCTAATTCGAGATGTGATCGCAATTCGTTCTATTTTTTTCAAATTTTTAAAATTGCACATTTTATTTTTTGACACAGATTTATTTTATATGGTGATCCAAAAAAATTAAATTGGTAGATACTTACCCTAGATATATTCATTTCGAGGTAAAAAAACGTCTCACGAAAATTTAGAACGATCGGACATGGGTAAGGCGTTCCGCATGGGCCTTGAAGTTTAAAAAACGGATTACAAGGAAAAATAGGAATTTTTTTCTGTTTTCTCAATTTTTTTTTGGTATTTTAAGTTAAGTTTAAATTCAAATGGTTACAGAATTATAATATGGAGTAAAATGTCTTTCTAATAAGGTACTAAGAACTAAAGTCGGTTGAAAATCAGCCAAGTTATTACAACTTCCCCAGGCATCTTACGTGTTTTAGACCACTTGATTAAGCAATACAATTCGATTTTTGAAATTTATTGAAATTTTCTACTGTAATAACAATATTTTATTCTTCAAGTTCAAATGTGATTAGCTAACAAGTATTTTTAATATTGTGTTTTGTTAACATGTTTTAAATTAATAATATGCCTGCATTTTCAACACCCTTTTGAAATCTCTATTTTAAATTTATTTATTTTTTTGTTTTAAAATTTCGAAAAACCGAAAAATATAAATTGAAATATGAATAATGAAAAATGTTATTACAGTAGATAATTTTAATAAAATTAAAAAAGGGACTCGTATTCTTTAATCGTGTTTACACAACTGTTGACGAGTGTGGACGTGTTTTATTTTAACTCCGTGCTATAAATTGAATTACTAAAATTGTTCGTAATAGGTTTGTTCGTAATAGGTATTTTTGTGATATTTTCATTACCACATCAAGGAAAATGAAAATATGGACACAAATGATACCGATTTAGTTCGAGGCTCTGCCTCACCGACTGGTGCTGGTCCTAGCACTGGTCTTAGGGTTGCGACCTTGAAGTCCGGCCTTGATTCTGGTAGGGGTGCTCAGCCTAATATTGGTGGTAAAAAGAAAAAGAAACTTAAGCCATCAAAGGTCAGGCACAACCAGAGAAGGCTTTGTTTGAAAATAATTAACAGACTAAGCCAACTCGATGGAACGAAGCTCTCCGAACGTGAGAGGGCGTCGCTATCATGGGCGAAAGGAGTCATTGAAGAACAGGACAAACTTTCGGCAATGCGCGCATCTGACAAACAGAGCGCTGTTTCGGCCTCGTCATCGAAGTCTGGTAAAAGGTTGCGCTCGCCCGACGAGAAACCTTTACCTAAAAGATCTAAGGTGACCGGCAACGTCTGGACTCAGTCTTTTAGTGAAGAGGTGAAAGGTAACTTCGTTAGGGCTGTGATAAACAGGCAAAATGGGGATTGTAGTATTCCAAGGGACAAGTGGAGTTTAGTTGAAACTAAACTAAATGAAATCTACTATAGGCTTCTTGAGAGTATGCCTGATTTTCTCCCTACTACTGTCAACGCAGGTTGGTATCAGGGGCGAGTAAAACTCGTTGCTTTTGGAAACGAAAGATCCGCAGCCGTGTTTAAGGTTGCCATTAGTCAAGTGGGAGAGTTATGGCCTGGAGCCAGACTGGACGTTGTGGAAAAACATGATATCCCCTCGCAACCCAGAGCTCATGCATGGATCCCAATGGCTACAAGTGACACTGCGGTGATTCTAAAGATGATAAAAGTCTGCAATCCTGACCTTCCAACTCAGAATTGGCAAATTGCCAGATTGGGTGAGATGGAGGGCGCTCGTCGTCAAGCAGTGGTCTTGGTTAATGAGGAATCGCTTCCGCTTTTAGCCAGGACTGACGGCATTATTAGATTTGGCTTTTTTCATATAAGAGTCAATGTCTACAAGGGCGACCAGAAGCCTATTTTGGAAGCAGACAAGCCAGTGGCAGAGTCGGCTGGGGAGGAGAATCTGGAAAAGGTTGATATTCAGCTGACCGATTCTAGGCTGATGGGAGATGCATCTGGCATTTTCGAAACCGAATCTGGTAACGAATGCGACCTCTGTGATGGCACGGAGGATAAAGCTGATGCCACTATGGGTGACATTCAGGACGAGGCCCATGCAGTGAGGAATTCGGAGAGTTCTGTTGCCTCCGATTCAGAACAGATGGGACACATATCTGGCTTATTCGACACCGAATCTGGGGACGAATGCGACCTCTATGATAACACGGAGGATGAAGCCAATAACACGGTGGTGGAAAGGATGGTGGAAAAAAAGCAAGATGTTGCGGTTCCTACAAATAAACCTCCATCACTGTAAGGCAGCCTCAGCTGCACTATTGCTGCGCCTGACGACAGGAGCAGTTGACTTGGTTTTTATCCAAGAGCCCTGGGTGCGGGGTGGCAGGGTTTGCGGATTGAAGACCCCTGGGTTTAAGTTGATGGTTGCCAAAGGTGAGGGCTCACCAAGAGCCTGCATATTGGCGAAAAATGGCTTAAATATATTCTTTTTATCAACTTTTAGTGATATGGATGTTACAGCGGCTAGCTTAGAGCTTCATGGGAAATCTATTTGGCTCGCCTCTGCGTATTTTCCTAATCCGGGGCCAATACCCCCGGAGAAGGTTGGCGGTCTGATTCGGGAGTCTGAATCTAGGGGACACCAGTTACTAGTGTGCTGTGATGCTAATGCACATCATTCGATATGGGGTAGTACAGACACAAATGATAGAGGCGAATCACTTTTGGAGTTTTTGTTAAGTACTAACCTGTATATTTGTAACAAGGGTAGTGAACCAACTTTCGTTACAAGTACGCGGCAAGAGGTTCTTGACGTAACACTTGTATCAGATACATTGTCTGACAGAATTGATGACTGGAGAGTTTTGGAAGAGCATTCTTTCTCAGATCATCGCTACATTGAGTTTTTACTCAGGGAGCGTGCCCCGGTTGAGACAGTCTCTAGAAATCTAAGAAGAACAAACTGGGTGAAATATAGGGAGACTTTTTCTTTGCTTTTGGATGAATTACCCCTATCTGAACCGCATAGTTTAGCGGAAATTGACTGTCTGGTTGACCATATAACAAATGTTTGTAATAGGTGCCTGGATGCGTCTTGCCCTTCTGCAAAGCCTAGAGGGAAAAAAAAGCCACCTTGGTGGTCAAATGAGTTGCAGACGAGCAGAGATTCCTGCAGAAAGCTCTTTAATAAGGCTAAATTTTCAAGAGCGGACGAGGACTGGTCTGCATACAGGCTGCAACTTAAGAGTTATAAAAAGATGATCAGAAATGCAAAATGTGATTCTTGGAAAAACTTCTGTGGAAACATAGAAGACGTTTCTGAGGCATCCAGGCTGCGCAAGGTTCTGGCTTCTTCTCCTTGCACCCTAGGATACCTGAAAGATCCTAATGGGGTGTGGTCTTCCTCCAGTGGAGAGTCGCTGGATCTCCTTTTAAACACGCATTTTCCGGGCAATTCCATGACGCCGTTTCAAGCTTTGGAACGTTCTGACGCCCAAGCATCTGAAATTGCTTCGGAAATAATAAATATGCCAACATTAATCTGGGCGATAAAAAGCTTCAGGCCCTATAAATCCCCGGGACCTGATGGTATAATTCCGGCTGAGTTGCAGCAAGTGTTGGACTATATAGCCCCGTTGCTGTATAATCTATACACAGCATGCATCAACTGGTCGTATATTCCTTTAAAATGGAAGAATACCAGAGTCGTATTTATCCCGAAGGCTGGGAAAAGTTCCCACACAGCTCCGAAGGATTTCAGACCAATTAGTCTGTCTTCTTTTTTGTTAAAGACAATGGAACGAATGATAGACTCATATTTGCGTAGAGTGATTGACCCGAGGTTGCTTTCGACAAAGCAACATGCATACAGCAAGGGACGATCAACGGAAACAGCTCTTCATGAGCTCGTTGGTACCATCGAGAGATCGCTTTCGGTAAAGGAGTACACTATGGTGGCCTTTCTTGATATTGAGGGGGCTTTTAATAATGTCATTCCAGAATCGATAATATTGGCATTGTCTGGTCTGGGAGTAAAGCGTGAAATCGTTTTAATGGTGGAAAACCTACTTGCCAATAGACGTATAACGTCTGAATTGGGAGCGTCTGTCATATCTCGATTTGTCAATAGGGGCACACCACAAGGAGGTGTTCTTTCGCCGCTTCTTCACTGAATTCAATGCTACTATCTCTAGAAGCACGTGGTTGTCATGTTATCGCATATGCTGACGATGTCGCGATAGCGGTAAAGGGGAAGCATCTGCCAACATTGCGGGACATTCTTCAGGGTTCTCTGAAAGATCTGTCTAAATGGGCAAGAGACTGTGGTCTAGGAGTTAATCCCAGTAAAACAGAGCTTGTTTTGTTTACAAGGAAAAATAAGATTCCTGCTTTTGATCCTATTTCTCTGGACGGTACTGAAATCACCTTCTCAGATGGAGCCAAGTATCTTGGAGTATTTCTAGATAGGAAGCTGAATTTCAGGCGTAATATTGAGGAACGGGTGAGAAAAGCAACGATTGCTTTGTATTCCTGTAAAAGGGCCATTGGAAAACGATGGGGTTTTAGCCCTCAAGTCGTTCATTGGATCTATACAGCAGTGGTGCGTCCAATTTTGCTGTATGGAATCATTGTCTGGTGGCCTGCTTTGGAAACAAAAGCGAACTTTGTCTTTATCACGAAGGTACAGAGAATGGCGTCAATGTGCATCACTGGTGCTCTTCGTACTACACCTACGGCTGCATTAGAAATCCTCCTTCACCTGATACCCTTGGACATATTGGGTAGGCAGTATGCGGCTGCGTCGGCAATTCGACTTAATAGCACGCTGCAATGGAGGAGCAGTGATTGTGGCCATAGCGCGATCTTGAAAAAGATAACAATACCACAAAATGTGGACTGTGCTCCCTCTTTGAGCCTCTTTGAGCGCCACTTTACCACTATGATACCATCCAGGGAGTCTTGGATGGGGGATACTCCGGGTAGTGGAGCTACCATAAATTTTTACACAGATGGATCGAGGCTGCACGAACAAGTAGGCTTTGGGGTCTATTCGGAAGAGCTTGGATTGAGCCTGGCTCGTAGATTGCCAGATCATTGCAGTGTTTACCAGGCAGAGATGCTGGCAATAAAGGAAGTGGCTGACTGGTTGAGCTGCAATGTCTTGTCTACAACCGCAGTCAACATCTATACTGACAGTCAAGCCGCGGTCAAGTCCCTGGATTCAATGTTTCTGAAAACAAGATCTGCCCTTAACTGCCGCACGTCTTTAAATGAGATGGCCAAGCAGTTTAACATACGACTCATATGGGTCCCAGGGCACAGAGACATTCCAGGGAATTGCAAAGCCGATGAGCTTGCAAGACTAGGAACTACCTTACAGGTTCCAACAGAATTGGAATGTGTTGGTATGCCTCTAGAAACTTGCAAGCAAAACCTACGGCTTTGTTCTGCGACGGAGACTAATCAAAGATGGGCAAATGGATGGACGTGTGAGACAACACGACTGATTTGGCCTTCTCTTAATCAGGGGCGCACAAGTGAGCTGATATCGCTTCCAAGAGGAGAGATTTCGACGGTGGTTTCTATAATTACCGGACACTGTCTTATAGGGAAGCACGCAGAGCGGTTAAATGTGCCGTCGAATGACTTTTGCCGAAGTTGCATGGATGAAGAGGAGTTGGAAACTATCGAACACTTTATTTGCCATTGCCCGGCACTTTCTGGTCAGCGACTTGCTTCACTGGGATCTAGGGAGCTGTACGATCTTTCTGATTTGTCGGATGTCAAAATACAACATCTAAGGAGTTTCATAAGAAGCTCAAACTGGTTTAACGACAGGGACTAGTAGGGAAACCTATTACGATCCCGTGGTATCACAATGGACCTCAGAGTCTACGTGTGTTGACGTAAAACGTCAGCAGCCACTTACAACCTAACCTAACCTAACCTATTCTTTAATCAAGTGGTATGACACATGCTAGATGCCTGGGGAAGTTGTAATAACTTGGCTGATGTTCAACCGATTTTAATTTTTAGTACCTTATTAAAAAGGCATTTCACTCTAAATCATAATTTTGTAACCACTTGAATTTAAACTTAAATTTAAATACCCAAAACAATTGCGGAAACAGAAAAAACTCATATTTTCCCTTGAAATCCGTTTTTTTAAATTCAAGGACCATGCTGAACGCCTTACACATGTCCGCTCGTCCCTAATTTTTGTGAGACGTATATCTACCTCCAAATGAATATATCTAGGGTAAGTTAGGGTCAGTATCTACCAATTTTTTTTTTTTGGAGCACCATATAAAATAAATCAGAGCCAAAAAATAAAAGTTGCAATTTTAAAAATTTGAAAAAAAAAATTCTTAAAATTTGCGTAATTAAGGTATGTTTATATCATCCCACCGAGTCTTTGGATTTTAAGAAAGTAAAATATTACCAAAGTCTTAATACTGCCAAAAAATCATTAAAAAAATCAAACAGACATTTTTAAAAACAGCTGTTTGTATGCAAATCTAATAACACACAGCCATTTTGCGAAATATTTCATAAAATCAAAAGTCTTATTGGACTGTCAACCAAATCAGATTACACACGATTTTTTGACAAGTCTTAACACTCAGTGGTATGATATAAACACAGCTTTAATAGTAGAATTTTTAGCGTTTTTTTTACAAAAAAATCGAAGGTTTCGGACTTTTTCAAAAATCGATTTTAATTTTTAAACGTCAAAAAATAAGTTATACTACTTCGAATAATTTTATAATATTTTTTTTCTAAAACTACATTTAAATACCAACAAACGTTTTTTACTGGTTAAAATTAATTAAAAGTTTCAATTTTATAATTTTTTTGAGAAAATCGCCATTTTGAAAAATTGATTACCATCTTGGAATAAAAGGCTGAAAATTGGAGTCCAAGTTGCATTTAATAAGTACTAAAACATTTCCAAAAATAAAATATATCGAAAGAGGTCGGGTCTAAAAGTGAGTGATTTGGCCTGGAATGCCCCATATGCATTTTTATCAAAATATCCAAAAATGTGCAAAACCAAATCGAAGATATTTTAGTGTACATTTATTGTTTCGGAAAAATAATATATCGACATAACTCTTAACAAGCTTTTGTGTGGAAATCGCAGCTAGTTCTGAGTAATGGATAAATAAAAAATTTTGAAATTTCCATAGATTTTGAGCGGACAACTCGAAAAGTGCTTGCGAATTTTGTACTCTTCAAAGCAACATTTTTTTTTAGAAAAAAATATTTTACGTTTATTTGTTACTGGGATTTATATACACTCAAAATATTTTGTAGGCAAAAACACATGAAAAACATATTTAAAACAAGTGATAAAACATTTAAAAACCATCACAGTAATTATTCATTTTTTTTAACGAACATCAACATTTATTTTTTACAGTTTATAAATAACGTCACTTTCATTTTTTTTACGAACAAATTCGAAAAAATAACCTACGAAAACATTAAAAATTAATGATTGTTGTGTTATTTTTACCAACAAATGCAAAAAAAATTATCTACGAAATCATTAATTTTTAATGTTATTTTTACACTTTTTCTATTGAATTTTATTTTAAAAAATTTTTACTAAAATTTTTGGGGAATCGATCCCGCAATCAACTACATTCTGGCCAGACACTCTACCCATCATGCCAAAGTCACTTGATACAAACATGTTTTTATATTTCTATAATTAACTTTTTGATTTTGTTTTTCTACTAAAAGTTTTTTTCTACAAGTAGGTAAAAACTAATGACTTCTCTTTAAAAAATGCCAACAATTTAAAAAAAAAAATAACGTACACAAATCATTAAAAATTAAAGAAGAATCATTTATTTTTACTTATACAACAAAAATTAATGACTTTAAAAATTGAATGCTCATGAAATTCTTTATTTTTTATGTTGTTATTTTTGAAACAAAGAACAGAAATAGTCATTTAATAAAACTGAACATTGAACAAATGTTTTTTCTTTTAAAAAAGACAAAACGTAAAACTTTTTAAATAATCTACAAACAGTTAATGACATAATTTTTTGAGTGTACTATTGATCCACGATGGCTTTTACCACTATTAGGCGATGTCAAATTCAAAAAGCTTTTAATTTGGCAAATAAGCAAAATCTTATACGTCTGTCTTAAGAAATTAAAATGCAGTCCAAACCAAAAGATTTCATTTACCATTTGGAAATGAAAATCGAAGGTATGCTATCGATGTTCGTCTGCCCGTATGTTGAAAGCACACTATAGTCAAAAAATATAGGTATAAAAATCGGCACAGACGCTTTTAACACTCTCTCTCTCTTTTTTGTACTTTTATTAAACAAATGGAAAGTTTTAATGGCAGAAGATGTTCAGACTTGGTGAGAAAGAACTTTTGGTAAAACAAATTAAAAAAAAATATTTTTTTTGAGGAAAAAAAAATTTTTGATGAAAAAAAATTCTATGAAAAAATACAATTTTGGGGCATGGCGTAAAAAAGGTTGGGAACCATTGGCTTAAATTGTAAAATGGACTTGGCGTCCTGTTTAACTTTTATAGTATGACATTATCATGTTAAAATCTCAAAATTTTCCAGGAAAGGGTTTTTAAAACTGTTAAAAAAAATTGTAAAACTCTAAACAAAAAAATATTTAAAAGTGTCCGATTTAGGATGTAATGCGCCATATATTTTTACTACATCCTTTTTTTATTACAAACACTCTAACAACAAAACTATACATTTTTCAGTAGTATTTTTTATTTTTACACTAGTTGTCGTAAAACAAATACTTAAACTAGATTACACCAAATTACTCAATTGCACAACTGCACAACTACAAAAACAAAACACACACACACACATTCTTTTAGTCACCCGTAACTTGCACGTTTTTCCAATTTTGACAACCACAAATACGAATACTAAAACTATAACAACTACTACTACGCCTAGTGCAATGGGCATTTAAATAATGAAAACATTTCGACCATAACCACACACAACGGAAAAAATATTGTGCATGCAAAAGTACTAAATAACAAAAAAAATACGTACCTACATATAAATATGCATTAGGGTGGCAGCGAAATGTATGGGGAAATTTTTTGTGTGGAAATTTAATATCGTTCGAGCAGAATATTGTTGCCACATGGCCTAAGACTGATGTAGAACAAAACCCGTGCCCTTTAAAGTCACATTTCACAAGGTAAAAGAAGCCTTTTCGATCGGACAAGTTTTTCCATTTCTATCAAAATCTTCAAATTTTTTTTTTAGTTTTGACAAGCAGATGGTGAACATCAAAAGTTAAAATTTCGCTACCACCCTAATATGCATGTATGTGTTGACCAATGCAATAAATTCTAAAAAGCTGAATGATTTCATGTAACAAAGCATCATTTACACATTCTGCACAACATACTCACTAAAACACAATCAAACTTACACAATTCCTTGTTAACTGACACATTCACCCACACTCACCCGTTTACAAACATACATACATGCACACAAAACTTGAGTTATTCCGTTCAATTTGACGTTAATAAATTTTAAAAATAAATACAATCAGCCTTACCACAAGAAAGTAAAATAAATTTAAAATGAGCTTTTAATTTTATTTCCATACAAATTGTTCTTGGTTTTATAATCGACTTTCAAAAAATGTATAGAAAATTTGTAATTTAAAATAAAACTTTTGTTAAAATAGACTTTTTGTTTTCTTGTGGTGCGGGCCAATGAATCCCGGCAAAAAAAAAAATATTTCGATTTCTAAAGACATTTATTTTGATCTAAATACTGCAAGCTTTTGGCACAGTCACTGCCAAACTGCTGATAACTGCATGTTTGTCAAAAGTAGAGTAGAATCACCCGTGATTCCCACGTGAATCACAAGTGATCGTGAGTAAAAACTTTTTGCAAGGTTGGCTATAGATTGGCCTATAAATCAGTGTTTTCAGTTTAGCGGCTTTCTTTTTTGGAATTGGGATGAAATTTGTGATTCAGAAATTGTGTGCATGTATTAAATTGTTAGCTAGAAATGATATTCCAAAAAGAAAAAAGCACCAGAGTCCTACCAAAATATTAAATCATGATAATGGTTTGCTAAATATAGCATTTTATGTTTAAAAATATAATATATTTCTTTGTTATTCCAAGAAAAACTTATTGAAATATCGGTCGAGGACCACGCTAAGTTTATATCGTCGAACTATATTCAATAAATGTCAACTCTAAAAAGCTTACTTTTCAGAAGAGCTAAAAAATTAGTTTGTCAAGCAGAGCGATAGCCTAGATGGTTAAGTCCTAGCTTTGCAAACTGATGTAAAATTTCATGAACGTGGGTTCGATTCCAATCAGAGTTAAGTCTGTTGATGCTTGTATTTTCTTGTTTTAACGTTGCGAATGAGTAATTTAATTGCATAAATATTTCTCATACGCTTTGTTAAAACAAGAAAATACAAGCAAATTACAAAATTGTTATGAAATTTAAAATTCAAATGCGATTTTCTCGAAAAAAAGTGGCCGAATTTTTGATAAATTGACTTTTTTAAAAAATGGAAAATTTCAGAACGAGTTCTGAAAATTTTCCAAAAAAAAAAAAAAATTAGTCGATAGCCCATACGAAACTATATAAGAATGTAAATTTTTGAGGTTGTTGTGCATTCCGTTTTAATGTGATAAATATTTAATCAAGGCAACTCGCCACAAATTTGACCATTTTTCCAATATTTTACCACACCTCCTAAGCCCAGTTTTTGAAAAATTGAAAAACCAAAAACGCAATTTTCTAAGTTAGGGCTATCCATACAACCTATGCAGAAGTTTACAGTACACATGTTTTTTTTCGCTGGACATTTGGTGTGAAATGCCTCATGTATAAGCAATTTTTTTTTTGCAAACACTATTTACCGAAATTTTAAAAATATCTGGAAAACTAGCCATTAGATATCAAAATCTTTACCAGATACGAGTTCAGCGTGGCAATTGCAATAAGATATGTGGTGCAATTTTTTTTTTTTTAAAAATTTTTGAAAATTTTTTGGAAATTTACAATTTATTTTCACCAAAAAAATATGTACTTTCAGTTAGCAGAATAACAAAAATGGATGTAAAACGACAACAAATTATTTTTTTGCTCTGAAATTTTTATCACAGATGGGTATTGCATAGGGGAGCTATTTGCCATCGGAAACTCATTTCGGTCAAATTTGAGTTAACATATTTCGAATATAGGTTCACGATATATAGTTTTAATAAAACTTTGTTGTTTCACAACTTCTAACACGAATTATAAAAACTGTAAACTTTAGCAGCTGTTTACATATAAACAGGGTTGCCAACTGTCATAACTTTTTTTAATTTTTTCTTATCAATATATTTGGATTTAGGGGCCCCTGTAGGCTAGTTGGTAGCGTGCTAGCCTATGAAACAGAGGGTCGTGGGTTCGATTCCCACCAAAACCCTTGGTCGATTTCGCTACAACGAGACGACGGTCATTGTTACCAGTTCTCGGTTAGGTTAAAATTATTTAAAATAAGTTGTAAAAAAAAATAGGAAAAATAAATAAAAACTGATCATTATTGGATTATTATTGGATTATTATATATTTGGATTTTAACACAATCAACAAATTTTTAAAAATCTATACTTGAAAATTTGACTTTTTGCCACCAAAATTGATAATTCAGTTAAAGTGCTTTGTTCGAAACTTTCCGATTTTTAAGTCAAAAAAGGAACCCAATGACATTAACCTACAGGTGCAATATTTTTTGGTTTAATTTTGGCCCTAAAGGGCAACTTTTCCGACCCCGACGATTTTGAAATTCGAAAAAAACGGAAAAGTTCCTTCACCTTATTGTGCACTAGGGTGGAGCAAATTTACGTTTTTTCGAATTTCTAAAACTTCTGGGTCGGAAAAGTTTCCTTTTAACATAAAACAATATTCCACCTGTAGGGCAATGTCTTTGGGTTCCTTTTTTGACTTAAATATCGAAAAGTTCCGAACAATGCACTATAGGGAATTTTCTGGTATTTTCTGGCCAAAACTCCAAAAGTTGGGATATTGCCTCAAAATTTGGCAAGTTTATTTGTCGGTAAGTTTTAAGGCTCTGTATAAAAAATTGGCATGATCTGGCCTAATAAATCGTGTTTTTAATGCAATTTTGTAATATATTTTTGTCAACAATTTTTACATCCACGCCCACAAAAGGGGGCGGGCAAAAAAATAATTTTCCTAGTGCGTTTGGTCCAAGTGCAGGGCTTTGAACTTCTTGTGGCGTATTTTTTTTTAATTTTTAAGCAAATGTACAAAAAAAATGTAAAATATGGGATTTTGCGTAGCTAGACTGAGTTATTTAAGGGGGAGCTTTTTTTCACATGTTCCAATTTTGCCCATTTACGAACTTGAACATCGTAAGACTATAAGACACATTCGTGCCAAACATCAGGTGGCTAGCTCTTTTAGTTTGGACAGCATCGTGCATTCCCCAGACAGTCAGACCGACAGACGGTCGGACGGACATCACTAAATATCTTTTCCCCATGGAGCCGCATGGCTTAGCGGATGAATACATCTTACTCACAAAGAGTTTCCCAATACCTCATAGAGATATGGGAGTATGCAATTTTATGCAAAAAAAGTAGCAGTCCACAAATATATTTGGTTTAAAAAAGAAAAAAAATAATTAAATAGAAAAATTAAAAAATATATAAATCAACATTTTAAAACTGTACTTTGTACAAAATATATTTACTTGCTCTATTGATAATTGAAATTAATTTCAAAAGATTTTAATACAGGATTTTAAGTACGTTAATTTTGTAATAAGTTATGTTCTCCAAAATTTAAAAAAAAATAATAAAAAATTAAATTTTGTTTTTGACGCCTCCGTACTAGCGGTAAAAGAGTTTGGTGTACAAAAATATGTGTTCTAGCTTACTTTAATATATTTTACTGTATAATGGCATCCGAAAAAAGTTTTTTTGAACACATCAAAAATGGACTTTTGGCCAACAATTCCTTATAAATTCCCTATAGTGCAATGTGACAAAATTTTTTTTTTTAATTTTTTTTAGCTAAAAATAATAATAAAAATATTTCTTTTAGCTAAAAGTAAATATTCTAACAGTACTGTAAAAGTGTTGTTATGGTTAACTATTTTTTTTCTTTGGTCTGTACAATTTTTTTTGTTTCTGTTTGCTTTTGTTCAAAAAATTGCTCCACCCTATTAAGTATTTATGTATATCAGAGCTAATTTTGAAAATTTGTTCTGCCGGTAACATATTTTTTTCAATGATTTAGGAGAGATGAAAAATTGCCGGAATCCGCGTTCTGAAAAGCTGTTTTAATTTAAAGAACAAAAAATTATGAAAATTGACATATGGGAATCCATGCCAAATAGGATACTTGGCTTTATTAAAAGCCTCAACATATAGGGCAACTGCTAGGCTGCAGTGCATAGGGCCATTTCTAATCTAATCAATGCTGAATATATTGCAAATTTGATTTCACTGGTTGATTCAACGGCAAAGTTCTTACAAGTGAAGTTTTTTTAATTTATTTAAAACTAGTAAGAGTGTTAAATTCGAATGTGCCGAATCTTTTATACCCTCTAGCATGCAAAAAATAAATAAAAAATTGCAGGGGCTTTTTCTTTTATTTTTTGGGGTGGGGGGGGTCGGTAGTGGTAATTGGGGGAGGCAAATTTCCTCTCGAATATGTGTTTAAAAGTTCATTCTTATGCTTTTTGCACTAAAGAAATGCAAGTTTATCATTATTTAAATTTTTTTTTGTTCCACGCCCATAAAAGGGTGGCGGACCGAAAAAAAATACATTTTCTTGTTCTTTGGGTCCAAGTGAAGGACTTTGAACTCCTTGTAGCATAAAAATGTTGCAATTGTTAAACAAAAACACAAAAAATCATATAAAAAAAATTTGTTTTTTCAGAGGTTGGTTAAGTTCTTCAAGGGGGAACTTTTTCCCCCTTGTCCGATTTTCCTCATTTACGAACTTAACCTGCCAAGGAACTGGTTATTTTGGACTGGTTCGTGTTAACTAAAGACGAACAGACGTACGGACGGACGGACATCGCTAGAATGTCTTAGAATCGATCACTGATGGGGTTCAAGACCGAATTTTGATGCGCTATACACGGAATGACAAAGTGAATATACCCCCATACTGTAGTTGGAGGGTATAAAATTTACAAAACCCACCACGATCAAGAAGCATTTTGTGCTTAACAAAAAACTAAAATGTCCGTTCTATAACAACCCGTTTAAAAGCTATTAGCTCTCAAAAGCACCTAGAATAACGGTATTTGGCTACTGTACCGCAACCAATAAAGATATGCACATTTTTTAAAGCGATTATGAAAGCTGATGAAATTTCTAGTATTTTAAATGTGTCACTTCGTGTTTCTACCGGTTCGTTTTCGAAATATAGGTCAATACCTTTATAATACCTTTTGAAACGGTATTATAACGGTATTGGCCTATATAACTAAAACGAACCGGTAGAAACAAGAAGTGACACATTTAAAATACTAGAAATTTCATCAGCTTTTATAATCACTTTTTGAAAATGTCCATATCTTTATTGGTTGCGGTACAATAGCCAAATACCGTTATTCTAGGTGGGTATCGGTTGCCCTGCTCAAAAGTGATCAAAAAATACGTTTTTGGAGAACTTTGACTCCACTTTTCTCAAAATCCTGACGTGATAGAAAAAAACAGATTTTAGGAAATATTTAAAAAAAAATAATAAAAAAGCTTTGATAAAATAAAAACTTGTATTGTATTTGTATTTTGATAAAAAAAAAAATTGTTAAAAAATTCTAAAATATTTAATATAATCGATTGAATGTTACTATAATGCGTTCAGCAACCGATTATTTAGAACGGAAAATTTTGCTGGTTTAATTTTAATTTCTTCTCCCATCAATGATATTACCATTTGAATTATAAAAATATTCCATTTAATAATTCGTCTGGTCAAAAAATACATTGTTCTTTATTTCAAAAATGGGACTTAAAATCATTTGATAAATACTAAAATATAACATCCTCACAAAATCTAAAATATAATGACAAAAAAAAATAAATTAATCTAAAAAATAAATAAGTGTTTGGAGACACGATTATATTTTGTTCCATTTTTTGTAATGATGAAAACAAAACAAAACTTTGACAGCTTTATGTTTAGAATAAAAAAAAAAAATAATGTAAATATAACGACCTTCATCAGCAGCAGAAGCAACAGCAGCACCAGTATCACAATGAATGACAGTACGACACAGCACGTTAATATATGTAGCAGCAAACAAATAATTTTTTAGTCATAAGTAAAAAAGTTAAAATAGTCTTATCCGAATCAATGAACACCCTTAACAAAACTTGTACTGATTTTCTGATTTTCTGATTTTTAAGCTTTTCAACATGAAAAATTATTTTATTCAAAAATTCTGTACAAAAAAGTCCTCGTAATCTAAGGATTATTTTATTTTTAAAACCTGTAGGTTTTTGATATATTTTCTGCTCTAAAACGGTCAAAACATTCAAATGAAGTTGATTGAAGTCAACTACATTTTCTGCAAAATCACGATAACAGTTTATTGCAGTTGTTTTTTAACAGTTGTTTTTACTAAAATACCAATTAACCCCAAGTTTGTTAGTTTAACCGACATTTACTTGAGTGTTGAAAAAATAACACCGCTCAACAAATCGAAGATTTTTGGCTCCGGTTTGAAGTTTCATATAAAATTTTTAAAGATTTTGACTCGCTGATTCCAAATTCGTGCTCTAAATTTTTCCATAACGTCTAGAATTTTAATTATTCGCGATTGAAAATCCGAAAACCGCGATTTTTGCCTTTTTTGAAAGCCTGCACAGCAGCCGCTGGGTGGAATAAAAATCTGGTATAAAGCGTGAGAGTAGAATTGAACTATGATCTAAAAAATATGATCAAAAAAATTTTAAGTTGTTGCACTATTATTGGCCAAACATGCATTTTAAAAAAAAAAACACTGTCAAAAAAATTAGAAAAAGGACCACATTTAAAAGGCTCTACAACAAAAACCAGATGATCAATCTTCACTGCGATGAGCTCAAAATTTATGCAAAAGTTCATTCTTTCTTAAGACTTTTAAACCCATTCAAGATATCTTCCGGTTTATACAAAAAATAACACAGAAAGCTTCATTTGTAAAATATTAATTTTTTTGGAGTTTTTCTTTGAAAAATATCAAAAAACTAAGGTATATTTTACAAAAATGGTAATTTTAACAGTATCATTTTAAAACGCAAGTAAAGCCCAACCAAACGTAATAATTTTAAAAAAATTGTGTTTTATGTTGGAGACCATAGACAAATTATACTTTTGCGCTTTATACCAGATTTGTGTACACAGAAAAAAATATGAAGGAAACAAATTTGAGTAATCACTTGTTTAATTTTTTAAAAAAAATTTGAGTAATTTTTTAATTGACGCAATTAAAAATTTACTCAAAAATTGAAAATAAAATTTGAGTAAATAATTTAATACAAATTTAATATTTTTTTTATTTTTTTTTTTCTCTTGGTGTTTTGAATTCTCATTTAGTTTATTGTTTTTTGTATATGTATATGAAAGTTTGAAATCATCTTTATAAAATTTTACTTTGTCTTGAAGAGATAAGTATATTTGGTAAAGTTTGTAAAAGCATTTTTTTTGGAAAAAAAAATTAGAAACTTTTTAAAAAAATAATTTGATACATTTTGAGTAAATTTTTACTTGACACAATTAAAAAGTTACTTAAAAATATTAAAAAATTTTGAGTAAAGATTTAATTGTGTGAATTAATAATTTACTCAAATTTTTTATTAAGCATTTAATAATTTTTTATTAAAAGTTTACTCAATACTATTAAATCGTTTACTGGTGGAAAATTGAGTAATTTTTTACTCAATAGTATTAAAAATTTACTCAAAATTTTTTTTTATTTTTTTCTGTGTACCACTGAATGGCTGCTGTGCGGGCTTTCAAATAATGCAAAAATCGTAATTATTCGCATTTTCAACCGTGAATAACTAAAAATCTGGACGTGATGGGAAAATTTGGAGCACAGATTTGGAATCAGGAGATCAAAGTCTACTAAAATTGATTATCAGAATTCAAACCGGAAAATGAGTGTTGAGCGGTGTAATCAATGTTTTTTCCCATGGAAAAGAATTCGCAGAGAGTTATTTTAAAAAAAAAACAAAAAAATTGGGCGTACTGAATTGAGTTCAGAAAAAAGGTCACCCTAAACATGATAATGTTTTTAGGTGGTGTCTAATTTTAAAAAAGTTGCAGTACGACACCTCAATTTGACTATATAAGCTAGCGATTAACAAAAAATAATATAAGAATTACTGTTTTCATTTTCTTAAAACCAAAAAAGTTTGCAACTTCGATTTGTAGTTTGGATAATCACTCATATGCTGGTGAATAAAATCGTTTTTCACCAGAAGGTGAAGAAAACGTAACATAATTATTTTTTAACATAATTTTTTTTTCAAAATTTTTTTTTTCAAAAAAATTTTTTTTTCTTAATTTTTTTTCTTTTTATCAAATTTTTTTTTTTTTCAAAATTTATTTTTTCATAAATTTTTGTCAAAAATCTTTTTTTCATATTTTTTTTTTTTTTTCATTAAATTTTATTTTTTTCATCGTTATTTGTTTTTTAATAATTTTTTTCTCATCAAATCTGTTTTTTCTTCATTAAAAAATTTTTTTCGTCATATTTCTTTTTCATTAAACATTTTTATACCCTCCAACTACAGTATGGGGGTACACTCACTTTGTCATTCCGTGTGTAACGCATCGAAATATTGGTCGGGGACCCTATAAAGTATATATATTATTGATTAGTGATCGATTCTAAGACATTCTAGCGATGTCCGTCCGCCCGTCTGTTCCTCTGTCCGTCCGTCTGAAGTTATCACGATACAGTCCAAAATAAAAGAGCTAGATTCCTCAAGTTTTGCACGAATATGATTTATGGTCCTAGGCAGGTTAATTTCAGAAATGGGGAAAATCGGACTAGGGGGAAAAGTTCCCCCTTGAAGAACTTAACCAACCATTGAAAAACGGAATTTTTTAGAGTTTTTTTTGTATTTTTGATAAACTAATGAAAAATTTTTATGTTTGCAGAAGTTTAAAGTCTTGCGTTTGAACCCAAGGGATAGAAAATTTCGGGTTTTTTTGCTCGCCCCTTTTGAGGGCGTGGATAAAAAACTCTTTAAATATTAATAAAATTATAATACTTTAGTGCAAAAAGCAGAATAAAATGAACTCGTAAACATAATCCGCAAGGGGAAGGGGTCCCCCTATTCACCACTCCCTACCTCCCCCCAAAACGCCCCTGTCAATTTTTTGTTTTATTTTATTATGTATTGGAGGGTAACACTCTCCCTTATTTTTTATATTTTTTTTCCAATCAAAAAAAAGTTTTTTAATAAAATTTTTTTTTCATCAATATATTTTATTTTTCCTCAAATTTTTATACCCTCCAACCACAATATGGGGGTATACTCACTTTGTCATTCCGTTTGTAACGCATAGAAATATCGGTCGGGGACCCCATAAAGTATATATATTATTGAATTATGATCGATTATAAGTCATTCTATGAATGTCCGTCCGTCCGTCTGTATAAAGCACGATTCAGTCCAAAATAAAAGATTTAGGGCCTAATTTTGTAAAACGCAACGCGGCTATTTACCTCGCGTTGGACAAATTTCTATTTTGTAAAACGCGGGGGCTGAACAGCTGTTTTTTTCGCGTTGACTTACGTGTTTTTAGAACAAATTGTATGGAAAATGGAATTTTGTAAAACGCAAGAGAGTTTTTTTCATCACTTGAAATGTCAAAATGATCACTTGAAATTTTGGGGCGTTGATGTAACAAAAATGCTTTTAAATAGCAAAATATAAGTTAATAATGTTGGAATATGTTAACATACAATAAAAAAGTAATAAATATGTAAAAAAATCTTCTCCGGCAGAAGAAAAACATCGAAAATAGCTTGACGGCCCATGGCTGTTTTCAACTAATTTATATTTAAAATACAACATTTCTTTTGTTTACTTTTTTTTGTTCTCTTGTTTCTCAAATATTCTCTTTGTAGGTGTTGCCTTATCATATATATGTGTTTCCCCACGAAAATGGGTGTGTATCCCCTACAAAATGGGTAGGCAATTTTCTCAATTTTATAATATCTGGCAGCACCGATTCTAATGTAATTGACATTTCAAGTGATAACGTAAAGATTGAACGCAAAAACGTAGTGATTTACAAAATTGCATTTTTTCAGCCTCGCGTTCACGTTAGCGTTGGTGATGTGTTCAACGCGAGTGATTTACAAAATTAGGCCCTTAGACTCCTGAAAATTTACACGAATGTGTCTCATAGTCATAGGCCGGTTAAGTTCGGAAATGGGTAAAATCGGATAATGGGCAAAAAAGTTCCCCCTTAAAGAACTAAAAAAAACTCGAGGAAGGACGAATGATGATTACAAAAAAATTGAATTTATTCACCATAATGCAATTTCACCTTCTTCTGTACGAAAAAACAATAGCAACAACCACACAGGAATTGAAATACCATGATTTAGTTGATACTTGCATAACAGCCAACTTAGCGTATCGGTCTAGAGTGATCGTACCTAAGAGGCAGTTAATAGCAAAAACATTACAGATCATGGGTTCAATCCCTGGCGGCTGCGATCTGTTAATAATTTTCACATATAGAATAAAATTGACTATTAACTGAATAAATTTGATATTAAAAGTTTTTCTGGATTATATGAAACTAGTAAAAAACGAACCAGGATGTCTTAAAATTTTTAGAAAAATAAATTTTTCTTTCACACCTTTCTCAATTCAAATTTTTTTTTGCATTTTTGTTCAACAAATGAAACTTTTTTATGTCAGAAAGAGTTAAAAGTAGGGCTGTCTATCCCAAAATCCCGAATACCGAAATCCTGGGATTTTTGTCACAAAATGAATCCCGAATCCCGGGATTTGAGCTTAAAAATCCCAGGATTTTTGAAATATTAAAAATGTATGAGAATTTATTTTTAAAAATTAAACTTTGTTCAATTATTGATTCATTTGCATAAACAAATAAAAACTAAAACTTTTTTTAATTTTAGTGTAGCTGGTCACGAATTTGGCTGAGCTGAGAATTCTACCCAGGTTTGATGAATAATAGTCCAACGCACTATCTATTAAGCCATTACGTCACGGAGCCCTTTGACCAAAGTTTGCAGGTTTTGGCGAAAATTTTTCAAAAAACCGAAACTTTGATTGAAGGGTGCCACGGGTAAATATAATCCGATTGGCCTCCAATTTGTACCGCATAAGTATTAGGCGTAGTAGCACTGAAAGAATTATTGTTCATTATATCTATGAACAAATTTCATAAAACCAAATTCATAGAATCTATGAAATAATTCATTGGCTGAATGATTATTCATTAGTATTCTGAAATATTTCATAGAATTTTATTCATAGATTTTATTAAATTCATAGAAAAAATTCATAGAATTAATGAATGTCATTCATAGAAGAAAATGCCATCAATATGCCTTTTATTTTTTTAATAATTAAAATAATGTTACAATAATTAAAATAGTTGAATAAATTTATTAAAAAAATAAAAAAAAAACATTAAAAAAAAAATATATCATTGCTGCCCTGACCGGGGCTCGAACCCAAGATCTACCGGTTGAAGTGGTAATTGTCGACGCCTTAGCTATCAGCGCCACCAAAGAAGAAAAATCTCGCCAACTAACGCTTAGTTTTATAACGCTTCATTTTTGTAAATACACAAAATATTTGTTTTCTACAAACACACACACAGCTTTTGGCAGAGCATTGTGACAGAGCATAGACACAAACTCAATATACTAATCAAATTTAATTTTAAGTGTTGTTACTTGTTTATATAATTTAGCTAAGTGGCTAGAGACTAAGCTTCACGAACAACAGGTTCTCTGTTCGAATCTCGGTGGGGATAAGTTAAAAAAGCATATAAATTTTTAAAAATAGAAAATTGTAAATAAATAAAATAATAAAAATAAATAAAAATAAAATATAAAAAAATAAAATTGAAATAATAAAATAAATAAAAATAGAATTGAATAATAAATTTTTTTTTCCATAGCCTATGAACTTTTTCATAGGTTTCTGGTTTCTATGAATTTGATTCATAGATTCTATGAAGGGCATCATTGGCTCACTTCTAATGATTTTTTTCATAGAATCAATGTACGTTTTCATAGCGGTAATGAACAAAATTCTTTCAATGAGAATACAAATTTTGCCGGACGATCAAAATTGGAAGAAAAACTTTTTTTATACAAAAAAATGCAAGTCTAATGTATTATATTATTACTTTTCTCCTTTAAATGTTTTTATTATTTTAAATTTTCTTTAAATTAGTTTTAAAATTATACAGTGCAACAACAAAAATCCGAATGGGATGAAACCCAAAGCAAATAAAAGTTGTAATTTTCCATAACAAACCCCTCAAGGCCTTTTTAAGTTCATTGCTAAATATTTAATAATAATAATTACTTGAAAACTGCATAAGTGGCGTATATCTATTTTTTTTAATTGCCTTTAAATAACAATCAGAATAATTAGAAATCATTTTTTTAATAATTTCACTGTAGCGAAATCGACCCAAGGGTTTTCGTGGGAATCAAACCCACGACTCCCTGCTTAATAGGCTAGCACGCAACCAACTAACATTGAAAGATAAAGAGTATTCTATTTTTTACTTTTATAATCAAAGAAATTTAATCCCGGAAAATCCCGGAATCCCGAAAAATCCCGGGATCCCGAAAAATCCCGTGATCCCGAAAAATCCCGGGATCCCGGGATTTCGATTTTTAAATCTCGAATCCCGGGATTTTAAAAAACCGTTTGACAGCCCTAGTTAAAAGTCATACACTTAGACCCCGGGGGGCTACAAAATATTGTTTTTTTTTCACGCCCCCTTTTGTGGGCGTGGATTAAAAAAAAATTTATTTCGTTGGGAAAGGTATCCCCCAGCACCCCCACAGAGCCCTCTCCTCAAAAACGCCTCTGAAATTTTTTTATATGTATTTTACCATGTTGGAGGGTATCAAAGATTCGGCACAGCAGAATTTAACACTCTCACTTGTTTTTAATCAAATTATTTTTTATCCTATTTTTTTTACCAATTTTTTTTTCACAAAACTTTTTTTTCGTCAAATTTTGTTTTTTATCCAAAAATTTTTCTTTTTTTATCAAAATTTTTTTTATCAAAAATTTTTTTTCTTACAAAATTTCTTTTTTACAAAACTTTTTTTCATTTTTTCGCCAAAACTACTTTTTCGCCTAAACGCGAGGAGTTATGGGAAATTGTATGCACAAAATTTGTTACATCGTCTTTAAAACGATCGAGGATCATGAATATGTGGACTAGACCAATATTTTAATGTGCTACATGCGTAATGACGTACTTTAATTTAATCTCTCTCACTAAAAATTCTCTATCACTAAAAATAAGTGAGGGTACAACAAAAAAAAAAAATAATCATCATCAACAAAAACATAAAACACAAGAAGACAAAAGACAAGTGTTTATTTGCTAACAAGGCTCATTAAAGACTCAAACAACAGGAAAATTTCATAAAGTAGTAAATGGAAGGTAAACAACTTGAATACAAGAGCAACAGAAGTACGTGTATTCATTCATTCAGTGGAAGTAGACCAACAACAGCTGGACTTAATATTAACGGAGAATTAAACAAAAAAACAACACATAAAAAAATTAAAAATAAAAGAAAGGAAAAAGGATCCAAATACAGGTAAATATATAACAAATAAAATATTTAATGGATGGAGCTTTAATATGTTTAAAAAAAATATTTTTTAAATTTCCACCAATTGAGGATGAATAACGGAAACGGAGTAAGAGTAATTGGAATTTTATTATGTTTCATATTTATCGTTAGTCCAAGCAAAAACTTGAAGTGGACTCTAAAGGTGGGTACACACGTTAAATAATACGGTGACAGGACATAATCTCCACGGACATTACCCCCATAACGGAAATGGGGATTATGCCCGAATATATTTCGTTCATAATCCCCATAATAGTTGTGGGGACTATGACCGTTTCCAAAGCGGTCAGAATCCCAATGGGGATTATGTCCGTTCCTTGTTGGGATTACGACCGAACTTTTTTCGGTCATAACCCCCATTCGCATTATGGGGAGTAAGTCCAAAGCAATTTTGGTCATAATCTCCGTTTTCTGCAGAGAGGGTGGGTTTAATGCATGGAGTTTGTAATCCCTAAGCCCGGCCGAAGGACGGCTACACAGAAAAACTTTTAAGTAAAAAAAAAATACTTTTAATTTTGGGGATTATGACCAACTAGTACACTCAAAAAAGTTGTTGAAAAGGCGTCCACTACATATTACGGTAAAAACAACTGAACATGTTGTTGTTTTTAACTATTGATTTTCAACTACAAAATGTAGTAAAAACTACTACAAAAGACGGTATACAGTTGTTTTTACTACACTTGCCTGAAATTTTATTTAAGCAAATTTATTAAACGTTTAAGTGATTGATATTTATTTATTTAAAAAGCAATACATTTCAGTTGGTTGTATAGAATTTTGATATGAAATTAAAATTTTTTGGTGTATTTATCTGGAATTATAGAAGAAAAAATTATATTAATAAAATGTTAAACAAAATAAATTGATTGTATTTACCTTTGTTTTTTTAATAGTTTATTTCAAATTATCACCGCTACTGATCAAAATTTGTCTGGAATAAAAAAAAACGAAATGCTTTGGTAAAATTGATTTATAAAAAAAAGAATTAATTTGCAATGTTTCAAAAAAGTATGTACCTGTTCTGTTGTGTACCCAGCAGAAATAAATCGAGATTTTGGCGACACAGCATCTATTTATAGCATACCGAAGCGCATCCAAAGAGCGCTCTTAAGGATGCAGTAAAAGTAAGGGGAAAAAAGTTTAATTTTTTGTTAAGATTTTTTATATAAAACTTACAATTTAAAATTATTTTTTGATAAAATTTCACACTTGCTTTCCTTTTTAATATTTTTAACACATTTTGAATAAAAAAGTATGAGTTTTGGACGAAGACAGATGATTTCACTGCATCATTATTGCGCATTTATCAGCGCTGCAAAGAGTGCTTCAATCATAACATCTTTAACACATTTTGAATGATGATAAATAGGCTAACCAAAAAACAGCAAATGCTTTTTTGTTATTTCAAAGAATAAACCGATTTGAATTAAACACAGTCTGATAACGAAAAAACAAAAAAATTAAAATACATTTGTTTTAACTTTTTTTGCATATTTTTTCATTTATTGGTATGTTTTTTATCTAATTTTTACATTTTTTTCTCTTTCTTACAACTTTTTTTCTTGTAATTTATCTAGATTATTATTTTTTTTTAATCAAAAAAATGTTGCTAAAATTTTTACAAATACATATCGTCGAACTATATTCAATAAATGCCAACTCGAAAAAGCTTACTGTTCAGGAGAGCTAAAAAACTAATTATTTCGCGTATTACTGCAAAAATAAACAATGTACCTTCCACAAGATGGTTTAAATATTCTAAACAATTTTTACCTATGCAAAAATTTTCATATTTTGCACTGGTTTGCATATTTTTCAGAGATGGCATTTATTACTATATCAAAAAACAAATATTTTTTAGAGTTGGCATATTTTATCGGAAAATAAAAATATATTTTTTTTGGAAAAATTTTTAAAAATTTTTTTTTTTTTTGGTTTTTGTTATCCTTAGTACGGTAATTGCAAAAACTGAACAAAAAATTAAAAATCTTTGCATTTTTTTAAAAGTTACTAGCTCCGAAAGCCTTTTAATCTCAGGGTGGTCAACTTTGGCACTCTGTAACTCACGCTGTATTGCAATAGGGTCACTCCAAACCAGCTATTTTGAAAGCTTATATCATTGACTTTATATGCCCCATTCATAGTGTTTCAATCTGATAAATAGTTTGAAAGTTACATAAATATAAGCAATTTTTTTTTTGCAAACACTATTTACCGATATTTTTAAAATGGCAATATCTCGAGAACCAGTCATTAGATATCAAAATCTTTACAAGATTCGTGTTTAGCATGGCAAATGCAATAAGATATGTGGTCTATTTTTTTTTTTAAATTTTTGAAAAATTTTTGGAAATTTACAATGGGAGTTGGCATTTATTTCCACCAAAAAAATATATACTTTGAGTTAGCAGAATAACAAAAATGGATGTAAAACGACAACAAATTATTTTTTTGCTCTGAAATTTTTATGGCAGATAGGTATTACATAGGGGAGCTATTTGCCATCGGAAACTCATTTGCGTCAAATTTAAGTTGGCATATTTTGAATATAGGTTCACGATATGTATTTCAAAAAAATGTTTGCAGATTTTAAAATATTTTTCAGTATTTTTAAAAACAATTTTTGACTACACAATTTCCACTTTAATTTCAAATAATACAAATTATATTACGAAAAACTTACAATCATATTTTAGAAACTTAAATTATATTTATAAAATTTCCAATTATATTTCAAAAATTTCCAATTATTTTTCAGAAATTTTCATTTATAACTCAAAAATTTACAATTATATTTCAAAAATTTTCCAATTATGTTTCCTAAATTTCTATTTCAGAAACTTCCACTTATATTTCAGAAATTTCCATTTATATTACAAAAATTTCCAATTGTATTTAAGAAATTTACATTTTTATTTCCAAAATTTTCTAAATACTTTTCAGAAAATTCCATTTGTATTTTAAAAATTTCCATTTTGATTTCAAAATTTTCAAATTTTTTTTTTATTCTGCTAAAATCAGATCTGAAAAGATACATGAATTCACTGCATCTTTATAGCGCTTAATCAGCGCTATAAAAGTATGATTTAATCAGCGCTCTAAAGACACGTGATTTCAGTGCATCTTTAGATCGCTTTTTCTGTGTATCCAACTAGCGCTCTAAAGTGGGACATCGCCTTAGAGAATCATGCATGAATTCAGCACGTTTGGAAGCGCTACTTGACTCGGGATTCCTTTCCAAAAGCTGCTGCTAGTTCAGCAAAATTTCTGCTGGGTATGCAAAGAAAAGAAAGATGGCACGCTCATAAGAAAACAAAACAATTTTGGTTTTTTCCGATTGGTTTTTACGCACGCTTATGTGAGCACTATATTATACACACTTGTTATCTCATTTATCCACTCATTTTCTTTCGCTCAATAATATTTTTCCAAAAACATATTTTTTGTTATAATTATATTTAATAAATTGTAATTTAATTTATTTAGATATTATTTATTTGGTATAAGAATAATTCCTTCCGCATCCCGCACGGCCAACTCGTTCGACACATTCGTTTGCAATAAAAATTTCTAGAAAAAAACGAGTTTTTAGAAAAAAACTAAAAACAACTACATTAATCAACTATTGCTACAGTGTAGTATATTTTTTGTAATTATTTTTTGAAACTACTACAAAAAAAAGTTGTTTGAGATTTTTTCATACAAAAACGACCGAAATTGTAGTTAAAAACAACAGCTACTACTTACTACACAAACGACCGTCATGTAGTAACTGCAATAATTTTCTGAGTGTATAGAAGACAAAATCCCCATAATGGGGATTTTGTCCATTTGCTACGTGTTCATTATCCCCATAAATCCAAATAATTTTCGGTCATAGTCCCCACTACCGTTATGGGGATTATGACCGAAATGAATTTGGTCATAATCCTCATAACGGAAAAGGGGATTATGTCCGTTGGGATTATGTCATGTCACCGATTAATACTCTATAACTTTGCCGAGTTGTACAATTAAATTGATTCGTTGTGTGTTTCAAATTGACGATACACAAACCTGAGTTGAGGGGAAACAAAGTGGAAACCAGATTGGAATCAGCAACGAAAGGTTAATGAGTATCAAGTGTTTAGATCGCAGAAGCATACAGATTTGTATAAAAAAATCGCTCAAAGATCTTGAAGACACTTCCTGTCAATTTTATCAAAAACCTGACGTGGTGGATAAATTTGGAATAAAAACAAGATTCGGAAGCAGCATCGAAAGGTTTTTAGAAAATGAGTGGTCAGACCACAGGTGAATCCAAAAAAATTTTACAAAAAAAAAAGAAATTTAACATGATAATGTTTTTAGGCTGGTGTCTAATTTTAAAAAAAGTTGCAGGACGCCACCTCAGTTTGACTATATAAGCCAACGATTAACAAAAAAGAATATTAGAATTACTGTTTTTATTTTATTAAAACCAAAAATTTTTGTAACTTGGGTTTGTAACTTGGATAATAATTCACCTCGTGCTGAATAAAAAAATATTCACCAGATGGTGAATAAATTATAATAATAATTTTTTATCAATCTTTAATTTTTTATTTTTTATCAATCTTTTTTTCATTAACATTTTTTTTTTCATCAATATTTTTTTTCATATTTTTCAAATTTTTTTTTCATCAATATTTTCTTTTTCATCAATATTTTTTTCAAAATTGCTATACCCTTCACTCTAGTGATAGAGGGTATATATAAGTTTGCCATTCCGTTTGTAACTCATCAAAATATCGGTCTGGGATCCCATAAAGAATATATATTCACAATCCCCGATCGATTTTAGAGGGTGCTGTGGCCTAGTGGTTAGCGCGTTGGACTACTATCGATTCTCAGCTCAGACAGAAAAACCTTTTTTCAGATATTTATTAGTTTCTATATATACACTCAAAATATTTTGTAGGCAAAAACAAATGAAAAACACACTTAAAACCAGTGAATAAACAATTGAAAACCATCCCAGTAATTATTCATTTGTTTTAACAAACATCAACATTTATTTTTTATTGTTGACAAAATTTTCTAAAATAAATAACATTAAACATTAAAAAATTACGTTTTTTCACTCTTTTTTACCAACAAATTCGAAAAAAATAACCTACGAAAACATTAAAAATTAATGATAGTTCTGTTATTATTACCAACAAATTTCAAAAAAATAACCTACGAAAACAATAAAAATTAATGATTTCGTGGGTAATTTTTTACAATTTTTTATTGAAATATTTTTTTACAAATTTTTAATAAAATTTTTATGGGAATCGATCCCGCAATCAACTACATTCTGGCCAGACACTCTACCCATCGTGCCAAAGTCAATTGATAGAAACATGTTTTTATATTTCTATAAATAACTTTTTGATTTTTTTTTCTACAAAAAAATAACTGACTTGTGTAGGTAAAAACTAATGATATTTCATTAAAAAATACCAACAATTTAAAAAAAAATTACTTACACAAATCCTTAAAAATCAAAAGAATAATCCGTAGTTTTTACTTACAGAACAAAAATAAATGACTTTAAAAATTAAATGTTAATGAAAGTCTTTATTTTTTAGTGTGTTATTTTTGAAACAAAGGACTGAAGTAGTCATTAATAAAAACTGAACATCAAATAAATGTTTTTTTCTTTTAAAAACGACTAAACGGAAAACTTTTTAAATAAACTACAAACAGTTAATGACATAATTTTTTGAGTGTAATTATTTTATTACTTGGTTAGCTTATTCACGACAAAAAAATTGATTTTGGTGGGATAAGACTTTCAGCTCTAAAAAATTTTTCAAAAAGATATCACATATACAAATAATATTTTTTTATGAATATATATCATTTAAAGCAACATACACTAAGAAAATTATGTCATTAACTCTTTGTAGGTTATTTTAAAAAGTAATCAGTAAAGTTATTTGAAAAGAAAAATCATTAATTTTATTATGGATTTCTTGTTTCCTACTGTTTCTTTAGATTAAAAAAAATAATTTACTTTCTTAAAACTGAATTTTATGTTTAATTCAATTTCGGCAGTAAAAAATTTCTTCTATAATTTTACTGTTTTTCAATATAAAATAAGTGAATATTCACTAGTTTTTGAATGTTTTGGATAGTCATTAAATTAACATTAAAAATTGACTGTATTATGTTTTTATTTTAAATGAAAAAAACTGTTTTAAAATAAAATTTCATTTGTTTTAAGTTAATATTCACTGGAATTTACCTACATAATTTTTTGAGTGTAGCAACTAAAACCGTTGCTTGTCAAAACTAAAAAAAAAATATTTTTTAACAAGTTTTTACCGTAGGACCCCTGCGGCTCTAAATAATTTTTTTTTTGAAAAATTTTTTAGAGCTGAACGTCTTATCACACCAAAATCATTTTTTTTTCTTCAAAAAGCTAACCAAGTAATATAATAATTAATAACAGAAAAATTTAAAATAAAAAAAAAAAATTTTGTGATCTGGAATTGCAGACATAAATGAAGGAAATTGCATTTCTGTTTCCGAGACGTGACAAATGGCGACATATTTTGTCAGTAATTTTATTTGATTTTTTCTGTAAGTACAGATCGAGCACGGGCTCTAATTATAATACAGTTTCCAACACCACAATTCTATTTCTAGCAATCTCAACCTCGCTTCATACTTTCTTTCAACTTTTTTGTCTCTTACATTATTTCGCTATAATTTTTAGAAATTCAATTTTTCTTCTGTAGATTTTCGTTTGTAGATATGAAAAAAAATTTAAAAGCGCGTTTTTAATTTTTTTTACTATTTTTAACATAACATTCTCAACAGTTTTTTGAGATGAATTTGGTACAAAAATAATTTTTGTCTCAAAAATCCGCACCTGTGGACCAAAACTGCGATTCCGGAATTTTTTATATGCCATTATCGTTAATAAATTACGTTAAAAGTTTACCGATGTCGTAAATGAAAACATAATAATTATTTTTTATTAAAATGCAAAACCCTCTGTCAGATCATTTTCATTCATGTACTTAAAATACTTTTGAGAAACAAAATCCTATATCTATCATAAAATCCCCAATAGTGCAAAATTTTAAAGACGAATTATATGTGAGTTTCAGTAGTTGAGTTAAAAAATATTGTAGAATATCGAATTTTAGTTACTCTAACAATACTCGAAATTAACAGTTTTTTTGGATCTCCTGACAAAATGTGATACCCCGAGTAAAAATAAACATATATAACAATATATAACTTTATGCAAACATAATAAATCATATATGATTATACATCGCGTGAGATATTTTCAAAATTTTTTAAATGCAGTCATATGTAGTTATAAATAATTGAATCATGATTCGGATTAAAAGGTGTACGGTTGATATAATTATATAAAATTATATGAGGGTCAATAAAAAATTTGTTTTTCTGTATAATTTAATATAAAATTATATATATCCTATTCTGTTCCATATATAACACTATATGTTTCCATTTAACCAACAATTTTCTAAGTTTTTGAGGCAAAGTATAAGAAACTTTTTAAAATGTTCCTAAACATTTCCTTGTTAGGGTTATGTATATCACCTATCTGGTTCGAAGCGTACCCGAACATTTTTTTGTTTAAGAAAATTATATGTTTGGTGAATGTATCGTTGACCTGTGGTGTACCTCAACCCAAACCAAAAAAACACCAGGATTTTACATGTTTTTATGCAATTAGATCTAATTAGATCCACTAATATATGGCAATGTCTGGTCAAAACTCGGATGAAATCAAATCATATTTTATACAAGTTGATCTTTTTCAATGCAAAAGCATCCACCATTATTCGGATCAAATTGCGTATAAATATATATTGTGTTACATATCATTATATATTGTATCATATAAAAATTTTTACTCGGGCACTCAAAAAAAAAAACCTTGTAAAATTAAAAAAAAAAAAAAAAAACTTTTTTTCACACAAAAAAAAAAAAAAATGTTGCCAAATTACTAGGAAAACTTTCGTAATCCTATTTGACTAATATTTGACAGTTTTCCTTGTTTTTTAACAAATCGCATTTTACTAATATTTGACAGTTTTCCTTGTTTTTTAACAAATCGCAATTTACATATTTTTTTTGTAATTTTAAAATTTTTTTTGTAATTTTGTAAAATTACAAAAAAAATTCCAAGATAATTTTACAAAAATATCAAGTAAATTCACGAGAATTCCTTGTAATTTTAATTGCGCCAAAAAACTGTAAATTTAGAATTTTATTGGCAAAAGGTTTGTAAAATTACTAGGAATTCTCGTAAAATAGGAGGTAGCAAAAAATCTAGTAAAATTACGAAACCTCTTTGTAAATTTGGTCGTGTAAACAAATTTGTAAATTTACAATTTTATTGGTAAGAACCTTTTAAAATTACAAAATTATTGGTAAAAATTCGTAAAATTACTAGGAATTTTTGTCAAATAAGAGGTAGCAAACAAAAAAAGTTAAAAGTTTGTCCTGTAATATTACAAGTTTTTTTTTGGAGTGTAAAGGTATTTCAACAATATATTATTCGAAAATAGTTACATTTGGGCTTAAAATAATGTTAATAGCAATGGGTACTCATTATAAATAATGCACTTTGTAATGATTACTTTTTCATCTCATTACCATGTTTTTACTGGGACCTTTCATTTGTTATAAAACATATCAGTACTTACTGTATTTTCCAAAAACTTACCCATTCCACTTTCAGTTTTGTCTCTCACTGTTAAAATAAAAACTATTTTTTTAATAATTTAAAATTATATTTATTTTTCTTTTATTTAATTTAAGTTTAGCATATTGTTTCTTTTGGTTGTTTTAAACAGTTTTATTTTTTTAAAAAAATTCCATTTTCGTACTTAAATTTTAACATTAACGAAAAAATGTTTAACTATGATTTTAAACTAATTTGTCATTTTGATTTGTTTTAATTACTAAAGTTTTTGTTGTTTAATATGTCTTTATGGTATGTTATAATAATAATAATAATTTTACTATTGTAATACAACATTGTGAAGAAGTTGTAATAAATGCAGTTTTTTTAATAATTATTTTTTGTTTGTTTAAATTTAAATGTTTAATTACTAACAATTAACTAGTAAATAATAGTAAAAAAGAGAATTTACAGAATTTTATTTACAAATTATTTACATATACATTTTTTTGTTGGATTTAATATTAATGTTTCCTTTTTTTAACATTCAGCCTTTTTTTTGTGAAAATTTTTGTTTTTTGTTGAAACGAGAACTTTTGCTTTCATTACACATTTTACTGCCAACACAATTTACACGTTCATCAACAACTCTGACGGCAGTTTTTTTATTTTCGTTTGGCTTTGTAGTTTTTGTTTATTTTTCTTTGTTACACTATAGGAGCATAGGTTTAAAAGGGTGAATTCGTTTTTGAGTGAACATTTTAAAAATTATCCTTACTTTTTAAAGAAAGGCTTGTCAAGATTTCCTCATTCAGTTTGTACACTTCCGAAGAGTGCGGACTTCGCTTAGAACACCTTTGAAGAAAGGGTAACTTAGTTAACACGCTTTTTAAGAAATAGTACTTTATTTGGTAACATTTTAAAGAAATTGTATTATTTAGTACATTTTCCAAGAAAGGTTTCCATTAAGTACAACGTCAATGAAAGTGTACTTAATTCCCCAGTTGGCAAAATAAAGTCACCCCTGACATACTCCTGACTCTCCCTTTATGACATCGCTGGCATCTTCATACAATTTTTGAAAATGTCCTCAATGACATGTCAGCAGTTGGCCAGCAGTGTTCACCAGTATCGGTGGCCAACAACAATTCGTTTAAACAACCGCTGACCAACTGCTGACATGTCATTGATGACATTTTGGAAAATTGTATGAAGATATCAGCAATTTCATAAAGGGAGAGTCAGCAGTATGTCAGGGGTGATTTTTTTTGCCGACTGGGTCAGTAAAATTTATAATTAGAAATGAACGTAATTCATTTAGTACACTCTCAAAGAGAATGTGCATCATTTGTTGCAGTTTTAAAGAAACTGTACTTTATTTAGTAAAAGTTCAAGGAAATGAAACTTTATTTAATACTTTTTCCAAGAAAGGGTTATTTATTTAGTTCTTTGTTAATGAAAGGGTACTGTATTAAGTACACTTTCCAAGTCAGGCTTCTTGACAACACTCAAAAAAATACGTTAGTAGATTTACTAATTTTTTTTTTTGCTAACGCTAGTTAGCTAACTCTTAGCAAATTTTTAGTTGAGATTAGCATGTTAGCAAAAAATTCTTTTAAACTTCATTTAGCACATTAGCAATTTTAAACAAACTTTGAATTAATTTCTTTTGCTAAATTTGAAATTGAGTTGACAACATTTTTACAAGATTTTTTGCTAATATTAGCAAAATAAATGGTAAATTTTTTTTATTTTCAGAAAACTTAAAATGGCGCTATCTCGGAAACTAAGCCAGATAGAGCAAAATGGAGGCCATTTTTGGTTCTCGGGCTCTCCGTAGTATCGCCGGTCCTCTTCACATGTGTGGACTCTAATGGGTCCTAACTTTGGATCCAAAAAAGTTAGCATTCCTGAAAATTTTAAAATTTTACAAAAAGCCCAAAAGCATTCCAACATTTTCTAACAACTACCTAAATCATTGCTCAAAACCTACTTCAGGTAAAAATAATGTGGGTCTCCCGAAAATTTTAAAATGCTCATATCTCGGTAAATATTGCCGACACAACAAAAAGTCCAAAAGCATTTTTGTAGCTCTCAACACGTAGAACAAGACCGCAAAATAGCTCTCTGAGTAATATTTTTGAAGTTATCGAGTTTTTTAATTCTCAAGACCCCTGTGGTCCCCTATAATCACGTATCTCAAATGCTAAGCAAGGTAGAGCGAAACGGACACAAATTTTGGATCAAAAACTATGACGATTTTAAAGGAACCCAACTAGGTCTAGGCCCATCTGGGATGGACCTATCAGGTCCGAACCCAATGGGGTTCTCAGATGTGTATGAACTAACAATAAGTTCATAAATTTAGTTAACTAATTATTGGCAAAACATTTTTGCTAACTTTAGCAAAAAAATTGTGGGTTCAAAATCAGCAAATTTTCTTGTAGGTTTACAAGCTTTTTTTGCTAACATTACTTTTTTTTTTTTTGAGTGTATTTTATTAGAATGTGTTCATCATTAAGTACACTTTCTAGACAGGTGCAGTTTATTAACAAGTATGAATATATCGATACATCTTTTCAATAAAAGTGTACATCAGACAGTTTTCCTTGTTTTTAAGCATATAATTTTCGATCGAAGTTTACAATTTTTTTTTGTAATTTTACAGATTTTCTTGTAATTTTACAAATTTCCAAGGATTTTTACAAAAAAATCTAGTAAATTTACGAGAATTTCTTGTAAGTTTAATTTCGCCAAAAAAGTTGTAAATTTACCAAATTTTTGGTAAAAAACTTGTAAAATTACAAAAAATCTCGTAATTTTTACTAGGAATTCTCGTAAAATTGAAAAAGCTAAAAATCTAGTAAAGTTACGAAACCTCCTTGTAAGTTTGATCGTGTCAAAGAAATTGTAAGTTCACAATTTAATTGGTAAAAAGCTTGTAAAATTACAAAATTATTGGTAAAAAGCTTGTAAAATAACAAGGAATTTTTGTCAAATAGGAGGTAGCAAAAAAATTACAACATTTTCTTGTAATTTTACATGGTTTTTTTAAGAGATTGTAATGACATGTACCGCTTTTACCAGTATAGAAATTGATGATTTTAGATCGTCTGACGACATTTTTTTCCCGCATGTTACATCATATTGATGACAGCAAGTAATGAAATTATTTCATCAATATAAAGAAGCATTTTTTTTGAATGTAAGTACACTCTTCAAAAAAGGTACCTCATTTACATGACAGGGTACTTCATTTCCATGAATGGGTAACCATATTTAGTAATTTTTCGAAAAATCTGAAAAAAAAAGTCCATTACTTTAAAAGTTTGCCCTTTAGGAAGTGCCTGTTTTTTAGATGTTGTTTTTCTCCGAATATAAAAAAAACGTACAAAAACCATGCCAAGTTTTTCTGCAGTTTTTTTGACTTACTTTCGTCTGACGTGCAGAATATTTTTTCATTACAGCTTAAATTTTTCTTTTATGTTGTCTTAACTTTATTCACGTAGAATGAAGTGAGTGTAGGCCTTAATTACAACCCCTTTTGTATAAAATCATTCTTGTTTTTGCTTGTGGCTTATTTTTCTTTTATTTTTTATTTTTCCTTTTTTAATTTTTCTTTTTTTTTTTGCGGAAAAAGGCTGCTGTTTCTCATTGTACTTATTTACTAAGTAAAAAAAAATTTCGTTTTTTTTTAGTTTGATATTTTACACTTTTCCTTAAATTTACATTTTTTGTTTGTTTTGATTTTTTATCAAAGTTGACAGTTACATATTTAAGTATTTTTTTTTTTAATATATTTTACAAGTTTTTTTATGTTTGTTTATTTAATTTTATAATACACCACTTTCATTTGTAAATTCCTCATTCGGTTTAGCTTTCATTTTGTCTTGTATGTATAATGCTGCCAAGGCATTAAAACGTGGACCCCACGTTTCCAAGTAATTAAAGTCTTGATTCTCATCATCAGTGCCTGGAAGTGTAAAGAATAAAAAATAATACATAAAATTAAAGATAATATTAAAAGTAAGAAAAGTTAATAAAAGATTTATATTCAGTCTTGGGGAATTATTTTATACCCTCCGTGACAATGTTTAAAAATAAATTCAAGGAAATAAATACTCAAGCTCGAGGTCATAAGATTTTACATGTTTTTCGTTGAAATATTGCTTGTGATGCCCTGGTGATACTCCACAATGTCCTATTGAAGTAATAATACATTTTCGAAATTGAAAAAAAAAATTAACAATTTTGATTATAAATATTTTATTTCGAGCAAAAAACTTTTTTTTTAGTAATTTTTGAGAAGAAAAAAAATTACTAAATATTATTGGAGTGTAAAATTTTTCTCGAGTGCAATTTTTTTCGAGTTCAATTTTTTAGTGTAAAAATAATTATTAGAAAAGAGTTGTAAATTTATAGAAAAATAAATAAAAAATGCCAGCGAATTTTGTACTCTTGCCCAAAACATTAAATCATGATAATGTTTTGCGGAAGATTTGGGTGTACTTGCCAAAGCAAAGTTTTTTTAGAAAAAATAATGTTATATTACTTTGCTATTCCATGCAAAACGAATTGAAATATCAGTCGAGGACCCCATTAAAAAACCATTTCGTAAGTGAGTGCAAAAATAAGTGCAAAAAAGTGTTTTTACATTTTGGAGAGTATAAAAGATTTGGCACCAAAGAATATAACACTCTCACTTGTTTTATGTACATTTGATAAAAAAATGGAAATTATTTATGCAAAAAGCTTAGACTTGGTGAAAAAGTAGTTTTTGTAAAAAAAATATTTTTTTTCACGAAAAACAAAATTATGTTAAAAAAAATTTAATGAACCCAAAATTTTTGGTGAACAATTCAACAATGAATGAAAAAAAGTTTTTGATGAATTTATTTGATGAAAAGAAAAATTTTTTGATTTAAAAAAAAATTTATGAAAAAAAATATGAAAAAAAAATATGAAAAAAAAAAAAATTTGGTGAAAAAGAAATTGATAATAAAAAATAAGAAAAAAAATTTTTGGTGAGAAAAAAATTGATAATAAAAAATTAGATAAAAAACTTTGATGAAAAAAAATTGATAAAAAAAATTTGATGAAAAACAAAATTTGATGAAAAAAAAATTAATGAAAAAAAAATTGATTAAAAAACAAGTAGAAAAGTTAAATTCGACTTTGCCGAATCTATGAATACCCTCCACAATGCATTTTTTAAAGGGTAGTACATTTTTTAACGTGAAAAAATTACCAATTTTGATTAGAAATATTTTATTTTGAGTAAAAACTCTTTTTTTGTAATTTAAAAAAAAAAATGACTATTTTTTTTTTGAGTGTAAAATTTTTTTCGAGTGTACTGTAAAATTATTTCTGAGTGAATGCATGTTCGTATGTACACAAAATATTGTAAAAAAAACACTAAATTTTTTTTTGTGTAAATTTTTTTTTGAGTGTAAATTTTTTTTTGAGTTTAAAATTTTTTTTGAGTGTAAAATTTTTTCGAGTGTAGTTTTTAAGTTACCAATGCTTTTAAAACTAAACAAGTTTAAAAAGCATTGCTTTAAAATTGAAAAAGTTTGAAAAGCATTGTTTAGTTACCAGCAATGCTTTTAAAACATGTTAAAACACGTGGCATTTTAGATGCAATTAATCTGAAATTCAGGGTTTTGCTTATAACTTTTGAACCACTAGACCGATTGAGCTGAAATTTAATACCAAATAGGCCCGGGGAACGGCAAAGATACATGCCAAGCTTCAGTAGTCTTATTATTGTCTTTCGAAAGTTATCGTGTTTTTCATCTCATAAATTCGCGAAACACCCTTGCCGAAATTTACTCTTTTGCTCATAACTTTTGAACCACTAGACCGATTTGGCTGGATTACAATACCAACCTGACCAGGTAAATGACAAACATATATGCCAAACTTCAGTAGCCTCTGTAAAGTCCTTCAAAAGTTAGCGTGTTTTCTACGGACAGACAGACAGACAGACAGACGGACGGACGGACGGACGGACGGACGGACGGACGGACGGACGGACGGACATCGCTAGATCGACTTAAAATCGATCGAGGATCATAAATATATATACTTTATGGGGTCCTAGACCAATATTTCGAGGTGTTACAAACGGAATGACAAACTTATATATACGCTCTATCACTAGAGTGGAGGGTATAAAAAATAATTTGATGAAAAAAACAAAAAATTGATAAAAAAAAAATTTGATGAAAAAAAAAATTTAATGAAAAAAAAAAAAATTTATGAAAAAGAAAATTAATGAAAAAAAATATTGATGAAAAAAAATTTAAGAAAAAAAAAAAAATTAATGAAAAAAAAAAAATTGGATAAAAAAAAAAAATATGATAAAAAAAAGTTTGGTGAAAAAAAAATTAATGCAAAAAAAGTTAATGAAAAAAAAAACAAAATTGATAAAAAAAAAAGTTTGATAAAAAAAAAAATGATGAAAAAAAAAAAAATTTATGGAAAAAAAATTGATGAAAAAAAAAAATTTGATGAAAAAATAAAATTGATAAAAAAAAAAAATTTTTTTTTGGTGAAAATTAATTATGTTACTTTTTATTCACCAGCTGGTGAAAAACGGTTTTATTCACCACGAGGTGAATTATTATCCAAGTTACAAACCCAAGTTATTAAAATTTTTGGTTTTAAGAAAATGAAAATAGTAATTCTTGTTTTTTTCCAAACGTTCTTATATAGTTTTGTATGGGCTATCGATTAAAATTTTTTTTTGGAAAATTTTCAGAACCCGTTCTGAAATTTTCCATTTTTTAAAAAAGTCAATTTATCAAAAATCCGGCCACTTTTTTTTTTCTTTTTTATTTATTTTTTTAAAAGTTTAGATGTTTGTCCATCCACACAAAAAAAATCAGAAACACGTTCATCTTTTTTTTCGAGAAAATCGCATTTGAACTTTAAATTTCATAACAATTTTGTTATTTGCTTGTATTTCTTTGTTTTAAAGTTGCGAATGAGTAATATTAATTGCATAAATATTCGTCATACGCTTTGTTTACACAAGAAAATACAAGCAAATTACTAAATTGTTATGAAATTTAAAGTTCAAATGCGATTTTCTCTAAAAAAAAAAGATGAACGTGTTTCTGATTTTTTTTGTGTGGATGGACAAACATCTAAACTTTTAAAAAAATAAATAAAAAAGAAAAAAAAAAGTGGCCGGATTTTTGATAAATTGACTTTTTTAAAAAATGGAAAATTTCAGAACGGGTTCTGAAAATTTAAAAAAAAAAAAAAATTTAATCGATAGCCAATACAAAACTATGTAAGAACGTATTTTTGACATTGTGGTGCATTCCGTTTTAATGTGATAAATATTTAATCAAGGCAACTCGCCACAAATTTGACCATTTTTCCAATATTTGACCACGCCTCCTAAGCCCAGTTTTTGAAAAATTGAAAAACCAAAAACGCAATTTTCTAAGTTCCATATAGGGCTATCCATATCACCTATTCAGAAGTTTACGGTACACGTGTTTTTTTTTGCTGGACATTTGGTGTGGAATGCCTCATATATGTTTTAAATATACCGCGGCTGGTTTGTATTGCATTTCAGCAAAATCGGTCCAGTGGTTCAAGCTATAAGCAACAGAGTGAATTTCGGCAAGATTTTTCGCGAATTTACGAGTTAAAAAACACGCTAACTTCGAAGGGCAATCCTGAGGCTTGACATATATAATTGTCTATCCCCTGGTCTGGTTCGTATTAAATTTGTGCCAAATTGGTTCAGTGGTTTTAAAGTTATAAGCAAATCCGTGAATTTTAGATGGGTTTCACCTTAAATTCATGTATTGAAAAAACCGAGCTTTAAAAAAAACAAGCTTTAAAAACACCGGTAGGCCACAAAGTTACTTTAAAAAGTATTTTTGTCACTCAAAAATATTTTTACTCTAAAAAAAAAAATTTACACTCGTAAAAAATTATACAATCAGAAAAAAAATTTTAATTTTTCTTTTTTTTTTACAAAAATTATATAAACAAGTTTTTTACTCAAAATAAAATATTTCTAATCAAAATTGTTAATTTTTTCTCGTTAGAAAATTTACTGTCCTTAAAAAAGTGCATTGTGGAGGGTATTCATCAGTGATGCCAACTTTTTAAAGGCAAAACTCCCAAAACAGTGACTATGAAAGCTCTAAAAATCGCTTAATTTGAATAAAGTAAAAATCGCCAGAAAGTGCTAAAAAATATTTTTAATTTATTGGTTTTAATATATATTTTTTTTAAATCATCTGGCATATTCACAGAATAAGTCTAAAAAATTGCTAAAAATAATTTTTAAATCATTTTTTTTACGTTTTGTTATAAGAAACACATTTTTTTTTTTCAACAAAGTTTTACATTTCTACACAGAAAGAATTGAAAACGAAAGTCAATCAACAAAAACGCGGATTCAATTAATTTTTTAATTGAAACTCCTCCGATAAAGAAAATTGTTATATCAATCATCAAATTGTAGGTGATTAATTGATTTTTATTTCAATTAATCATTTTTTCGATTTTGATCAAAAATTTGATTGATTTTTTATTTTAAGTCAATTAAAATAATTATTGATTTAACAAATGAATTTCACGCTTATGGAAAAATTATGAAGAAATTCATATTTTTTGCTTTCCAATATGTTGCAGACAATAAAAAAAAGTAAAACCGTAGTAAAAAGTATATGTTTGAATTAATGTATTCAAATAAATTGAAGCGAAAAAAATCTGGTATGTTGAAAATTTGTAATTTGATAGTTAAAGAAAATAACAAAATGTTGATCAAAACAATAATTGACTCATTTAAATTTTGTTGATCAATAGATTTAATTGAAATATTTTAGCCAATAATTTTTTGTGTGTATGGTTTAACTACAACAACTACGTGAAAATATGGATTTAAGATTGTTATTAGGTCGTTTCTGTAGTAAAATTTAAATTTATTTTCAAAGTGATTAGTTGTTGAAGGAAAGCGCTAAAGGTGCTAAATGAAAAAGTGAAAACGCGCCAGTTCATCGCCTTTTTTTGGGTGTTTAAAAAGTGCTAAATCTAGCGCAAAACGCGCTAAATTTGCATCACTGGAATTCATAGATTCCCCCAAGTCGAATTAAACTTTCTTGCTTTTTAATTACACTGTGCTAGTCGCAAAAATTAACAAGCTGGGCACCCTGCTATTAAAGATAATTCGGGTACGGTGTTTTGAAGTTAGCGCTCGTATTCGCGATATTCGCGATTTAAAATTATAAAGCCTAGGTACTACAACAATTTAATTTTTATGCTTTTGGGATAGTTTTTAAATCTAAATTTAGAAAATGCATTGTATTTTTTCGCGAAATTTTTTTTTTTTCAAAAAATGTTGTGTCTGTTATATATTGTATTCTACTCATTACATAAATTAATAGCAAAAAAAAAAAAAATTGGAAAAAAAATTTCGCGAAAAAAAAATCACAAAAAAAATTCCGCGAATATTTATTTTTTTTTAATATTCAATAGACCTAAGATAATAAACATTCATCAATTGTCTAAATTATATAAAAAATAGTTTTTTTTTACTTAAAAATAAAAAAAGAAAAACTAATCGCGAATATCGCTAATACATACGCTAACTTTGAAAAAATTGATATTACAATGGAATTTAGTGTACAATAACTAGCTTTACCAGGCGGCTGTCGTAAATTCAAATCAAACAAAAATATTTGTATTGAACCAATTTTTTTCACGAAAATAAAGATTTTTCGCGAAAAAAATTTACATTTTGATGATGTTTATTCTGGCTCGAGGGCATTATTTTCTTTACTAATTAAAACCATGGTATTCTCATAGCATAATTTTCAAGAAAATTATTTTTTTGTTTTAAATTTATTTATGTTGGTCATTTTTCCAAGACTTAACCGACACGTGTTTCGGAATTTGTCAGATTCCATTGTCAAGATTATTTAGCAAAAATAGAAACGATTTACTACAAAGTACCCAGCAAAATTTTCTGTTCCAAATAATCGGTTCCAGAACGCATAAAACTACCCTGCAACCGGTTCTACTTAAGATTTCAGAATCAATGATTTTTGTTTGAAATTGTCCCGAAAGCAATCGGTTTTTAGAGCAAGTAGTTTTTTTTTTTTAACATACTTTTACATAGAAAATTTTGTTGGGATTACCGTAGAATATATTAAAGAATCTATTGAACGAAGAATTTGTTCCAACAAATTTTCCTGGGTAGCAAACGAGTCTAAGAGTTTAAAAATATCGTTTTTATTGTACTTGAGCTTCAACATTTTAAGTTGCGAATATCTCGAACATGAGCGCTATCTTCGAAAAACAGCTAGCATCATTGAATTCAGCGTAGTCGATTTAACTTTACCAGTAGGGTGCCCAGCTTGTTAAAAAAATAATGTCAAATTCGAGCACAGTGTTATCAAAGCTCTTTAAAAACCCCAAAGTAAAGAATTTATATTTTAGTTCGGTTGTGACAGTTTGTTTTAAATCAATTAAAATCTGAAAAATAAAATAGTTTGAACTAGAGATGGGATCGTGAGTGACTTTTCAATCACGATCACGCACGCTCACGAAAAAAAAAATTTAGTCACGCACGATCACGCACGAAATTTTTTTTTGTACTCACGCTCACGCACGCTCACGTGAGTAGAAAACAATTTTAATCACGCTCACGATGTAATCACGTTCACGAAATACTCACGAATTAAAATAAAATAAAAAAAAATTTATGCCATATTTTTTATGTTTTTAACATTTATTTAAATTTACAAAATGTTTTTGTAATTATAAAAGGACAATTCCAAAATATTTAGAGCCAATTTTAGTTGTTTTTGGGAATGGTTTCTTCAGATTTAATTGAAAATTGGCACATAGATAGCCAAAATACCTATAATAATGGAACATTCTATCGTTTTTTAAATTCGGTTTACTGATCGTATTATGGCAGGTCAAACCTCGACTTTTTTTTTTTGCAAAATTAGAAAAACATATCTATATATATAATTTCCCTATTTGTGTGTTCCTCTTTTTTTTGTCTATCCAGAGCTTTTTGAAGCCCACTGATGAGCTACAAAGCTGAAAATTGGCATGCATATAGTAAAACACCTGGGGCAGATCCTAACGTAGCCGGATTTTCGATTTTTTGCCTGTGGGCGGAGAAATAAGCGGAAAAGTGGGCGTGGCAAAATTAAATTTTTTGACATTTTTGCTTAATTTAAAGCCCCCTAATGACTTAGGAAGCTGAAAATTTCCTAGATTATAGTCCTAACGATTGCGCATATCCCCAAGTAGTCGGATTTAAAATTTTTGAAATGTGGGCGGAGAATTGAAGGGAAAAGTGGCGTGGCAAAATTGGGATTTTTTAAACATTTTTACTTCTTTTGAAGACCCCAAATGACTTAGGAAGCGGAAAATTGCATGGCATTTAGTTCTAACAATGAAGGATATCCTAAAGTAATCGGATTTAAATTTTTTAGACTGTGGAAGGAGAATTAAGAGAAAATGGGGCGTGGCAAAATTGTGTTTTTTAATATTTTAACTAATTTGAAGACCCCCAATGACATATGAAGATGAAAATTGACATTTTTGCTTATGTTAAAGTCCTCTAATGACCTAGGAGGCTGAAAATTCCCTGGCATATAGGCCTATCGATGAAGCATATCCTGAAGTAGTCGAAATTTTTGGACTGTAGGCAAAGAATTGAAAGGAAAATGGGGAGTGACAAGATTGGGATTTTTAACATTTTAACTTTTTTTGAAGCCCCCAAAGGAAGCGGAAAATGCATAGCGTACAGTCCTAACGATGTTGAATATCCTGAAGTAATCGGATTTAAAATTTCTCGAATGTGGTTGGAGAATTAAAAGATAAAAGGGGTGTGGAAAAATTGTGGTTTTTAATATTCTAACTAATTTGAAGACCCCCAATGACTTAGGAAGATGAAAATTGGCATGTATATAGTAGGTTTCATGGGAAGATCAACACGAACCTGGATTTTTTTTCTTTTGAATCTCATTGATGGACTTAAAAGCTTAAAATTGGCATGTATATAGAAAAATACCAGGGACAGATTCTTACGAAGCTGGATTTTTTGCCTGTGTTCGGCGAATTACGAAAAAAAGGGGACTTGGCAAAATTATTTTTTTTAACATTTTAGAGTATTTTTAAGCTCCGTCCCAATGAATTAGGAAGCTGAAAATCCCTTACATGTAGTCCTAACTATGAAGCGTATTCTAAAGTAGTCCGATTTAACATTTTTTGGAATTAAGAGGGAAAAGGGGCGTGGATACGAGTATAGTACTAACGATGGAGCTTATCCTAAAGTAGTCAGATATACAAATTTTGGAACTTGGACAACGAATTAAGAGAAGAAATGGGCGTGGAAAAATTATGTTTTTACATCTTACCTAATTATGAAGACACCTTATGACCTTGAAAGATGAAAATTGGGATGCATATGGTACGGACTATGTCAAAGACCACCACACTGACATGCATATCCAGTGAAAGGGCGGAGATACTAAAAAATCCGTTGTGAATTTTCTTCAGCTTATACATATAATCTGTAATGTAGCCGGATTTTCGGCCTTAGGACATGGGGAGTGGTGGAAGAGGGCGAAATTTAGTTTTTAAACATTTAAACTATTTCTGAAACCCCTAATGACTAAGGAAGCTGAAAATTGTAAAGCATAAAGTATTGACAATGGATCATATCCTTATGAAGTCAGATTTAATATTTAAACTGTGTACGGATAATTATAAGGAAAAATTCAAGTGAAAAAATTGTGTTTTTTAGCATTTTATCTAATTTAAAACCCTTAATGACTAAGAAAGATAAAAATAGCCATGTATATAGGAGTGACCATGGGACAGATCCACAAGATGGAATTTTGATATCCGGATTAAGGACGGACAGACGAAATGGGCGTGCTAAATTTAGTTCTAAAATTTTTCGAATAAAACCTTTTATACTCATTAACTTTTTTCCAGTTCGGGAAATATATTGATGTAACTCAATCTAGCAATATTTAATTTTTGAACCACAAACATAATTTTTTATAAAGTTTGGTAAAAAAATTTGAATTATTGAGAAAAGTGATTTGGTGTTCCGCCTGGCAGGGACAGGCTATTCGACTAGTCATCACATAAAATATGTTCTAACTTTTTAACCAATTATCCGTATTCACAATTCTTGGCTCATATGCAAAAGGATTTAAATGCAAAAGGATTCATTAAAGAAAAGTATCAAAAATGCAAAAACTTTTTTCTTTGCGAATATTTAAAACAACACATCTTCGATTTTTTTTTTAAATTCGGTGATAGTCAAAATGTTTTGTATAACATATCCAAAATTCAGAGGGGGATCAAAAGCTATTCTGGTTTGAGTACTAGGTTCGCATAATTTTCCATTAGAATTTTATTTTTTTTTATTTTTGAAATGTTTTAAAAAATTTAACAGGGATAAGATTATATCCCTTATACAGGTTGTATTTTTCTCACTTTTGCTAAATCAGTCGAACTTCGACCCACGATAATTCGAAAATTATACTGAATTTTGAAAATCCAAACATGAAATATGCTATGGCAAATTTTAAGTCAATTCAAACAGTGGAGCAAAATTTTTTTAAAATTGCTCAAAAAACTTATTAAATTTAAATTTATTAATTTATTTGAAAGAACTTAAAAAAATAAAAAAAAAACGTAACCGCAAAAAAAACGATGAAAAAATTAAAATCACGAAAAAATCAAGCAGCAATTTTACTCACGCACGATCACGCACGAACTTTTTTTTGTTACTCACGATCACGCACGCTCACGTGAGTAGAAAATAAAATTACTCACGAATCACGTGATTCACGCGTGATTCACATGATTCACCCTTATAAACCGATTTGCCTTAAACGTAAAATATATATAAATAAGACAATTTTGAGGTTGGAGTGTCTCGGCTTATCGGCCATATATATAAGTGTTTAAAAATTTCCCCTTATGTGAACCTTCGGGAAATTTCGATAACTCCCGAACTATTAGAAATATCGTCTAGGACAAAAATACGTGTCGACTTAAATTTAATAAAGATTATTTCGTATTCATAGAGATATCGTTGGGGTATAGCTTTACGTAAATACCCCCCAGAATTTATACATTTTCATAAAAAATATATTTAGCGAAGCTGAATTTGTACAATTTGCCACCGTTGAATAGGCATTAAAAAACCTTCCTTCTTATATGGAAACATCATAGAGTTTCTTAGAAAGAAATGGCTGAAAAATAAAACATAAACGATTTTTTCACCATTTTTTTATCAATTGTTTAACCCCTAAATCCCCGATATGGCCGATAAGCCGAGACACCCCGACCTAAGAATTACCTCTGCGATATATATTTTGTCTCTCTGTCTGACTGTGGAAATGGCGATCAAGGCACAAATATTACACGGATATGACTGAAACATAGCATTTCTACTTTTTGTTGCCCCGAAAATTTGAGTGATATTGGATCAGCAGTTCAAAAGTTATGAACGAAAATGTAGGGACACCTCAAAAATTTTGATACAATACAAGAGCTTAAATCGATTTATAATTGCCACTTGTATGCAAAATTTAAGAATAAAATACATTTTTCCCACTGTGCGTCATATGAAAAAAAATTATTAAAACAATTAACTACAAACTTTTAAATAAGTAAATTTCCATAAAGCTTTCCATAAAGCTAAATTATTATAAAATTTTGCATGATTAAAGGATTCGAACCCATTTTAAAAATTTCTTTAAAAAGTCAACGATAGAATTCTGAATTCTTTTAAGATGGTTCTGAATACTTTTATGGATTATTTTAATAAATTTACATATCGATCACCAAGGGAGCTTTTTAATTTAAATTTCAACTTTTGAAAGCTTAAGTCTTTATTAAATGTATTTCTGTTTCCAACTTACCTGATGCTAATGAACTTAATGATTCTGCTATACTCCCACTTCCTTCATAAGTGAAATTTCTTAAATCATCAAACGGTGGAGCATTGATATCTTTATCACAACGTTTTTTACGTTCTTCCATTAAATAACCAACATTTAATTCTTGGCCTGGCATTAATGTAACAACAGGATCTAAAGGGATTAAATGAAAATAAACAAACAAACAAAAAAACATGAACAAATATTATAATAACAAATCATATCAAAATCCGGATAATGTATATAATATATATTTCTTGTAATTGTTGTCGTTGTTAAACATCAACAACTTTATGACAACAATTCCCAAACTTAACACAATAATCCCCCCACTCGCAGCAACTTTTAATATTTTACGTGCCAATTTTTTTTTTTTTGGGGCAGGATTCATTTATACAAATACTACATAATTCAATATTTAGTTATACAACAAGTAGTACATGTTGTTACACTTACATATTATTGGCACCTTACAGGCAGCTATGTCAGGTGGCATTGTACCACCCTGCCCAATTGGTATCTGCAAAGGTGTAATGTCAAATGCTGTCATATCATCCTCCCCGCCACCTTCGTCATCATAGTTAATCACTGTTTCACGTACATCTTTTTCTGGGCCATTACGTTTTTTATTTGTTGTTTTACGTTTACGATTGTATATAACAAAGATAAGAGCTAAAACTGGAAAAAAAAACAGAAAGAGGAAGACAAACCAAAAAATTAGTCAAATCCTGGGGTGAAAATTAATTGTTTTATGGTTCGGAGGTGAAAATGTTAATAAAATTGTTTTGTCACAAATCAAATTACACAAAGAAACGTTTCTATTTACTTGTTACATACATTGTTGTAACGCAATTCAATAAAATTTAATTTAAAAGATAAATTTTATATATGTATGTATTTTTATGCTTTTAAACACTTGGAGAAAAAATTTTATAAAATGAATATTATATAGATGCATTACGTAATCCACATCCAGATTCGATTTTGTATAGGGTAAAATAATGATATTTATCCTCTTTTCATATTATGAATAAAAGTATGTCGCACGAGCTTTTGACTTTTGACAACCGCTAGTGAAATTTGACGCACAACATTTTTATAGAACATATTAATCTTTTAAACACACTTTTTAGTGGTGTTAAATGAGAATATTTAAAAAAACGGACTAAAATTACCCCTAAATAGGGCAGATATGTTCTACGAAAAGCACCGCCTTCAAATTTTACTAAGGACATGTATATCCTGTTTTTAGCTCAGAATACATTTTTTTACTTATTTTAAACTATTTTAGAAAAACACTGCGTTTTTTATTGTCGTTTTTCGCGAAAACGCGAATTGATCTAGAAAAACTGGGAGACACGTATATTTTATTTTCGGCCCTACTTTCAGAATTCATCGGTCTGGTCTAGTGCATTCAAAAAACCGGCCATTTTCAAAAACCGGTTTATTCGAAAAAGCTTATTTCTGAAAAACCGGTTGTTGGTTTCGGTTTTAGCAAAAAAACCGGTTAAACCGATTTTTTTCCGTTTTTGTTCTTCAGGTTAAAAATAATTAAATTTAATTATATTTTTAGAAAACAGGCATAACCCAATAAACACAAAATCGATAAGTCATAGCGAAAATAGTATCATCTGTATGACACCGTTAACGTCGCACAATTTCGCTGGAAACTTCGACAGGAAGTAACAACTAAATTTGAATTCTTTGCAATTGCGAGCGGAAATCCGTAAAGATTTTATTTACAAATTTGTTTTTATTGAATTATTTAAAGAGCACAATTAATAATAATTTCCGACATCTGTCTTAACATATTCATTTTAGCTGAGTTAGCCGATTCCGATTTCAACAATTTTAAAAGGATAATTAAAAAATTAATTAAAAAATGGTTTGCCATAGAACTCCAAGGTGCCAAATTTAAAAAAAATATATATTGATTTCAATGTTAGAGGAAGAGACGGACATCCGGAACTCGTTGATATATTGATATTGACATACCAACATATCCACAAACTGATTATGGTAGTATCGTTAAGTTATGTGAGTGTTTCTAAAAAATTGTGTAATGTCAATACATACTTTAACTCATTATATTAAACCTATTTATAAAAACCGGTTAACCGACACAAAAAACCCGGTTTTTCGAATATTCGAAATTCAAAACTATTCAAAACCGGTCGAGTTTCTAAAAATGAAAAAAACCGGTTAACCGGTTTTCGGTTTCGGTTTTGAATATTCTAGTCTGGTCCATGCGTACAAAAGTGTGTCGGACGGTGAAATAAATGTTTTGTTTTCTAAAAATGCGAAAAAAAATGTTGGTGAAAAAACATTGAGGCAAAAAAAAAACGAAATTTAATTAATAAAATTTTTGGCACCCCAAAATAAATTCCTGCGTACGTGCCTGAGTGAATGCAGGCGCGGATCCAGGGGGAGGGGGGAGTATGGGATTTCTTCCCCCCCCAAAACGATTTAAGAAAGAAAGAAAGAAAGAAAGAAAGAAAGGGAAAGAAAAAAGGAGGGAAAGGAAAACAGATAGTAAGAAAATAATTACTATGTTTAAAAAGCCTAAGGAGAGTTATATGTGTGCTGATGATTTACGTCAGCACATATATTTTTTATCCTAAAAATCTTTTTCATCCTTAGAATAAAATTTTTAGGAATTTATGAAATTTCATATGAGAAACTTAAATGTCAATAGAGTCGTAGACATTTTCGAACCGAATAACTTTCCTGATCATTTTCTAAGAACAAAATATTATGTCGAATATATTTTATAGAAAAATATCTCAGAATTCAAGACTTTACCTTTAGAAAATATCTTGATACCTACGCATTTCACTCGGAATATAAAAATTTTTTGATTAAAAAATTATCTCAAATTATAGGGAAAATGATTTTTTTTCTATAAAAAATTCCTCAGCAAACGAGAATTTTTCCTTAAAAAAATTGTTTCAGAATCTGACAACAATTTTTCTACAAATAATATTTTTTTTACAGAAAAGCGTGTTTGAATCCTAGTTTTCTATGCGGAAATATATTTCCGAATCATTATGGAAAATTTTTTAAGAATATGAGAATATATTTATTTGAAATATTTTTAAGAATCTGCGAATTTCTCTATACACTCAAAGAACTGGAAAACAATTTGTCATAAAAGTTCGTCCAATGAAACTTTTTAATGAAGTTTTCATAAATATTATGAAAATTTTCATAAATATAATGAAATGTTTCATAAATACTATGAATATTAATGAACCATTTCATAAATATTATGAAACAGTTTCATTGGACGAACTTTTATGATGAGTTTCATTATATTAATGGAGATTTTTCTTTGTGTGTAGAAAGTTTTTTAAAGTCTATGGTTTTCTTACAGGAAAAATGTTTTAGAACTGTTCCATAGAAAACTATTTTGTATGAAAAACTTCCTTTAAAAAAATTCTCAGAATCTTCCAACAGAAAAATTTTCAGATTCTGAGAATTTTTCTATAGGAAATGTGTCTCCGAATATGTAAATTTGTCTTTTGAAATTGTGTCCAACAATAATAATTTGTCCATTTGAAAAATGTATGAGAATCTAAGAAACTGTCTTACAATTAGAACATTAAAGCCGTAAAATTTTTCTTTAGAAACATAAGTACTATAAAATTTAAGATTTTATTTTTGGGAAAGTGTATAAAAATTTCTTCATAAAATGTTTTAGAAACTATTTTGTTTCTGGTATCTGATCAGTTTCTTTTACGAAATATGTTTTAGAATCTGAGAATTTTTGTAGACAAAAAATATAAGAATTATTTCAAAGATTTTTTATAAGAAAAGTATATCAGAATTTTGAAAAATTTTTATAAAAAGAATGTCTTAAAATCTCAAAAATCAGAGAGATCTTCTATGCGACAAATGTTTAATCTGAAATATTTTCTATAAAAAATTTGATCTGCGAATAAAACAGTTTTTTTTTTATTTGACTATTAACGGCCTTATTTTATGAAGGAGATCTTAAAAATTTTTTTGGATATAAACAAATCCAAAGCGCATTAAAAAAAATGCCTGCGAATTTTGTACTCTTGCCCAAAACTTTATATCATGACCAAGGAGAGGACTTTCATGCAAATGCATGTTTTTTCCTTTTAGTCACTGAACAGCATATGCAAAATATCTTTGCGAATCAAAGAATTTGCTTTAAAATGGCATCGATTCGTTAGTGTATATTTTTGCATATTTTGCTTAACATGCATATTTTTGCATATTTTGCTATTATTTCGCTATAAATGCATATTTTAAGGTGATATTTTGTACATATTTTAGTTTTTTAGCTATTTTTTAGTATTTTTATCTATTTCTAAAAAAATTTGTATGATATTTTTTTTGTATTAAAGCAATTATTAAATTTTTTTAAACATTTTTATTTTTTAAAAACATTTTATACACACTGTATATAGGTATGTACAATGCCAGACTAAATTCAAATTTATGTTTACAAATGTATATTTACGATTTTTAGTGCATATCTTTAGATTTTTAGTGCATATTTCAGGACTTTTTAGTGCATATTTTAGGCGCCTTAAACACAGTTTTTTAGTGCATGAAGGTTCTGTCCCTGATCATGACAATGTTTTGTGGAAGATTTGGGTGTACTTGCCAAAGCAAAGTTTTTTTAGAAAAAATAATGTTATCTTACTTTGCTATTCCATGTAAAACGAATTGAAATAACTGATATTTCAATTCGTTTTACATGGAATAGCAAGGCCCCATTAAAAAAACAAAAGAGCTGTACATTTCGTAAGTGAGTGAAAAAATAAGTGTAAAAAGTGTTTTTACATTTTGGAGAGTATAACAGATTCGGCTCCAAAGAATATACCACTCTCACTTGTTTTATGTACATTTGATAAACAAATGGAAAATTTTTACGCAAAAAGCTTAGACTCGGTAAAAAAGTAGTTTTGGTAAAAAAAAATTATTTTTTTTTTCACGAAAAACAAAATTATGTTAAAATAAATTTAATGAACCCAAAATTTTTGGTGAAAAAAAATTTTGATTAAAAAATTTATGAAAAAAAAAAAATTGGAAAAAAATTGATAATAAAAAATTTGATAAAAAAAATTTGATGAAAAAAAATTGATGAAAAAAATATGATAAAAAAAATTGATGAAAAAAATATGATAAATAAAAATTATGAAAAAAAATGTTGATGAAAAAAAAAATTCATGAAAAAAAAAATTAATGAAAAAAAAAATTGATGAAAAAAAAAATTTCGTGAAAAAAAATTTGATGAAAAAAAAAATGATGAAAAAAAAATTGATAAAAAGAAAATTATGATAAAAAAAAAGTTTGATGAAAAAAAAATTTTATGGAAAAAAAAAATTTATGAAAAAAAAAAAATTAATGGATAAAAAAATTTAATGGAAAAAAAATTAATTTGTTGAAAAAAAAAATTTTTTTGATGAAAAAATTAATGAAAAAAAAAAAATTGATAAAAAAAAAATGATGAAAAAAATTTTTTTTTTTGTTGAAAAATAATTGTGTTACATTTTATTCACCAGCTGGTGAAAAACTGTTTTATTCACCACGAGGTGAATTATTATCCAAGTTACAAACCCAAGTTATTAAAATTTTTGGTTTTAAGAAAATGGAAATAGTAATTCTTGTTTTCTTTTTCGTTAATTGTTAGCTTATATAGTCAAACTTAGGTGGCGTCCTGCAACTTTTTTTAAAAACATTATCATGTTAAAATTATATAAAATTATATATTTTTTTTGTCGATTTTTTCTTAGTTTATACTCTTGTCTAACAGCGTATTCAAAAATTAGGGCCCACTTTTGACCACAAATTAAAAAAAAATGTGATTTTTAAATGCCTAAATTCATGATTTTTACTCAAAATTCAGTCATTTAACACTATTTAATATCATTGTGCAACACGATTTTATGTTTTAAATGGGTAAAAAAGCAAAATGAAAGTATATTATTAGACGACCAAAACCCTTGAAGAATTTCGAAAATTTAGCTCGAGTTTTTTTTATGGCCCACTGAAGTTTTTAATTTTTTTTTTTTTCAAAGGCGTTCAGAAGAAGTCTTTCAGAATAAGTAAAAAAAAATATTAAATTTAATTTTGTGCTTAATGAGGTTAATAGATGTCTTTGGTAAAATTGGATTACGGTTCTTTTCTAAGAATATATTAACCCTATATCTCCCATTTTTGGGGTCACTTTAGTCCCTTTTCCAAATACCCTCGTAGAATAACACTTACACTTTCGATTAAAGGGTTAACAAGTTATACAAAAATTTCTGCATAGAATTTCATTATTAGTTGTAAAAGACCAAAAGTTCATGAGATAAAAGCAAAATGCTTAAAAAAGTAAAACTTTTTATTTTAAATTGTTAAATTGTATTTCACCAAAATCGTGTGAAATAATTTAAAATAATGTAACAAATGTACTTCTAAGCTTACTGTTAATAGATGTATTCAGTAAAATTCGATGTTTCTTTTTTCTTAGAACATATTAACCCTCTATCTCCCATTGTCAGGGGTCATTTCATTCCATTTGTAAAATATTCTTATGAAAACCACTTAAAGGTATATAGATTTTTTTAATCATTCCAATCGCCTTATTTTAAAGACTTCAAAACAATTCATGGGTTTTGGTTTACGAATGGTATACTTTCATTTTTTGTTTTGTTCAATATAAGATACACTCCGTGAAAGTGACCCCAAATTTGTTGCACAGTGTATTAACCTTTAAACGCTCGTTTTATTGAATTTTATAAGAATATTTGAAATAAGGACTAATTGTACTTAAGACATGTATAAACATTATGTAGCTCAGAAGTTGATTTAATACATTTCTTTGACTTATTCTGGACGACATAAAAAATAAAAATAACTTATTTTTTAAAAAAAGGATGTGTTTATATTTTCCACACTACTGATCCGGTTTTGCCCAAATTTGGTTTTAGTATATATCTAAGGAATATTAATTTGCTTACTAAGTTTTTTTACGATCGGACAATTTTCGAAGGTGTTATAGCGTTTTAAAGAAAAAGGATATATGGCAGGGCCTTGAGTCCTTGCTCCGATTTAAATGAAAATTTATACACAAGTTGCTAGTTGAATGTGTATCAGCATGACCACTTTTTGTAATTTTGTGGCCATTATTGAAGCTAAAATTATTTTTTTCAATTTCAGGACACATGGGCGGTAGGCGTGTCCTTGCACCGATTTTTCCAAAAATTCATATTTTTCTTAACTAAGACGTTTTATGCACGTGTACCAAATTTCAAAAATATGTGACAACTTCTTCTATTTTTGTCCCTTCGTTATATGGGAACGAAGCACTGTGCGTAGCTGTTTTCAACTAATTTATGTTTAAAATACAACACAGTGATGTCATTTTAGCACTTTTAGTGCTAGATCTAGCACTATTTTTTTGGACTTAAGTTGGACTAAAGTTTTGGAAAAAAGTGCCAAGTGTTGGTTTAGCACTTTTTTTAAAATTTTTTAGCATTTTTAGCATTTTTAAAAAAAAAAAATTTAACATTTTAATTTGATTTTTTTTAATCTCTTGTAAAATTTTTTAGCCTGCGGCGCTTTCTCTACGCCCGTATAATGAAATAACTCCCAAATCGTATGGAATTTGTTTAATTTTTTTCCTGGGACTTATTTCATGGCGCCCAGTTTCAATTCAGGAATCCCATGAAATTCAAAAAATAAAATTTCTTTTGTTTACTTTTTTTTATTTTCTTGTTTCTCAAATATTCTCTTTGCTGGTGTTGCCTTATCTTATATATGTGTTTCCCCACGAAAATGGGTGTGTATCCCCTACAAAATGGGCAGACAATTTCAGACGATTCTAATATAATTGACATTTCAAGTGATAACGTAAAGATTAAACGCAAAAACGTAGTGATTTACAAAATTTCATTTTTTCAGCCTTGCATTCACGTTAGCGTTGGTGATGCGTTCGTGCGCAGATTTTTTTTTTTATTTATTTTGTAAACTAGTGTTATTTCTGTAAAATAACAAAATAATCTGCTTCAAATATGTTTAAAAATATTTTAAAATTCAGCAAACAGAATCAGTGAAAACGCGGTAAAATGTTATTTTCTACAACTGAATAACTGAACAGATGCACTATTACGATGCTCGTAAACAATTTCACTGAACTGAATAAGAGCCATCACCAATTTTTATAAATTTTAGCAAATTGATATTCAAAATTGGTCTATAAAAATCTTACTTATTTTAAGTATGTTTTTTAAGTATCAGTTTCTTTCTGTTTAAATCTTCTGTCAAAAAATTTGAGAATATAGTTAAAATTGGTGTCCGAGGCATTTTATTATTGTATTTTTTAATCTTCTTATGTAGTAGTATATTTTTTTATTCAATTTAAAAGCCTATAAAATTCTATTGTGGTTTCTTTGTCTTAATGACGGACAATTTACTATTTTTTATACCCTCCACTCTAGTGATAGAGGGTATATATAAGTTTGTCATTCCGTTTGTAACACCTCGAAATATTGGTCTAGGACCCCATAAAGTATATATATTCATGATCCTCGATCGATTTTAAGACGATCTAGCGATGTCCGTCCGTCCGTCCGTCCGTCCGTCTGTCCGTCTGTCTGTCTGTCTGTCTGTCTGTTGAAAACACGCTAACTTTTCAAAGACTTTACGGAGGCTCCTGAAGTTTGGCATATATGTTGGGCATTTACCTGGTCAGGTTGGTATTGCAATCCAGCGAAATCGGTCCAGTGGTTCAAAAGTTATAAGCAAATGAGTGAATTTCGGCAAGGGTTTTTCTGGAATTTACGAGATAAAACACACGGTAACTTTCGAACGGCAATTCTGAGGGTGCTGAAGTGTGGCACATATATTTGCCGTTCCTGTCGTCTGGTTCGTTTTAAATTTCAGCCAAATCAGTCCAGGGGTTCCAAAGTTATTAGCAAAACCGTAAATTTCAGATTCGCCTCACCTTAAATTCACGTGTTTGAAACCCCGTTAAACAGGTTTTAAAAACATTGGCAAGTCAAAAAAATATTTTACAACGCATTTTTGTCACTCAAAAATATTTTTACACTAAAAGAAAAAAAAATACACTCGAAAAAAATTTTACACTCAAAACATTTTTTACACTCAAAAAAAAAATTTAGTAAATTATTTTTTTTTTTTTTTCAAAAATTAGTTAAAAAAAAAGTTTTTTAAACAAAATAAAATATTTTTAATCAAAAATGTTATTTTTTCACTCAAGAAAATTTACTATAACTTAAAAAGGGCATTGTGGAGGGTATTCATAAATTCGGCCAAGTCGAATTTAACTTTTCTACTTGTTTTTTTCTACATTTAGCTTTTATTAAATAGAGAAGTGGCAGCCTAGAATGTGCAAAAAAAAAAATAAATAATGTTAAGGATTATTTTAAGGCTATTGTTTCTACTAGTTTTTAGACAGACATTTTTCTTTTTTTTTAATTTCTTTAAGTACATATAATCATGATTTGCTTTTGTTTTTTCTATAAAATCTTAATGGTGGGGGTAAATTTTGTTTAATTTACATCTTTATTAGCACTTCATAAAAACCAAAAAAAATAAAAAATTAAAATGAATAAGAAAAGATGAAATCTGAAGAATTGTCTTAAATACAATAGACCCACAAATGAATAAAAACCAACCATGGTGGTTATTAATATAATGGAGGAGTGAAAGATTTCTTACCAAAGAATTTATTAAAAAAAAAAAAAAAAAAAAAACAAGAACCCCAGCTAATGAGGGTTCGCCAAAGTTTATTTATGGTTTGAATTTTTTTTTTGATTTTCTTTTTATTTTTGTAAAAAATTTCCTTTTGGTTTTATAGAGATGTTTTCTTTTGGATTATGTTTCTCATTTCATTACATCTTAATCATGAGTATATAAAATAAAATTATAAATTAATTAAAATAAATTAAATAAAAAGAAAAACAAAAAAATAAATCATGATTTTATGAAAAATTAAAAGTCATTAATATTCTTGCTAACACAAAAAAAATTAATTAAAATCTGAAAAATGCAGAATAAAGTTAAGGTCGGCCTTGTCGATAAGTTTGATACCCTGCAAAGTTTAATTTTAAAAATGCATTAAAGCGATTAAAATGTTATACGAATATTTTTTGCATAAAATTTCACTAGGGGTCAGGAAGTTCATCATGGAAAGCAAAGTTGTAAAATTAACCCATACATTTTTTTTTTAAATTTTATAAAATGGTAATAGTTAAATTTAAGGTACATCAAATCTTTGATGACCCCCGTAAAATTTGATGCACGGAATATGCGTTGAACATTTTGTCCCATAAAATGCATATTTTTAATGGTTTTAAGATATTTTTTAAAAAGAAATAATGCACCCTAAAAAGGGAGATTGGGGAATTAATTATGTTTAAGCTAACTTGTTTAACCATTAGGGCATGCGCGGCACGTGCTCAGGGCATCAGATCTTCCGAAGGTTCCCGACAAGCCAATAAATTCGATAGCATATAAAATGGAGCTTAATTTTTCATGACCATATTCTCGTTTTACAAGTACTACTTTTTAAAACCATTAAACGCACAAAAATTTTTGTTTACCCGGTGAAAAATGTCAGATGTTATTCATATATTATTCATATATGCTCGCCCATATGTATTACATATATGAAGCAAATGCGAAAATTGGCGGCATATGTAAATATATGGACATATATGGTCACATATGTAACATATATTTTTTTAATTTCGTTTTTCATTTTGGGGTAAAGAATTTCATAAAAATTGTTTAAAAAAAAATATTTCACAATTTTTGAAAAATTTTCGAATTCTTACTTTTTGAAGTTCGGAAAAAAACTTTTTCTATTTTTTTTTTTGATTTTGAAATGCTTTTGATTTTTTTTTTTTAATTTTCAAAGTTCTAATTTTTTTTGCAACTTTTTTTCGGTTTGTAATAAAAAAATAATTAAAAAATGTTTTAAGAAAATAAAATGTTGAAAAATTTTCTAAGTTTTTTTTTTTTAATTTTCGAAGTACCAAGTGTTTGTAGTAAAAGTCATTAAAAACTGTTTTTAGAAAATAAATTTTGAAAAATTTTCTAAGTCCTGAGAAAAATTCAAACATACCCGGTGAAAAATGTTCATATATGCACATACATGTTTCATATGTGATCACATATGAAAAATATGTGATCATATATGCTCCATATGAATACATATATGAAGCAATATTTCTTGATTTTTTTTCATATCCCGGTGAAAAATGTCAGATGTTATTCATATATTATTCATGTATGCTCGTCCATATGTATTACATATATGAAGCAAATGCGAAAATTGGCGGCATATGTAAATATATGGACATATATGGTCACATATGTTACATATATTTTTTTTAATTCCGTTTTGCATTTTGGAGTAAAGAATTTCATAAAAATTGTTTTGTACCCAATCCACACCTGAGCTGAAATCTCGCTCGAATGAGATTTCGATCATACGGTTGTGTATAAAATGATGCAGAACAATATGATCGAAATCCTGTTCGAACGAGATTTCACTTTAGAAAAACAATGTTTCACAATTTTTGAAAAATTTTCGAAGTCTTAAAAGTTTTTTTAAAGTTAAAAAAAAAAAAAACTTTTTTTTTGATTTTGGAATGCTTTTGGATTTTTTTTTAATTTTCAAAGTTCCAAAACAATTTTTTTAAAGTCCCAGACACAAAATCTTTTTGGCAACCCTTTTTCGGTTTGTAATAAAAAAAAATAATTAAAAAATGTTTTTAGAAAAAAAAAATTTTAAGTCGAGACTTTCGGATTTTTTTTTTAATTTTTGAAGTACCAAGTGTTTGTAGTAAAAAATCATTAAAAAATGTTTTTAGAAAAAAAATGTTGAAAAATTTTCTAAGTCCTATGAAAAATTCAAACATCGGGATACACATGGAATTACAAGTCATATATGTGCAAATGTGTACATTTCTGAAAATTTTTTTGAAAATTTTCAAAGTTTTTTTTTTGTGTTTTGGAGTAAAAAAATTCAGTTCAAAATTTCAGTTCAAATCATTTTGGAATTTTTTTTGGAAAATTTTATAAGTCCCAGACATATGTATGTGCAGATGTGTGCATATGTGTTTGCATACATCAGCATATATGAAAAAAAATCAAGAAATATTGCTTCATACATGTATTCATATGGAGCATGTATGATCACATATTTTTCATATTTGATCACATATGAATCATGTATGTGCATATATGAACATTTTTCACCGGGTAGTTTTAAAGAAAATTTCACATTTTTCTGTAAAAATGCCTGCGAATTTTGTTCTCTTGCTCATAACATTAATTCATGATAATGTTTTGCGGAAGATTTGGGTATACTTGCCAAAGCAAAGTTTTTTTAAAAAAAATAAATTTATATTACTTGCTATTCCATGCAAAACGAATTGAAATTTCAGTCGAGGACCCCATTAAAAAACCAAAAGAGCTGTACATTTCGTAAATGAGTGCAAAAATAAGTGCAAAAAAGTGTTTTTACATTTTGGAGAGTATAAAAGATTCGGCACCAAAGAATATAACACTCTCACTTGTTTTATGTACATTTGATAAACAAACAAATGGAAAATTTTTATGGGAAAAGCTTAGACTTGGTGAAAAAGTAGTTTTGGTATGATTTTTTTTTTCACGAAAAACAAAATTATGTTAAAAAAAAATAAATGAACCCAAAATTTTTGGTGACAAAAAATTTGATGAAAAAAGTTTTTGATGAATTTTTCTGAGAAAAGAAAAAATTTTTGATGTAAAAAAAATATGAAAAAAAATTTTTTGGTGAGAAAAAAATTGATAATAAAAAATTTGATAAAAAAATTTGATGAAAAAAAAATTTATGAACAAAAATATGATAAAAAAAATTTATGAAAAAATAATTTGATGAAAAAAATAAATGAAACAAAATTTATGAAAAAAAAATGATGGAAAAACAAAAAAATTGATGAAAAAAAAAATTTATGAAAAAAAAAAATTTATGAAAAAAAAAAATTTTGGATGAAAAAAAATTGACGAAAACAAAAATTAATGAAAAAAAAATTTTATGAAAAAAATTGATGAAAAAAAAAATTAAAAAAATTAAAAAAAATTTATGAAAAAAAAAGTTTGATGAAAAAAAGTTTGATGAAAAAAAAATTTGATGAAAAAAAAAGTTTGATGAATAAAAAAAATTGATGAAAAAAACTACATTTGATAAACAAATGGGAAATTTTTATGCGAAAAGCTTTGACTTGGTGAAAAAGTAGTTTTGGTAAAAAAAATGATTTTTTTTACGAAGAACGAAATTTTGTTAAAAAAAAAAACAAAATTTTTTTTCACCAAAATTTTTGGTGAAAAAAAAATTTTGCTGAAAAAAAGTTTTTGATGAATTTTTCTGAGAAAAGAAAAATTTTTTGATGTAAAAAAAAATTGATTAAAAAAAATATGAAAAAAAAAGTTTTTGGTGAGAAAAAAATTGATAATAAAAAATTTGATGAAAAAAAATTTATGAACAAAAATATGATAAAATAAATTTATGAAAAAAAAATTTTGATAAAAAAAAAAATTAATGAAAAAAAAACTGATGAAAAAAAAAAATTTATGAAAAAACAAAAAAATTTTGATAAAAAAAAAAAATATAAAAAAAAATTGATGAATCAAAAAAATTTTTTAGTTGAAAAATATTTATATTACTTTTTATTCACCAACTGGTGAAAACGGTTTAATTCACCACGAGGTGAATTATTATCCAAGTTACAAACCCAAGTTATTAAAAGTTTTGGTTTTAAGAAAATGAAAATAGTAATTCTTGTTTTCTTTTTCGTTAATTGTTAGCTTATATAGTCAAACTGCGGTGGCGTCCTGCAACTCTTTTAAAATTAGACATCAGCCTTAAAACAATATCATGTTAAAAAGTCTCAGATTTTAATACATTTTTCGTATAGAAATAGCCTAAATCTGAGACTTTTCTATAGGAGAAATTTGCTCTTAATAAAAAGTCAAAGAGAAAAGTCATAGACATTTTTCCTTCACACAAAGTCTCAGATTCTGAGTAATTTTTAGTATAGAAAACATTAGAGATTCTAAGATATAAAAAGTCTCAAATTCATAGAAATTTTTCCTACCTAAATAGTCTCAGATTCTGGGATACTTTTTGTATAAAAAAATCTCAGATTCCAAAATAGTTTTTGCATAATTGTTGCGTATAGAAAAATTCTCAGAATCTAAGGCATTTCTCATATAGAAAAAGTCTCAGATTCTAAGATATTTTTTCTATAGAAAATATCTTAGATTGTGAGTTATTTTTCGTATAGAGAAAGAATCTGATTCTAAAACATTTTCGTATAGAAAAAGCCTTATATTCTAAAACAGTTTTTTTGTCGAATATAAAAATACTCAAATTCTATAACATTTTTCGTATAAAAAAAATTTCAGATTCAGAGATATTTTTTGTATAGAAAATTTTTCAGATTCTAAAACAATTTTCGTATAGAAAAACTCAGATTCTGAGACATTTTTCGGAAAAATAAAAATTTTAGATTCTAAGATGTTTTTCGTATAGAAAAATTCTTAGATTCTGAGACATTTTTCGAATAGAAATATTCTCAGATTCTGACACATTTCACGTAGAGAAAAAGTCTTAAAATCTGAGACATTTTTCGTATAGAAAAAATGCTTTTTCAATATTCCATTTCTAAGGGGGATAAGAGGAGGAAAAAAGTAAAATATTTATTCCAGACTTTTGAAATTTGGAAATATAACTGTTCGCATATTTTATATTTCCTGAAAAAAATTGGCAAAAACTTGAAAATAGGAAACTTGAAAATTGGAGATCCTTCGGTGAAAAATGTCTGCGAAGTTTGTACTCTTGCCCAAACCATTTAATCATGACAGTGTTTTGCTGTTAAAATGGGTGTTTTTTTCTGAAAAAAAAAAAAAAATCAGAAAAAATAACGCTTTATAAATTTGTCATTCCATGCAAAACACTTTGAAATATCGATCGAGGACCCCATTATCTATATAAATAAAAATCAATTGTCGTTCGTTGGTAACAGCATCAGTTGAGAACGGCTGGACCTATTTGGACAATTCTTTTTTTGAAATGTTCGTCATAGCCCAACTTAGGTTTTTACGTAAAGAAAAATTGACCACGCCCACTTTTACGCCCACTTTTTTCGATTTATCTAAAATCGGAAAACGGCTGCACCTATTTGAGTAATTTCGAATTTAAATGTTCATAGTAATCCAATTTAAGTTTTTACTGAAAGAAAAATCGACCACGCCCACTTTTACGCCCACTTTTTTAATTTATCTAAAATCTGAGAATGGCTGTACCAAATTGACTATTTTCTTAAATGAATTTTCATCACATTCCAACTTTGGTTTTTACGAAAAAAGAAATTGACCATGCCCACTTTGGCTAATTTTTGTTGAAAATGTTCGTCATAATTTAACAAAGGTTTTTACTGATAGTAAAATTTCCCACGCCCACTTTTTTCTATGTATCGAAAGAACTATAAAGTATAGACCGATTTGGTTATGGTCCGCAAAAGATTTATAAGGAAAGAAAAATTGTCCACGGCTACTTTTACGCTCACTTTTCCCGATAAGTATATTTTAAATCATGAAGTGGCTGGATCAATTTGTCTAATTTTGTTTTTAATGTTCGTCATAGTAAAGAACAATTTTCCATTTTTACTCCCACTTTTGAATGGATGACCGAGTTGGTTAAATTCAAATAAGATTTTTACGATAAGAAAATTTTTCCACCCACTCTTTTTTTCGATACATATAAAATTTTATCCATAGAAAATTAAAATATAGAATTATAAAATAAAAGTGTAGTTCGTTGGTAATCGCATCACTTGAGAACTGACCGATTTGGGTAAATTTTTTTTTATATGTTCGTCTTATTTTTTTTTTTAAATGTTCGTCTTAGGTTTTTTCTGAAAACAAATTAATAACGCCCCCTTTACGCCTCCTATTTTCGATATATCTAAAATCGGAGAACGGCTGGATCGATTTGACTATTTTTTTTTTAAATATTCGTCAAAGCTCAACTTAGGTTTAAACGGAAATAAACATTTTTCACGCCCACTTTTATTTCGGAATCGAAGAACGGTTGGCCCGATTTGGCTATTAGTAGTACTTATATGTTGACGTTCGTGATAGTACAACTATGTTTTTACGGACAGAAAAATTGTCCACTCCCACTTTTTTCAATACATCTAAAATCGGAGAACGACTGGCCTGATTTGGTAAATTTTTTCTTTAATGATCATCATAGTACAAGTAAGGCTTTTGCGGAAATAATTATTGTCCTTCCCCACTTCAAAGCCCACATTTTTCAATATCCTTTAAATTTGCAACACTTGAGAGCGCCTGGACAGATTTATATATATATCATCCTTGAAATTCCTATAAGGAACATAGGGCCTCAGATTTGGCATTTTTTTATTATTTAAATGTTTGCAATAGTGCATATAATTGTTCGGAAAGAAAAATTGTCCTCTCTCACTTTTTTCAAAATATATATATCTCAAATTAATTTTTACTCTAATTCGATCTATTAAAAAAAATATTTCTTAATAGATTCCGGTTAAACTTGGTAGAAATGATTTTAAATCCTTGGATTTTTTATGTTAAATATAATTCTACACTCAAAAAATTATGTTAGTAAAATTAACTGAAAATGTCAGTTAAAATAACTACTTTGTTAGTTGTTTTGGGGTCAACTACTTTTTCAGTTAAATCAACTAACAATGTAAGTTATTTTAACTGACAAAAAAACAACTGACTTATGTAGTAAAAACTACTTACATTTGTAGTCAAAACGACTAACATGTAGTAAAAATAAAATAATCAATTTAATATTTTTTTTTTTTTTTAAATTTTCAAAAAAAAAAAATTAAAGACCAAATTTTTTCAAAGTTTTTTTTTATTTTGTGAAAAATAAAAAAACGAAAATTTATTTTTATTTTTTTAATTTTTCAGAAAAAAATGAGGACAAAATTTTTTCCAAGTGTTTTTTTTTTTTTTTTTAAAAAAGTTGTGAAAAATAAAAAAAACGAAAATTTATTTTTATTTTTTGGGAAAAAAAAACTTTGGAAATTTTTCAGACTTAAAAAAAAATAAAATTAACTACTTTAAATAACTGTTACTACATCACAGTAATTTTTTGTTAGTTATTCATAAAAACTACTTAAAATAACTAACAAAAATAGTTGTTTGATATTTTTCATACAAAAACAACTGACTTTGTAGTTCAAAACAACTAACTACTGTAAAATATACAAACAACTTACATGTACATAGTAACTTACATAATTTTCTGAGTGTAATTAAGTTTTTAAGGAAATGTAAATGAGGAAGTGTCCCAGAAAAATTTAAAATTCGGGAAAACTATGAAGGTTTGTTTGAGATCAAGACAATAGCTTACGATAAGAACGAAGGATATGCGTAATTTATTTTTGTATTGTTCGTAACGATACTAAAGAGGTATTTGTACAATTCGCAAAGTCGAAGACATGGTATTTTTTTAGTTTCTAAAATATAATTTGAAGAATTATCTACCTAATCGGGTCTTTAAAACCACGCCCAAAATTTTTTCTAAGCCAAGAAATTAATTAAATATTTTTTGCAGGGCTATATATTTGAAGCGAGACGAAATATAACTCTGATCTTATATTTGGGCCAGCAACGCGGACCGGGCCAGCTAGTATTTATATATATTATTGATCCGTAAAGGTTTCTAAGACATTATAGTGATATATATTTATCTGCTTGTCTGTGTTTGTCGATAAAAAAAAGTTTTTAATGAAACAGATTATCGATAAAAAAAAATATTTTATGAAAAAAGTTATGACAAAAGAAATATTGATGAAAAAAATGTATGACAAAAAAATATTGATGAAAAAAAATTTATGACAAAAAAAATATTGATTAAAAAAAAATATTAATGAAAAAAATATTAATCAAAAGAATGTGATCAAAAAAAATGTTGATGGAAAAAAATATTGATGAAAAAAATATTGATGAAAAATAAATATTCATGAAAAAAAATATTGATGAAAAAAAATTTAAGTAAAAAAATATTATTAAAAAAAATATTAATGAAAAAATATTGATGAAAAAGTATTGATGAAAAAAAAAATATTGATGAAAAAAATATTGATGAAAAAAAAATGTTTAAGAAAAAATATTCATGAAAATTAAATTTTCATGAAAAAATATTGATAAGAAAATATTGATAAAAATATTAATGAAAAAAAAATTAAGTAAAAAAATTTAAGAAAAAAAAAAAATATTGATAAAAAAATTATTGATGAAAAAAATATTAATGAAAAAATATTGATGAAAAAGTATTGATGAAAAAAATATTGATGAAAAAAAAATATTGATGAAAAAAAATATTGAAGAAAAAAATATTGATGGAAATTAAATATTCATAAAAAAAAAATATTGATAAGAAAATATAGATAAAAAAGATGAAAAAAAATTTAAGAAAAAAAAATATTGATAAAAAAATATTGTTGAAAAAAATATTAATGAAAAAATATTGATGAAAAAGTATTGATGAAAAAAAATATTGATGAAAAATAAAATATTGAAGAAAAAAATATTGATGAAAAATAAATATTCATGAAAAAAAATATTGATAAGAAAATATTGATAAATAAATGATGAAAAAAAATTAAGTAAAAAAATTTAAGGAAAAAAATATTGATAAAAAAATATTGATGAAAAAAATATTAATGAAAAAATATTGATGAAAAAGTATTGATGAAAAAAAATATTGATGAAAAATAATATTGATGAAAAATAAAATATTGAAGAAAAAAATATTGATGAAAAATAAATATTGATAAGAAAATATTGAAAAAAATATAAATGAAAAAATATTGATAAAAAATATTGATGAATAAAAATATTGTTAAAAAAAATATTGATGAAAAATAAAATATTGATGAAAAAAAAAAATATTCATGAAAAAAATATTGATAAAAAAATATTCATAAAATAAATATTCATGAAAAAAAATATTGATAAGAAAATATTGATAAAAAAATTATGAAAAAAAAAATTAAGAAAAAAAAAATATTGATAAAAAATATTGATGAAAAAAATATTAATGAAAAAAAATTGATGAAAAATTATTGATGAAAAAAAAAAATATTGATGAAAAAAAATATTGATGAAAAATAAAATATTGAAGAAAAAATATTGATGAAAAATAAATATTCATGAAAAAAAATATTGATAGAAAATATTGATAAAAAAATATTGATAAAAAAATATTGATAAAAAAAATATTGATAAAAAAATATTGATAAAAAATATTGATGAAAAAAATTTAAGAAAAATAAACTTAGGAAAAAAAAATGTTGATAAAAAAAAATATTGCTGAAAAACAAAATATTGATAAAAAAAAATATTGAAGAAAAAGTAATATGGATGAAAAATAAAAACTTATAAAAAAAAAATATTGATGAAAAAAAATATTTATGAAAAAAAAAATATTGATGACAAAAATATATATTGATGAAAAAAAAAAAATATTGATGAAAAAAAATATTGACGAACAAAAATATTTATGAAAAAAAAAAGTATTGATGAAAGAAATTTATGAATATAATTATGTCACGTTTTATTCACCAGCTGGTAAATATTTTTTTTATTCACCACGAGGCATAGATAATAGATCCAAGTTACTAAAATTTTTGGTTTTAAGAAAATGATTACAGTAATTCTTATTTTCTTTTTTGTTAATCGTTATATAACACCGTCCGACAAAAATGAAAAAAGTCGTTAAACACGAACTGGATAGTATACGTTTGAAACTAGAGATTAAATGTAGTAAAACTGCATTTACAGTTTTTCTTTTCGTGATCCTGTCTTCTTTAAAAAGGACTTCATAGTTTTAGCGGATTAAATTTTATAATTTGTATACCCTCCAACCACAGTATGGGGGTATACTCACTTTGTCATTCTGTTTGTAACGCATCGAAGTATCGGTCGGGGACCCCATAAAGTATATATATTATTGATCCATGATCGATTCTAAGACATTCTGTGAATGTCCGTCTGTCCGTCCGTCCGTCCGTCTGTCTGTAGATGGCACGATGCAGTCCAAAATAAAACAGCCAGCCTCCTGAAATTTTTCACGAATATGTCTTATGGTCCAAGGCAGGTTTAGTTCGTAAATAGACAAAATCGGACATGGGGGAAAAAAGTTCCCCCTTGACGAACTATACCAACCACTGAAAAACACGATTTGGCCAGCCCCCCTTTTAAGGGCGTGGATATAAAAAAATAGTTTGAATAATGATAAAATTGTATAAGTTTAGTGCAAAAAGCATAACAAATAAATTAGTAAACATTTTTCCAAAACGGGGTGGGGTTTCCCACTGCCCCCGCCAAAGCCCTCTCCCAAAAAACGCCCCTAATTTTTTTTTTACATGTTGGAGGGTATAAAAGATTCGGCACAGCCGAATTTAACACTCTTACATCTTTTTTTTTTTATTTTTAATATTTGTACTTGTCCTAGGATGCCACTAGTGATAGCAAATGAAAGAAGGCGATCTCCCATAATTTCCCTATTTCATTATTTTTACATGTCAGAAAAAGGAGATAAATTACGTCCTTTCAAAAATGGGTCCGTCAATATCATTCAAAATTGTTAACAAAATATTTTGATAAAGTTTTCAAATGACTTTATTCACATCCATTTATTCTAATATGGCATAATAAAAAAAGTTTAAATTATGAGAGATCCTCCTCTTTCATTTGCCATAATCAGTGTCATCCTAGGACAAGTACATACATATATTTCAAAATTATTTTGCAAAATGTATCCTTTAAAACTTTGAAGTCCTTTTTAAAGAAAACAGGATTACAAAATGAAAAACTGTAAGTGCAGTTTTACTACATTTGATCTTTACTTTCAGACGTATATCATCCGGTTCATGTTAAATATTGACTGTCGAACGGTGTAATGAAACTGAGTTGGCGTTCTGCAACTTTTTTTAAATTAATCACTAGCCTACAAACATTATCATGTTAAAATTGTGCGACTTTATATTTTAAAGCCTTTTTCGTATGCCGCGAAAACTTGAATAACATTTGACTCTTAAAAAAATTCGTAAAATATTTTATCCCTCTAACTGCACGTTTTAGTGTTCTTCTGTAGCAGTTTTTAAAAAAGGACTAAAATGACCGCTTTAAATTAGCGATAGAGTTTTAATGTTTTCTAAGAAAATATGCACCATATAATTTTAATGAAAACATCTAAAAACTTTATTTAGTTCAAAAGAATATTTACATGATTTATTACACTCAAAATAATCACTCTGTTAAATTACAGAGATACTCTGCTGAGCCAGCAGAAAATACCATAGATTTCCAACCAGCAAGATTTTTTGTTATTTTACGAAGAAAACTCTGTAAATCATTTCGATAAAAAAACTGTAAATTTATAGAATTATCTGTAAAATATTGATAAAACCGAAAAGAATTTTACCAAAAAAACTCTGTAAATTTACAAAGTTTTAGTTAAATCCATTTTATGAGTAAAACTTCTACGCATCAAAAACATTAATTAAAATTAAAAAAACTAAATTAATTATAATTTTGTTAAATTGGCCCGCTTTAATGCTTCCAAATTGTAAATGTCCTTTTGTTTTTTGTGAATATTACGAGTTTTTAACAAGTAACTCCAATTTTACGCGTCATCCTCGTAAAATTTACAAGTTTTTATTGTATTAAGACACTTTTTAAAGAGGGGTTTATCGGTCATATTTGGAAGTTTTTGAAGTGATTTTTATTTTTACAGAGCAATAAGTAAAATTACAAACGAAATTTAGTATTTTGGTTACGAGAAAAAAACAAAGTATTTTTTTTTTTTAAATCCGTATTTTAACAAAAAAAACTGTTTATTTTCTGTAAAATAGAGAATACAAAGTAAAAAGTAAAATTACAGATAAAATTTTGTTTTTCAGTCACAAGAAAATACAAAGTATTTTCTTAAAATCCGTATTTCGACAGATAACTTTGTCAAATATCTGTCGAATTGAGATTACAGTCATTTTACATAGTATTTAACAGAGTAATTATTTTGAGTGTAAAGTTTTTTCACATGCCTTTGAACAAAAAAAACACTTCAGTGGGCCATTAAAATTAAACTGTATGTACGCGACCAAAATTACTTGGGGATTTTGATCTGCTATAAGAATACCTTAATTTTTTTTCGCTTACTCAGAGTGTACACTCAAAAAAATAACTCTGTTAAATTACAGAAAAACACTGCTAATTTAACAGAGTACACCATACTTTTCCAGCTAACAACATTTCATGGTAATTTTACTAAAAAACTCTGTAAAATGATTTTGACAGAAAAAAACTGTTAATTTATAGAGTTGATAGTAAAATATTGGTTAAATATGAAAGCTTTTTTACAGAGAAACTCTGTAATTTTACTATAAAACTCTGTAAAATGATTTGGACAAAAAAAAAAAAAACAGAGTTTCTAGTAAAATATGGGTTAAATAGACCACCATTTAGCAAAGAAAACTACTATACCACCATTTATCAAAGAAAACTATAGATTTGTAAAATACATGCAAAAAAAAAAAAAAATACAGAAAAAACTCTGTAAATTTACAGAGTTTAGTTAAATGCATGTTATTTTGTAAAATTTTTATAAGATTTCTGAAAAAAAATTTTGATAACTTTTTTTGCTACTTTTTCAACTTTTTCTCAAAAAAAAATATTCAGATAAAATTTTGATGTTTGACAACAAAAACTACTCAAAACAGAATACTTCTTTGGTTATAAATTTTTGCTTAGATTTGTATTTTAGCAGAAAACTCTGTTAATTATCTGTAAAATTAAGATTACAAAGTAAAAAGTAATATAACAGAGGAAACTTTGTTATTTTGTCACAACAAAATACAAAGTATTTTCTTTAAATCTGTATTTTGACAGAGAACTCTGTCAAATATCTGTTGAATTGAGATTACAGTCATTTTACAGAGTATTTTACAGAGTTATTATTTTGAGTGTAGGGTACAACAATTTATGTCAAATAAAAATATTAAATACAAATAAAACATTTAGGTTGGCCTTCCAACAGGGCGTATGAATGTTATTGATTTCAAAAGACTAATTAATATCATGTATACGCAGGGGTGGCTAAATATCATGTATACGCTGGGGTGGCTATGCGTTATAATGGGGAAAAAAATCTTTTATATTCAATTCATTTTTTTTTTAATTTTTTATTCACTTTCTATACAAAACTTGTTGATGTCACCAACATTCTTCATTCATTCATTTATTCGCAACATGTTCTCTTTTAATTTTTCATTCTGTGCTGAAAACTTTGTACATAAAACCTCAAACCTTTTAGTCTAATTAAAACCATTAAATTCCCCTTTGTAGGAATTTTTCAATGCAATTGAAATCGTATACAATTTCGAGTGCAGTTAATTTTTTTTTTATGTGCATTTAAAGCAACAGCCTTGAATTAACTTCTGTAGAGTAAAGTAGACAAAAAAAAAAAACATATGTTCCATTTATGTGGGGATTTAACGAAATAAAAAAAACTTTTTTTTTAGCTTATATGTGCTGAAGTGATGCGTCGAGAAGGAAGGATTGTAATACACAATGGAATTTTAGATTTGCAAAATATATTTTTTTGGTGCATGCAAAATGAATTGAAAATACTAAAAAGGGATATATAAATCATGATTTATTTTAACAATTATTAAATATTTGAAATAAACTTTATCGCAAAAATTATAAATTAGTTCTTTTTAATTTACAAAATTTTACTCTGGCGATATAGAGTATATAAGTTTGTCATTTCATTTGTAGCATCTTGAAGTATAGATCTAGGACCCCATTAAGTTTATAAACTCATGATTCTCGATCGATTTTAAGGCGATCTAGCAATGCCTAACCGTTTATAACCGTTTAAAAGATATTGAATTTTTAAAAATTGGTAGTTTGCTACTTTACTCAAACTTCTTTTACTCATAACTTCCTCAATAATGGTCCAAATTTCAAATTTTCTTTTTAAAATTTTTGTTTTTTTACGTACTTAAAAAAAAATCCCAAAAAATTCTTAAAAGCGCTCTAGTATGCGATTTTCAAGTTTTAAAATTTAAATCTCGGTTTTGAAAATGTTTGTACTCTTCGATTTTTTTGAAATTTTTTTGTGTAAAACTTCTATCGATTCTACAAATCTATCGATTCTATAAATTAGCGTCGGTCTCACTAATGACCCCTCTCGGACGCACCATTGGACCGGTAGACGCTGATTAAATAAAACAAATTTACAAAAAATAAAAAAAAATGTATGGGGACCGCCTTAACAGTTAAAGATAGAGGGTAGGTGTGTTCAGTGCTTTTCACAAGGAGAAGGATTATTCCAGCTTTTAATCCTCCTAAACTGAATGGCACTATGTTGGCATTGTCAAACTCTGCAAAATTTTTAAGGGTTATCCTGGATAACAAACTCAACTGGGTAGCAAACTTGAAGGAGCGTGTAAAGAAAACTTTTGCTGCATTATACATGTGTCGGAAATTGGTGGGCAAGAAATGGGGACTACAACCTAAGCTCTTTCTGTGGTTATATTCGGCTATAATTCGACCAGTGATGACGTACGGCTGCCATGTGTGGTGGCCAGTTGTTGATTACAGAGTACATGCGGATAAGATTAAGAGAGTTAACAGGATAGCCCTACTTAGTCTCACAGGCGCGATGAGTACGACCTCTACTGATGCATTGGAAATACTTCTAAACATTACACCCTTAGATATTCATCTAAAAGAAACTGCGGCGATTACCCTGAATAGACTATGTCAAACAGGATCACTGAGAAGCAGACAAGTTCGACATATGGACCTTATAAGTCACGCTGAACGGAACACTATTACTGATTATTGTACTCCACTTAATGTAGTAAATGGTAGATTGAACATTGAAATCCCATCGTTAGATGATTGGCTCAATGATCAGGTAGAATTCTATCAAATTAATGTCTACACAGATGGTTCCAAAATGACAAGTGGTACTGGTAGTGGCTTCCACTGCGGGGAACTTAACATGGAAGAATCATATCGACTTGATAATGACTGCAGTATTTTTCAAGCTGAAATTTACGCTATTTTCAAAGCAGCTGAGCGGCTTTCAATGTCACCAATATACAGATGTGATATTAGTTTTTTCATTGATAGTCAGGCAGCTTTAATGGCTCTAAAAAATGACACTATGAGGTCCAAGGTAGTCAGCCGCTGCCACAGAGAGCTTAAGGTTCTCAGCGAGCAGCACAACATTAGACTGTGCTGGGTACCTGGACATAAAGATATACTGGGCAACGAAAAGGCAGATGAACTTGCTAAGCGGGGAGCCAATCTTCCACAGGAATTGGCTGTGAATGACGTTTATCCACCTCTATCTCTAATTTCGCAACGGATCAAACTAGAAGCGAGAGAAACTTGGTTAACCCGATGGGCTGAGTCGGACTGCTGTATTCAGACAAAATCATTATGGGATGAAAATTCGTTGAAACATAGCCAAGTTCTTCTTGATATGGATAGAATACAACTGAGAATGGTAATTAATTTGATTACAGGCCACAACACCCTGGGTAAACACATGGTAAGAATTGGAAGAGGTAATGATGATACATGCCGATGGTGTAGGGAAGCTGTTGAGGACAGTTATCACTTTTTATGTGAATGCCCTGCACTGTCTTTTAGAAGATTTAAATTATTTGGCTCTTTCTTCTTTCAGAATTTACATGAAATCCGAGGAATAAATCCATGGACCTTACTGGCGTTTATCAAATTATTGAAGTGGAATGCATAGATGCAACTATTGCTTTTTATCTAAGAAGAAGGGGAAACTGGAATCATAATGGGCCACAAGTCGGCCTCTATGGGCATTGGTTTTTTTTTGCCAATGCCATCCACCATAACCTATCCTAACCTAGGTGTGTTCAGAGAAAATGTTTGGACTCAAGAAATATTGTGGGTCGGTCATACATTTTGTTGTTCTAAGGGCAATATTAGGGCAGTTAGAGCGGTTGGAGCAAATTTAAAAAATTTCGTTTTGTGTGGGCTCTCTCTTAGAAATTGGAGATAGGGTACTAGTTTGTTCCAAAGAAATGTTAAGACGTAAAAATTAATGGTGGTCGGTCTTATAAATGACCCCTCTATGACGCACCATTGGAGCAGTAGTAATGATTTTAAGATTAGAAAATTACAATAAATTTTTTCAAAAAATTTTAAAAAATTGTAATAATCATTATCCCACGATCTTCCTAGGCAAAAAATTTGTAGAATCGAGAGGAGTTTTGCACAAAAAAATTTCAGAAAAATCGGAGAGTACAAACATTTTCAAAAATGAGATTTAAATTTAAAAACTTAGAAATCGCTTACTAGAGCGCTTTTAAGAATTTTACGTAAAAAAACAAAAAATTTTTAAAAAAAAATAAATTTGGACCATTATTGAAGAAGTTATGAGTAAAAGAATTTTGACTAAATTAACAAACTACCAATTTTTAAAAATTCGATATATTTTGAACAGGTCATCAAAAAAATCTGAAAATTTACCACGAAGGAGTTTTCGAAGAGTACTAAAAACTTTAAACAAATTGGGAAAATCTAAAAAAAAAATGCTTCAAAGTGTCTGATTTGACATGGAATGTCCCATATATATTCATGATCCTCGATCGATTTAAGGACGCTAACTTTTAAAAGACTTTACAAAGGCTCCTGAAGTTTTGCAAATATGTTGGGCATTAACCTGGTCAGGTTAATCCATCAAAATTGGTCAAGTTGTTAAAAAGTTATGAGCAAAATACTGAATTTCGGCAAGGGTTTTTCATTAGTTTACGAGATAAAACACACGGTAACTTTCGAACGACAACTCTGCGAGTTCCGACGTGTTGCAGATTTATTTTTCGTTCCTTTGTCCCAGTTCATTTTAAATTTCAGCCAAATCGGTGTAGTGGTTCAAAAGTTATTAGCAAAACCATAAATTTCAGATTCGCTTCCCCTTAAACTAACGTGCTGAAAAAACCGAGCCTTAAAAAAATAAGCTTTAAAACCATTGGAAAGCTACAAAACTACTTTAAAAAGTATTTTTGTTGCTCAAAAATATTTTTACACTAAAATAAAAATGTTCCACTAAAAAAAAAAAATTTTTTTTACAAAAATGACAAAAAATTTTTTTTTTTTTTTTACAAAAATGACAAAAAAGTTTTTTTACTCAAAATAAAATATTTCTAATCAAAGTTGTTCATTTTTTTCTCGTTAGAAAATTTACCATTCTTTAAAAACGGCATTGTGGAGGGTATTCATAGATTCGGCAAAGTCAAATTTAACTTTTCTACTTGTTTTTTTAATTTTATTAAACAAAAAAAAAATTTTTTGAGCAACAATTTTGGGTGTAAAGAAAATTTCGATGAATATAAAGATTTGTGTTAAAATTTGGTTAAAAAAAATAATTAATATGATTATATCTTTAAACATTTGATGTATATTATTTTAAATTAATTTCGCAAATAATAAAAATAAGAAATGACAACAACACATTTATACATCTCAAAAAACAAACATAATTGTCATAATTAAATATTTTTTTTTCTCATTTCTCCCCAAAATTTATATCTTAAAATCTTGTAGAAAATCCTCAACTACTTAAAAACCTCTTAAAACTTTAGTCATTACTTTCTAACATAGTATTTTTTGTTGGTGCAATTAAAAGCAGTATACTACAAAGTTTTCTTTCAGTAAGTTATGAAAAATATGTATAAGAAAAGTTTTTATTCTTCAAAAACTTAATGTGGGATATGGAAGCCGAAATCTTTACAAGTTTACAAATGACAACAAGATGTTTATTTTTCTGTAGAAAATATGGTTGTTTATACAACTTATTAAAACAAGACCTACAAACCTTAAAAAAGAAGATAAACTACAAGTACAGCCAACAAAAAGTTTTATTATGAAAAATTGACGAAAAAAATTACCTACACAAAAACAAAATAATAATAATTTAGAAGAAACAAATAAAAATTCGAGAAATATAAGAATAAAATAAACTAGACAAGTGTTTATAATATTATATTTTTAAAAAATATAAGTACACATATTTATAATATGTTTCCCCTCCTTAATGTATGCTATAAAATATATATATATTTTTTTTAGTAATATGTCACCTGTAGCTTTAGTTATTAGGCTGGGTCGTATTCCAACAAAGTGCTCAGATCAACTATTAATAGTGAAAAAAAGTTGGTACAAGTAAATACAAGCAATTTAAAACCAAAATGAACAAAATCTGTCCATGGCTTCCGTTCTCGCATCGCGGGTCAAAATTGCGGTTTTTGAAAAAATGGACATAATTTAAAAAAAAATTAAATATTAAAAAAAAAAAATATTAAAAAAAAAAATTTTTTTTTGTATCGCATTAATTCAAAGATATTTAGAAAAATTTTGTTTGTTTTTTTCGAATATCGATAACCCACCCAAACGTGAGGCCAAAAAAAAACTCACATTTTTAACATGGAGCTCAAAACTACTTTTTACTATTTTAAAAATTTAGTGAAACAAAATTTTTAAATATATTAGTTTATCCACTTGATATCATTGAATACATCTCAGGGATTGTAGAAAAAAATTCTTAGTTAAATTCCTTCGTCCAGTTGGTGTGTGGAGCGATTTGAATTTAGCGGATTTCCAGAACATGTGTTTTTATCGACATTTTTGACTAATTTGTAGTTTTTAGCAACATTTTACTTAAATTAACCAACTTTTTTTGTTCGAATGGTTGTTTTGGACCATAGTAACTCTGCTTTGAAATAATAGGCTTTTTGGGCAACGTTAACCCTTGCCGACACGGGGTTAAAAAATTCCTCCAATGAAATTTTTGAAAATTCCTCACTCTAAAATCGTGTATGTGTTTAAATAATCAACAATTGCGCACTTAAGCGGAAAATGCTTAAAACTAAATAAAATAAAAAAAATGGCATCCGAAATTTCATTACGTCTTCGTCGTTTTTACTGTGTAAAGCTAAAAGTGAAAAACATATTATTTAATATGTCAAAAAAGTCCATTTGACTATGAGCAAAAAAACAGCTGTTTGAAATTTTTTGGGCGTTCGTTCAACAAGGGTTAAAGATGTCCTTCAAGAAAACTTTGTATAAATTTGTAATTGTTGATTATTTAAACACATACACGATTTTAGAGTGAGGAATTTTCAAAAATTTCATTGGATGAATATTTTAACCCCGTGCCGGCAAGGGTTAACGTTCTTCAAAAAGCCTATTATTTCAAAGCAGAGTTACTATGGTCCAAAACAACCATTTGAAAAAAAAAAGTTGGTTAATTTAAGTAAAATGTTGCTAACAACTACAAATTAGTCAAAAATGTCGATAAAAACACATGTTCTGGAAATCCGGTAAATTCAATTCGCTCCACACACCAACTGGACGAAGGAATTTAACTAAGAATTTTTTTCTACAATCCCTGAGATGTATTCAATGATATCAAGTGGATAAACTAATATATTTAAAAATTTTGTTCCACTAAATTTTTAAAATAGTGAAAAAGTAGTTTTGAGCTCCATGTTAAAAATGTGAGTTTTTTTTGGCCTCACTTTTGGGTGGGTTATCGATATTCGAAAAAAACAAACAAAATTTTTCTAAATATCTTTGAATTAATGCGATACAAAAAAATTTTTTTTTTTTTAAATAATTTTTTTTTAAATATTTAATTTTTTTTTTTTAAATTATGTCCATTTTTTCAAAAACCCCAATTTTGACCTGCGATGCGAGAACGGAAGCCATGGACCGATTTTGTTCATTTTGGTTTTAAATTGCTTGTATTTACTTGTACCAACTTTTTTTCACTATTAATAGTTGATCTGATCACTTTGTTGGAATACGACCCAGCCTATTAGTTATGTTAAGCGTAAACAGTTAGTAATAGACAATTTTTAAAGTGTTTTTTTTTGGAAAAAAAAACATTTTAAAACAAGAAAAAAAAGCTAAGCTCGGTCTTGCCGAATAAATTGATTCCCTCCAAAATGTAAAAAAATATTTTTTTTTTTTCTTATTTTTTTTTTTTTTTTTTAAAATAACCATTTTGTAAAATTGATTACTAAACACCATCTTGGAATAAAAGGCAGAAAATTGGTGTTCAAAAATACATCGGGTTCGAAAGTGTGCGATTTGGCATGGAATGCCCCATATACACATTAGGGTGGCACGAATTATGAATTTTTTCGAACTTCGGCGATTGCCGGGCAAATTATTGTTTGTTTTGGTCTAAAAACTCTCGGTTTAAATTATTAGCCAAATCGAACAAAATTAATGCGTGCCGTTGGGGGGTTAAAGTTTTGCCCAAACATTTTTTTATTCCACACAAACCAATTTTTTTTTTATTATTTTTTTTTTGTTTATTATTTGGCTTTGATTAGCTTATTAACGACTAAAAATTTAATTTTGGTTGGATAAACCCTTCCACTTCAAAATTGTCGTACTCTAATTTTTTTTTTAGTTTTGACTCGAAAGAATTTAAGCTGAGGTTTTGCTTTTAATGATATATATCCAGAAAAAAATATTATTCCTATTCGTGTCATCTTTATCGTGTTCTGAAATGTATAAAAAAACAACAAAAAAATGCCTTTTTTACCCTTTTTTTTAAATTTTATGTTTTATCACAAAAAAATACTTTTGTTTATGTCTTTAGACCAAAACGAACGATAATTTGCCCGGCAATCGACAAAATTCGACAAAAGTCATTTATTGTGATAATTATGCAGTGCAACACCCAAAATCGGAATGGGATGAAACCAAAAGTAAATGAAAGTTAACATATTCCATAACAAACCCCTCAAGGCGTTTTTCTAGTTCAGAGCTAGATTTTTTTTACACGCATTTGAAGTAAGTGCACTTTTATTATAATTATAATAATAAATGTTTGGAAACTGTATTAGTGGCGAATGATTAATATTGTAATTGCCATTAAATAACAATCATACTCGACGGTGTCCAGTAGTTTATATTAATAATTGCCTTTAAATAACAATCATACGCAACGGTGTACAGTGGTTTATTTTAATAATTTGGCTATTCAGTAAATAGGTACTGGACCGATTGCAGCAAAATTCATACCAGTCATAGCTGAAGTAATTTTGAGCTTAAGTTTGGAAATTGGACCCTACATGTCCAATAAGGGCACCACCAGGGACCTTTAAAGTAGGACATGTTTAGTACACAAAAACTTTAAATGCTTTAAAATCACCAACTTTAAATGCGTGTAAAATAAAATCTAGCTCTGACCTACAAAAAAGGCCTTGAGGGTTATGTTATGGAAAACGTCATTTGCTTTTGGTTTCATCCTTAGTTTTTTTTTGATATTTTTTTAGTTTTTTTTTATATTTTTCAAAGAAAATCTAAACAAATGAGAGTGTTAAATTCGGCTGTGCCGAATCTTTAATACCCTCCAACATACATATAAAAAAAATTAAAAAAAAAATTGCAGGGGCGTTTTTTTTTGGGGGGGGGGTCAGTAGGGGTCACTGGGGGACACATAAACCCATGCGGGAAATGTTTAAAAATTCATTTATTATGCTTTTGGAGCTTAAGTAATACAATTTTATCATTATTTAAAAACATTTTTAATATCCCCGCCCACAAAAGGGGGCGGGCAAAAAAAAATGAATTATTTTTTATTTCCTGGGTCCAAGTGCAGGACCTTTAACTTTTTCTGACATCAAATTGTTTCATTTGCTCAACAAAATACAAAAAAACCTGTGAAAATATGGCATTTTTCAGAGTTTAGTTAAGTTCTTCAAAGGGGAACTTTTTTCCCCCTGGTCCAATTTTTCCCATTTACGAACATAAAATGCCTAGGACCAAAACACATATTCCTGCCAAACTTGACGAGTCTATCTCTTGTATTTTGGACTGCATCGTGTCTTATACAGAAAGACGGACGGACGGACGGACGGACATACGGACATTTTAGAAAAATGTTAGAATGGATCATAGATCAATAATATATATACTTTATGGGGTCCCCGACCGATATTTCGATGCGTTAAAAACGGAATGACAAAGTGATCATTCCCTCATACTGTAGTTGGAGGGTATAAAAAATAAATATTTTACAAATTTAAGTTTTCTGTGTTATTTTTCGTATAAACCGGAAGATATCTTGAATGGGTTTAAAAGTCTATAAGAAAGAGTGAGCTTTTGCCTAAATTTTGAGTTCATCACAGTAAATATTGATCATCTGGTTTTTGTTTTAGATCCTTTTAAAAATTGTGCTTTTTCTAATTTTTTTTTACAGTGTTTTTTTAAAATACATGTTTGGCCAATAATAGTGCAACAACTTCAAATTTTTTTAATCATATATTTGAGATCATAGTTCAATTCTACTCTAACGCTTTATACCAGATTTTTTATTCCACCCAGTGGCTGCTGTGCAGGCTTCCAAAAAATGCAAAATCGCGTTTTTTGCATTTTCAACCGCGAATAATTAAAATTCTAGACGTGATGGAAAAATTTGGAGCACAGATTTGGAATCAGCGAGTCAAAATCTTTAAAGATTTTGTATCAAACTTCAAACCGGAGTCAAAAACCTTCGATTTGTTGAGCGGTGTAATTTTTTGTTTTTTGTTTCTACAAAAATATATAAAAATAACCTACACAAGTAGTAAAAACTAATGATATCTCATTAAAAAATACCAACAATATAAAAAAACTACTTACGCAAATCATTAAAAATTTAAAGAATACTTTTTACTTACAGAACAAAAATAAATGACTTTAAAAATTAAATGTTAATTAAAGCCTTTATTTTTTAGTGTGTTATTTTTAAAACAAAGGACAGAAGTAGTCATTAAAAAAAACTGAACATCAAACAAATGTTGTTTCTTTTAAAAACGACTAAACGTAAAACTTTTTAAATAAACTACAAACAGTTTTTAATTCTTATACAAACTTAAAATTAATGTGTACTTTTATGTTTTTTAGGCAGCTAAACCCTAAAATTATAAATAAATAAATGTATAATACCCCTTCCTCAATCCCTAGCACCCATTATTACGCCCTATAGGGTACATAATTTTACAAAATTCAAATGGCGATATCTCAAACATCGTTTGACCAATTTTAAAACTTTTTTGATATTCGTGCTCAGCGCATCAAAATTAACAAATATGATGCATCAAAAGATTTATATTTTTTTATTTATTTTGTCTTTAATTTTTCAAAAATCCAAAACTTTGAACGCCGGGCGCAACGCCTTAATTATAGCCGATTGGCATCAAATTTGTACCACATAAGTTTTAGACCAAGGACGAAAAAATTTTCCCTGACACTTGGGAAAATCGAAAGTTGAAGAAAAAATACCAGTCTAGTGTAGGGTATCATATGGCCGGTCTTGACCGGCTAAAATTTTCTTACTTGTTTAAAAATATTTTGTTTTGGCAAGTACACCCATAATTTTCAGGCATTTTTTAAATTTTTTAATTAATTTGTTGTTCTATTCAAGTTCCGTAGAGTGTAAAGGTTTTCTTAAAGCTTTTTATCTATTTACCAAAACATTTTCTTCAAAATGTTTGTTTAAAAATTTTGTATGTAAACAACTAAATATTACCTACTTCATTTTTAAATTGTTAGTTGTTGGTTTTTCCCTTAAGTATATTTTGGGGTATGAAAAAGTTTTATTAATTTTCTTTTGTATTTTCCCCCCATAGACCAACAAAAAAAATGTTTTCAAATAGTTACATGAATATTTTAAATTAAAATTTTGAATTTATTTTAAACTTTCATTTAAATCCCAACACTTATTTTCATAACAAACAATTTTAAATTTGTCTTTATCAATATTTAAATGTTTTTTTTTTGTACTTACATAAAATTATAATAAGACACACAAAGATGGCACCCAAAGCACCCACGCTCAACTTTAGCCTTTGACCCTCCTGCACCAATTCACAATTTTCACCCCAATAACCCTCAGGACATATGCAGCGATAACGTAGACGTGGCTCTAGATTAATGCAAGTGGCACCATTAAGACATGGTAAATCTAGACATTCATTACGGTCTACACAGCCTTTAGTATCGGCAGACATAACACGACCTTCACTGCAACTAGAAGAAGAGAAAAAGAAATATATAGAAAAATGTTTTTTATATGAAATATTGATAATAATTTGTTAGATGTTGCAATGATGGAATAATAAATGTGTTATAATATATTATTTTGTTGGATATAAATTAGTTTTATACATGGTTGTATGGTAGTGGAAATAATATTATGTTAATCATTAGTAGAGTGGCCATTTTTTCTCTGAATTCAAATTAGTACGCCATATTAAACTAACAAACTCGGGGTCAATTAGTCTTTTACTAAAAACAACTGTTAAAAACAACTGCCCATAAACTGTTGTCGTTATTTTGCAGAAAATTTAGCTGACTTCAAACAACTTTGATCGTTTCAGTGCCGAAAATATAACAAAACCCCGTAGGCTTGGAGAATAAGAAAATCCCTCAGATTCTGCGGACCTTTGCCCTTAACTTTTAATAAATTTTCCTTTTAGAAAACTTCCTAGCTAATAAGCACATTTTTTTTAAATAGCCCTGTAATTCTGAGCGCTTTTTCAAATAAATCCGAATTATTTGAATTCATGCAATTATAGAAAATCCATCATCTCATGAATTTTTTGTATGCCTTTTCTTATAAATTTATGAAGATCAAAATAACCTCATGCTCAGATAAATTTTTGCGTTAAAGAAATTTTTAATTCACGAACTCTAATATTCTTAGAATTAATTCATTATAAATTATCTATTTGTCAGACTTAAGTTGTAAAAACCTACTCTGACGACTTATTTTATCAAAATCCAAATTTTTGTATTGAATTTTCGAATAAAATTAAGATAACGTTTTTTTTAAGGTTGGTGTCTGATTTAAAAATGAGGCTGGACGCCACCTCAATTTGACTATATACGCTAACGACTTACAAAAAAGAAAATAAGAATTACTGTTTTCATTTTCTTAAAACCGAAAAGGTTTCAACTTCGATTTGTAACTTAGATAATAACTCGCCTGCTGGTGAATAAAAGCGTTTTTCACCGGATGGTGAATAAAACGACACATATTTTTTTTTCCAACAGTTTTGTTTTTTATGAATTTTTTTTCATCAATTTTTTTTTTATCAATTTTTTTTTTTATCAATTTTTTTTTTTATCAAATTTTCTTTTTCATATTTTTTTTTTTTCTTTTATCAATTGTTTTTTTCATCAAAAGATTTTTTTTTTTCAGGTAAAAGTTTTTTTTAGCAAAAATTTTTTAAATCAAATTTTTTTTTCAATCAAAAAATTTTTTCTTCATAAAAATTTTTTGCTTCAAAAAACCTTTATTTCTTCATCAAAAACTTTTTTTCATCAAAAAAAGTTTTTTTTTCAACAAAATTTTTTCCATTAATACTTTTTTTCATCAAAATTTAGTTTTTCATCAAAAAATTGTTCCTTTAATTTTTTTCACCAAAACTACTTTTCACCTAAAGCATAGTTCTCTGTTCGATTGCACGGGGAAAAATCTCTCAAACTCCAAAAAAAAAAAAAAAAAAAAAAATTGGCAACGCGAGGAATTATAGGGAAATTTTTAAAAAAACTTTAAAAGCATTTTAATTACAAAAGACAATTTAAATTGCCATGAAAAAGTAACATTTCAGTTTTGTTATGATAGTTTCTTTGTACATGACAATAATGAAAATCTACATTAGTGTTATGAAAAATGACGTTAAAAAGGAACCTATGTAAGGTTTCATTGAATTAATGAAATAGGTATCATAAAATGTAATTGCAAGAAATTAATAAAATTTGTTTATACAAAATATAAATTGTATTTTATGAAAATTGTTTATTACTTGAATGAAAAAAGTATTAATTCTTATGAAATAGTTTCATTGAACAAATGGTACTTTTTATTTATTATTAAATACTACCTTTGATGTTTAAAATGATATTGTTCATAATGTCCAACATTTTCTTTCATTTAATTAAGCCAGACTAAACTGACGCGACACGACTGGTGTCAAAAACAACAAATTTTATAAAAAAAACTTGATGAAAATTTTGAATGAAACTTCGAAATCTAATGAATCAAAATTAATAAAAATCTTACACAGTATGTATGAAATTTCATTCGGCATATGAAATATTTCATTGTTGTAATGAAACATAGTTAATGAATTCCATTCATTAGTGATATGAAACGTTTTTCTATCAGTGTTCTATGCCTAAAATTCTAAAATTTGGAAATAAAAATGTTCCATTTGTTTAACAAATGTACAAAAAATATGTGAGAGTGTTAAATTCTTCTGCACCGTATCACTTATACTCTCCAAAATGTAAAAAAACTTCTTTGTACTTAAGTAATGCACTCACTGTGCCAAATTTACAGCTCTTTTGGTTTAAACCAGGGTTGGCAACCGATACCTACCTAGAATAACGGTATTTGGTTATTGTACCGCAACCAATAAATATATGGACATTTTCAAAAGCGATTATGAAAGCTGATGAAATTTCTAGTATTTTAAATGTGTCACTTCGTGTTTCCACCGGTTAGTTTTAGTTATATAGGCCAATACCGTTATAATACGGTTTCAAACGGTGTTATAAAGGTATTGACCTATATTTCGAAAACGAATCGGTAGAATAACGAAGTGACACATTTAAAATTCTAGAAATTTCATCAGCTTTCATAATCGCTTTTGAAAATGTCCATATCTCTATTGGTTGCGGTACAATAGCCAAATACCGTTATTCTAGGTGGGTATCGGTTGCCAACCCTGGTTTAAACTGCATCTTGCTTTCGACAGACTAGATTATCTTAGAAATAAATCAAAAGTATATTAACTTAATGGGGTCCCCACCGATATTTCAATTCGTTCTACATGGATTGGCAAATAACATTAATTTTTCTAAAAAAAACTTTACTCTGGCAAGTAGGGTAGGGAGGGGCACATTCGCCAGTGGGGCACATTCGCCACCCCACTTATCCCTTATACTAAAAGAGGTATCAAATTTTGACAAATGACTGAAATGTGAATTTATTAATTATCTTTCACACTACGAACTTCGACCGTTCTACTTTACACGTGAAAGCGGACAGATGTGTTTTTGTAGTTTTTAAGTTGCAAAAAAAGTATAACCAAGTCAATATATTTTGTAATAACTTTGTGATTTTGTGAGTTTATATCACATTGGTCATTATGGTAAACCGTTACTATCCATTAAAAAAGACTGCAATGAGTTTGTTTTAAAAAATAATGATTAAGTGTAAAAAATTTTATTTTTTGTAAATGCCCGCTTCTAGGGCACATTCGCCTGGTTGAGGATGTGGCAGTTTTTGCGGCGAATGTACCCGAATGGGGCACATAAGCCGACATCGGATATACCCCATGGGCAACATACGTCTATACCCCATTGGGTTGATTCGTCGATGAATGATGTACCCCATGGAGTTAACGAATGTGCCCCACGGGTAGTACATTTTTTTTATTTTTTTCAAATAAAATTATATTTTTTTAATAAAATCATGTTTTTAATAATAATTCTTCCAAAAAATGATATTGTTAACGAATTTCTAGAAATTTAACTTCTTGACTATTGTGCCAACCCTTTGGCGCATGTGCCCTATGAATGGGGCAGTTTCGCCGATTTCGGTTGCTTTAAAAACGTAAAAAAAAAATATAGAAGCCAAACAGACCAAATCCATTTGGAGTATACATTTAAAAGCTAAAATATGTAGCTTCTTAAATCAAAAGAAATTTAGGAAAAAAGTCTACGGGTTCAGGTTTTACAGCACTTAAAAAAAGTGGCGAATGTGTCCCTCTCTACACTACACCCAAATCTTCATCAAAACATTATCATGATTTAATATTTTGGGCTAGAGTTCAAAATCCGCAGAAATTTTTTGATCAGTATACGTAATCAAAAATCACTACATGTACTGATCAAATCAGTTCAAATGGTCAGTCTAATCATTAGTCAATTGTGTTTAAGTTGTGAAATTGCGTTTAAATACAAAGCGATTTTGGACGGTGGCTTCACTTGACTTTTAACATGATAGCGTTTTTAGGCTAATTATTAAAAAAGAAAATAAGAGTTACAGTTTTCATTTTCCTTTCGGTTCCAAATCCAAACACGTACTGGTTGCATCTATCTTTCGTAAGATATTTAATTAGTAGAGAAATCACACAAACCAAGTTTGAGTGAAATTGGCTTATTTTTGTTGCCATTAGGCCGATTTAACTGAATATCGGGCCAAATTTTTACATGGGGTCTAAGGACAAAAATGGCTAAATTATATTCACATTTGACCAAAGTACACGTTTACCACCTAAAAACAAAATATTTCAGAAATATTTCCTATTTTCATGAATTTTGAGAGATTTATGTGAATATCGAGAGGGTGGTTTGTATGGGGACTACGAGAAGAACTTGTCCGATTCCTTTAAAATTTGGAATTGGTTGATTTTGTAACACAAAATACTTTTACCTGTCAAATTTCGATAGGATACCTATTATTATATGGTTATTAGAGTCATTTTAACCAATTTATAAAGGGATGTTTGTATGGGGGCTTGGTAATGTTTACGGAACAATGGACTATTTTAAGTCTGAGCGCCATGGACTTGCCTAAAAAATTTAATTATTTTTAGGCTTGTACAACCCACCCTCTACTCAACTCAATGGGGCTTGGTATAAAAATGGACCGATTTTTACAATTTCAATATGCTTTGTCCTTGGGCCAAATGAAGCTTAAGTTTCAAATTTCATGCATACTTAGTGCTCACAATGTTTACATGGACAGACAGACGAACGGACGGTCATCGCTAATTTGTCTCTGAAAGTGATTCTGAGTCGACCGACTTGAAGTTACGTCTGGGAAAAATATTTTGGATAGCTAGAAACATCAGCACAAAATCATTATACCCTGTAACACAGAGTGGTGGGATATAAAAATGTCATACACAGAAAGAATTTAAAACGAATTTCAATCAACAAAAAGCGGATTCAATCAATTTTTTTATTAAAATTCCTCCAATTAAGAAAATTGTTATACCAATCATCAAATTGTAGGAGAATGATTGAACATTTTTTTAATCAATCATTTTTTTCGATTTTGATAAAAAAATTTATCAAGTTTTTATGGCAAAATTATTAATGACAAAATTACTTATTAAAAAATCAATTTTTTCGCCTTCTAATAAATTTCCAATAATAAAAAATGTAAAAAATGTATTTGTAATTCGGTAGAAAATTACAAAAATTTTAATCAAAACATTGATTGACGCATTTAAATTTTGTTGATCAATAGATTTGATTGAACATTTTTAGCCAATAATAATTTTTTGTGTAAAGAATCTGATGAAAAAAAAAATTTCAAAAAATTAGTATTTAATCATAGTCTCTATTTCAACAGAAAACCGACATCACTACATAGATCGATTTAAAATCGATCGAGTATCTGGAATATATATACTTTATGAGGTCCCAGACCGATATTTCGTTGACTTACAACTTGAATGACAAACCAGGGGCTATTCGTGGATCTCGTGAGAAATAACTTTAACTGGATGGGATTAATAGAATGAAGGTTGAAAGAGGAATTGAAAAAAAGGCTTTTTGTTTTCTTTTAAAAACACTTTTATATTGTTTTAAACAAAACAAATTTATGAAATTTACGTTCTTAAAATGTTAATGATTCAATATAATTAAAAAGTACAAATTTCATGACTTTAAAAAACCAAAAATTTTACTTAATCCCCGACAGATTTTGCGTGAGAGAGAAAAAAGAGAGTTGAACCAATTACAATCTCTTTCCTTCATTCCTCTATGGACAAACTTATCTACAACTTGCATCCCGAGGTGTAAGTTTTAAAAATATTTCTCTCTCAAAGAATTTTTACATCAATGTCCTCCCACTTCCACTTATAGTAAGTACATATTTTATTCCGTATATTCTTATGTTTATTTAATAATCATTCTTCTTTCTCATTTGACATATTCTTATTTGTAAATAAATCGTTTTTCTACGAGTACTTCTATACTCCATTTCATTTGCACTTTAAGCTGTTTCACAATGGCATTTGTTGCATTTGGCATAACTAATGATGTGGAAAATGTTTTTCTGTTGGTACGTCAAGCTACTCTGATGATATATATAGAAAAAAAAAAACGAATACTATTCAACATTTGTTGATAATGCACTCATGTGTTAAAGGTTTTGAAACAAAGATATCCTTACAGGAAGCTACTAAACAATAGTGGTACATAACAACATCTGCATGTTCGTCTATAACAGCTTTTTGGTATGATTATATATACTTATATGATGATTTAAATGCACTACATCAAAATGATGGTGGTTTTTTAATATGTCATGCTGTTTGTAACATGGGGAATTATGGATTGAAGAACAGAGACTTTTATTTAAAATCATTTATAAAATAAAAAAATACGTTTATATGCTGCACAACTTTTTACGATTTCGCTTAGAGTTAGGGTTGAAACCGATACCATTAAAAACACATAACCAGTAAAAATGAAAAATTCAGCCTTTTCGAATCCCCTCCGCAATGTTACAAAGATTATTTGCGCAAAAAAACATTTACAAAAAAAAAAAAAATCCGCGGAAAAAAATATTGTCTAAAGACAACTCCGAGACTGCTGAAGCTTGGCATATACATTTGACGGTCCTCTTGTTTGTTTGGTATTGAATTTTAGCAATGTCGGTCTTGCGGTTCAAAAGTTACAAAAAGCATAAATTAATAAAAATTAATTTATGCTCTTTGGTTCAAATGCATATAACTTTCACAATTTTTCGACGGATATTATTAAAAACCGCTTAATAATCAGATTTGAACTTTTAAAAAAATAAAATTTTAAATTTTTTAAACTTAGTCAAATTTACAAATAATATAGGTACACCTTGCGTACTTTCCATGTAAATTACAGGAAAACCCAACAATATAATTCAATTCTGATAACGGAATCGAATTCAGGAGCTCAAAATACATAAAAATTAGTGGATCTGGTTTCTGGGTCAGAAACTTTTTATATTTTTGTGGGGCTGTGTTATTTTTCAAATTAAGTTTTTTGCAACGATCTTTTTTACAATATATAGAGTATCCATACATTCGGCAAGACCGAATTTAAATTGTGTACTTGTTATTGCTGAAATAGCTGAAATGTTGTTTTTTGAGTCCTTTGTGATTATTATAGCAATGCAATTCGTATGTAATACGAACACAAATATGTACATTAAGTAGAAGGTATTGTACGATGTTGTAAGTTTGTACCTAAAGGAAATATCAAGATTTGATAGTGGCTTACATTTTGCCATCTATATGTATAAATCAGACTGAAGCGATTAAGGCTTTAACAGACGAAAACTTTAGGTTTCAATTGAACAATTTGAATCAAAAATAAAAGATAATTTTTTTTGTTTCAATATGTGAAATATTTTCCAACTGCAAATTATTTGTAGATATGAACTCCCTCAAAATGATTTAGGTGATTAAGCAAAGTCAAACCAAATGTCTATGTACTTTTTCCAAACTTGTATGATTTTGGGTTCAGCCTAATACACATATTTGGCTTGTCTTGTCATGTATATTTGCACACGCAAACAGCTGTTTAGTAGAATTTTGTGGTTCCCTTGTTATTATTACAACACGTTAATGACCTGTTAGTCAACACTTTATGGAGTTGTGGGAAATGGAGGAAGTGACAGCATTATTTAAATTTTAAGAAACTATATCATAGTATTATTTTAGTTCGAGGCCCAAAAATTGTGTGTATGGTATTCTTATAATAAATGATATCATAGTACATCTGTAGAAATCTGTTTCACCCATAATTAGGGATCATCAGCAGATTTTAGAGTTCATCAGCAGAGTAGTTGGTCACCCGAGTAAAAAAGTTATATGACACAAGAAATAATTTAATATGAGTTCTTGTCTATTTTGATATAATTTTATACGAAAAATGGTTTCATTAGATTTGATCGAATGTTATTTAAATATATCAGTTTTTATAACTTTATTTCGAATTTGATACGAGTTTTGATCTAATCAAATTATATTAAATTTTACAAATCAGATGTTTGTTTTTTAGTTTCCCGAGTAAAAATAAACATATATTACAATATATAACTTGATACAAACATAATAAATTATATATGATTATACATCCGTGAGATATTTTCTAAATTTTTTTAATGCAGTCATATGTAGTAATATATAATTGAATCATGATTCGGATTAAAAGGTGTACGGTTGATATAATTATATAAAATTACATGAGGGTCAATACAAAATTTGTTTTTCTGTATAATTTAATATAAAATTATATATATCCTATTCTGTTCCATATATAACACTATATGTTTCCATTTAACCAACATTTTTCTAAGTTTTTAAGGCAAAGTATAAGAAACTTCTTAAAATGTTCCTAAACATTTCCTTGTTAGGGTTATGTATATCACCTATCTGGTTCGAAGCGTACCCGAACATTTTTTTGTTTAAGAAAATTATATGTTTGGTGAATGTATCGTTGACCTGTGGTGTAACTCAACCCAAACCAAAAAACACCAGGATTTTACATGTTTTTATTAGATCTAATTAGATCCACTAATATATGGCAATGTCTGGTCAAAACTCGGATGAAATCAAATCATATTTTATAAAAATTGATCTTTTTTAATGCAAAAACATCCACCATTTTTCGGATCAAATTGCGTTTAATTATATATTGTATTACATATCAATATATATTGCATCATATAAAAATTTTTACTCGGGTTTAATAAAAAATTTTAAAATTAATATTATAAAAAAATTGTCTTAAGCATAGTACTCTGTTCGATTTCACAGAAAAAAATCTGAAAACCCCTTAAAAAAAAATAAATTTTGGCAATGCGAGGAATTATAGAAAAAGATTTCGTGCATTTTTATTATACAAGACAATTTAAATTGTCGTGAAAAAGTGGCAATTCAGTTCTTTCTTAGAAGTGAGGCATTGGAGTTTCACCGTATAAAAAAGAGTACTTAGCTTAAAGGAAAATTTTAAAAACTGGTTCGCCATTCGTGATCACCAAGGAGAGAACTTTCATGCAAATGCATGTTTTCCTGCTAGCCTTAGAACAGCATAAACAAATATCTTTGCGAATCAATGAAATTGCTTGAAAATTGCATCGATTCGTTAGTGCATATTTTAGCATATTTTACCGAAAATGTACATTTCCATGCCAAATTAGGTAACCTTTACATATAAATATGTGTACAATTTCAATTGCTAAAATATCAACACTTAATAACAAATATTTCGAAACTCATATTTACAATACCTCTATATGTATAAAAGTAGATGTGTATATTGATTATAGTACCTACTAATGTAATAGATTGTGCTTATCAATTGCTAAATAATGATGTTTACACAGATTTAATCATTTAAGGAAGGTATCCCAGCAAAACTTAGATTACCAAATAAGGTATAAAATATGGTATAGGATCTCTTATTTTATACATTGCAGCATTGATGATTTTAACAGGCGATGAGACTCAAAGTAATGCATCCACATTATCACATAGAATACCAGTAAGGTATAAAATAAGTCATAAATTTATAACGAAGAATACGAGTAAGGTGTAAAATATATGATATTTTATAGGTTACAAGAAATGAAATAATATAGCATACCAGAATATAATATATAAGGTGTTACGAGTAGTGAAAAAGTAATTTTGTATTAAATTTACTCACGTGATTGTAAGTGATTGTAAGTAGATAAAATATGCTCATGAGTTTGTGTCGTTAGAAATTTCCTGTCGTGAGCCCATCTCTAGTTTTAACTTATGCATTTTTTTTATAAAATAATTATTTTTTATGTTATTGTAATGCATTATTCATTCAATTATAAATAATGCATTATTTCAAACTTTCAAATAATACATAATGTAACCAAATATAAGTCATCCATGATTTAATGTTTAGAAATAATAAATATGAAATACATTTTATCCAATAATCATGCATTACGTAGCAAATTATTAGTAATGCATTATTTTTCATTTGAAAATAATACTTTGTGGAACAAATGTTTGGTAAGACATCCTAAAATAATGCTACAAATAAGGTATATACATTACCTGATAATGTGTTATATAATCACTACCCATTACCAAAGTTTTGCTGGGATACTCCTAATTAGAGACTAAATAAATTTTTGTGTGTGTGTGTGTTATATCGTCGGTGTGCCAACCAGAACCGCTATGTGTTTTTCAAAATTTTTTTGGAAAGGCTTAAAAATCAGCTTTATTTTGATCTTTTGCGGTGCTAAAACCCTATAACGGCCACAGGCAAGTATACTTGCCAAAGCTTTTTTGGAGATTATTTTTGTTCAGATGAAAGATAGAGTAAATGTTCTTAAAGATGAATTGTAGAAAAGTGTTCGGGCAACAAAAGTTTAGTTTTCAGTAAGTCTCTAATTTGATTCACTTACTCACTATAAGCCCTCACAATTTTTAAATAAAAATCTCTATTTTAGTTTGAAAAGGATCTTTACGAGGTCCAAATTTTTGTAGAGTGACTATTATTGAGTTGCAGATCTTAAAAATCCCAGCGAATAGCAAATAGCTTTGGCCAGAACTCCGTAATCGTCAAAGGGCAAATTTTTTCACAAAAAAAAAAAAAAAAAAATAAGGAGGATGGAGACGAGGTAGTGGTATATTTTTTTTTGATTCGTAGCTATTGTACGGTCACAGATCACGACAATGAACAGAAACTGAAAATCACTTCGGCTGAAAATATATGATCGTCAAGGGATTACAACACTATTTATTTCATAAATATTTAAATAATATTGCAAATTTTCTATTTACTAAAATTTGAATTAAAAAAAAACACGGCAAAAGTACTAAATTTTGCCGTTATTAAAGTATCTTCAAAAAATTTTGAAATACACATAGCAGTTTTGGTTGGCGCACCGACGATATGTACGTTATATGTGGGACGGACAAATTTATTGTTTATACAAAATTTAATATTCCCGAGTAAAAAAAACATATATAACAATTTATAACTTGATGCAAACATAATAAATCATATATGATTATACATCGCGTGAGATATTTTCAAATTTTTTTAAACGCAATCATATGTAGTTATATATAATTGAATCATGATTCGGATTAAAAGGTGTACGGTTGATATAATTATATAAAATTATATGAAGGTCAATACAAAATTTGTTTTTCTGTATAATTTAATATAAAATTATATGTATCCTATTCTGTTCCATATATAACACTATATGTTTCCATTTAACCAACAATTTTCAAAGTTTTTAAGGCAAAGTATAAGAAACTTTTTAAATTGTTCCAAAACATTTCCTTGTTAGGGTTATGTATATCACCTGGCTGGTTCGAAGCGTACCCGAACATTTTTTTTGTTTAAGAATATTATATGTTTGGTGAATGTATCGTTGACCTGTGGTGTGTCTCAACCCAAACCAAAAAACACCAGGATTTTACATGTTTTTATGCAATTAGATCTAATTAGATCTGGTCAAAACTCGGATGAAATCAAATCATCTTTTATACAAGTTGATCTTTTTTAATGTAAAAACATCCACCATTATTCGGATCAAATTGCGTATAAATATATATTGTGTTACGTATCATTATATATTGTATCATATAAAAATTTTTACTCGGGTTGTTAATAAAATATTTTAGAATTGAAAGTTTAAAATGATATAAAATACGAATTATCATGAAATTTAGATACGGGATTTGTGCAATTTAATTTGCCTTTAGAAAGTTATATTTAAAAATATTGAGGAAATATTACAAAAATCAAATTTACTGGCAAAATATTTTTGTTCGACTTTCTATGAAAACTTTTTAAATATTTTTCTCTTAACGTACTAACGTACTTAACGTACTTAACGTACTAACGTACTTAACGTACATTCCGCGAATTTTGACAACAATACACTCAAAAAAAACTTGTAAAATTACATTAAGTTTGTAACTTTTTTTGCTACCTCCAATTTGACAAGAATTCCTTGTTATTTTACAAGCTTTTACCCAATAATTTTGTAATTTTACAAGATTTTTGCCAAATACAATTGTAATAAGGGTTCAAGTTGAAAAAATTCAGAAGAAAAATTGAATTTCTAAAAATTATAGACATTTCTGGTATTTCCTATACCGGTTTCAAACACCCCAGTTAGTGTCATCTTCAGTAGGATTTTAAATGTCGGTTTATCTTGTTAATGAAAACTGTTTTTTATATATGTGAATATTTATAGTTTCTACAGAATAAATTTTGACAGTTTCCAACTCTACAATTCTATTTCTAGCAATCTCAACCTCACTTCATACTTTCTTTCAACTTTTTTGTCTCTTACATTATTTCGCAAGGATTACCAACATGTAAATTTACAATTTTTTTGACGCGATAAAACATACAAGGAGGTTTTGTGATTTTACTAGATTTTTTGATTTTTTTTCTCTTACACACAAAGAAATGTTTAGTTGGAATTCCATTATGAAAACGGAATTTTCATAAATCTTATACATTTTTAGTTGTTATTGTAAATTTTTTATCACCATACCAAATAAATAACAGTAGTAATAATTAATTTTCAATCGTGACCGAATGGATGTATCAACAACTAATAATTTGGTTAATATACCCAAACTAAAAACTAATAAAGTTTTTGAAAAATATTTAGTAAGTACAACCGTTTCTTTTAGTCTTTATTTTCCCTCTCGACCAATAATCATTTGTTTAAATTAATAAATTCCAAAAACCTTAGGTAATAGTATCCACAACTGAAAATGTTGGTTAAATTAACCAAATTTTCAATAATTTTTTATTTTTGAAAAGTTTTACTAAATTATAAATTTGTATTGGTATTCTTAACTAATAATTGGTCGTTAGGATTTCATTTCAATTACAAAACGTTTTGCGTAAAAAAAAAAATAAAAATATTAATCATTTAAAACAAAAATGTTATTGTGTTCAGACGTTTTTTAAATTTTTAAATAAAATTCATGTTAAATTTCGTAAAAAATGTTACAAATGTTGACGGTAAGTTGATACCACTGCCGAAATACAATCAATTTAAATTAATAAATCTTATTTTAGGTATTTGCACACGCAACTTTAATGCAGATGCTTAAGATGATATTTTACCCAGAAGTCGACAATAAAATCGTTTTTTGAGCCAACTATAAAAAACTTTGGTGCAGTTTCCAAGAAATCCTTAGAGTCCAAAGTGTCCAGAGAGTGGTAACAAATTTAAGGTTTGTAAATGCCAGAATATTGAAATTAAGAAAGTTTCATCCAAAACTATTCTCAGAATCGGTGACATTTTCTATAGGAAAAATACTCAAAATCTGAGACTTTTTCTGTAGAAAAAATTTTTCAGAACCTGAAACTTTTTCTCCAAATCTGAGATTTTTTGTATAGGAAAAATTTCAGAATTTGAGGCTTTTCCTTTTCTTTCTATTAAAAAATCCTAGGATTCTGATATATGTTTGTGTAACATATTTTTTCTGTGAAATTTTTTTTTGATTTTTTCATTTTCTTAAGAGATACTTATATTTTGACTTCGATTTATTTTTGAAAAATTTTAGAAAAATTCTTAGATGTTAAATTTTTTCTATTTTATTTTTTATTTATTTTCAGTTTTAATTTATTTTTTTTATTGTATGTATTTATTTCACTTTTTAAATTATAAAATTTTTACAAAATTTGTATTTCAAAAGAAACAGTTTAAAAAAATATTGATTGGTACAACTATATAACGCTTTTTAAAATTCGATCATTCTAACCAATGTCAATTTTAACATAAAAATATTCGGTTCTTATGATAGATATTTACCGGTAGAAACAACTGAATTGGCAGTAGAGGCAACTGAATATTGTGATAGTTGGTGCAACCGCAAAAATTCAGTTGGCAAACAATTCAGTTGCAACAACTGAATCTATTTTCTGTGTGTACGAGAATTTCTGGTAAAACAATGTTTCTCAAACGGTGGGTCGCGACCAACTAGGGGGTCGGGGAAGAGTTTTTAGAGGGATCGCGAACAAATTTGTTAAAACCTTAAATTTTGGCAAATTTAAACACATTTTTTTATTGTTGTGTTATAAAAAAAATACAAATACTTTTATTAAAGAAAAAATTTTTTCATTACTTAAGGTCCCTCCATAATCACTGTGCAGTTGTAAATTTCTCGGGATGGCAAACACTTATTTGTAAAGTGTTTTGGCTGAGTCAGGGATCTGACAGTTCGTTTTCTATAAATTTTTCGATGCTGATTCCGAATCTGGGTTCTAAATCTTTTTATAACGTTAGGTTTTTAAGAACATTAAAGGAAAAGTTCGTAAACATGTGTTCTTGTGCATTTAAAAGAGCTTTGTTTGTGAAATTTTCGGATGCGTCGGGGATCTGACCACTTTTTTTGATTAACTTTTTAATGCTGATTCCAAATCTGGATCCGAATAACGGATCTAGATTCGTGATCGAATAAGATTTCGATCAATACCAAAAATTGGTACATATTTTGAAAAAAGAACAATCATTGCTCCAAATTGGACTTTATATGCTTTCTTGGTAAACATTTCTTCATTTCTGATCAGGTTTAACTGGTGTTTTTCTCTTATTTTCGGAAATAAAAAATCGATGAAGATAATAAGTTTCGATATAAAATGCTGTAGTTCAGGACCTGGTTTCCAAATTTTTGAGAAAATTGAGGTCAAAGTTCACAAAAATTGTATTTTTATTTTTTATATTTTATAGAAGTTTTTTACTTCAAATTTTTGGTATGCGTCCGGGATCTGACCACACGGTTTCGATTAATCTTTCAATGCTGCTTCTGAATTTGGTTTTCAAATACTTCAGGTTTTGAAAAAAACTGAGGGCAAAGTTTACGTTAATAATTTTTTTTTATGTTGGGGGGGTCGCGAAAAATTTGAAATATTGAAAAGGGGTCGCAAAGCAAAAGTTAGTGAGAAGCTCTGTGGTAAAATTTTTTTTGTAATTTTACCAATAAAATTGTAAATTTACAACTTTTTGGCGAAATAAAACTTACAAGAAATTATCGTTAAGTTGCTAGATTTTTTTTTGTAAAAAATCTTAGAAATTTGTAAAATTACAAGAAAACCTGTTAAATTACAAAAAACAATGTAAATTTTGATCGAAAATTATTTGTTAAAAAAGGAAAACCGTCAAATATTGGTAAAATGGGATTACGAGACTTTTCGTAGTAATTTGACAAGGTCTCCTTTGAGTGTATGATTTAATGTTTTGGGCAAGATTACAAAATTCGCAGGCATTTTTCATTAAAAGAAACAAATTAAGAAAGTAAGACCTGAAAATCTAAAAGGCTTTAATCTGGGGAACTCTAATTGTCACCATATATTTTTTTGAGCAAGAGTTCAAAATTCGCAGGCATTTTTTTCTCTTGATCAACTGAATAAAGTTTTTTCCTTAGAAAACTTTTGTAAAAATTTTACTAAATTGAGAGAAAATAATTTATTTTTTAATAGTATCCAGTTGTTTTACCTCCACCCCGTCCCATTGTGTTTAGTATAATTACAATTCCAAACTCATTTTCAATTCCTTTTCATTCTTTGTTTTCTTGATTGTCATAATTATGTTTTTATGATTCTTAATGTTAGCAAATGTTGTATGCAATATTCCACAACACATTGTTAAAGTACTTACGTGCATTCATACTCATTCCACAAATCTACACAATCAAATGGATCCGGACAGATTATATTAGAACATGGTCGATTTGAGGGGCAGTTACGTTCTAAATTTCTAGCCATTGTTGCCTGGCCCCATTGAGTGCCATTCATTGATGGTGGCAGTGGTAAATGTTTACCATCCAATCTGTAAAAATGTAAAAAAAAAGTATAGAAAATGAAAAAAAAATAATTAAATTTGTAAGTGGTAGAGTAAAACGTTAGTAATAATGATGTTAAAAAATATGGAAAATGAAGAAAATTGAAAAAAAGACAACAAAAAAACAAATTCGAGTATTGTAATTAAAAATCCCTGTTTAAAAGGTATAAAAAGGAAGAGACTCTCACTCTCACACACGCAAACATATCACACAATATTAATATGCTACACATTTTTACCATTAAAACCAAACAGAAAGAAAAAAGGTTTTTTGATGAAATTTAAATGTAACATGTGCTGTTACGATTAAAAACCATGGTTACACAACAACAAAAATCCTTTTACAAATCCTAAAATGTAACACAATATCACTAACATTATACATGTCCTATATATGAGATATTCCACTACAAGTTTTTGCTTTAGTTATCAAAAGTAAAATTTATATTAGGTTGTAAGTGGCTGATGAGGTTTTAATTCAGTATACAGAGACTCTAAAGGTCCATTGTGATACCTTGTGACGGTAATAGGTTCCACTACAAGTTCCTTCCGTTTAACTAATTTGAGCTCCTTATAAAACTCCAAAGAGATATTGAATATTGACACATGAGAAATCAGAAAGATCGTGCAGCTCCCTAGATCCCACTGAAGCAAGTCTTTGACATGAAAGTGCCCTGCCACGGCAGATAAAGTGTATGTTAGTTTATAAATCCTCCACATCCATGCAACTCCGGAAAATGTCACTTGATGGCACATTTAGCCACTTCCCAAGCTTTCTTATGGTTGACTATCGTCGGATTTTAGGGTCTTGTTGCTTCTAATCTAAACACAATACTTCCATATTTTTTAGTGTTTCTGGATTAGACAACACTTTTTAATAAAATAATAAAAAAAAAACCTTCAAATTTATCTTCAAAAAGATGTGTATTTTGATGTCGTTTATACATCGTCAATAGTTTTCGTTTTCCGCGATTAGCCTCCAGTTCAGTTGTTGCCAAATTTGTCTTGTAGTCTCACACGTCCATTTGGGTGGCACAAATTATGACTTTTTTTTAATTTCGTCGATCGCCGGGCAAATTACGGTTCGTTTTGGTCTTAAAACTCTGTGTTTAAATTTTTAACCAAATCAGATAAAATTAACCCAGTGCCTTTTTCCCCAACATTTTTTTCCCCCATATTTTTCCCCCACATTTTTTTTCCATTTTTTAATTTTTTGTTTGTTTGTTTGTTTATTTATTTATTTAAAATTAAGTTTACGAAATTTTTACAAGGTTTTTTTTTTAAATTGGCAAAAAAAAAAAAATTTTTTTTTTAAAGAAAACTTAAAATGGCGCTATCTCAGAAACTAAGCCAGATAGAGCAAAATAGAGGCCATTTTTAGTTCTCGGGCTCGCTATAGTATCACCGGTGTGGACACTAATGGATCCTAACTTTGGATCCAAAAAAGTTAGCATTCCCGAAAATTTTAAAATACTCATATCTCGGTAAATATTGCCTACCCGAGTAAAAAAAAAAACCTTTTATATCTAATTTGATCTCAAAATTGGCTGTATCAAGTTGGATCAGATATTGATCTAATTGTATTATTTAAGATACACACATAAAAAAAATTATACAATTAGGTCCGAATTTTGGTCACATCCAATTAAATCCACTTGATCTTATTTTATATAAATTAATATAGATTTATATAATTACATAAAGTCAGATATATTTATGTATAGCCTCAGATAAGAAAATGGAGCCGCGATAAATCTTATATAAAATTAGATCTGAACATATAAAAAGTCATATAGAATTTAATATGATTGAATCAAATTATATATCATTATATCAAAACTTTTTTACTAGGGTATACAACAAAAAGTCCAAAAGCATTTTTGTAGCTCTCAACACGTAAAACAAGACCGCAAAAAAGCTCTCCGAGTAATATTTTTTAAGTTTTTTGATTCTCAAAACCCCAGTGGTCTCAAAAACTAAGCAAGGTAGAGCGAAACGGACACAAATTTTGGATCAAAAAGTATGACGATTTTTAAGGAACCTAACTAGGTCTAGGCTTATCGAAGTCTGGACCTATCGGCTCCGAACCCAATGGGATCCTCAAATGTGTATGAACTAACAAGGAAGGTCTTTCACAGGGCACCCACCGATTGTCCTGAAACTTGCATATGGGAAAGAGGGGATCAAAATAAGAGTTACCTGTTTTTTTTTATAGCTGCCCAATATCACATTTAGCTGGTCAAAGAGGAGGGGGAAAAACGATTTTTTTTTTCGTTTTTTGAGGATATTTCCCATTTCTTCAAAAGATACTACATAAACATTTTATACAGGTCGAAAGGTTTTTTGAAGGCCTATTCCATGGTGTATCGGTCGTGCCCAAATTCGGCTTCTTTAAGTTCGTTATTGTCCTAATTCGATAATCGTTGTGGTAGTTTATATGGAGATGTATATTCGCGACCGCCAAAATCATAAATAATAATCTCTATCAAAATTAAGATGACCCGTATTTTTTCGTTTTTCGAAATTCTTGCTAGTTCGGCTTTTATACAGATTTTCCCGAAAGCCCTTATTTTTTCATAAGGTGGCAACCCTTTTTTAAATTTGAGATGGGGCAGCTAAAAAAAACAGGTAACTCTTATTTTTTCCCCCTCATTCCCATATTCAAGTTTCAGGACAATCGGTGGGTTCCCTGTGAAAGACCTTCCTTGTAAGTTAAAATAAAAAAAATAAAAAAAAATCTGTGAATGTCCGTCTGTCTGTAAAGATCATACCCCGAGTAAAAATGTTTAGATATATTTTTATATATCACGTCTTATCCGAGATTTAAAAGATCTTACTCGGATCAGTACTGAATCAAGAATCAAGAAATCTTAACAGATTATCGGTGTTATTAATTTGTTCATGGCAGGGCAATATAATGATGTTTTAAAAAAAATGCCAGTCCCAAGTAAAAATATGAAGGATCAGTACTGATCCGAAAAATGGATCGCTAAGATTAGATCAGTTTTAATCGGACGGATACAATGTAATCCGAAAAATGGGTTTATATAATTAGATAAACCCATTTTTCGGATGAAATTGTATCCGTCCGATTAAAACTGATCTAATCTTAGCGATCCATTTTTCGGATCAGTACTGATCCTTCATATTTTTACTTGGGACTGGCATTTTTTTTAAAACATCATTATATTGCCCTGTCATGAACAAATTAATAACACCGATAATCTGTTAAGATTTCTTGATTAGAAGCTAGCCTCTCGGAAGCTCTTCGTATCGTTAAACGATTACACAGGCCGAATCTAATCTCAGAATTTGCCTATCACATCAGGTTTTCGAGATATCTTAGCTTAAAGTTAACAAAAAAAATTTTCGCCATATTCGAGACGTTATGACTGCGCGAATTTGTGATATATTGTCTTAAAGTCCCACAAATTACCTTTAAATTTAATGTTTAACCTTTGTAATATCTTGTTTCTCCTCTGAGATATATTTACATGATGTTGAAAAGTTCGAGGTTTTGCTATATTCATACAGGGTTCGAAAAAAAAAACACTAACGAACGGTACGTTAGTGTTCTGTACTGAACTATGCCGATGGAAATACGCAAACACATTCCCAACAAGAAATACAGAAACACTAAAAATTATTTTAAGTAGTTTAGTTCGTGTACGGAAACAGAATAACGAACGTTATGCCTGCGACTTGACGAACACAATCTTTACGATTATGTACTGTGCTATGTACACAAACAAAATAAAGTACTTTTAGTGTACTGTTTGCGTACTTAGCAGATTTTTTTCAAAAATTTAAAATGGCGATATCTCGAAAACTAAGAAATATAGAGCAAATCGGAGCATATTTTTGGTTCTTAGAATTTCCATAGTATCGCTGGGCCTCTTTACATGTGTGGACTTCGTTTTGCTCTATCTTGCTTAGTTTTCGAGATATCGCCATTTTAAGTTTAAAACAAAAAATCTGCTAAGTACGGAAACAGTAAACTAAAAGTACTTTATTTTGTTTGTGATCGTTCAAAAAAACACAACCACTACGATGTAGCGTTTCTGTTTATAGTGCAGTACATTATCGCAAAGTTTGAGTTCGTCAATTCGCAAGCATAACGTTCGGTATTCTGTTTGCGTACACGAACACAATCACTAAAAAAAATTTTAGTGAATGTGTTCTTTGGAAAAACCCGTACGTTATATAACGTACCGTTTTTTTTTCGAACACTGTATTCATGGTATTTTTGCTATGAATACAAATTCGATAGATTTTTCGATACATTTCGCCTTTATTTTACTGCAAACTCAAATTCACAATTTAAAAAAAATCTTTTTTTTATACAGAAAAAAACGAATCGTTATATTGACCCCTATATTTGTGATTACAATTATTTTTTTCACTGAAAGTGCTCCTATACGGAAATTTGTAGTATCAACAAATGTTTGTAAATTGATTGTTGAAAAAAGATTTTTTTTTTTGTTTTCGGCAAAGAAATTCAATAAACACAATTTGTTGATCTGAAAAGTAAAAAAATCTTATTTTTTTTTTCAACAAAGAAATTCAACAAACACAATTTGTTAATCTGACAAATGAATTTTTTTTCAACAAAGAATTTTAATAAACACAAACACTTTTTATTGACATGATAAAAGAATTTCGAAAGAAAATTACATGACTGAGTTTGTTGAAAACAAAATCGAAGTTTTGTATTATGGACATACAGGCGGCGGTTTTTACTAAATGTTTGTTTGATATAATTTTTGGTTGATTTACAATTAAAGTTTGTTGATTTAAATTTGAAGATTTTATTTTCTGTGTAACCTCTCTATTTGCTTAGATATCGTCCGTAGAAATTTATATATATGATGTGTTTGATGAATACATACTACCAGGTCATACTACGTGAACATTTCTGAGACGATATCTCAGCAAATAGAACATAAATCTAAACAATTCTAAAAGCATTTTATTGGAATAAATCATTCAATACTCTTGGGAGTTTGTTGTAAAATATTAGTAAAATGTAGCAAAAAATCGATCGAATTTGCAATTATGGAAAAAAATACAACATGAATATAGCAACGGGGCCCCCGTAGGCTAGTTGGTAGCGTGCTAGCCTTTCAACGTGGGGGTCGTGGGTTCGATTCCCACCAGAACCCTTGGTTTTTTCGCTACAACGAGACGACGGTCATTGATACCAGTTCTCGGTTAGGTTGCATCTATTAAAAATGAGTTGTAAATAAATAGAGAGAATAAATAAAAATAATTGATCATGTGAAGTGATCTAAACTATTATTATTATAGCAAAATCCAGAATTTTTCAAAGTTTAGGTTAAGATATCTCAGAGATGGAACAACAAGTATCAAAGGTTAACATTAATTTCACAATTAATTTGTTGGACTTTCAGACGACATATCTGCTTTTATAAATAAAATTTAATTTTCGCAGTTATAACATAGCGAATATCGCTAAAACGGAGCTTTTTCAGCTTTAAGCCAAGATATCTCGAAAACCCGATGTAATAGGAAACTTCTGAGGACAGATTCGGATTCAGCGCAACTCAAACCCTTAGAAAAGTATACTCTGGTCTTTGGATTACAAATTTGTAGGCCTGTGTTATCTTGTGATTTGTCTTAAGTAATTCACTTTTTCCTGCTTTTTGTGAACACCCTTAATGTAAATACCAAGTTAACATTCCTAAAAGCCTTGACTAATGTTCTCAAATCTCAATGTACACATTGGTGTTGTTTTTTATGTTTTAGTAATTTTTTACTCATGTGTATGTTATGTTTTTCCTTAGTAATGATTATGGCCATAATTATGAAATGTTTTATTGCTATTTTGTGGCAAATTAGCATGATTAGTTTTAAAAGCTTGAGGACTAAAACGTGTTTTTGCTTTAAAAATTTTATACATTTTAACAATTAATTAAGAAGAAAAAAATATTTAACTTTATTCAGGTGGAAAAAACTTATCGCCTTAATTTTGGGAAGTTGCAATATTGTGAATTCATTTTTGGAAACAGACAGTTGTATAAAATTTTAAAATACATACATTCGTATGTAAATTTTGAAATTTAAAAAAATTTGATAATGCAATTAAGAACATAGAACTCTTATGTAAGACATTTGGCTGGCAATTCTAAAATTTGAGGAGCTTGCAGAGTTTTTCAAAGATTTTTTTTGTCATTCCATTTATAAAACCTCGAGTCTCCGGTCACAAGTCCAATTTAACTATGAAGTAAAAAACACCTGTTTGAAATTTTTGGGCCCTGGTTCACAAGGGTTAAAGATGTCTTTCAATTAACCTTTGCATAAATGTATAATTAATCATTATATGAACACACACACAATTTTAGAGTTTTCAAAAATTTGAGAACATATCTCTAAAATGTCATTGATGAATACTTTTAACCGCGTGCCGGCAAGGGTTAACGTTGTCCAAAAAGCCTATTATTTTATATCAGAGTAACTATGGTGCAAAATTTTAATAAAAACACATTTTCTTGAAATCCAATTCAATGAAATCAAATGGATAAACTAATATATTTTGAAATTTTGTTTCATAAAATTTTTAAAATTGTGTAAAAGTAGTTTTTAGCTCCATGCTAAAAATGCAAGTTTTTTTGGACTCACGTGTGGGTGGGTTATCGATATCCGAAAAAAAAAATTATCTGAATATTTACGAATTAATGCTAAACAAAAAAGAAAACTTTTCTTTTAATAATTTTGTGCATTTTTCAAAAACCCCAATTTTTACCCGCGATGCGCGCACAAGAGATATAGACCGATTTGGGTAATTTTGGTTGTCAAAAACTTGTTTTATCTTGAACCAACTTTTTCGCGCTATTAATAAAACTGTGCTACAGTGAAAAAATACTTCTGATGTGACATAGTATAGGTTGCTGGTATTGTCCAGTAGATCACAAAAATGCCCATTAAACTTGCCAGACACCCTCAAATTTTAGAGTTATTGTCAAAAAATTTTATTTTGGGACTTTTCTCACTAAACCTTGTGTAATTCAGAAAATTTTCTACCTATTTAAAATTTTTAAACCGTTTTGGATAGAAAAAGAGAAGGGCTTTCCATGTGTGTGAAGTGGTCAATACGTAAAAGAAATATATCTATTGATTTTTTCTATAAAATCATTTTTTTTTATTATTTTTTGAAAATTTTTCGAGATTATCGATTTTTTTCTGCTATAGTTCGTTTAACAACCTTTATATTTATGAGCGTTTCTTTATAGATAATGAGCGTTTCTTTATAATAATTTAATTCGTAATACGATAAGCTTTATCCTGAAAAAATCGGATAATAATTGACAGAGTTGTGATAATTTTTCTAAAAAAGAAAATTAAGATTTTGCAGGAAATCACCGTTCAGATAACCCAGGCAAAAAAAAAATAAATTTATCATAAATGGTCATGTACAATATTTTTAAAGGTTTTTGGAGCGCTGAATCCGAATCTGGCCTTTAAATTGCTCTATCTTGTCAGGTTTTTGAAATATTTGACATAAATTGATATATCAAAAACTTAATAAGATAGCGCAATTTCAAGGTCAAATTCGAAGTCAGTAGGTCAAAAACCTTTAAAATAATGATAGGCGACCTCTCAGTATGTTTGTTTATTTTTTATTATTTTTGCCTGGGTTATCCGCACGGCAATTTCACAAAATCTTAATTTTCTTTTTTAGAAAAATTATCACAGCTCTGTCAATTGTTATCCGATTTTTTTAGCATAAAGCTCATCGTGTTCACAATTAAATTTTCTTTAGGAATACGTTTAATAATATAAATGTTGTTGAACAAACTATAGCAGAAAAAAATCGATAAACTCAAAAAATTTTCAAAAAATAACAAAAAATTAGATATTGTTGAAAAAATTAATACATATCTTTCTTATATATATCGACCAATTCACACACATAAAAAGCCCTATCCTTCTTCTATCCAAAACAGCTGAAAAATTTAAATTCGGTTAAAAAATGTTTAAGTTTAGTGAGAAAAGTCCCAAAAAAACGTTTTTTGACAATAACTTTAAAATCTGAGGGTGTCTGGCAAGTTTGATGGGCATTTTTGTGACCTACATCCTTAACTACCTCACTTTAAAAGTATATTCCATTTTGTGTTTTTTGTTGGAATTCGCACCACCCTAATGTATATCCTTCAGTTGACCCCTTTTGACCATCATATCCATAAATTTTAATTATACAGCATTAAGATTAAACTAATGAACTTTCGTATACTAAACGAATGACTTACAACCTAAATTAGAACACCGTCTTCAAATGTGTGTAAGTGTAGTAAGTAGTAGTAACTCATAAAATTAACTTTGTGTGCATTTTATGTATTAAACAGTTAGGAAAAACAAAAACAATTACACAAGTCAAACTAAAATAATGTAGTAAACTTCTTAACAGGTCAAAAGATGAACAGAGATGAAGAAAGATAAGTGACATAATGAAAGCAGACAGTCGACAGCTGACTTAAAGAAAAACCACACACGAAAATTGTGTGTGGCTTATTAAGGGGGACAATTTTTTGTATGGGAAATTTAATAGCATTTTTTTCACAATTTTCGCTGAGCGTAAGCAGTCACTTAAAACCAACTTAGATTCTACGGAAGGAAATATTCACCACGCCCTCTTTTACGCCCAAATTTATTTTAAATGTTTGTTACATCCCAACTAATGTATTTTAGGAAAAGACAATTCTTTCAAGCAACGTTTGGCCCAGTTTTTTTTTTAATGTTTGTAGTCTTCAACTCCTTTTTTTCTTGTTCGCCCTATATAAAAAAAGCATTTTTAATAGATTCCGCTAATGCTTGGTACAAATGATTTCAAGTCCTTGCACTCGTAACTGACCTCGTTAGTTTTTACGCCCACTTTTGTGTTTTATGTGAAATCGGTTTAAGTCCACTACTAACGGCTGATGTTGCTTATTTTTGTATTTGAGCAAATCCATGGGAAATTTTACTGACGAATCACCCATTTTGTTTATTTTTATTTATTTGATTCTTTTTGGATCAATACTTTAAAAGATATGGGCGTCAAAAAATACGCTTTTTTGACAATATTGACTTAGAGTTTTTATACTCTCAAACCACAGTATGGGGGTATACTCACTTTGTCATTCCGTATGTAACGCATCGAAACATCGTTTGGGGACCCCATAAAGTAAATATATTATTGATCAGTGATCGATTGAAAGACATTCTAGCGATCTCCGTCCGTCCGTCTGTATTTAACACGATGCAGTCCAGAATAAAGGAGCTAGACCCCTTAAGTTTGGTATAAAAATGTCTTATGGTCCTCGGCAGGTTAAGCTCGAAAATGGGCAACATCGGACCAGGGGGAAAAAAGTTCACCCTTGAAGAACTAAACTAAACTCTAAAAAATTAAAATTTTTTAGTTTTTTTTTTTGTATTTTTGTGAAACAAATGAAACATTTTTATGTCTCAGAAGTTTACAGTCCTGCGCTTGAACCCAGGGGATTTAAAAATGTTGCTTTTTGTTCCCGCCCCTCTTTTAAGGGCGTGGATACATTTTTTTTTTAATAATTTTAGAACTATAATACTTTAGTGCACAAAGCAGACAAAAATGAACTTGTAAACATATACCGCGAGGGCCAAGGAGTCCCCTCAGCTCACCGACCCCTCCCCCACCTTGTCCCCCTGTCAAAATTTTTTTTTGTATTTTTTTTACATATTGGAGGGTATAAAAGATTCGGCACAGCCAAATTTAACACTCTCGCTTGTTTAAAATTTTTTTGCTCGGGAACCGAAAGTCGTATGAAAAAACTTATAAATACAATATTGTTTCAAAAATTAAAAAGATTTTAAATTTAGATAAAATAAAATTTAAAACAAGTAAAAAAGTTAAATTCGGCCGTGCCGAATTTTAAATACCCTCCATCTGTATCCCAGTATTTATAAATTAATACGATTTTCTAATGCACGTTCTTTAAAAATTTAATATCAATGGCACAGATTAATACAGACTCGACAATTATAACAAGTGTCAAAAAAATAGTCTTTAACCATATGGTTATTTTTTTTAAATTATTCTACTAATTAGGTTAGAGAGAAAAAACCAATATAAGATAATAATCACAATTGGAGCGGGAAGCGTTTTTCCGCAACTGTTCACATACGTTTTATATGACAACAAAATTCAGCCGAGTTTTTCCGCCAAACTAGATTCAATTCTATTTTTATGAGGACAATTGCGTTTTTCCGCTTCCCGCTCCAATTGTGATTATTCTCTAACACGCCATACGAAAAAAAGGTAGAACGGCTTTTATTGTTTTACTCACTTCTAACTAGTAGAAAGTGTTGCCATGCTTTAAACCAGCTAAAAACCGATCTGTATCTTCTAAAATCGCTAAGTTTTTACCCATTTTTGTTTTACAACTCTACTGTCTAGTCTGTATATAGTCTGTGTCTATGGTGTTTAGAAAATATTTTTTTTGCCCATTACCAGGGCTGGAAAATCTCTAAACACCGTTTCTGTTAAAATAGCGTTTTTTTTTTTTAAATTTATATGAATATGTATATCAAAGTTGCTACACTCAAAAAATTATAACGGTAGATTCCACTACAAAAGACAGTTAAAAAAACTACATTTGTTGTTGTTTAGACGTCTACGTTGTTGTTTTTAACTATTAATTAAAACGTCTCCCTATTGTCACCCGCGGATCTTTATGGAATTGGTTTTATTTTGTAGATCAGAAAAAATAAAGGGACACATATTTTTTTTAGCGGCCCAAATTCATATTTAGGGGGTAAAAAGGAGGGGGAAGACAAGGCATTTTTTAAGTTTTTAATTCAATTCCATTTTTATGAGGACAATTGCGGAAAAACGCTTTCCGCTCCAATTTGTTAACATTCATCAAAACAAAAAAAAAAAAAAAAACGAAACGAAATGTTAACTTCCATTAATTTATCAATTTAATTTAGCATCGTTTGGAATAGTTTTGTAAAATATTACACATTTTCGATGAAATATTGATAAAATTAGCTTATTAAGGTACCTACAGACGACGCAATATTATGCACAATATTTTTGACGTTTTCCCACAATTGGCATACATAAAAATACTGAAATCGATTTGATTTGTAAAAATAATATTTATAAAATTTATTCTTAATGAATAAAATTTATTTAAAAAAAAAAATTAATTAACTTATTTTATTTCAAATTTTTAAATTAAAAAAATCAAGTAACTCAAAATAAAAACTTATTAATGGTAAAATTAAAAAAAAGCAACAAATGAAAAAAAAAAAAAAAATATACTCTCGGCCAAACCGGGAGACGAACCTGGTGCCCCCAAATTAATATCCGACGACACTACCATTAGACCACCGGCAGCATTAAAAATGCATGTCAAATTCGCAATTTTGTTTGATTATAACACAGCAATGCTTAAAATAACTTACCTAGTGGTAGGTATACCCAGTGGTAAGTATACCCAGTGGTAGGTATACCCAGTGGTAGGTTTAAAAATATATTCCTAGTTTTTTATAGGGATCATACTACATATACTATAAGCTAACAAAATTAACCGTTACTAACAGTGTTGCCAGAAATCGTCAATAGGCAAAAATCGTCTGTCCGTTTGTAAGAATTGGACGCAAAATATAATTATATTGAATGTGTTTGATATTGATCTTATCCAAGAAATTATCAAAAAAAAAAAAAAAAAAAACAATCAAAACACAAATAAAGAGTGGATGGTATAAAAAAAAAAATGTAGAAAATATAAATTTTTTTTCAAAAATTATTTCATTAGCAATTTAACGACTATCTTAAAAGAGATAAACAAAACCGGGCAAATTACAACAAACCCTCTACTGTTGTGTATAAAAGAAGTTTTGTTGAATATACCATATTTTTTCCACCAAAATTCAATTTCGCTTTTAAAGAAAAACAAAACGACATTTAATTAATAATTAATTACAGCACATTTATATATTTGCAAAAACTGAGAAAAATCAATGACTCGATAAATATAATGAAGGGTATAGATTTAGGTGATTTAAATAAAATTATAATAATAAACAATATTAACAAAAAAAAAAAAAAAAAATCTTGAGTCCTAACATGATTCGAACCCGGGACTCCATGTATGAAAAGCCAACACTCTAGCCATCATACCACAGACCGGTTAAAAGTTCTACAATTTTGCGGGTATGTTAAAAGAACGAGAACCAAAACAGATAAATTAGTGTTGCCAGAAATCGTCAATGAAATCGTCTGTCCGTTTGTAAGAATTGGACGCAAAATATAAATATATTGAATGTGTTTGATATTGAACTTATCCAAGAAATTATAAAAAAAAGAACAATCAAAACACAAATAAAGAGTGAATGGTATAAAAAAAAATGTAGAAAATAATTTTTTTTTCCAAAAATTATTTCATTTACCCAATGACAAAGAATACAAAAGATTGTTAGGCCGAATATAAATTATTAAGGGGATTTTAATAAATTGAAATTTTATAAACAATTAGGGAATTCACATGGGTATCGTATTTGTTGTATATGTTGTATGTCCTATCCAAAAACAGGGTTGGTAAAAATTATTTATCGCTCATTTGATAATTTTCTCTTAGATTCTCTTCTTGTTAGCATACTTGAAAATAGCACACAAAACATAGGTATAAATGTTGTATCGTCATATCGTGTAAGTGTCGTATTATTAATTTAAAGTTTAACCAACCCTGTTTTTAGATAGGACATACAACACCAAATACGATACCCATGTGAATTCCCTAAATATTGAAGCTAAAAAATAAATAAAAAAAAAAAAAAAAACTTCATCCCGACCATGACTCAAACCTGCGACCATATGAATGAAAAGCCAACACTCTAGCCATCATACCACAGACTGATTAAAAGTTTTACAATTTAGCGGGTATGTTAAAAGAACGAGAACCAAAACAGATAAATTAAAAAAAAACATTTAAGTAAACTGGAGTTATAACTCTTAAAAAATAAAATATTAACAACATTTTTCAAATGTATTTAAATATGTTTATTAAAGGCCAAGATAAATCATCTTCTAAATGTGCCAATTTTGCTCCAAATTTGCTCATATTTTCTATATAGGCCACAAAGACCATATTTACACTCCATGTTAAAATTTGTTTACATACGTTAATCAGAATTTGAGTTATAGCATTTTACATGCTAGGTTTGTATGGGGGGTGTTACACCCCTTTTTTCTATTCCGCCCAAATTTTACATAGAGATCAGACATGCTAAAATATCATTCTATACCAAATTTCATTCGAATCTGTTAAACAGAAGCCGAGTTATTGCATTTTGCATGCTAAGCTAATGTGGGAGGTGCCACTCCCCTTTGTCCAATTCTTCTAAAATTTTACACAGACATTGTACATGGTATAATATTATTCTGTACCAAATTTTATTTTAATCTGTAAAGTAGAAGCTGTGTAAACGCATTTTGTATTTTCAAAATTTAAGAGGTGTCATTAAACTTTCACTCATAACTTTTGATCGGCTGGGCCGATTTCGCTCAAATGCAATACCAAACTTCTCGGGAGAACTTCCAACAAATATGTTAAGTTTCAGTCATCTCTGTGTAATATTTTGTGTGCTACAGCATTTTCAACAGACAGACGGACAGACGGACAGACGGACAGACGGACAGACGGACAGACGGACATCGCTAGAATGTCTTAAAATCGATCGGGCATCATGAATATATATACTTTATGGGGTCCCAGACCGATATTTCGATGAGTTACAAACGGAATGACAAACTTATATATACCCTCTATCACTAAGTGGAGGGTATAAAAACAAGTAGAAAAATTAAATTCGACTTGGCCGAATCTATGAATACCCTCCACAATGCCCTTTTTAAGTTATAGTAAATTTTCTAGAGTGAAAAAATAAAATTTTTGATTAGAAATATTTTATTTTGTGTAAAAAAACTTTTTATTTTAACTAATTTTTGAAAAAAAAAATAATTTACTAAATTTTTTTTTGAGTGTAAAATTTTTTTTTAGTGTAAAATTTTTTTTGAGTGTAAAATTTTTTTCGAGTGTATTTTTTTTTTCTTTTAGTGTAAAAATATTTTTGAGTGACAAAAATGCGATGTAAAATCTTTTTGTGACTTACCAGTGTTTTTAAAACATGTTTAACGGGTTTTCAACACGTGAATTTAAGGTGAGGGGAATCTGAAACTTACGGTTTTGCTAATAACTTTTGAACCACTGGACCGATTTGGCTGAAATTTAAAACGAACTGGACCTGAAGAAGGACAAATATATATGCCATACTTCAGCACCCTCAGAGTTGCCGTTCGAAAGTTACCGTGTGTTTTATCTCGTAAATTCCAAAAAAATCCTTGCCGAAATTCACTCATTTTCTTATAACTTTTGAACCACTTGACCGATTTTGCTGGATTGCAATACCAACCTGACCAGGTAAATGCCCAACATATATGCCAAACTTCAGGAGCCTCCGTAAAGTCTTTCAAAAGTTAGCGTGTTTTCAACAGACAGACAGACAGACAGACGGACAGACGGACGGACGGACGGACGGACGGACATCGCTAGATCGTCTTAAAATCGATCGAGGATCATGAATATATATACTTTATGGGGTCCTAGACCAATATTTCGAGGTGTTACAAACGGAATGACAAACTTATATATACCCTCTATCACTAGAGTGGAGGGTATAAAAATTGAAAACCATATTTGATTGTCCTTTTTCCTGGGAAGGGCATTACAAAATTTTGTATTAAAGTTTGGAATGTCCTTTTAACGCTTTTAAAATTTCAGAGAGGTGTGTTTCGTATTATTGAGCAACAAATTTCCAAAGTTTGTTAGATAGCCAAATATTTAAATTTGGCTTTATCACCAACTTTGAAAATTTATTGCTCGACAACACAAAAAAACACCTCCCTGAAATTAAAAAATTTTTTTTTTTTCTAAATTTTAAATCTTATATATTTTATAACATATTTTATAATTTTATAAACAACATTGTTTTTATACCCTCCACCCACAGTATGGGGGTATACTCACTTTGTCGTTCCGTTTATAACGCATCGAAATATGCATCGGGTACCCCATAAAGTATATATATTATTGATCAATGATCGATTACACTGTGCAACAAGAAAAATGAGCCTCAATGGCTTTAACGCCATATGAAAGTAGACCATCAAATGGACAAAATCACCAAAGGGTTTTGCAAAGTCAGTTCGGATTTCTTTTTTATAGCCCACTGAAGTTTTTATATTTTTATCAAAGGCGTTTGGAAAACGTCAAAAATACTATAATAAGAACACATCTGAGCTTCAAAATATGATTTGATGTCTTCAGTGAAATTTAATGGCGGTTCTTTTCTTAAAACATTTTAACACTCTAACTGCCATTTTAAGGGGTCATTTTAGTCCTTTTTCAAAAACTAAACGCAGAAGTCTAATAAAACGTCCATTTAGAGGGTTAAAATGTTCTACAAATATTTTCCTCATAAAATTTCACTAGAGGTTGTCGAATGTTCAAAGTTTGTGCGACATGCGCAAAGTGCTTAAAAAGGGTCAAGTATAAATAATCAATGTTTGTTATTTATTTTTACCAAAGCAGTGTTAAAAAATATCGACAAAAAACAGTGCAAATATACTTTTGAGCTAAAAATTATTTTTTGATGTGTTTTATAAAATTTTATGATGATTCTTTTCTTTGACCAAATTAACCCTCTAGCTCCCGTTTTAAAGGGTCATTTTTGTCCTTTTTTAAAAGAAATACAAAAAAGTCTATAAAAAAGGCAGTTAAAGGGTTAAAATGTTTTACAAATATTTTCTGCATCAAATTTTACTAGGGCACGTCTAAGACAGAAAGTTCTTCCAGCATATAGAAAATGCTTAAAAATTTTAAAGTATTCAAATTTTTTTTTATATATTTTTTGGGCCGAAATAAAAAAAAAAACAAGTAACAAATTTAAATTAGACTTTGTCGAATGTATTAATACCCTTCACGATGTAAAAAAGTTTATTTATATATATTATTGATCAGTGCTCGATTTAAGACATTCTAGCGATGCCTGTCCGTCTGTGGAAATGGTGATCACGGCCAAAGTATTAAACAGACATAACAAAGACTTAGCATATTTACTTGTTGTTGCCCCAAGCAGTTTGGTATTGCATTTGAGCGAAATCGGTGCAGCGATTCAAAAGTTATGAACGAAAATGTAAGAACACGTCGAAAAATGTGAATTGATTCGGCGGCTGGTTGACACATGTGAACAGAATCGATCACCGAATGGTATTTAAACAAGTACAAACATATTAAAAAAAAAAATCATTTCGTCGATTTTTTTTTTACCAAAAATTTTTTCGCGGATTTTTTTTAAATTTTTTTTATGCAAATAAACTTTTTTACATCGTGGAGGGTATTATTACATTCCACAAAGTCGAATTTTACCTTGTTACTTGTATTTTTTTTTATTTCGTCCCAAAAAAAATATAAAAAAAATTTGAATACTGTAAAATTTTTAAGCATTTTCTATATACTGGAAGAACTTTCTGTCTTAGACGTGCCCTAGTAAAATTTGATGCAGAAAATATTTGTAACACATTTTAACCCTTTAACTGCCTGTTTTATAGACTTTTTGTATTTCTTTTAAAAAAGGACAAAAATGACCCTTTAAAACGGGAGCAAGAGGGTTAATTTGGTCAATGAAAAGAATCATCATAAAATTTTATAAAACACATCAAAACATCATTTTTAGCTCAAAAGTATATTTGCACTGTTTTTTGTCGATATTTTTTAACACTGCTTTGGTAAAAATAAATAACAAACATTGATTATTTATACTTGACCCTTTTTAAGCACTTTGCGCATGTCGCACAAACTTTCAACATTCGACAACCTCTAGTGAAATTTTATGAGGAAAATGTTTGTAGAACATTTTAACCCTCTAAATGGACGTTTTATTTGACTTCTGTGTTTAGTTTTTGAAAAAGGACTAAAATGACCCCTTAAAATGGCAGTTAGAGGGTTAAAATGTTATAAGAAAAGAACCGCCATAAAATTTCACTGCAGACATCAAATCATATTTTGAAGCTCAGATGTGTTCTTATTATAGTATTTTTGACGTTTTCCAAACGCCTTTGATAAAAATATAAAAACTTCAGTGGGCTATAAAAAAGAAATCCGAACTGACTTTGCAAAACCCTTTGGTGATTTTGTCCATTTGATGGTCTACTTTCACATGGCGTTGAACGCATTGAGGCTCAATGCGATGACCCAAAATTTGTTGCACAGTGTTATAAGACATTCTGTGAATGTCCGTCTGTTTGAATATGGCACGATGCAGTCCAAAATAAAAGAGCTATCCTCATGAAATTTGGCACGAATATGTCTTATGGCCCTATGCAGGTTCGGAAATGGGCAAAATTGGACAAGGGGGAAAAAAGTTCCCCCTTGAAGAACTGAACCAACCTCTGAAAAAATACATATTTGTACATGTATTTTTGTATTTTTGTTAAATAATTGAAACATTTGGTATATTTATCGCGTTGGGAAGGTGCTCTCAACATCCGCACATCACCCCCCCCCCCTCCCCCCCAAAAAAAAACGACCCGGACAATTTTTTTTTATTTTTATACCCTCCACTCTCGTGATAGAGCGTATATATAAGTTTGTCATTCCGTTTGTAACACCTCGAAATATTGGTCTAGGACCCCATAAAGTATATATATTCATGATCCTCGATCGATTTTAAGACGATCTGGCGATGTCCGTCCGTCCGTCCGCCTGTCCGTCTGTCTGTCTGTTGAAAACACGCTAAATTTTGAAAAACTTTACAGAGGCTCCTGAAGTTTGTCATATATGTTGGGCATTTACCTGGTAAGGTTGGTATTGCAATCCAGCGAAATCAGTCTAGTGGTTCAAAAGTTATATGCAAATGAGTGAATTTCGGCAAGGGTTTTTCTGGAATTTACGAGTTAAAACACACGGTAACTTTCGAAATTCTGAGAGGGTGCTGAAGTGTGACATATATATTTGGCGTTCCTCTGGTCAGGGTCATTTTAAATTTCAGCCAAATCGGTCCAGTCGTTCAAAAGTTATTAGCAAAACTGAGAATTTCAGATTAGTTTCACCTTAAAATCAAGTGTTGAAAACCCGTTAAACATGCTTAAAAACATTGGTTAGTCACAAAAATATTTTGCAAGGTATTTTTGTCACTCAAAAATATTTTTACACTAGAACAAAAAAAAAATACACTCAAAAAAAATTTTACACTCAAAAAAATTTTACACACAAAAAAAAATTAGTAAATTATTTTTTTTTTTTTTCAAAAACTACTAAAAAAAGTTTTTTTACACAAAATAAAATATTTCTAACCAAAAATGTTATTTTTTTCACTTTAGAAAATTTACTATCACTTAAAACGAGCATTGTGGAGGGTATTCATAGATTCGGCCAAGTCGAATTTAGCTTTTCTACTTGTTTTAACATAATTTTGTTTTTCGTGAAAAAAAATAATTTTTTTTACCAAAACTACTTTTTCACCAAGTCTAAGGCTCCTCGACTGATATTTCAATTCGTTTTGCATGGAATAGCAAAATAATATAACATTTTTTTTTCTAAAAAAAACTTTGCTTTGGCAAGAACACCCAAATCTTCCGCAAAACATTATCATGTTTTGGGCAAGAGAACAAAATTCGCAGGCATTTTTCATCATATTGATGACACGTTGCATTGGACGAAAAATGATGTAACATTTCATAATATTGATATAACTTTTCATCAATATGAAGAAGCTTTTTCTCTGAGTGTACTGCTGAAAAAGTTTAGCAAAAACCATAATTTGTAGATTTCCGCTAAAGAATAAGGCTGGCATGAGGTTGTTTTTAAGATCAGTATTCATGGCCCCCTGTGGCTCATTAAACACCAATTCTCCACGTACGGACAACGGAAAATATTCGAAGCGTTTTCGGAATTATTAGTGGAAACAATTTCCGGAAATAACGGTTATCCGCTGAATGGTGAATTAATTAGTAAAAGTGAATCATTTGAACATTAAAATTGGTAACCATTCGATTGCGTGGTATTCGCCATTACCGCCGAAGACATTTAAAGCTCACATAAACGTCGATTCTTGATATTCCGCGAAATCCATCAAATAGATCTACAAGTATGTGGCCAAACGAAATATTAATAAAATTTGTAACATTGTGATTTCAAATGTGAATTCAAACACATAACGATCATAAGCAAATTTACTAAAATTCGGACAGAAAAATATATTTCAGGCCTATTTGTAACAAAAAAGTATCACCTTATTATCTCTGCACAGTTGATTACATACACACGCAAGTGTAAAAAATAGATAAAATTATACATACACACTCAAACACTCACCGCCACTCACATACTTTTAGAAATAAAAATATATAACCTTAAGGTATGATATACACAGAAAATGTCAACATAAATCTTACTTACCTGATATCATCAAGACATGAACGTTGAAAATCGCCTAAAACTTCAAATGTCTTAACACCGGTATACTCCGCCTTACCACCCGCATAAACACCCTCCTGCTTATCAATCGTCAGCCATTGATGGCCATGGTAATTAAATGTTTCATTATAACGTCTACCCTCACCACCATCCAATTCGATGAGAGCCGCTGAACCATAACGACTAACTTTAACCACATGCCACTGACCATCATTGACGGTTATAGATGATAAGGACAGTTGATGTTCTTCTGCGCGCAGAGAATTGAGATTATAACGAAATTGTAGATGTCCCTGTTGTAGTTCCAATATCGCATACTCTCTATGATGTTGATCGGAAACACGAAATATTTCACCTTTCAATTCACGCGTACGAAATCTCAATTGAAGTTGGGTGGTAAAACGATCTGGTTCAAAGGATAAGGCAAATTTTACATAACTTTGGGGCTTAAAGGTAGTGGGTATGGTAGGTATGTTACACATTGGACCCATCCAACCAGGTTGACAATGACATTTTGCTTGCACTAAACTGGCAACACAATTACCTTGTTCCCAGCATCGAGCTGTGTGATCAGTTTTTAAACATACCTCATCTGTTTGAGGACAACCGGGATAACTATTACGTGCCAAGGCAGGAAATGCTAAATCATAATGTTCCGTATTATGTATAACATTACGTATACAACCATCAAATCCTTTAGAGGTAAAAGCATATTGCCACCGAAACAGTGATTGATCAAAGTGTTGCCGATACAGGCCACCCAATTGTAGGGGAGTATTTAGATTAAGGGCCTCACTAAACGGTGGTATTATACCTTGAGCATGACAGGAACTATCATCAAACTCAGGCGTAGAACCATCTTCCATTTCATAAATATCTGCTGATCTACAAAAATCCACAACCAAACGAATATTTTCCGTATCCCAAAAAACATCCAATCTATGCCAGACACCATCATCTAAAGTACTTTTGGTTTTAACTCGTAATTCCAATGTACCCGAACCAAAATCTATTAACATTCTAGGATAACCTTGTTCTAATTCGATGGCTATGAAGTCAGTTAAAACAACTTCATCCGCTTTTGGAGGCACTATAGGACCATTATACAATATTAGACCATCTGCTTCTTTGGTAATAAATTCCAAACTCAAATGAGAATCCTCACACAACTGTAAGGCTGGATACCAAGACCAACCATTACCTTTAAAACTGCGGGTATTTTGTTGACATCTGGGACCATTATAACCAATGGGACAGGCTACACAACGGGGACCATTGCGCGTCTCAACACACCGGCCACCATTAAAACAGTGCATGGATCTACATGAATGTTCTTTGCTATAGTTGCGGGCCTTACAATTACATTCGGCGGTTATATCTAGACGCACTCCTACCAGGGCAGTTTTATTAACATTAACTGTATAAGGAAGACGATTGATTTCGACACGATTTGCACAAGAGCCCTCACATTTTCGTTGTTCCAGCAAACATTCGTCTATGCCCACCATGGTAATATTCAATCCCAATTCCCGTTCTATTTCATCTCTTTGCATTAGTACTACACCATTTAATCTGACGGCCTTAAAGAACGGTTGTTGATTTGCTGACCGCGCCGAAAAATGTACATCTGTTACACCTTCTTCTTTAAGCTGAACACTAAATACATCTACCATATCACGTTCGGTATACAGTAGCTCGGCTAATTTATCACGAAATCTTTCCAATTTTGATTTCACCTGTTTGTGCTGCATAAAATCCCAAGTTCTTACAAACTCCTCATCGCTAATGCCCTGTAAACGTATGGATCCTGCTTGCTGTACCGCCTCGTGGGTTATATCTCTTACCAGCACTGTCACATTCGCTGGTACATCTACTTGTCCCTGCTCTCTATCGTACACTTTAAATCTTAAATTATAACGACCTCTTCGGGTTCCCGACTTCATTGTCACTATACCCGTATCGGTGTCTAATTTGAAACGTTGATGTTCTTGTTGTTCCCAATAGTATTTCTTATCGACTACATCCCAATCATCTAGATCATGGACATAAACTCTACCTATGGGTGTATCATGTGATTGACCCTGATAATTGTAGACCAATACATCTTTGCTGCCGGGCAACATTTTATTATCATTTACATCGCCTATAATCACAGTTAGTGTGGAAGTGCCTGTCATGGCGGCTGAACCGTTGTCTTTGATTTCCACAGGGATGAGGTAGGATTTTTGTTGTTCACGGTCGAAGGGTCGCAAAGAAGAGATAATCGCTGCACCATTACCATTATCAGCTCCTATTTTAAATTAATGTGTGTAGTTTTGTTTTTGGCGAATTTGTTAAAATTAAACCCACATTTAGTCATTCAGCCATTTGTTAGCATTCCATTGAAAAATAGTTAATTTTGTTGATTGCCAAAAATGTATTTAAAAGGTTTTTTTGCGTATTCATATGTTTTTTTTTTTTGGGTTTGTAAATTTTTAGTAGCATTTCATTTTTGTGTACAGTTGATTTTCCATATATTGGCGTAATTTGTTCCATTGGCAAAGTCATATGAATTGTTGGAAAAAAAGAAAAAGAGAAGAGTATATGTGAATAAATTTTAAATTAACGTTTTTTTGCAGCAAAAATATACTATTTAGTAAATTTAAAATTTATTTAAAACAATTTAAATAGCCTTAAAGTAGGCAATGAACAATAATTTGCTTAACAGCCTGTAAATATGCAATGATAAAGTAATGATAATAGCTTTTTATATTTTTTTTGTTAAATACAAAACAATTTTAAATGCAAAACATTTAAAAAAATATTGCAATTATTGCTAAATATTTTTGACAGACACAAATTGTTTAAAAAAAAATTGTTCAAATGCATTCCTTAACCCTCACACTCAGCACACAGTGCACACTGGGCCGAGATGGTAGGTTTTTTGGCCAAAAGTCTCTACAGGTCGGAAATGTTAATCAATTTTTTTTTAAATTCAGAATATTAACCTATATAAGGGTAATAAATAAGTGACTTGATACTTTTTGGAATCGGACCTACAAGGAAACTGTAATTTTTAATAAAATTTACAGATGTTATAGATCAATGGTTCCCAAGCTCTGATTCTCGGCCCACTGGGGGGCAATTGAAATGCTTTAGGGGGACAACGAGCAAATTTTTAAGATTCTTTTTGTTAAATAAACTAAAAAAAAAAAAATTATTTGAGGTAAATTATTTAGTTGGCTTTTGAAAACTTTTTCTAAAAACTTAGTTTAAACGATGATTTTAACAAAAAGTTTGTTTAACTACAAGTAAATATTGAATTTTAAATCAAATTTGAGAAATTTACAAACTTTTCTTGAGTACAGGGGGGACATTATAGTTTTTTTAGCCTAAAAGTGGGGCATGACGCAAAAAAGGTTGGGAACCATTGTTATAGATGAAACGAATGAAGAGACACTTGTCTTTTGTTTATGTATTTGAATTGGAGATGGTCTCTGGTCCCGTGATTTGCGTGACTCAAAAAAACAACGTGATTCACGCGTGAGCATGAGTGATTTTCATTTAAATGACGTGATTATAGAGTGACTTTCTATAAAACTTTTTGGAATCGGACCTACAAGGAAACTTTTTCAGGGTGGACACTTCATTTTTAATAAAATTTACAGATATGTATTATAAATGAAACAAACGAATGCTCAACTACAAGTAAATATTGAATTTTAAATCAAATGTGAGAAATTTACAAATTTTTCTTGAGTACAGGGGGGACATTATACACCCAAAAAAAAAAAAACGTGGGTATTCAATACTAAAAATTTTACTAATGAACTAATTTTTTAGTCCAAAATGATCTAGTGCAGGCGTTGGTAATCAATACTAAAATTTTTTACTAATATTATTCAAAACCAGTAAAAATGACTAATTTTAGTACTTTGAAGATACTAAAAAACTACCGTACTACTGGTAATTAGTAACTTATTAGTAGATTTTGGTACCAAATCACTTACTAATATTATTACTGCAGAATTATTTTGAGTGTAGTTTTTTTAGCCTAAAAGTGGGGCATGACGCAAAAAAGGTTGGGAACCATGGTTATAGATGAAACAAATGAAGAGACACTTGTTTTTTGTTTATGTTTTTCAATCGGAGATGGTTTCTGGTTTCCCGAGTAAAAATTTTTATATGATGCAATACATAATGATATATAACACAATATATTTATACGCAATTTAATCCGAATAATGGTGGATGTTTTTGCATTAAAAAATATCAACTTGTATAAAATATGATTCAATTTCATCCGAGTTTTGACCAGACATTGCCATATTTCATTGGATCCAATTAGATCTAATTGCATAAAAACATAAAAAATCTTGGTGTGTTTTGGTTTGGGTGAGTTACACCACAGGTCAACGATACATTCACCAAACATATATTTTTCTAAAACAAAAAAAAAAAATGTTTGGGTACGCTTCGAACCAGATAGGTGATATACATAACCCTAAAAAGGAAATGTTTAGGAACATTTTAAAAGTTTCTTATACTTTCCTTAAAAAACTTAGAACATTTTTGGTTAATTGGAAACATTTATATATGAAACAGAATAAGCTATATATAATTTTATATTAAATTATACAGAAAAACAGATTTTGTATTGGTCCTAATATTATTTCATATATTTATATCAACCGTATACCTTTTAATCCGAATCATGATTAAATTATATATTACAACATATGACTGCATTTAAAAAAATTAGGAAATACCTCACGGGATGTATAATCATATAATATTTATTATGTTTGTATCAAGTTATATATTGTTATATATGTTTATTTTTACTCGGGTTGCGTGACTCCAAAAAACAACATGATTTACGCGTGAGCGTGAGTGATTTTGATGTAAATCACATGATTTAAAAGTTTTCAGAAATTGAATTGAAAAAAGAGTTTAAAAAATAACGTTATTCACGCGTGAGCGTGAGTGATTTTTATTTAAATCAAGTGAATATACCGTTTTCCAAAATTGAATTGTAAAAAAAAGTTTATAAAATATTGGCAAGAATTAACTATTTGTTTTGAAAACCTCCTTTTTATGCTCATCGTTATCAAAAGTTCCACGCCCTTTTAAAAAACTGTCTGGGCCAGAATTATCCTTTCTATCCACACTTACCAAAAAAGTTGGCTGCTTGTACCCGTTTTTAAAAATGGAATTTAAATAAAGTTTATAAAAAAAATGGAAAAAATTATTTCTTTTTTGAAAATCCCCTTTTAAAAACTCATCGTTTTAGAAAGTTCCACGCCCTTTCAAAAAACTGTCTGGGCCAGAAAAAACTTTCCCGCTTGTGCCCATTTTCAAAAATTGAATTGAAATAAGAGTTTATAAAAAATTGGAAAAAATTTTTTTTTTTAAGCCCCCTTTTTATACTCATCGTTTTCAAAAGTTCCACGCCCTTTCAAAAAACTGCCTGGGCCAGAATTATCCTTTTTATTTACAATTTCCAAAAAAGTTGCCCAATTGTTGCCCTAAAATTGAATTGAAATAAGAGTTTATAAAAAATTAAAAAAATTTTAAACTTAAACAAGTAAGAGTGTTAAATTCGGCTGTGCCGAATATTTTATACCCTCCAAATTGCAAAAAAATAAAAAAAAAACAAATATGTGTTTAAAAATTCATTCTTATGCTTTTTGCCCTAAAGAAATGCAAGTTTATCATAATTTAATTTTTTTTTATTCTACGCCCAAAAAAGGGGGGTGGGCGGACCAAAAAAAAAACGACATTTTCTAATTCTCAGGGTGCAAATGCAGAACTTTGAACTTCGTGTAGCATAAAAATGTTGCATTTGTTAAACAAAAAGACAAAAAATCATGTAAAAAAATTATATTTTTCAAAGTTTGGTTTAGTTCTTCAAGGGGGAACTTTTTTGCCCCTGGTCCGATTTTGCCCATTTCTGATCTTAACCGGCCTAGGACCATAGGACATATTTGTGCCAAACTTGAGGAGTCTAGCTCTTTTATTGTGGACTGTATCGTGTTAACTACAGAAGGATGGACGGACAGACGGACGGACGGATATCGCTAGAATGCCTTAGAATCGATCAATGATCAATAGTATATATGGGGCATTCCATGTGAAATCGGACACTTTGAAAAACTTTTTTTTTAGATTTTCCCAATTTGTTTACAGTTTTTAGTACCCTTCGAAAACTCCTTCGTGGTAAATTTTCAGATTTTTTTGATGACCCGTTCAAAAGATATCGAATTTTTAAAAATTGGTAGTTTGTTCCTTTACTCAAACTTCTTTTAATCAAAACTTCTTCAATACTGGTCCAAATTTCAAATTTTTTTTTTCAAAATTTTTGTTTTTTTACGTACTTTCTAAAAAAAAATCCCAAAAAATTCTTAAAAGCGCTCTGGTATGCGATTTTTAAGTTTTAAAATTTAAATCTCATTTTTGAAAATGTTTGTACTAGGGTTTCTATTCGGGAAAAATTTCCCGGGAATTCCCGGGAAATATTTTTTTTAAAATCCCGGGATTTTTTCTTCGGGAAATTTCGGGAATTCGTTGCTAATTTTTTTAAAAAAATATTTTTAATTTACACATTTTTAGCACAATCTCAAATGATTTATTAAAAATGACATTAAAACTTTGAAAGAATTAACATTTTTAAAGAAAAACTAGTAAGGATATGCTTCAGCTTGCATATTATTTACGCCTTATAATTATTTTTCTTTAATCGATTGCGTGACCAAATACGGAATCAAACTAAATTTCCCTTCAAATGTTGGTTGCAAATTGGCAAAAGTTTTCTTAATCTAAAATTCCAATCAGACAAGGGAAAAATTCGAATTTTATTTAAAATTCATAAGGTATTTGAAATAAAATTTTTGTTTAAATAATTTTCTCAAAAACATTTGAATTTTATTATTTCCAAAAATAAAATTCTCAAAAAAAATAGAATTTTATTTTCCTTTAAATAAAATTCAAAAAAATTAAAGATTTTTATTTTTGGTTTGAATTTCATTTTGTAAAACAAATAATAATAAAACAAAGTAATAACTGTTAGTTTATACTTATGTGGTAAACTAGAATTTTTAAATACTATGAATGCTAATTAATGGTAAATTTTGATTAAAAAGAAGTTAATAAATCCATATTACAATAAATGTTAACATAGATAGAATGCAAAAGTTAGTCTCTACATAATAAATTTTTTACATCCTTAAGATAAAATATTTCAGAATTAAAAAAATTGCATATAAAAAACTTAAATGACATTATAATCGTGGACATTTTCTAACTGTATCTAACACTTATTTTCATAATTTTCTAAGGGAAAACAAATATCTCAAATATATTTTATAGAAAAATGTCTCAGAATTCCAGACATTATCTTAACAAAATATTTAAATGCTTATTTGACTCTGAATAAAATAGTTTTTTTATTGAAACATTTTCCACAATTTTAAAAATTTTTCTGTAGGAAAAATATATTAAAGGTTATAACTTCTATAGAAAAAAATCTATAAAAAATAATCCCTCAGAAACTGGGAATTTTTCCTAAGAAATACTGTTTTAGAATCCCAAGAATCTTTCTGCAAAAAAGATTTCTCAGGATTGGATAACTTTTCAATAGGAAAAACGTTTAAGAATCTGAGCTTTTCTATGAGAAATATATTTTCAAATCTAAGAATTTTTGTTATGAAAATATTTTTAAGAATATGATTTTTTTTAATCTTTTTGAATCTGCGAATTTTTATATAGGAAAATTTTATAAAAATCATTGATCAAAACCTTTCTATAGAAAACTATATATGATGTGAGATTTTTTGTAACGAAAAAAATTGCTCTGAATCTAAACATTTTTCTCTTTGTAAGAATTGTCTATAGAAAATTTATCTCTAAATCTTCAAATTTTCTGTTAAAATAGTGTCTTAAAATGTTTCTAAGACCCTAATAATTTTCTATATGAAAAATGTTTCAGAATCTGAAAAACTGCCTCAGAAAACACTTTTTTTATAGAAAATTGCTATAAGATTAAAGATTCTATTTTTAGAACAGTGTACAAAATTTCTTTATAAAGTTTCTGTTCTAAAAAGCTTTCAGAATCAGAGAATTACATTAAAATATGAGAATTTTTTAGAGGTTTTCTATAAATAAGTGGATCAGAATTTGGAAATTACTAAAATACTATTGCATAATAAGTTTGAACTAAGTAAATTATTAAATTACATTAAATTAGAAGATAGTGGCAATTTACTATCATATGAGGATGTATTTAGATAATTAAGTTACCTTAATATATAGAAATACTCGAACATTATTAAAATATTTATTTGTTTGAAATCTATTTATTTGTATGAAAACAAAATTCTTTTTTTTTGTTAATAAAATTCTTTTAAGAATTTTAAATAAAATTTTTTAGAATTTTATTTCTTTTAAGAATTTAAAATAAAATTCTTTAGAATTTTATTTAAAATTCAAAATTGAATTTTATGAAAAATTCAAAATTGAATTTTATCAATAACGAATTTTAATTTTTATTGTTTTTCCTTGTCTGAGGGGTTACTGCGTAACTTTATTCGAAAGAAATCGTTCGAATTCGGAAATTTTTAATCGTTTGTAGCAAAAAATGTGTCGTTGCTAAATAATTGTTTTTTATATTTTTGCATTATTTGGTGATGAGCTGACAAACGCTGATTAATTTTTTTCCTAAAAAAATATTTTCTTTCAAATTATTTACGAAAAGAAATTTGTATTCGAAAGCATTTCCGTTTCGAATCGAATTACGCAGTAACCCCCCTGATTCCAATGATTTCTTCTTTTCGAAATTTAATATTTCATATTCAGAACAACAATCTTTATAGTGCTTATGGGTAATTCCAAAAATTTTCGCCCCACTGTTCGGAAACATGCCTTTGGACGCCACTGAGAATTTGGCTCATAGATATCCAAGTTTATATGAGATATGTTGCATTTTTGGATTTTCAAAATTTGCTGTAGTTTTCAAATTATCGCGGGTCAAAGTTCGACTTTTTTAGCAAAAGTAAGAAAAATACATGACGTTTAACGTGCTCTAACTTTTTAACTAGTAATCCGATTATCACAAGTAATGGCTCATATGAAAGCTTCATTCTTCTTCTTTTAGGAAATATTTTCAAAAGCATACGGTTTTTTTTCAGAAGTGTTGCAAAAATTCAAAATTTTTTTTTTTTGCGAATATTTAAAAAAACACATCTTCGATTTTTTTAAAAAAAAGTTTGTTGATAAACAATACTGTTTTGTACAACATATCCAAAATTCAGAGTGGGATCCCAATGAGATCAAAAAATATTCTGGTTTTAGTACGAAGTTCTTAAATTTTACCTTAGAAAATTAAAATTTTATGTTTCTTCAATATAAAAATTTAAATTTTCAAAGAAAATTATACTATTAAAATTTTGAAAAACATTCAAAACATTAAAAGTTTAAATTTTCTAAGGGAAAAATATGAGAACCTCGTACTTAAAACAGAATAGTTTTTGATCCCATGGAGATCCCACTCTGAATTTTGAATATGTTATACAAAACATTGTTATTTTTCACCAGAATTTTTTTAAAAAAAATCGAAGATGTGTTTTTTTAAATATTCGAAAAGAAAAAATGTTTTTGCATTTTTGCATCATTTCTGTAAAAAAAACTGTGTTATTTTAAAAAATATTTTCTAAAAGAAGAACCCCAGCTTTCACATGAGCCTAAATTTGTGAAAATCGGGTCATTGGTTAAGAAGTTACAGCTCTTTAAACGTGATGTATTTTTCTTACTTTGGCTTAAAAAGTCAATCTTTGACCCGCCATAATTCGTTAAATACACCAAATGTAAAAAAACGATATATGGTACATATATCATATTTATGAGGGCTATCTATGTGTCAAGGCTCAAATTAATCTGAGACACCATTTCCAAAAATTACTAAAATTTGAGCTAAATTTTCTGGAATGGCCCTTATACAAAAAAATATCAATATTTCAAAGAATATATAACAAACCTGGTTTGCAGCTTATAATTTCAAATATGAAGTAAAAGCCTTATCGGTCGTAAAAAGGAAATATTTTGTAACGAACCTTGCCGCCACGAGTTCTATCCCAGCAACCAGTAAAAACACGTCGTTACATTGGCTATATAGTGGTGTTCTCATTTTGGCAGGAATGCCTAAAACCAATTAATTTTAATAATTCGAAAGTTTAATTAAATATATCTTCAAGATATAATTTTCTTACGATTTGCTTAGTCAAAATTAGAAAAAATTTCCACCGCATTTGATGCAAAATCGGATAGTTATACATATTTTCCGAATTGTGGGCAATTGTGTTTGGAGTGGAAATACGTCAATGCAAATACTAAGACTATAATAAGGTCCAATATTTCTACAAAAAATTGATTTTATGAGCTTTCTACGTAAATTTTAGAGGTTAATAAAACTATTTTACAAAAGAAGACATCTAAAAAGGTTTTAATTTCGAAAATACGACCATAATTTGTAATAAAATAATTTTTATATGATAAAGTTGAAAATTTGTTTTAATCAAAAAATTCTCGGGAATTCCCGGGAATACGATTTTTTTAAAACGATTTCCCGAGAATTGAAAAAGTCCGGGAATTTAGAAACCCTAGTTTGTACTCTTCGATTTTTTTGAATTTTTTTTGTGTAAAACTTCTATCAATTCTACAAATTTTTTGCCCAGGAAGATCGTGTTATAACGATGGTGCGTCCGAGAGGGGTCATTAGTGAGACCGACCCCCATTTATTTTTACCCTACAATATTTTTTCAAAACATACCTACGCCCTATCTCCACTCCCTAAGTAGGCTCCCATACAAATAACAGTTGGAGCAAATTTTATAAAAATGTAATTTTGTATGGGAGCCTACTTAGGGAGTGGAGATAGGGCGTAGGTATGTTTTGAAAAAATATTGTAGGGTAAAAATAAATGGGGGTCGGTCTTACTAATGACCCCTCTCGGACGCACCATTGGACCGGTAGAAGCTGATTAAATAAAACAAATTTTCAAAAAATAAAAAAAATTGTATGGGGACCGCCTTAACAGTTAAAGATAGAGGGTAGGTGTTCTCAGAGAAAATGTTTGGACTAAAAAAATATTGTGGGTCGGTCATACATTTTGTTGCTCTAAGGGCACTATTAGGGCAGTTAAAGCGGTTGGAACAAATTTTAAAAAATGTCGTTTTGTGTGGGAGCCCCCTTAGAAATTTGAGATAGGGTATTAGTTTGTTCCAAAGAAATGTTAAGACGTAAAAATTAATGGGGGTCGGTCTTATAAAGGACCCCTCTATGACGCACCATTGGAGCAGTAGAAATGATTTTAAGATTGGAAAATTACAATAAAATGTTTTCAAAAAATTTTTAAAAATAGTAATAATCGTTATCCCACGAGCTTCCTGGGCAAAAAATTTGTAGAATTGATAGAAGTTTTACACAAAAAAATTTCAAAAAAATCGAAGAGTACAAACATTTTCAAAAATGAGATTTAAATTTTAAAACTTAAAAATCGCATACTAGAGCGCTTTTAAGAATTTTTTGGGATTTTTTTTTAGAAAGTACGTAAAAAAACAAAAATTAAAAAAAAAAAATTGAAATTTGGACCATTATTGAAGAAGTTATGATTAAAAGAAGTTTGAGTTAAGGAACAAACTACCAATTTTTAAAAATTCGATATCTTTTGAACGGGTCATCAAAAAAATCTGAAATTTTCGAAGGGTACTAAAAACTGTAAACAAATTGGGAAAATCTAAAAAAAAAAGTTTTTCAAGGTGTCCGATTTCACATGGAATACCCCATATACTTAATGACCGATATTTCGATGCGTTACACATGGAATGACAAAGTGAGTATACCCCCATACTGTAGTTGGAGGGTACAAAAACTTTCTGGGCCAGAATTAGTCTTTTTAACCCCACTTTACAAAAAACTTACCCGCTTGTTTACACAAATGGAATTAAAATATCAAAAATTAAAAAAATATATAAAAAAAGTTTGTGAAAACCCCGTTTTTTAAAACTCATTGTGATCAAAAGTTCCACGGTCTTTCAAAAAACTGCCTGGGCCAGAATTATCTTTTTAAATCGCCGTTTCCAAAAAATTTGCCCGCTTGTGCCCGGTTTCAAAGATTTAATTGAAATAAGAGTTTATAAAAAATTATTTTTTTTTTTTGTAAATCCCATCGTTATCAAAGGTTCCACACCCTTTTAAAAAACTGTCTGGGCGTTTTTTAAAACCCCCTTTTACAACTCATCGTTATAGAAAGTTTCACTCCCATTCAAAAAACTGTCTGGGCTTGAATTATCTTTTTTATCTCTACTTTACAAAAAAACTTGCCCGTTTACACAAATGGAAATAAAAAACAAAAAATTGAAAAAAAAAAAAATATTACAAAAAATTTTGTGAAAAAATCGATCTAAATTTTAAGAGATCAAATTTTTATTATGCAACAAAAGTTTTGTTTTTACACTGAATACAAATAATTTTTTTACTGAAAGTGCTCCTATATGGAAATTTGTAATATCAACAAACGTTTGCAAATTTTCATTGTTGAAAAAAGAATTTTTTTGTTTTCAACAAAGTAAATCAACAAACACAATTTGTTGATGTGACAAAAGTAAAAATTTTAATTTTATTTTTCAACAAAGAAATTCAACAAACAAAAACACAATTTGTTGATCTGACAAATGATTTTGAAATAAAATTACTTGACTGAGTTTGTTGAAATCAAAATCGAAGTTTTGTATTATGGACTAACAGGAGGCCGTTTTTACTTTGCATTTTTATTCCACATAAAAATTGTTATAAAAATTAATAACTAAGTAACTTGATTTTAGTAGTTAAGCTATGTTTACACCATACCACTGAGTCATATGATTTTTATAAAAAAGCAAGGTTTTTTTATAGCATAATTTTAGGCATGTAATAAATATATGATAGTTATTTAAAAACGACAAAAAACTTTACAAATTGCTAAATTTATATACTTAAGATTAAACAAATTGTTATATTTGTTTATAAATTTAGCAATATGTAGAGTTTTTTGTTACTTTTTAATAACAATCATATGTTTACTACACGCCTAAAATTATGCTATAAAAAAACCTTGCTTTTTAAGAAAAATCATACGACTGAGTGGTATGGTGTAAACATAGCTTTAAAGGCAACTAAACCTAAATAGGTTTCATACCCCATTTTTGAGGACAAATGTTTAAATTGCTTGGCCTGTTTACAACCCAGAAGTCCAACTTCTGGAGAGATATTACTTTTTACTCCTAACCCAATCAAAAATGAGCGGGGAGTAAAAAAATTATCCACATACGGGTGCTCTTAATGTGCTACGTACGGAATGACGGACTGTTCCCGATAATTTTTCTGAAGAACATACAATTTATAGCTTACAGCCTAAATGTATGCAATTGCGCTTAATGGTTGTAGTGAAGCACTGTAACGGGCATTAGTTGGAGATTTAACTTTTATATAGATTGAAATACAAAAAAATCATTGCCTACTTTAAGGTGTTGCTATTGTAACAAATATAAAGTATACTTTTAGGTTAGCATATTTGTTGTTAATTACTAGGCAAACCAAAAATATGCATTTATTAATTAAATTTAAGCCCTTAAAGTATGCAACAACAAAATCGTAAAATAAGTCAGAAATCATATATATTTTTATTTAGGTTGTCTTACTTAATTTTCAAATATGTGATTGCATACTTTTAGGGCTCAAATTTAATTAATAAATGCATATTTTTGGTTTGCCTATTAATTACGCAATAATACTTCTTTTAATTTATCTATTTTTCTAAGGCCAAACCACTTAGTTTGCCTTTTGAAGCCACTTCTATTCGACTAGAAATACAATACGTATAATTTTCAGAAAACATTAAATATTGCTACTTAAGCAGCTAATTACACTGTTCAACAAAATCAAATTTTTTCCAAAATTACAAGGTCAGACCAAAAAAAATTGATAGAAGAGACAAAAAAAAAAAAATATACGTGTATCGGCGTTTTGAAAGTTTACATCTTGGTTTCATTTTAGGGGGAGGTATAGTTTTCCCCAAATACAAATGTTGTATTGTCAACCTTTATTGAATATCGAGTAAAGCTTACGTTTAAAGTATATGGTGTGTTCACCAAATTTATATAAAATGTTACGGAGAACATTTTTGTGGAACATGTTAAAACTCTAACTCCTCAAGATAAGGGTCTTTTTTGTTCTTCTTTTCAAAAAAAACTGAATACATTAAAACGGAAAACTCAACCAGAAAGTTAGAAATAAGACACAACAAAAGAGAGCTTAGGGTAAATTTCGCATTTATAAGGAAAATCCAGTAAAGCTTACGTTTAAAGTATATGGTGTGCTCTTTTTGAAAATAAGGACAAAAAAACCCTTATCTTGAGTAGTTAGAGGGTTAATATATTCTACAAAAATGTTCTCCGTAACATTTTACATAAATTTGCTGAACACACCATATACTTTAAACGTGAGCGTTACTCGATATTCAATGACGATTGACAATACAACATTTGCAATTGGGGGAAACTTTACCTCCCCCTAAAATGAAACCCAAAACGCCGATTCAAAACGCCGATACACGTATATTTTTTTTGTCTCTTCTATCAAATTTTTTTGGTCTGACCTTTTAATTTTTTTTTTTTGTGTTGTACAGTGTTATTAATCCAATACATCTTTTCCTTGATTCATCTTCTTCTTGGTATCTTTTTTAAACATTTTTCAGATTTTCAATTTGCACTAAAAAAATTTTATTTTTTTTTTTTTGCAAATATGTGTTTAATTTAATTTTATTCATGAACAAGTGGAGACTTTTGACATTTTCAAAATTTAATAAATTTCATATTTCAAAAATTTAATTTTGTTCAAAAATCTCCTTTTGATTTAAACAGTTTTTTTTTTGGTACTCATCTACCATGTTAATCGACGGATAAGAGCAGTAAGCATCTAATTAATTTGAAAAGTTTTAATTTTCCATTTCTTTGTAATAACTTTGCTAACAAGTGTTTTATTATTTATTGCATAAATTTTTGGAAAACTGTTTGTTAAATTTAAAATAGGTTTTAATAACAGCAAACCACTTATTTTCCATTAGCCTTAATGGTTTGGCTGAGTTTACAATTTCTATTCAATGGTTTTTTAAATGTCAATTAAAATATTGTTGCTGTTGAACAACACTTGTATTAATTTTAACTTCCTAAGCGGAAGTATGTAGATTGCTAACATCCTGTTGCCGGTTGCGGTTTATATAATAATATTTCTATTTGTTTTATTTAATTATTATCACAAAGAATATGAAACTAAACAAACTTTGTTTCTTGGTACTTAATGGCAACAGGTTAAGAAAAATTTGCAAATAAATTTTAGAAATTAGAGACAAATTTACAAATTATTGTCATTAAGTGATAAAGTTTTTGTAGAAGGAATTATAATTTTTTTTTCTTTCATGTAGCGGAACGGTGATTATAAATTGATTTTTAAATATTTAAAAATATTAGTAGTAAATTGTTTCTAAAGAAAAAATCTCAAATTTTTCCTGCAAAGAAAGTCTCAGATTTATTTTCCTATAGAAAAATTATTATATTCTGAGACATTTTTCCTATAGAAAAATTCTCAATTTCTGAAACAATTTCCTACAGAAAAATTCTCAGACTCCGAGACAATTTTCCTACAGAAAAAGTCATACAGAAAAATTTTATTGTTAGAAAAAGTCTCAGATCCTAAGACATTTTTCTAAAAGAAAAAGTCTCAGATTCTGAGACATTTTTTTTATAGAAAAAGTCTCAGATTCTGAGACTGAGAGTCTCAGATTCTGAGACATTTTTCTTATAGAAAAAGTCTCAGATTCTGAGACATTTTTCTTATAGAAAAAGTCTCAGATTCTGAGATATTTTTCTTATAGAAAAAGTCTCAGATTCTGAGATATTTTTCTTATAGAAAAAGTCTCAGATTCTGAGACATTTTTCTTATAGAAAAAGTCTCAGATTCTGAGACATTTTTCTTATAGAAAAAGTCTCAGATTCTGAGACATTTTTCTTATAGAAAAAGTCTCAGATTCTGAGACATTTTTCTTATAGAAAAAGTCTCAGATTCTGAGACATTTTTCTTATAGAAAAAGTCTCAGATTCTGAGACATTTTTCTTATAGAAAAAGTCTCAGATTCTGAGACATTTTTCTTATAGAAAAAGTCTCAGATTCTGAGACATTTTTCTTATAGAAAAAGTCTCAGATTCTGAGACATTTTTCTTATAGAAAAAGTCTCAGATTCTGAGACATTTTTCTTATAGAAAAAGTCTCAGATTCTGAGACATTTTTCTTATAGAAAAAGTCTCAGATTCTGAGACATTTTTCTTATAGAAAAAGTCTCAGATTCTGAGACATTTTTCTTATAGAAAAAGTCTCAGATTTTGAGACATTTTTCTTATAGAAAAAGTCTCAGATTCTGAGACATTTTTCTTATAGAGAAAGTCTCAGATTCTGAGACATTTTTCTCAGAAAATGAAATGTCTCAGATTCTGAGACATTTTTCTTATAGAAAAAGTCTCAGAATCTGGTACATTTTTCTTATAGAAAAAGTCTGAGATTCTGAGACAGTTTTCTTATAGAAAAAGTCTCAGATTCTTAGACATTTTTTCTATACAAAAAGTCTGAGATTCTGAGACAGTTTTTTATAGAAAAAATCTCAGATTCTAAAAAATTTTTTCTTTAGAAAAAATATCAGATTCTGAGACATTTTTTCTACAGAAATTATCCTAGATTCTAGAACATTTTTCCTTAGGAAAAATTCTCAGTCACAGATTCTGAGACATTTTGCCTGAAATTCTGAGAAATTTTTCATTAAGAAAAAGTCTCGATTCTAAGACATTTTTCTTATAGAAAAAGTCTCAGACTCTGAGACATCTTTTTATAGAAAAAGTCTCAGATTCTGAGAAATGTTTCTTATAGAAAAAGTCTCAGATTCTGAGACATTTTTCTTATAGAAAAAGTCTCAGATTCTGAGACATTTTTCTTATAGAGAAAGTCTCAGATTCTGAGACATTTTTCTTATAGAGATAGTCTCAGATTCTGAGACATTTTTCTTATAGAGAAAGTCTCAGATTCTGAGACATTTTTCTTATAGAAAAAGTCTCAGATTCTGAGATATTTTTCTTATAGAAAAAGTCTCAGATTCTTAGACATTTTTCTTATAGAAAAAGTCTCAGATTATGAGACATTTTTCTTATAGAAAAAGTCTCAGATTCTGAGACATTTTTCTTATAGAAAAAGTCTCAGATTCTGGGACATTTTTCTTATAGAAAAAGTCTCAGATTCTTAGACATTTTTCTTATAGAAAAAGTCTCAGATTCTGAGACATTTTTCTTATAGAAAAAGTCTCAGATTCTGAGACATTTTTCTTATAGAAAAAGTCTCAGATTCTGAGACATTTTTCTTATAGAAAAAGTCTCAGATTCTGAGACATTTTTCTTATAGAAAAAGTCTCAAATTCTGAGACATTTTTCTTATAGAAAAAGTCTCAGATTCTGAGACATTTTTCTTATAGAAAAAGTCTCAGATTCTGAGACATTTTTCTTATAGAAAAATTCTCAGATTCTGAGACATTTTTCTTATAGAAAAAGTCTCATATTCTGAGACATTTTTCTTATAGAAAAAGTCTCAGATTCTGAGACATTTTTCTTATAGAAAAAGTCTCAGATTCTGAGACATTTTTCTTATAGAAAAAGTCTCAGATTCTGAGACATTTTTCTTATAGAAAAAGTCTCAGATTCTGAGACATTTTTCTTATAGAAAAAGTCTCAGATTCTGAGACATTTTTCTTATAGAAAAAGTCTCAGATTCTGAGACATTTTTCTTATCGAAAAAGTCTCAGATTCTGAGACATTTTTCTTATAGAAAAAGTCTCAGATTCTGAGACATTTTTCTTATAGAAAAAGTCTCAGATTCTGAGACATTTTTCTTATAGAAAAAGTCTCAGATTCTGAGACATTTTTCTTATAGAAAAAGTCTCAGATTCTGAGACATTTTTCTTATAGAAAAAGTCTCAGATTCTGAGACATTTTTCTTATAGAAAAAGTCTCAGATTCTGAGACATTTTTCTTATAGAAAAAGTCTCAGATTCTGAGACATTTTTCTTATAGAAAAAGTCTCAGATTCTGAGACATTTTTCTTACCGAAAAAGTCTCAGATTCTGAGACATTTTTCTTACCGAAAAAGTCTCAGATTCTGAGACATTTTTCTTACCGAAAAAGTCTCAGATTCTGAGACATTTTTCTTACCGAAAAAGTATCAGATTCTGAGACATTTTTCTTATAGAAAAACTCTCAGATTCTGAGACATTTTTCTTATAGAAAAAGTCTCCGATTCTGAGACATTTTTCTTATAGAAAAAGTCTCAGATTCTGAGACATTTTTCTTATAGAAAAAGTCTCAGATTCTGAGACATTTTTCTTATAGAAAAAGTCTCAGATTCTGAGACATTTTTCTTATAGAAAAAGTCTCAGATTCTGAGACATTTTTCTTATAGAAAAAGTCTCAGATTCTGAGACATTTTTCTTATAGAAAAAGTCTCAGATTCTGAGACATTTTTCTTATAGAAAAAGTCTCAGATTTTGAGACATTTTTCTTATAGAAAAAGTCTCAGATTCTGAGACATTTTTCTTATAGAAAAAGTCTCAGATTCTGAGACATTTTTCTTATAGAAAAAGTCTCAGATTCTGATATATTTTTCTTATATAAAAAGTCTCAGATTCTCAGACATTTTCCAATAGAAATATTCTCAAATTTTGAGACATTTTTGCTATAGAAATTGTCTCAGATTTTGAGACGTTTTCGCTATAGTAAAAGTCTCAGATTTTGAGACAGTTTTTCTATAGAATAATTCTAAGATTCTAAGACATTTTTTCTATAGGAAAAGTCTTAGATTCTGAGACATTTTACGTATAGATAGATTGTAAGATATTTTTTCTATAGAAAATGTCTCAGATTGTGAGATAGAAAATGTCTCAGATTCTGAGACATTTGTCCTATTGAAAAATTTTCAGATTCTGAGACATTTATTTATACAAAAAGTCACAGATTCTGAAACATTTTTTCTATAGAAAAAGTATCAGATTCTTAGACATTTTTTCTACAGAATTTGTCCCAGATTCTAAAACATTTTTCCTTAGGAAAAATTCTCAGATTCTGAGAAATTTTGTCTATACAAAATATCTCAGATTCAGTGACAATATTTCATTTGAAAAAGTCTCAGATTCTGAAGAAATTTTTCTGATATGTAAAATGGGGTTGGAAAATATTCTTAAAGTTACTATTAAATATGTTTACTCACTTCTATCATAATCCAGTTTAAAACTTGCTCTTATCAAATCACTTGCCATCGGATCCATACGAAACGTAAATGGACCACCATTCCCTCTGGCACGATCATCTGCATCTTTGGCAGCAATTTCAATAATTTTACGCGGGCTTACATTTTCTGGAATAACAGGTCGATAATCCTCCTTAAACACCGGAGCATTATCATTAACATCTTTAACGATTACCGTTAATGTGGCAGTAGCTGTACGAGGTATGACACCATCATCTATGGCTAATATTTCTAAATTATGTTTTTCATTTGTTTCACGATCCAAAGAACGTTGTACACTTATTGCGCCCTTATCGCTTATAGCAAATTGACGTTTACGATTGGTGGATCTTACCAGTTTATAGGTTACTTTACTCTTACCGCCCTGATCAGCATCGGTGGCTTTAAATTGTTCTAATATTGTGCCAATTTTGGTATCTTCATACACGGATAACTCAATATTATCACGATCAAAGTGTGGTGAATTATCATTGATATCTCGTAGTTTGACCACAATCCAGGAATAGGCTAAATGATATTTATCACTATCATTGTTACCTTTATCATTGACTTGTATGCGAAAACGAAAACCACTACTTTGCATAGGATCTTCATAATCTAAGGGTTGTATGATTTTTAAGGAACCCGTACCATCATTATTTCGCACCATAGCAAATTTATCTGATCCCAAACCACTATTGGGTACTACTTTATATTGAAATGAATTTGTTTCATCTTCATCTTGTACGGTCACCGTTAAAATTGGAGTTTCTGGAATATAGGTACCATTTGTTTCATCCACCTCCGTAAACCATTCATCTTTGGTAAACATGGGTGGCATATCATTTAAATCTTTAACTCTTATGGACGCTGTTCCCGTTCCTTTTAGGCCACCACCATCCATAGCCACTACTTGTATTGAATAGTCTGGCGTTCGTTCACGATCTAGACAACAGACTGCTGTTCGTATCACACCCGTATCTGGTTCAATTTCAAAAATGGGTGCTCCCGTTTCTTCTTCTATTACATTTTTTTCTATGGAATATATTAGTTTGGCATGTGTACCCTCATTGGGATCATCATAGTCTATGGCTGACATTGTCATAACAGACATACCGGCTGTACCATTTTCCGTAACATTACCATAATAAATACCCTGAGGAAATTGTGGTGTATTGTCATTGATATCTTTCAAATTAACTTGTATATCGGCATAGCCAACTAAACCTTCGCCACCCTCATCTTGGGCAAATACGGTAAAACGCCATTGAGGTCGACCATTTGGTTGATCACGATCAAGTGGCTGTAAAAAAAGATGATAAATTTTGTGATTGCACTGAAAAAAAATTTTACCATTTTTAAAGCATGTTGAACTTAATTTAAAAAAAGGAGGGTATGCGAGGGCTCCAAAGATATTAATTCTTATTCCAAGTATATTTTTTCCAAAAACATAGTAATGCATTTACTTAAATATATCTTAAAAGTAAGTAAAATTGTACTTAATATAAGTTTAATTGTTTTTATTCAGAGGACAAATATTTTTTTAAAATAAGTAAAAATTTCCTTAAAATTACGGATTCTGTGGACCCTATGGAGTCTTAATGTGAGGACCCTACGGTCCCTCAATATATGGGGTCCGCCCATGAGTATGTGCATACACTATTATAGGGTCACTAATGACTTTGATCCAAAATTTTGGTCAGAATCGTTCTATCTTGCTTAGTTTTCGAGATATGAAAATGGGGTCTTGAGAAATTTGATCATGAAATAACTCGAAAACTATAACTCGGAGGGCTTTCGGGTCTTCGGCGGTCATATTCTACAAGTTAAGGACTACAAAAATGTCTTTAGAATTTTTTTCGTATCTGCAATATTTCCAGAGTTATAGGCATTTGAAAATTCCGCGAAAATCGAAATTTGGATTTAAAGTTAGGGTCTCATGGGGTCTCCAGATGGGGCCCCCAGATGGGGTCCCCAAAATACCTAATGTAGTTTTTCCTTACGTTAAGTAAATTCTTTCTTAAACTGATGAAGATATGGATTCAAATAAAGTCAATGAAATCAATAAAATAAAGATCACATTTTTCTTAAATTAAAACTAAAATGAATTAAATTGAAGAAAATGCGTTTTGGAATTAAAGATTAGTACTTATTTGATTCAATGTCTTGAAAATGTCTATACTATTTTTAAGTTAGTTACGTACTTATTTATTTTTTTTGCTCACAATTTAAATTTTTTTCTTTTAAGTAATACAAAATTTTTTAATAAACCCTTTTTTTCTTAAATGCAATCAATTCGCCATAAATGTAAAGAATATTAAACTTAATTTAAAAAAACAAATTAAGGAAAACTTTTGTGTTTTTTTAAGTATTTGCATGTACTATCTTCAAGTTTATTTTCTTTGTTTTAAGTAAAACCACCTTATACTAAGATAAGTTGAAGTAAATTCCAAAAAAAGTTGTTTACTTAAATTAATAACAGTGTTTATTTAATTTCAGTATAGTTATTTTTTTCAGTGTGTAAACAGAGAAAACGGTACTTGTTAGGGTGGAGAAAATTTTTATTTTTTTTATTTAAAAAAAACATGTAACACTCAAAATTTGTTTTTTATATAAAAAGTTTTTTACACAGTGTTTTTGACAAGTAATAACGATTTCTAAAATATAAAAAAATATTCACCAAATAAAAAATTTTACTCTCAGAAAAAAAAATTTTTACAAAGACTACTCAGACCGACAAAATTTAAAAAATAAGTCAAACCCCCGGGAGTATACTTTCCTAAGGGTTTGAGTTGTGCTGGATCTGTGCTCAGAATTTCTAAATCACGTCAGATCTTCGAGATATCTTAGCTTAAAGTTAGAAAATGCCTTCGAATTTTGTACTCTAGCTCAAAACATTAAGTCATGATAATGTTTTGCTGAAGATTTAGGTGTACTTGCCACAGCAATGTTGTTTTTAGAAAAAATAATGCTATTTGCCATTCTATGCAAAACGAATTGAAAAATCGGTCAAGGACCCCCTTAATTTTTTATACTATTGATCCATTTTTAAGACAATCTAGCTATATACATTAGGGATATAACCATTTGCGTTTTTTTGCAAATATCGAAAAGGACCTATCATATTAAGAATGTAGATGAAAAATCAAGAAGAAATGCGTGTTCTTTTTTTCGCGAATGTTAAAAAAGGTTCGGCACCGATCGCGATGAAGTTTTCGCTAATATTTTTTTTAATTATTCGGAAAACCAATATTTCTAGTGTCGAAAACCATTTTATAAATTTGTTATTGTTTTATTTTTGTTGTAAAACGACAAAAAGCCAAAAAACGGTGGATGGGAAGGAATCCCACCATAAAACATAAAAAAATGTAAATTTATGGTGTTTTAGAAATTGCAATCGGTGCCGAAGGTTTTTGGACCAAAATGTCCCCGGATAACGTTTTTTGTTATCAGTATAAAATTGTCCATACGATTATGATAGGTTCCTATTTTGGTTATATCCCTAATATACATCCATCTGTCTGTGGAAAGCAAGAAGTAGTCCAAAACGAAAGAGCTGCCAATTTAGTAAATGAGTGCATTACTTAAATCCAAAAAAGTTGTTTTTTTACATTTTGGAGAGCAAAATGATTCTACACCAAGGAATTTAACACTATCACTTGATTTTTGTACATTGGTTAAACAAATGGAACATTTTTAAACTTGGTGAAAAAGTAGATTTGGTGAACACTTTTATGTTAAAAAAAAAAATAAAAAATAAGACAAAAATTAAAACTTTTTGATAAAAAAAGTCTTAATGAAAAACAAGTGAAAGTGTTAAATTCGGCTGTGCCGAATCTTTTATACCCTCCAAAAAGTAAAAAAAATACATAATTTTTTTTTCAGCGCCATCTTTTATTGGGGGAGTGTTGTTTGGGAGTTCGGTGGGAGACATTGGCGGACACCTTCCCCTTGCGATAGATGTTGACAAATGGATTTATTATGATTCATGCAATTATTTTTTATATCCACGCCCATAAAAGGGGCCGGTGGGACGACATGCAGGGTTTTGAGCTTCATCCGACTTAAAAATGTTGCATTTGCTAAAAAAAGTACAAAAAACACTGCAAAAAAATACCGTTTTTCAGAGGTTGGTTTAGTTCTTCAAGAGGGAACTTTTTTTCCCTTGGTCCGATTTTGCCCATTACCAAACTTAACCTGCCTAGGAATATAAGACATATTCGTGCTAAACTTCGAAAGCCTACCTCTTTTATTTTGGACTGTATCGTGTCCTCTACAGACGACGGACGGACGGACATCGCTAGAATGTCTTAGAATCGATCACTGATCAATAATATATATACTTTATTGGGTCCTAGACCGATATTTCGATGCGTTACATACGGACTGACAAAGAGAGTATATCCCCATACTGTGGTTGGAGGGCAGTGTTGCCATATATTAAGATTTATCTCTTTTTGCAAGTTTTTTGAGGTGCTAAAAAGGTTTTTTTTCTGAAAAAAAGATTTTTAGAAAGGTAAAAACAAAAATTTAATTTTTTAATAAGCTCAAATTACCTCAGAAATATATATTTTTTTTAAATTAAATATTATTTTTTCATTCTACGCTGTACTGTAACTTGTTTTTTATTTTAAAATTGAATTTAAAATACAATTTGTAAGTTTTTTTTTTAATGATTTTAATACCTTCCCCCCGAGTAAAAAAGATATGATATAATCATATATGCTAATATATAATTATTTAAATTTATATATGGTTATGCATGAACTTTGATATGGACATATAAGTTTATATATAGCATTGTATTTTTCCTTATTTTTTAATATGATAACATACATATTCATATCTATTTATATACCAATCTATATGAAATTAGATGTGACACATAAGATCGGGAATTTTTAGATATGGCAGATAAAAAGATATATGATTTTATTTATAATTATATCCCGATTTTTTTTTTTAATTTTCTAAGTCCCGGACAATTAAAAAATAATAAAAAATTTTTAAGTCCTATTTTTATAATTTTATGAAAATTTTTAGAGTCCGACCGAAACCAGTTTTCGAGGCCGAACCGAAACCGAACCGAATATTCGTCTGAAAAAGTAATATTCGGCCGAAACCGAACCGAAACCGAAACTTAAAAAAATTGCCGCCTGGCATGAATAAAATTATTAAAAAGTTGTTAAAGATTAATATACAGCATATAATGCTTTTAAACCATAGGAATTGTTGTATTTTTGAAAAAAAAAAATATGTTTTTTAAAAAACTTACAAAAAAAATGTATATTTCATTTGCAGATTAGGAGAAAATAATTTTTGAACTGAAACAGTTTTACATTTACTGCATAAACTTGTAATATTTTCTTCAATTAAACTGAAACAAGTGTAATGAAATACGAAATCAAAAATTTCACCGACTTTTTTACATATTTTTTAAAATACCAAAAAGTTTCGGTTTCGGCTAATATTCGGCCAAAATTTTGCCGAATACCGAATAGAGGCCGAAACCCCATTATTCGCCCGAAACCGAGACCGAAACCAAATATTCGGTCGGACTCTAAAAATTTTCCAAAGTCCCGGACACAAAATTATTTGGCATTTTTTTTTTTGGAGTAAAAAAATCATTGAAAATGTTTTTAGGAGAAATTTTATTCTTTTGAAAAATTGTTTAGTTCCGAAAAAATGTTTTTAAAAAGACACAAACACTTTTTGGAATTTTTAAATCCCTTAAAAATGATTTTAATAAAAAAAAAATTGAAAAATTTTTAATAATTTGCTAAGTCCCGAAAAAATTCCGAAGAATGCAATAAAAACTCTTCTTATTGATAATGTATCCAATCTGATAAAATAATTTCTAATTTCACGTTTAAAATTCCAAAAAAATTTACCAAATTTCATCTTATTATATAAAAAATTATCTAATTTTAACAGATAAGATATGATTTAATACAATTAGATAGACCCATTTTTGGGATCAAACTTAATCAAATTTGATATTATTTTATCAAAAATAATAGAATTTGATATAATCGTATAATATTCGATCCGCCAATTTTCGGATCAAAATTAATATGGATTTACATAAAAGCATATCTGTTCATATATAATTAAATATTGCGTCATATAACTTTTTTTTACTCGGGCCGAGTAAAAAAGTTTTGATATAATTATATATAATTTGATAAAATTATATCAAATTAAATACAATTATGTAAAATTTTATAAAGAGGTAAAATTTTCCTAAAAGTTGGATAAAATTATATAAAATTATATATAATTTGATAAAATTATATATAATTATATCCAAGATTTGGTGGATATAATTATATAAAATTATATCAAATTATATATAATTTGATAAAATTTAATAAAATTTGATAACATTTTATCAAATTAGATATAATTATATAATAATATAATTATAATTAGATATAATAGATATATCAAGGATTTTGTGGATATGATTATATAAAATTATATCAAATTATATATAATTTGATAAAATTTAATAAAATTTGATAAAATTTTATCAAATTAGATATAATTATATCCAAAACTTTTTTACTCGGGTTTTTCAAAAAAATGTTTTTTTTACAAAAAAAACAGTTTTTTTCCGAAAAAATAAGATTTTTCAAAAAAATATATGGTAACACTGTTCGAGGGTATAAAAATATTGTTGAAAAATTTTTTTTTGCAGAAAAAAAGTTTTTGATGAAGAAAAAATTTGGATGAAAAAAAAAATTTTTAGAAAACAAAAAAATCTTGATAAAAAAAAATTTATGAAACATCTGTATTTCTGAAATTTTTGATAAAAAATATATTTTCTGGAAAAAAAATTATAAAAAAAAGTTTTCGATTAAACAAAAAATTTACGAAAAAAAGTTTTTGATTAGGCTTTAACATGTGCCCATTGGTTTGGAAAAAAACACTTTATTATATAATCTATTGATAGCACCACTCAACACTCATTTTCCGGTTTGAATTCTGGTGATCATTTTTAGTAGACTTTGATTTCCTGATTCCAAATCTGTTCTCCAAATTTCTAGATCACTTCCAGATTTTTAGTTATTCACGGTTGAAAATGCGAAAAATTAGGATTTTTGCATTATTTAAAAGCCTGCACAGCAGCCATTCAGTAGAATACAAATCTGGTATAAAGCGCAAAAGTATAATTTGTCTATGGTCTCCAACATAGAAAACAATTTTTTTCTAATTATTGCGTTTGGTTGGGTTACACATGCGTTTTAAAATGATATTGTTAAAATTTTTGTATTTTTTGATATTTTTCAAAGAAAAACTAAAAAAAAATAATTTTTTACAAATTTAAGTTTTCTGTGTTATTTTTCGTATAGACCGAAAGATATCCGGTATTAATGTGTTTAAAAGTCTATAAGAAAGAATGAACATTTGCCTAAATTTTGAGCTCATCACGGTAAAGATTGATCATCTGGGTTTTGTTTTAGAGCCTTTTAAAAATTATGCTTTTTCTAATTTTTTTCACAGTGTTTTTTTAAAATACATGTTTGGCCAATAATAGTGCAACAACTTCAAATTTTTTTGATCATATATTTGAGATCATAGTTCAATTCTACTCTAACGCTTTATACCAGATTTTTATTCCACCCAGTGGCTGCTGTGCAGGCTTTCAAAAAAGGTAAAAATCGTATTTTTTCGCATTTTCAACCGCGAATAATTTAAATTCTAGACGTGATGGAAAAATTTGAAGCACAGATTTGGAATCAGCGAGTCAAAGTCTTTTACAATTTTATATGAAACTTCAAACCGGAGCCAAAAACCTTTGATTTGTTGAGCGGTGTAGTTAAAGTGTTAATTGGATAAAGGTGCTATATCCATATAAAAACTTAATATTGTTTTACGTAATACTAAGGGTGGATTATGATAATCTATCAAATTTTTAAGTTCAAACTTTAAAATTTAATGGTTAGTAACTTATATCATAACTTGTGCAAATTTTTTAACCCATTATGGGAAAAGTTTTCTTTTTGGTTAAATAAACTGCTTTTTATTATTTTGATATAAAATTATTATTATTTTTATATATATTTTTATTATTTTTATATATAACTCCGCACAGAGGGTTGAAATGTACCAAAAGTGAGGATTAATTCAAAAGCTGAACTTTATCCTACACGTTCGTGTGTGGTACTGGGTGAAAGGTAATTAAATTCTACATCACTATTTGCCAAAAACTTTTGTTTTGAGTAAATTACTCTATCGACTGTGAGCTGTCAAAGTCAAATAATTTTTCAAAATTTTTCGTGCCGTGCCTAAAACTGAAAATTGAGATATTTTGGGTGCTGATAATTCTTAATAATTCGTTCCAAAAGTAATTTTATTAAAATGGAACCATCAACTTCAGGTATTTGGCTACATAATTGAATTAATGTTTTTTAGATAAATGTTTTGCAAATATTTTTAATATTTTTTTAAAAAGTGCTCCATATTTGGGATATTTTCCATATATACACAGAGTTTCAACAAATTTCTTGTTACGGTCCAGCAAATTTTATTAAGTGATATTTTAATATAGTATTTTAGCTTATATATTCCATACCAAACTTTTGCAGAGGCACCGCGTTTTTTTACTTATTAAAATTTTTGTGAAAAAACTCCAGTTGCTAAAAAAAATCTGAAAAACATATGAGAAAGGGCATTATGGGAGACCCCTTAGTTAGAGGAGATACGGGGTGCGTACGTTGAAAAAAAAGTTGGGGATGAAAAAATAATTATAGTTGATCTCACATTTCACCCTCTAGGAGCCAGCATGGAGCGGCAGCAGCTGATTTCATTAAAAAAAAATGTGTATGGGGATCACCTTAAGGGTTAGATATACAGGGTAGGTATATTCTAAGAAAATGTTTGGGTTAAAAAAATATTGGGGGTCGGTCACATATTCGACATCTCTAGGGGCACCCTTGGGGCAGTTAGAGCTGGATGAGCAGATTTTATAAAAATGGCATTTTGTATGGGAGCCCCATTATCGAGTGGAGATACGGTATAAGTATGTTCCAAAAAAATGTTGGGGGGTAAAAATTAATGGGGGACGGTCTTAGTGGATACTACTCTAAGACGCACCATGGGAGTGGTAGGAGCTAATTTCATAAAACAAATTTATAAAAAATAAAAATAAATTTGGTGGGGACCACCTTAAGAGTTAATGATAGAGGGTAGGTATATTCTAAGAAAATGTTGGGGTTAAAAAAATATTGGGGGTCGGTCACACATTTGCATTTCTAGGGGCACCCTTGGAGCAGTTAGAGCTGTAGGAGCAGATTTTATAAAAATGACATTTTATATGGGAGCCCCATTATCGAGTGGAGATACGGTATAAGTATGTTCCAAAAAATGTTGGGGGGTAAAAATTAATGGGGGTCGGTCTTATTGACTAATACTCTAAGACGCACCCTGGGAGCGGTAGGAGCTGATTTCATAAAATAAATTTAAAAAAAAATAAAAACAATTGTATGGGGACCACCTTAAGGGTTAAATATAGAGGGTAGGTATATTCTAAGAAAATGTTGGGATTGAAAATATATTTGGGGTCGGACACCAATTTGACATCTCTTGGGGCATTATTGTAGCAGATAGAGCGGTAGGAGCCATTTTTTATAAAAAGGTTATATCTTCTTTTTTAATAAAAAAATATTTTCTATAATTTTTTTTTTTCTGTAAAACATTTTTTTTTACTAAATAATGTATAGTTAGTCTTAAAAAATATAAATATTTTTAATAAAGGGCTTTTCTGAATTAATCCCTAGTTTACATATGTTTCAACCCACTGTGCTCCGTCTAAATTTTGCAGAATTTATCACGCTTTATTTAATTTTTTAAAAAATAACACAAAAAACTTAAAACTACTTGGCAAATGTATTGAAATTCCTAGTAGAAATTGTAACATAGCACCTAATTCCACTAGAACAAAATTTCACATGCATTTTTTTGCTACTTCCGCTCATTTGTTTTTAATAAAATTTTGTACATAGATGCATATGGATCATTTTCGTCGAGCTGCAAAATGAAATTTCAAAACATTAATTTTTTCGCGACTTATTTAGTTTTTTGCTTCTCCTGAACAATTAGGTTTTGGATTACAGCGCCTTCTTCCACACCCACATTCAATTTACCAAATGGAATAAATTATGACTTCAAGAATATATAAGTTTTTTATAAATTATTAGCAAAATGTAGCGAAAAATGAATCAAAGTGCATTCATATCAAAAATACTTCAGATTGAGATATCTCAGAGATATCTCAGAGATGGAACAAAATTTTACAAAGGTTAAAAACAGATTTTTAAGGTAATTTGTGGGAATTTTATAAAAAGGTTTTATAAAAAGGTGTATTTGCTCAGTTATAACGTCTAGTATATGGCGAAAAACTTTTTTTTTTAATTAAAGCAAAGATATCTCGAAAACATGAGGTAATAGGCAAATTTTGAGATCACATTCGGACTCAGCGCAACTTAAGCCTTTAGAAAAAATACTCTGTCTATGGTTTAAAAATTCCTTGGCCTATGTTATTAATAAAAGTTTTTTATGCAAAATGAAATTTTTGTCAAAGTTTGTACACATAATTTTTTTTTTCCTTAAATATTTTAAATGTTTTAGGTATTGTGATGGGTATTCGTGGATTTGGTCAAGACAAATAAAATTCGTTTTTTTTAATGAAATATTATTCTAATATTACATGTCAAAACAATGTATAATTCGAAGAAATTTTAAACACCGTAATTTTCTTATTTTTACAAATAAAAAATTAAATAAAGAATGACAAATGACAAAAACATTTGGTTTTTAAATTCTTAGAAAATGCCTAAAAATATTAAAAAAAAAAAAATTTTAAACAAAAAATCTTTAAAATAATAATGTTTCAATAAATTTATTAACTTACCTTTAAAACAAAAATATCGCCTGTTGTACGATTTATATCAAATTTACTATTAGCTGTATTATCAGGATCAATGCCCTGACCGGTGAGAAAATATACAATATTTATGGGTCTATCTACATCGCCATCGGTGGCAGTAACCTGTAAGAAAAACGATAAATTTGAATTAATAATAATAAAAATAACAGCGAAAGAATAAAAGAAGAGACTTTGAATTATTTTCTTTTAATATAATATGTGGAAAATAAATATGTATGTAGCCAGATATACACTATGCTTAAAAATTAAATGGAACGTTATAATTTTGAAGAGTCCTGGAGACTCCAAAATTATGTACAAATAAAAATTATGATTTTGCCGATATTTAAGTAAAACCTACAGTTAAAAGTTGTAAAAAACATCTTCCCCTTAGCGATAGGTTTTCGGACATAGCCCCCACTGACATTACCCTCATAACGGAAATAGGGATTATGACCAACTACTTTAATATTCAATGCAATTTGGTCAAAATAAATTTAGTTTTTTATATTTCATTTTGAGTTTTCAACTCAAGACTCTTTAAATTTTTTTTAACTTTTATTAAATTTAACACAGTGGCAAGAAAGAAAGAATGCATAAATCAAAAATGTAAAATGCAGTCAAGCGTACAAAAGAATGGGCTTTCAAAGAAGCCGCATAATTGCTGCCCCTATATGCACTGTTTAGAATTTTTTTTAAAGAACGTAAAAACCAAAAATTAAAAAAAAAAAAAAATATTGGAACTTGGACCATTTATAAGAAGTTATGAGTGAAAGCAGTTTGAATAAAGGAACAAGTTCTGAATTTTTTTAAAATTTTTTTGAACAGGTCATCAAAAATGCCTGCGAATTTTGTACTCTGGCCCAAAACATTAAATCATCATAATGTTTTGCTAAAGATTTGAGTGTATGTACTTGTCAAAGCAAAGTATTTTTTAGAAAAAATAATGTTAATATTCATTTGCCATTCCATGCAAAACGAATTGAAATATCGGTCGAGACCCCATTAAGTTTTTATATTATTGATTCATTTCTAAGACACTGTATGCTATATACATCCGCCCATCTGTCTGTGGAACGCAAGATGCAATCTAAACCAAAGGAGCTTCAAAATTTAGTAAATGAGTGTATTACTTAACCCCAAAAAAGTGATTTTACATTTTGGAGCGGATAAAAGAGAAAATAAAAAAAAATTATGAATTATGTTTTGATGAAGAAAAAAAATTTATGAAAAACAAAATTTGTATAAAAAAAAATTGATGAAATAAAATTTTTGTGAAAAAAAATTGATGAAAAAAAATTTGATGAAAAAAATTGATAAAAAAATTTGGTGAAAAAAAAAATTGATGAAAAAAAATTTGATGGAAAAAAATTGATGTAAAAAAAATATGCTGAAAAATAAATTCATATAAAAAAAATTTATGAAAAAAAATTTATGTTTTGATGAAAAAAAAATTGATTAAAAAAAAATTGATGAATAAAGTTGATGAAAAAAAAAATTAATAAAAAAAAAATTTTATGAAAAAAAAAAATTTGATGAAAAAAAAATTGATGAAAAAATATATGTAAAAAAATTTGATGAAAAAAAAAAATGATATAAAAATAGTTTGATGAAAAAAATTTGAAGAAAAAAAAATTTTATGAAAAATAAGAATTGATAAAAAAAAATTTGACGAAAAAAAAAATTGATGAAAAAAAATTTGATGGAAAAAATTTATGTAAAAAAAAATTGATAAAAAAAATTTGTTGAAAAAAAAAAATTGATGAAAAAAAATTTGATGAAAAAAAATTTATGAAAAAAAATGTATGTAAAAAAGATTTGATGAAAAAAAGAATTGATGAAAAAAAATTTTGGTGGAAAAAAAAATTGATGAAAAAAAAAATTTTATGAAAAACAAATTAAAAAAATTTGATGAAAAAAAATTTGGTGGAAAAAAATTGATGTAAAAAAAATATGATGAAAAATAAATTTGATGAAAAAAAATTTATGAAAAAAAATTTATAAAAAAAATTTATGAAAAAAAAATTATGTTTTGATGAAAAAAAAAATTGATTAAAAAAAATTGTTGAAAAAAATTGTTGAAAAAAAATGATGAAAAAAGTTGATGAAAAAAAAAATTTAATGAAAAAAGAATTTAATGAAAAAAAAATTTTATGAAAAAAAAAATTTATGAAAAAACAAATTGATGAAAAAAAAAATTGATGAAAAAATTTGATGGAAAAAAATTGATGAAAAAAATTGATGTAAAAAAAATTGATGAAAAAAAATTGATGTAAAAAAAAATTTATGAAAAAAAATTTATTTTGATTTGATGAAAAAAAGATGGATGAAATAAAATTTTGGTAAAAAAAAATTGATGAAAAAAAAATTTATAAAAAAATTTGATGAACAAAAATTTGATGGAAAAAAATTTATGAAAAATTTGATGAAAAAAAAAATTTATATAAAAAATTTGATGAAAAAAAATTGATGAAAAAAAATGTATGTTTTGATGAAAAAAAAATTGATTAAAAAAAAATTGATGAAAAAAAATTGATGAAAAAAAATTAATGAAAAAAAAACAATTTGATGAAAAAATATATGTAAAAAAAATTTGATGAAAAAAAAATTGATATAAAAATAATTTAATGAAAAAAAATTTGAAGAAAAAAAATTTTATGAAAAAAAAATTTGTATAAAAAAATTTGATGTAAAAAAAAATTGATGAAAAAATTTGATGAAAAAAACTGATGTAAAAAAATTTATGAAAAAAAAAATTATGAAAAAAAAATGAAAAAAAAAATTTTTGATGAAAAAAAAATTTGATGAAAAAAAAATTTGATGAAAAAAAATTTGATGAAAAAAAAAATTTATGAAAATAAAAATTGATGAAAAAAAAATTTTAAAAAAATTTGATGAACAAAAATTTGATCAAAAAAAAATTTGATGAAAAAAAAAATTTTACGAAAAAAAAAAAAATTGTGAAAACAAAAATTGATGAAAAAAAAATTTGATAAAAAAAATTATAAAAAAATTTGATGAACAAAAATTTGATCAAAAAAAATTTTTATGAAAAAAATAAATTTTATGAAAAAAAAAAATTTGGTGAAAAAAAAATGTTGATGGAAAATAACGTTTTATTCACTGAAAAAAACGGTTTTATTCACCAGCAGGTGAATTATTATCCAAGTTACAAAACGAACCCAGGCAGAAAAATACATACGGGCCAGATCTGGCAAAGTACCTAATAAGGTAGTATTAATACTGGCAAAGTACCTTTTTTTTGGGTTTTTAGTACTTGCTAAGATGCTAAATGATAACACCATTTAGTAGTGGCAAAGTACTTTTAAAAGCGCTTTCCCTGTACTTTGAAAAGTATTATCCGAGATTTTTTGTAAATAGCTTTTTAACTAAAATATTCCATTACAAAATTCAAAATTGTGAATAAAATTATTTTTTTATTTAATAATTTGTACATTAGAAGTCTTTTTTTAATTTTTTCATTTTAAATAAATTATATATTAACACAGCATGACAAAAGTGACCACTATTTTAGAAAATAAGAGGTATGACCATCATTTCCATTTATTTGAGACATGTTGAGTCCAATGGCGTACTCCGTTTTTTGATGTATGGTACAGTTTTCTTGCAATATGTCATTAAAGGTTATCTTATTTCCAGCCTGTTTTTTAACAAAAAAATTGTAAAATTTGGTTTAAAGCTTTTCATCTTAAGCCCTTAAATTCGCAAATTTCTTCATTTTTCAAGGTTCTCTCGAAATTAACCTCTAAATTGGTATTTGATAAAAAAACTTGCTTTAAGTGGATCATAAAGGCATCCCTAACACTACGAATAGTGAACAAAAAACATCTATGTGATATAGACCATCATGTTAAAAATCGCGAAAAATTTTATTTTATGGCAGAATCATTTTACAAGATGACTTAAGGGTCCATCTTTAACTATATAATGTGGTAACCTTAAAAAAATAACTGACGAAAAATTTGTCTAAAAAAAATAATTTTTGGTCAGTTAATTCTGTAAGGTTCCCACATTATTTACTTAAAGATGGACCCTTAAATTATCTCGAAAAATGGTGCTGCCATATACAACATGATGATAAAATTCAACATGATTGTAAAAGCAAGTTTTTTTATCAAAGGCCAATTTGGGGGCTAATTTCGCAAAAACGTCAAAAAATTAAGAAATTCGCGAATTTATTGCTACATCCTCTTAATAGAAGTTCCAAATACTCTAGGAATATAAAAGAAAGCTCGGAATCGAGAGTTGTATTTTCTTTCGTAAACAATAATAATTTTAAAATAAAACCAATTCATCCAGATAACGTATGTTTACTCGACAATGAAAATGTAAATAAAGTTACTGAAATTTTTAATAGAAAGCTGTCTAAATACAAATGTGATGATATATTTTTGAAAGGCAATATTTTCATTGAATGTAGCGATTTTTTTTAAATTTCCACTACCATCAAGAGAAATAGGACTCTAAAATGTTAAACAAATTTGATAAAAATAACATTGAAATCAGTATCCACATAGTAGAATCAAAATGTATTCATACTAAATTTGATAATGGCACCATTGTCATAACTTTATAACATAATTAAGTGTTTTAAAATAAAATGTTAAAATTTAATTAAATTATTAAAAAAAATATATTTCAAAAAAACTGCCTTTAGTTTGGTAAAAATGTACTAGCAAAGTACTTAATTCGGTGAAACCAAGTACTTTACTAAAAAGAGCTTGCTATACAAAAAATAAATTGTTTTGCCAGTACTTTTTTTTTTGTACGGTTGGCAATTTCTGGCTGGGAAGTTACAAACCTTTTTGATTTTAAGAAAATTAAAACAGTAATTCTTATTTTCAGTTGAAAAAAAATTAATGAAAAAAAAAATTTGATGAAAAAATATATGTAAAAAAAAATTTGATGAAAAAAAAATTGATATAAAAATAATTTAATGAAAAAAAATTTGAAGAAAAAAAAATTTTATGAAAAAAAATTTGTATAAAAAAATTTGATGTAAAAAAAAATTGATGAAAAAATTTGATGAAAAAAACTGATGTAAAAAAAATTTATGAAAAAAAAAAATTTATGAAAAAAAAAATGAAAAAAAAATTTTTGATGAAAAAATTGATGAAAAAAAAATTTGATGAAAAAAAAATTTGATGAAAAAAATTTGATGAAAAAAAAATTTATGAAAATAAAAATTGATGAAAAAAAAATTTGATAAAAAAAATTATAAAAAAATTTGATGAACAAAAATTTGATCAAAAAAAAATTTGATGAAAAAAAAAAATTTATGAAAAAAAAAAAATTTGTGAAAATAAAAATTGATAAAAAAAAAAATTGATAAAAAAAATTATAAAAAAATTATAAAAAAATTTGATGAACAAAAATTTGATAAAAAAAAAATTTTATGAAAAAAAAAAATTTATTAAAAAAACAAATAAGTTGAAAAAAAAATGTTGATGGAAAATAACGTTTTATTCACTAAAAAAAACGGTTTTATTCACCAGCAGGTGAATTATTATCCAAATTACAAAACGAAGTTACAAACCTTTTTGATTTTAAGAAAATTAAAACAGTAATTCTTATTTTCAAACTGAGGTGGCTTCCTGCAACTTTTTTAAAATTAGACACCAGCCTAAAAACATTATCATGTTATCCGATAAATAAATTTGGAAAATCCAAAAAAACAATTTATCAAAATAATCGGAAAATTTAGCAAGAAATAGTTTTTGAATGGTATTAAAAACTGTAAACAAATTTCATAGTGTCCGATTAGGCATGGAATACTTATTCGCTTCCCAGACCGATATTTCGATGTGTTACATACGGAATGACAAAGTGAGTATAAACCCACACTGTGGTCGGAGGGTACAAGAAATATTTCGCTCATTTTCTACCATAATGTCACAACTTAAAATATTTGATTTTGCAGAAAACTCGTTTAAAATTTACAATTGAAACTGTTTTTTCATTGAAAAAGGCCGATACATTGAAAATGTAATAGTGGCGTGTTCTCTTCTGAAAAGGTGTGATTAATACACTCAAAACAAAAACCTTGTCAAATTACTAGAAAAAGTCTCGTAATCCCATTTTACCAATATTTGACAGTTTTCCTTGTTTTTTTTTAGCAAATAATTTTTGATCGAAATTTTTATTTTTTTTTTTTGTAATTTTACAGTTTTTCTTGTAATTTTACAAGTTACCAAGATTTTTTACGAAAAAAAATCTAGTAAATTTACGAGATTTTCTTGTTAGTTTTATTTCGCCAAAAAAGTTTTAAATTGACAATTTTATTCGCAAAAATCTTGTAAAATTACAAAAAAGTTCGTAGCAATAACTCGAGTAAGATCACGAAATATCCTTGTAAATTTAATTGCGTCAAAAAAATTGTAAATTTACAACTTTTTTGGTAAAAAGTTTGTAAAATTACAAAATTATTGGTAAAAAGCTTGCAAAATAACAAATAATTTTTGTCAAATAGGAGGTAGCAAAAAAAAAGTTATAATTTTTTCTTGTAATTTTACAAGGTTTTCTTTTTGAGTGTAGATATTAATGAAAAAATTTTACTCATATAAAGCATGATATAACGGATAATTCTGCATCATTAATTCGAAAATCACTTTTTTGAGTTATGCCACTATTGTAGTAAATGGGTGATATGTATTTATACTCTTGCTGAGCTCATATTATTCGTTATTATTGCTGCTAAAGTTATATAATTTATAAGTGATTGTGTTGGTATCTGTCCTGTTTCGTTGTGTATTTATGTCCTTTTAAAGGCTATAAATTTATACATTGTTTTAACACAAAAAAAGTGATGATGTTGTAAAATTATAATTTTTTTTCGCATTTATTTTTTTACAACAATGTTATAGTTGTTCATACATACTCGTATTTAGCGTTAAGCACATTAAAGTTTTAAATAAAGTTAAATGATTTGAGATGAATGAATACGTTATGTTTATTTCAAAAAAATGTTCTATTTAATCGATAAAAGCTTAATTTTTTTTTTTTTTGTATATTGTTATTTTATTAACTATTTTACAGTTATTTTATAGCAAAAAGAACCCTTAGTTCTCTGAAGTTGCTCCCTGGACCAATATTGCCAATTCACAAACCTCCAAAAAAAGTACCATGTTTCAGTGGCTTAGATAATTTAGTTTGAATCGTAAGGTGATTTCCACAGACAGACGGACAAAAAGATAGACATCACTAGAAAGTTTTAAAATCGATTTTTTTCCTTTTTTGGTACCTAGATCCATATTACGATCATAGTTGGGCAATGATAGAAATTTGTATGGAGAAATGATTCAATGAAATCGATTTCATTGAGCATTTTATATGAAAAAATCAATGACTCAATGATTCGGTCCCAACTCTGATTACGATGTGTTAAACACAAACTGACAAAGTAAGTACGAATGCAATGGAAATGAAAAATGGAAAAGTCAAAAGAAACTAGGGAGAATTCAGATAACTTAAAAACATATCCAATAGCTTTAGGAGAGACTCAGAAGCCAATTTTGGGATATTTTAATATAAAATCCGAACATTTTTGTAGAATTATAAAGGATAATTTTGGTTCGGCTCAATGGAATATTGTAATCTTATTTGGTGCACATAGTGTTGAATTTTAAAGTGACTATGTTTGTTTGTATTAAAATGTTTATGTGCATTAGTGTGGGTCGATGATATGCATTTTTGCGAAACTTGTTAACTAATTGCAAAAAGTCGGTGAACATTTTCGAGCTGACAACGGGAAAAATTATAAAAAAAATTTAGGAGGATACTTTAAGAACTTTGCAAGCGGGTTTAGTTCGCGGTTTTTGAAAAAATCTTTTTTTTTTTTTTAAATATATTTTAAAAATTTTGTGAAATAAAGCTTATTAAGAAAAAATTAAAAAAAAAAATTCGTGGATCAATTTTTGTCCA